>OZ038489.1:63783048-64218048 GCA_964036315.1 Acanthosepion esculentum | reverse complement strand
TATATGTGTGTGTGTGTGTGTGTGTGTAAGTGTGTGTGTGTGTGTGTGTGAATCCATATATACTTTTCAATGCATATATATGTGTGTGTGTCTGTGTGTGTCTGTGTGAATATCCATAATATATATTTATAGCTCTGTTGCATAAAATTGAGTGCTGTATTTATAACACCCAAGGAAGAAAAATATTTATACGTATGTGCAAGTATATGTGCGTAAATGTATACTTTTTATCATACACCCACACACACACACACGCCTATACACACACGCACACACACGTACACACACACACACACACACACTAAAAAAAGAGCTGCGTGTGAGAAGAATCATATAATTGCTGGCTTTAGGATTTTGAAGTTCAAATGTCAAAAATGTATGATTTATGTTTGGGTTAGCTGACATAAATATTTATTTATCTAAAACATCTAAAAACAAAAAAAAAATGATTATATATACAACCGAGTCAGATTATAATTAGTTTTGGAAAATCTTGATATTAAAGTAATCTCCCCATGTGACATCAGAGACGTGAATTAAAACGCAAAATAAAACCAGAGCACATATGAATAATGGCCATTTGAAATTTGTACATCTCATACTATGAAGATAGATGTAACTCCGAGATGAAGACACACACGCTCGTAGGTAAAAAAAAATCATTCTCTCACGTGTTCTCTCTCTCTCTTGTTCTCGTTCTCTCTTTCTCCGTTTCTCTGTCTCTCTGTCTCTCTCTCTCTCTACACACACACACACACACACACACACACATCTATATATATATATATATATATATATATATATATATATATATATATATGCGCATTTGACTTTCTTGTACAAAATCTCAGGATCTCTTTCTTTACCTTTTTCCCTCATGCATGCACAAACGTGATTGCAAGCATATAGTTCAACTGATTTTTAGTGAATTCTTTTTTCAGACAATAAACTCGTAGCTTGTGAATACTGAACTTATTTGTGTCGACTTAGCAACATGCATTAGAGATTTTAGCGAACTTTTCATCCTCCGAAGAAAAGCTTTTGAAAATCAACTAAGTTGCATAAGGATAACACAATTTCATGCTCGTATCTGAATCGTTGGTTTACATTTGACTACTAAAATACTGACTATGATAAAAACATTCACATACCATTAAGCCAGATTATTTATGCACTAGTGAACTCACCTAAAAACTTAGTATATATTTACATGTGCGGATGTGTACAGTTCACCGCGGAGCAGTGGTTTGTGGCCGACATCATTACTATTTGAATAAGCTCTATCCTTAGTGAGTGCTTTGCACCATATTTTCGTAATTGATGTTGAAATATCTCTTAGATGAACATTAGTATACATGCTTTCTCGTGAGTAATAAGCGAAACACACAGGCATACACGCCCAACTCCAATAGAAATTTGTCCCAAGCAGCTTGGTGATACGATGGAGAAATAAAACGATTTGAAAATGAAAGACAAATAATTCTTTGACTCAGTATAGCGTCATTCAATTATGTGCCGTGCGTGATACACTCTTAGGCGATCATGTATCTTTCGATTCATAACTGCTGAGGCAGATTTTTTCCCGCAGTAGGTTGCCATTTATTTCTGCGGTAGACCAGTTGTCATTCAAGGCAATTTACCCATTATGGGGGGGGGGGTTGGAGAAGAATAGGATTCATATATTTCCCAAGGGTATTAGCACGTAAGACTGGAATTGGAAATCGGCTCTCCGATTCCTCAATCCCAGCCGCTATCCATTATGCCACCGTGACTCCTCCAGTATAACTTACCTTTTTTTTGTTATGAGAAATGATTAATGAGAAATACGCATATTCACACACACACACACACACACACACACACACACACACACATACATACATTTATACTTAGCTACATATATTTTTAATCATTTTACCCAAACAATACAATAATGACACTAAGAGAATTAAAACATTTTAGTGGGGAAAGGTGCGGAAAAGGACAATAAAGGAACATGGTTCAAGAAGACCGAAGATATCGATTGTTGTTGCATTTAAAGTTTTAAAGATTTTAGGTAGCAGGGAAACAAGAAATTGGAAGAGAGTTCCACAGGCGAGAGGTGCGAGAAAAGAAAGTATTAGACTTGAGTAGACCGTTGCATCTAGCTATTTCAACAGTTAGAAGGTTAAAACTTTATTGCCAATCTAGTAGCACACTTAAATTCATGCAGTCGAGAGACCAAAGAGGAAAGCTCATTAGAACAATTACCATGAAAAATGTATGTAGAAAAGACAGGGGAAAAACCACGTCAGGATCGAATCAAATTCTTATTATCTTATCGTACGTTTAGCCTACTAAATTCTGATTTTATCACCTACTGTATAATACCTATTCACTCTGTACTTAATATCTTTAACTACTTTTATTTAATTAAGTCTACCTGAAACCTATTCTTTTATTCTCCTTTTTCTTTCATCTCCTCACTAAAATCTTCTTAATATCTTTCACTTCCTGTAATCGCCTGCCTCCTGGTGGCATTATCGCTTTGGTTGGGATGTAATGATTAAAATAAAATAAAATATGATAATGTATATTTATATTTTAGCAAAAGAAATTATTTTTTATACACCAATACAAAATGTGCATCCATAGATATCTCTTCGTTCTAATTCTGTGTTCTCTTGGCTCGTTAATGCAAGAAGAGGCCTAAAAATACTGCAATACACAAACATTATAGACAATTGGGACATAAATCTACGTTATTCCATGAATCAATTAGACTAGTGTTTATTGTAAAGTCATGAGAAGCATAATGAAATGATTTAGGAAGAGTAAATACGTTAGAATAATTGGTGCTTTTCCATTGTCCTGAGACAATTTCTAATCACCTGTTGTTAAGTTTTACATATAAGGTTATCTGTGGCTTAACACATACATTAGTTCACATCATTACAGCGAAGACATGCCATGTTACTTCCACGCAGTTAAATCGGCCTCATTTCTTCCTTATGACAAATGTAAGGAGGAAATTCCACTCAAACAGATTTTTTCCAAGAATTACCAATTTGTCGAACAATCTCCCTTCTAGATTTTCCTTTGAAAACTATAATGTTAACTTATTCCAGTCAAGTGTCAGTTATTATCTGTCTTCAGAATATGCCCTTCCGACCACCGCCTCTCAATCATATCACACACCTCATTCATCATAACCATTTGAATGGTAATATTAGTCTGAGAGTCTCTTGAGCTTTGCATTGGGTGAATGGAAAAACAGCATAAAACTGATTATTTTAATAAATAACACACGCTGAGTGTGTGTAAGAGAGAGATAGAGAGAGAGACAGAGACAGAGAGACAGAGAGAAAGATAGATAGTAAATCAGAATGAGAATATGACTGTATATAAAACCATCTGGAAATTCTTTCTTAGCATATTTCGTAAAAGTTTCGGTTTGATCGGAAAAAAAATTTTACTTTTAAAATAAAATATCGACATTAGCTAGACGAAACGTTTTACTTAAATAAGAAATAAGATTTTAAAGTGATTTCAACTACTATCGTTTAAGTATTCCAAATTCTTTCGGTTTTAATTTAGCAAGAAAATGTCCACGATTTCTTTTCACTGTTAGGTGATACTTTATTATTGATTTTTTATTGTGGGATGGCTCACAAAATTTGCACATTTCAACTGGTACCTTAATATTTAAGTTAGCCATGACTATTTTACATAAACATATCAAGGTATTCTTTGTATTATGGCCATATATATATATATATATATATATATATATATATATATATATATATATATATACGTGTCTTCGTTTTTGTCTTCGTCACATGTTCATTGAACTAACGATGTTGGCTGGGAAATACACAATTTATTCAATTATGTTATAGGTGACGTAAGGTTAACTTGAAAGTTCATTACATGTGGCCAGAATACATAAATGAGAACAATATTTCATTTCACGCTAAATGAAGTTATTTTTGCAAAATGGAGTCTGATATTATTTTTTATGAATTAAAAAACCTTTATTGACTTCACAAATGTTAGGCCGGTTAAAGTCAAATTTCATTGGATGAAGAATTCGATTTTGGTATCTATGATCTGTATTGCAGCCAGTCAGTTATATTCATGTTGGTAAACTGGAATTTAGGAGTAATTTGGAGCTATAAATATTATAGTATATGTGACACTGGCCTTCGAAAGTCACTGGAAGTGATCAAAGGTCGATTTCAGTTTAAAATAGCTTTTTAGAACCAGACTAACGCAATTTAATATTTAATCTTCCTCTTTTTTGATTGTGAAAAAGAATGTACATTTTTTGTATAAAGCATCTGTTTTGTATTAGAAACGTTTTTCATCCAGCTATTTTGCATGAAAAAATATTTGGGGATAAAAATACATAATAGATTTTTCTCAATTTTTTACATGAAAAATGTGCTTCTGTTAAGTGCCTCTACTATTGAGAAGTTGACCAGATTGTTTATTGACAACAATGAATGCACAGCAATGACAAGTGATATCATCAAATATTAATAAGCGTTAAGTGATCATTCGTACTTTGCAAGTGTGCTTTGAATACGAGCAGCAAAAAGTAACAACTTTTCCACGTGTCTCTGAAACGCAGAAAATTATTTACGAGAGAGGGCGAGAAATAAGGGGTTGGTTAGTCGTAACACCGGTAAAGTCAGGGAAATTCTAAGCAGGCCGAAGCACCCAAACGGCAACAAGCAAGACAGCAAGCCAATCAAGAGAGAATGAGAAGTTCCTGCCTCTACTTGGGAGCAGCAGGCAAGGTAAGGAAAGAAAATTCGCCTCCACCAATCTATGTCCAGTTAGACCTCGCATTTCACCTGAAAAACTTTTCAAAAGATATTCTAAGCGCCTGGGAGCCAATATAACAAGAAACTTGATTAAAAACCTAAGATGACGTTCGAATGATGTCTGTGACCTGAAGGAACTGAAGCAGAAACAAGAATATACTGTTAAGGAGCAGGTGGAAAAGAGTTCCTAATCTCAATGAAGCTCTTGAATCCTTTCATACCCTGTATAATGGAGACACGGACGAGAACCAGAAACTCCCCTGTAGAATTTCTAAGTACAGCTGCTTTCACTAACTAAATACAGGTATAGGTCTATCATCAAGTTGGGAGGCTCCATAAAGAAGAAATTGTCTTCAAATTTGCTTCATCTAAAGCATTCAAATTATGGAAATTTGCATCATCTAAAACATGCAAATTTGCTTTAGCTAAAGCAAGAAAATCATGCAAATTTGCATCATCTAATGTAAGAAAATCATGCAAATTTGCTTCATCTAAAGCAAGAAAATCATGCAAATTTGCTTCATCTAAAGCATGCAAAATAATTCAGATTTGTTTCATATAAAGCATGGAAAAGGAGAAAAGAAAAGAACATTGTGAGTTCTATCACTTCCCTACTTCACAAAATAAATGACTTAGTTTACTGGTTTCAGTATGCATCTACGAATCCCTCTTCTACGTAATGATGAATTCATTCCTGAATAAAAAACAGAGCCTTAACAGGAGTTATTACTAGCCAGTAGTTAGGAAAGAAACAGTTGCTTGTAAAGCTGGGAAGGACCCTGCAATTTTATTGTTCACAAAATATATGAATATGAATACCATTTGATAATATCAATCGCCGAAGATAATGATCATTTTCTAAGCGCAGCTGAAATGTGGTCCAAGGCCAAAAGTATGGGGCGCCCAGTGAAAATCGAATTTATTACTCCGTCATAATTTATCTAGCGGGACGGGCTTGCAAACCAATCGACGAAGATAATGATGGTAAATTAAAAGTTAACATCATTATCATCACGAAATAAATAATTTCATTTATGACCTAAAGTGTCATTAATGTTACATTCATGTTAAGTTAAATCTTGTGCAGATAAAAAATCCGGTATAATAGTTGTCATTTTCTGTCTGTAAATATATCATGAATAACATATGACGAACTTCAAAATGCACCATATTGATAATGATCAGGCTAGACAGTGTCCGACAAGACAGAATGTACTTCTCTTAACACCCCATCTTGAAATGGTGTTCTATTAACTAGAATGCCAGGAAGTCCCGAAGAAAACTAGCCCGACTGTTTTCTTTGAATTGTGGCAGAATGGCGAATTTGACTGCACCCTATTTTGATGAGAAATGTTAAGATATTAAAGTAGAATAACAACTAAATCTTAATAAAATACACTACGAAAGACCAATCTGGCAGAAATTGAACGTAGAGAAAGATATGGAGGGCATCCAGCTTTGAAGTCATCAACCAGACTACAAAATACAACAATATTCATACAGATCAGTTCGAATGCTTCTTCCGTTATATGCAAGTGTCTTTGAGGAACTTCTTACAATATAATCAACTTTATAATATATGACATCTCAAGTGATTGTTGGAAGATGATTCATACTAGAATTCTATTCTTAAATATACTTGACTCTTGTGTTCCTTGAAGGCTCTACCGTCGGTTTATCATCATAAATGTATAACTGTAGCCTTTCTTCTTTTGGGAGAATCACCAGAAAAGGTTGACTTCGATTATGAAATCTTTAATGAGTCAGTAACATTACTTGTATGTAGATTCGTTGTAAATTACTAAATATATGTCGTCTTCCTGCTCCAGACGGAAAGAGGCAGACCTTACTACAATCGATCTGTCTCTCTCTCACTGTGTGTGCATATATATATATATATATATATATATATATATATATATATATATATCAGTTTTGCAATCGAATGTTTGAAGCTTCTTGTGAATATTAATAATAGCGAAACTGTTTTATACTAAAAGTGCGTAAAACCTAGTGACATTACAATCGATCGTTAATCACTTGACTGCCCGTGTATATGTTTTTATGCCATGTCTATATTTTAGCTAATGTTAGGTTATTGATTGAATCTTAGCGGAAGAGCACTGAACCTAATCTTGTGTTAGACTCTGTGTAGCGGATTCAAATGTCGATGGTCTTCAGTAGTTGCCATCGATTATCAACAAAAATGATAAACTAAACTGTATTGGTATGGGTCACCATCTACCTTAGATACTTTGCCGCACTATTTTAAAGAGAAATAGCTTTGCTTCCAATCAACTTGGTTTACATAAGCAGATATATTCATATTATTATCTCTGTCATTCTTGTTCTTATACGGGACATTTTATTTAACTAATACAAAATAAACGCGCGAATTACTAGATAGTTAGATAGATAGCTAAATAGATACATTTTAGAAAGCTGTCACTCATAATGTTTGCATGTGTATGTCTGTACAGCAACAGGCCTGTAGCCTGATCATAAAAAATATTTCACAGAACAATTATTTAAAACCATTAACTCTTCCACTATCATCGCACTTTATCTTATAGTAAAAATTAATCATGGAAATCTAATATTATACACTAAAATGTTCAAATACAAGCTTGGCTACGTTCCAGGATATGAACCTATTGACCTGACATCGTATTTTTGTATCTAATGTAATGACTTCATTTTTTAAATATGTTCTAAACTTAGCATGATTTTCATCACTTGAAGTAGAAAAACAAAATATGAAAATGAACTTCTTTGATAGTGGAATCACAGAATAGAAACTTCTTTGATACATGTGCATCATTGCATTTGAAGATTCGATAACAATTCATGCTTGATTGCAGTGTTCTCTATTTTCCTTCTTTTATTTAGTATGTTGATTAATCGACTGCTTTTTAAGCGATGCTGTGTAGTGAAATCCTAAAAGGTTCCAGGTATTTATACATTGCACCAAGTAAAGAATTTCTTAATAAAATACACCGACGTTTTTAAAGTATACACAAACTCTTAGAAGTGTAATTAATTTGGAATGGAACCTTTTCAGTAATTATAAAAGCATTTATTCCAATTGTTTTTCGCACTTAAAAGGGAATTTAATATTTTTACATTTAAATGTGTAAATATAAAATTCTTATGGTCATATGCATTTTACACTGGGCATATTTCAGGCGTATTTTCCGGATATATTTAAGAGCTTAAAAGTCTAAATTAAAATTAATTATAACCGATTAAATATGTAACGATTTTGGTATTATTTATAGATAGATAGATAGATAGATAGATAGATAGATAGATAGATAGGATCAGACTGAGGATAGATAGATAGATAGATAGATAGATAGATAGATAGATAGATAGATAGATAGATAGATAGATAGATAGATAGATACGACGGCCGTTCAAAAGGTTCTAAGCATCATCCAGATGGAGTTGGAGAAACAAGTCAGTTTTTTACTATGTTTTAATGAGGTCATCCTTGACATCAATTCATTTGGTCCAACGATGCTTAAGCGTTGCAGTTCCATCACGGAAGAAGGTGGCGTCCACAGCACATATAATCTAGTCATTGTTTCCAAAATGGAGACCGAGTAGTTGGGATTTGAGTTTAGGAAACAAAAAGAAGTCAGAGGGATCTAAGTCTGGTGAGTAAGGGGGATGGGCAACAACTCACTGCCACTGTTGGCTGATTCAGGCACATTATCCTGGAGCAAGAGCACACTTGCCATCAGCTTCCGTCTGCGTTTGGACATGTCTGCTTCCTTCAGTTGTCTTAATTATGATGCATACTGCCTATTAATAGCTTTTCCCCTTTCCAGGTCGTCTATCATGATTACGCCTTCGGAGTAAAGAAACGTTATACCTGTGATCAAATAATAATCAAAACTAGGGTTTGACAAAATCCCAAACACTTATGGTCTTGGAAAAGCCTAGAAACGTCAGTAAGAACCCAATATGATATTTCACCATCAAAAAGCGATTTACAAACGTAGTTTTGCGCTCAAAACAGTCAATTGCTAACTGCAGAAGTCCTTCTCACTGGAACTAAGATTAAAACCGCAAAATAATTAAGGAAGTCCAAATCAATACTTAAAATTCAATAAAATCTGCAGAGAATCAATTTATTAACAAATATATGCATTTGGAGTTAATAACTTCGAAACGTTGAATTATATTGGTGTTCCACTTTGAAAGCCTAGATACTGTTGATAATTCGAAGAAATAACGAATAGTATATCAGGAACAATAACACCGTTTAGAGACAGGGACAAACAAGCTACGGAAGAAATGGCTAAATAGAAAATGATCGAAAATTAAATGGTACAGGTGCAGTGGAAATAAGCAAAAATCAAGTAATCAGCAGAACAGAAAACATGCTCTCCGCCGGGATGTAAATGTCTGTAAGTATTGCAGGGAGTCAAAAGAATAACGCAGCAGCGGTGAGCCCTGATGACACAGACTCTATCGATCACACATTCACAATATATACATACATACATACATATACATACATATATATATATATATATATATATATATATATATATATATATATATATATATATATATATATATATATATGCAGAAATATAGTCTTAAAGTGTGCTATATTTATGGGGTAAAGTGCTCAATATCAGAGATAGAGCGTGTGTAAATATAAAAGTGGACATGGAAGTCAGCACTTAGAGGCGACAGTCTGTTTCATGCTAGTGCAATCGTCAGGCGACTAGTCTGACTATATATATATATATATATATATATATATATATATATATATATATATATATATATATATATATATCGAACAGTATGTATATTCTTATATACTTCTGCTCTAGACACACCCAATACTGCAGTACATGTATTATCTCTGGGACATTAATGGGTTAACGGGACTCGTGGCTGTGTTAAGATACTAATACTAGCAATACACTCCTGCGTGAACTTCGTCGGGGGTGGAGACCGATTCCACTGTTTGATTTGATTCAGGTTCGAAGTGGTGAAACTCAGTTTCATCTTTAGTTACTAATCTGCTGTGGACATTCGCAGGCTCATCCTACATGCGAGTTAGAAGTGTCCTGAAAATATTAACCCTTTTCAGCTTTTGATCTGGTGTCAGCATTCTTGGGACACATTTTGCAGACAGCTTGCTCATCCCGACGATTTCAATTGACAGTATGAATCGAACAAGAAATGATGGCTCTTGACTTCGCTATCTGCTGAATAGCAAGACATCCGTCATCCAAAACCATACGGTGAAAGGTATCAACTTGTTTATCAGTGGTTCAGGTTTTTGGATGGTCTGATCGATGGTTATCTTGTTCTGTCTCTGCCCCGCTTGAATTCTGCAGCCCACTTCGTCACAGTTGCATAGGACGCTTTGTCCTCAGCAAGTATTTGTACCATGTCCTTCAGGGTCATACCTTTCTAGTGCAGAAACGTTACGACTGTCCCTTTTTTGCCTATTTTTACATTTGTTGCACACCTAAAAACCATTATATGTGGGTCTCAACTTCACATAAATTAAACAAGAAATTAGTCTTCTAGTTTTATAGGTGGTAGCCACAACAAAAATGTTCAGCTATAGCTCTTGTTTCTGGTTGAGGCTAAGAACTTTTTGAACGAACCTCGTAGATAGATTAATTATATACATCTTAAGCAAACAGTTTGGGAATACCCTTCAATTCTTTAAAAAATATCTTAAAATAACAAATCTTTTGAGTTTTTTTAAAGTAAAACATAAACTTTCAGTATATTTTTTTATTCTGACAAAATAAGCATTTAACTATAAAAAATTATCATACAAAAGCATCATATCTTTTGTTCGTCGATAAAACCACCACCTGCCTAAATTTCTGCTTTAAAGATTCTTCGCATACTTTCCAAAGGTTTTCGAAAAAAGTAAATGGCAAGGCATTATAAACATTTTTCAAGCACTAAAAAAGCTCGCTTGCACTCTTTGGGTTTTCTCTTGGAACTCTCTTCTCTTACTTATTCTATAGTAATTCAATGGAAAAGGGAGAGGGGAAATGGGGCGGTCAAGTCGTAATTCTTTTTTACTCGAGGTGATTTTGTCATAATTTTGAAGTTTTGGTTCGTTGTCTTGTTGAAAGGTATTTTCCTGTTATTGCATATCTTTACAAAATCGAATGATATTGTTCTTTTTCCATGATTCCCTCAAATTGAATCAAATATCCCTAAAATATCACCATGCTGTAACAGACCAATCACCATGCTTAAAAGAGAAGATTGTTATGGGAAAAAATGAATAAGAACTGGACATTGAAAGAGTGCGAAAAGGTATTTTGGACAGACGTGCCCAAATGTGAATTTGTGGTAGCAAGAGGAGAGTGTATGTGAAAAGAAAGTCAGGAGAAAGACTGAATCTTGATTCTAACAGTTAACTTACAAGGTAACCAAAAAAGTTATGTCCTTTTTAAAGGGAAAAAAACGCTTCACTGTATGTGTAACTTATATTTAGTCTTCGAAGTAATCGCCATCGGCATCTAGCACCTTCTGCCAACGTGTCTCCAGCTGTTCCATGCCCTTGCGGTAGAACTCGGGGGGTTTTGACACAAAGAAGTCCGTGAGGGCTTTGCGCACGTCTGCTTCATTGGTGAAGGATTTCCCACGAAGATGATTATCCAGGGAGTGGAAGAGGTGCTAATCGGATGGCGCAAGCTCAGGTGAATAAGGTGGATGGAACAAAGTCTCCCACCCAAGTTGCTGTATGATATCCCTGACCACTCGCGCGACATGCGGCATGGCGTTGTCATGGAGGAAAAGCACACCTTTGCGATTCACCAGTGCTGGCTCCTTCTGGCGCAATGCCTGTTGCGCACGTTTCAATTGCTGCGAGTATAGGTCTCCAGTGACCGTTTGGCCCGTTGGTAGCAGTTCATAATGAACCACTTGACGACCTGTCCACCAGACACAAAGCATAATCTTGTGCGCGTGTTTTTTATAACGTCTGATGTTCCTACTTCCGGCTGTCCGAATTTGAAAACAATTGCTACACGCATTTCGTATATGTTTCAACTTCATTCAATGACTAATCAAAAAACGGACAGAACATTTTTGGTTACCTTGTAGTTGCTGAAATTTTATCTTTTAATTTTAACAAATGCAAAAATATATAATTTTATTGTGTTTGCAGTGCCCCAAAATATTTAGCTGAGAAAATGAGAGAAACAGACAAAAATAAATTTCAAAAGAAATCTGCAAAGCATCTATGCGGTCCAGTTGATTTGACGTTCTCACTTGATGAAAATCTCTCATTAATTTAAATTATTTTATTCCGCATTTAGTCTGTTTTAATTTTCTAAGTTTTTTCAAAACTTTTGCTTTGTAAATTAATAAAATTCGAACTTTATTTCTCTTTTCAAGAGGTTTCGTTGACAAGATTTGGCGACTTGATTGAATTTCACAAAAAGATAAACTCTTCGAGTGGCGAGTGCTGGAAGCAACGAAAAAGAAAGAAAAGTGAATTTCAAATAAGTAATACTGCTGATCTTTACACTGTAAGTTTAATATCGATCCTTAAGCGATACATCTGTACCTCTATCCTCTCTTTTTATTATATTTAATGGGTGCATGCTATACAGTAGTGTGCTGAAAATTTATCGGCCCAACAAAGAAAATCTTCTGAAGTCAATATGATATTTGGTCATTTGAATAGATGTGTCAGGCTGAAAAATTTTCAACCCTCTCTCGGAGAACTTTTGGACATACAAGTGCTATCACTTATCAATCGCAAATTACTTTTTATCATCTATGAATATTCTGTTTTAACAAACATTGTACACATATAAAATCAAATGGAAACGTTTCTACAAAAGCGATATATAAATTTATATCTTCAATATTTATTCAAAAATATTAATATTTCTCCCTTTCACGTTACGACATTTTATGACAAAATCGTTTTCAGAAAAAGATTTGTCATGGAAATTCCTATAATTAAAAACATTCCAAAGCTTGGTTTTTCTTTAAATCTTCATGTCATATATTTTATCCAATTAATCAAATTTCAAGAAGTTTTGCAGTATCTTACATTGCAGAAATCATTGGCTTTGTGTAGTGATAAATTTTTCATTTCGCTTCACAGGAAAAATGCAATGAGTTTGTATATACAATCTGCATGTCCAAGTAATTTGTGAATTTGTACATCTATAGATTTCAATTTGAGCACTTCGACGCGGTGCAATGGTTTACAAGCTTGTCTCGCTAGATCAGAAGTAAGTTCAATGCAAATTGTGTATTCCATACTTTTGGCCGTTTGCTATATCTATGCTACGCTTAGTAAATCGCTATACCGCCATACCAGATTGAAACACCGGTTCTCATACGATCACCTATGTTAAGAAACGTCGAGTCTGGTCAGTACCTAGATGGGTGACCGTTTCGGAATAAAGGTGCTGTAAACTTGATGTGCGGATGGTTCGGAATTTGAAATTGGAGAACAGAATTTCAATTTCAGCCGGATCCGTTATATTCACTTACGCGCAAATAACCTTGCTAAAGGTATGAATCCATCTCTTCGTACCCTAGTTATGGATTAATTAGTAAAACTTGTATCAGTAAATCATTATTATCGCCAAAATGTAAAAATAATTTCTGGTATTAAATAATCTACAAAAGTTTGATAAGCTGTAAAAAATAAATTAGTTAATCAATATTGACTTGAACTTACTTTACAACCTCTACAGTGTCCTTTACATGTAAACCCGGATATTTCTTGTAGCAATCATAAAAATATGTCCAGTAATGATACAGAAAAAATCTTCTCGAACGAGAAAGACATTTGTATATCTTGCGTTATATACAGTTATATATTTCATAGGCATAAACTAAATAGGAAATAAATAAAGTCCATAAGTCTGGATTCTATAGCATAATCTGCTACCTAAAAAGTTTTGGTTAAAGGTAATGTCTATAATTCTATTCTTGTGTGAAATATCTGCTAGAAAAATTGAGGCTGGAAGAAGGAAACTGCTTCGACAAAGCAGCGGTTGGCTTATTTATTAATAGAAGAAGAAGAAGAAGAAGAAGAAGAAGAAGAAGAAGAAGAAGAAGAAGAAGAAGAAGAAGAAGAATCTGAGATCATTTGGATTGTCGATTTTAGTGATAAAAATATTAGTTTAAATGAAACCATTACAATTTTCAATATACAACAGCATCAGAGTGAACTTTATTTTTAATAATAAAGGATTTCAAATTCATTTTGTGTAAAAGAAATTACTGTTAATTATCAAACGTTAAATCATCCTTTCATTTAATAATTGAATTATCGACAGGAAGAAGTCACTCTGAAATCGCTTAAAAAATGTATTAAAAATCAGAGATTTGCGTTTAAAAAAAAATCCGCAGTACATTCGTTAATGTATTTGACGTTTCATAGAACTGTAGTTAAGCTTTGTAAAACTTCTTTAGGTTTTGATTGATCTTAGGTAGATTAAGTGAAATTGTACTTATTTCTCTCTCTCTCTCTCTCTCTCTCTCTCTCTCTCTCTCTCTCTCTCTCTCTCTCTCTCTCTCTCTCGTTTTTTTCAGTTTCCTCTCTTCACCAATAAATCATCGTTTGGATGCAAAGATTATTTACCGGAGAGATGCTTTTCTTGCTTGACTTAAAAGAGACGCGTAATTGTGGTTCGTTTGAAATGAAGAAACATCCTTATTCCCATCTTAATATCAATTTCTGTGGTTTGATCTGAATTCCCAAATCTCAAATTAACAAATAAGGTAAGCGATTAAATGGATCACAAGGCTGATTGTACAGATACATGTCTAATAAAATATAGTGCCTGCAAAAGGTTAAACAACGCTGGAAATTATCAGCGAATAATGAAGAAACCCGTTGAAGATCGTAACCGACTCAGATACAAGTCTGAAAATAAGACTGAGAATTTTATCATGCCTTTCTGCGACTCGTATAAAGAGAGAAGTTATTAAAACTGTGTCTGTCAAATTACAAAACATTTCGGCATTGTGAAAGTGTAGAAGTGGTGAACAGCATAAGATTTCGGTCGTAAGACAATTGATAAAATATGCGAGACCGATTGCTCGATCTGCTTTAAAATATATATGTAAAGGGAAAATCACTAAGCCTCCTCTAAAAGGGATGTTCTGATGAAATAGGCAACAGAATACATGAAGACCTATTTTTCGACCGATTTGATCATCAGTTTTATCACTTTTATAGCACGGAGCTGATTTGATGGTTTTGGAGTGGTTCTTGATGCATCCCGTTGAGAAAGCAAATAACATAAAAATGAATATATGTGGTGGATCCATGTTAACATGACAACTCAGATATACATTTTTAAAGGCACGTATGGAACGATAATTAAAAGAAAAATGCTTAACG
Source organism: Acanthosepion esculentum (assembly GCA_964036315.1). Classification (NCBI taxonomy): domain Eukaryota; kingdom Metazoa; phylum Mollusca; class Cephalopoda; order Sepiida; family Sepiidae; genus Acanthosepion; species Acanthosepion esculentum. The sequence continues at coordinate 64,202,856 of OZ038489.1, read as the reverse complement.
ATTTCAGAAAGATGATTTTAATGCATGACCTGATCCATTACATTTGATGAAGAAAATTAATGAAGATCTAAACGAAATGGTTTTCATGATACACGTTTGATAAAATTGCATATATAGTGTATGGAAGAGGAGGGTTTAGATTGCTAGACGCAATTTCTCAGTAAAAAGTGAATTCTGGAATGGTGTTACGAATGCTGTGCAGCCTGTTTTATATTTTACAACAGATCACAACTTCAAAAGATGCACGAGTTCTAAACTTAGTTTCAAAAAATAAAACACATTTCGCATTAATGTTGACTTTACAACGACACTTCTGAAAACACTTGTTTTCAGGAACTGGGCTCATCATATTTTCATATTCTAATATAAGTATGCGTCTAGATTGATGTGTATGTATGTTGAGTCTTGACTCAATGTTGAATCTCGCCTATTGCATGGAATAATAATGCAACACAAAATGTACTTAGAACAAGAATGTATTATAACAAGAAAGTGTACACAATAAGTACATATAGTATTTCTGTATATTTCTGGGAAGACGTTCCTGGAGAATGTGTTGACTAGTCGCAGTCGATCAGAGTCTCTAGTTGGATCTCGTGATTCCTATCTCTCTCGTCTTCCGGTACCAACCATTATTTATATAGTTGATAGTCACCTATGCAGATTAGGTGGATCCTACACAACAATGTATATACACGTATGTACAAGTATATACATAAAAATACTTTCTAGTTTAGGTGGACTGATTTAAAATTCAACAGACACTAAACAGCTCTAATATATATATATATATATATATATATATATATATATATATATATATATATATATATATATAAATATATATAATATATATGGAGGAAAGATGTATCCCTTAAAATTTCATTGGAATCCAATGAAGTCCTAAAGAGACGAAACGCGTCGAACGAAAACTATTTCCACATTGTCATACATCTTTTCTCCAAAACTGTTCTTGATATATAAAAATTTATATAGTAATTTGATTTATGGTCCCCACTTATCCTCAGAGATACCAATGCATTTTTCTTTACATTCAGTCTTTCTTTCATTCTAATTGAAGAAGCCAGAGAGCAGACGCTCTGGGTGAAACGCGACATTTATAGCTTTACCACTTTGTTTCATATCTTCACTTTTGTCTCGGTTAACTATTATCCATCCGACACAACACGTTTTGAATTATATATTTTCATTCCCTAATTCTTGGAGTTTAATTAAACTTGATAATAATGTAAAACTTAATAATAGTGTGAAATTATTGTATACTTTATTGTCTACTTTAATATATACATATTATTAGAAATAACTTGCATATTGCAAATATTTCTGTGGATCTCCTCGACTTTTGCAATTGGCAGAAATTGAAAGTGTATACTAATGTGAGAGGTTGGGTATCACTAAGTATTGATCTTACAATGATAGACAATGTCGTTTTTACTTTTCCATTTACTCTGACCACTTTATGTCCCCATTGAGGAGAAAATAGCAGGAGTACTATAAACTTGAAACCTGAAGATAATCAGACAAGCAGTGAGAAATAAGTTCACTTTCAATATATTATTTTTTTTTCTTTCTTTTCACCTGGCGCCTGTCCATCTTTTTTCTTTTCTTTTTTTGCAATTATTTAGCATTAACTTTTTTCTCAATGTCTTTGATAATTATTTAATTCTCCATTATTTTTAAATATAGAGTTTTAAGATTATTTTTATATAGAGAGTTTTAAGATTATTTTTAAATATAGAGTTTTAAGATTATTTTTAAATACAGAGTTTTAAGATTATTTTTAAATATAGAGTTTTAAGATTATTTTTAAATAATATTTATCTCTCTAAAGTTGTAATTTTATTATCGAGTTTGCAATTGGCGAGATCCGAATAGCACAAAAGAGTAAATTTAAGGAATATTATTCATGTCACATTAAGAAATTTACGTCAGTAGAAAATATAAAAGAAAATAAGAGACAATAAGCAAAGAGTTGCGATAATTCGGTTCATAAATAGTGTTGCATTATTTATGTGCTTAGGTATTTCAACAATTATGTATCAAAAACAACTACACTCTTTATCATTCATATAATTAAGGTATAACTTTCGATTTCTTGGAGTGACGAAAAATGTAAATAGTACCAACCTTTCTTCTTCTTCTTCTGTTTACCGTTTCCCTTTCGGAAGTGTGCAATCGTGACTTTACACAACTTCTTAGCCTTACTGTTTGCAAAAATTGTAGAAGTATTTTAACCAAACACTTACCTGCAAAAGAAACATAGCATTTGTTACAAATTAATTCAGAATGACATTTTACGAAAGCCAATTCTGTTATTGGTCTGTCTATCTCTTGGAACATAAGAAGAGAGGAAAAAGTTTTAAAGTTAAAACAATTTCGCTTCTGTTTTACGTTTACCTGAGATCAGCAAAGGAAAGGAATACAATTACAGTGTCTACATTCACTGAAATTGGGATATATAATCATATAATCATACAACATGCAATTATAGTAGCACTGTAATGAGTTTCAGATGCAAAGAAAAAGTTGCAACGATCGCATAAGTTTGAGAAAGACAAATACAAGATTATATTTAATCTTATAAGATTTGCGTATTTAAACATATATAAAACACAAGTGAAATATATAAAAATATATTGAAAACAATATAAACATCTATTAAATATAATATTACATATTATAATAATTACATTTTAATATAATATTGAATATTACATAATATTGAATATTACATAATATTAAATGTTACATATAAAACAATATTAAAAACATAAAAACATATAAAACATATTTAAAATAAATATAAAACATATATATAAAACATATAAAATATATTCTACGCAAGGCATTACAGATTCCTTAAAACTTAGAAATCAATGTACGCTTTAACATTCTTTGACTTTTGGATTTCCAGATATTTGTAGCATTATATTCTTAATAAATATTTATGATATACTCCCTATTATTTCATGAGATGATTGGAAATAAAAGATGGCACTCGTATGCAAAATGTTTTGTTGTTTTTTTTAATTAAGATATGTGTAAGCAAATTATAACCGAACTGTCCATGTAATATTTTTTTAATTTCATTTTTTGTCTGTGAAATCGTAAATCTTAAACAATTTTGCAATTTCAAAGTTTACTTGTAATTTGTTGATATTCTACAACTAATAACTAAAAGAACATTTCACTTGCGTCAATACTTTTTCTTTTCAAGTGATAATGATTGTTTCGAAATAAACTTATTGGCGGAATGTAATTAGATCAGTAAATTATTCACACAGGAAACTTTTTCTCTTTTATTTCACTCCCAAGAGTAACATTTAAAATCATGATTTATTACATTGGAACTGACATAAGAAACCTATATTTTGTATTGCAAATATTTTAGTTTTCTATTTGGCGTTTTTCTTATAATGTCCAGTTGATTTTCTTCATTCGATGATTCTAAATTACAAAACTCTTTTTTAATTAAAAGAGGTCTGTTTAATATGCATCCCGGAAAAAAGATTCGTACGCTTAGTGTTTCTGAACTGGAGTGGCATAAAATAAAAAAAATATACACATCCATGCCGATGGCGTAGCGTGGGTTACACACACATCCACCAACCCAACACGGAACTCAACCACGTCTATATATAGTATTTAAAATATAGTGATTTAATTAAAATGAAATTCCTTTGCTACCAATAAACTCAATTTAACACCGCTTGGTTTTAATTTGAGCAGATTTTTCAATAACAGTATTGAAAAATACTCAATTGACTGTAATAAGTGGATACTCAGTAATATTTGACTTATTGTAGAAATCTGATACGTTTTGATTAACATAAGTTTTGAGAACTGGCAGTGGAAGCAATGAAGTTTAAAAGCATACTTAATGGTTCGGCAAGGATAACCATGTGTATTAAATGGACCACTATGGGTAGTAGAGGGTGTGATAATATTTATTTTTATTTTTTTCTATTTGGAAAATTCTCGTCCCTAAGAATTTAGCTCGGTGATAACGCCTACGCTACACCACTGCCGATATTTATAAATACCGCTCTCTCTCTCTCTCTCTCTCCTTCTCTCTCTCTCTCCTTCTCTCTCTCTCTCCTTCTCTCTCTCTCTCTCTTTCCTTCTCTCTCTCTCTTTCTCTCTCTTCATATATAAGGGCGAAGGCATATTGTAAAAGCGAAAGCTATTTCCAAATACTAAACAATGAAAACAAGAAAATTCGTTAAAATCGTAGAAATGATTGCTAAATTTCTATGTAATATAAATCCTCCTATATGGCAATGAATGCTGGAAAATTACCTCACAGATGAAGAGGAAACTTGAGACAAAAGAGGTGCCGTTCTGCAAAAATATCATAGAAAAGATGAGGCAACGAGGAAATTTTATGGAAAATGGAAGCACAAAGAACACTTGTGCTGATAACCAGGAGGATGCAGTTGAAGTTTCTGGGAAATATAATAAGGAAAGTGTGCTTGTAGAATAAGGAAAGTGTGCTTGAAGAATTTCACTCTAATAAGTCATATTGAATGTAAGGGTGAAACAATGATTAAAACTAGCTATGGTGTTTGTGTAAATGGATGAGAGAAAAGGGACTGTGGATGATAGAAAAGTATGTAAACATGATTTAGAGCTACGAATCATAAGAAGTTGTGGAGAGATATGATAGTCCACATCATGAGAAGAAAGGACAATACAAGAAGAGGAATAATACAGCCATAAACATGTACGTTAATCTTTAAATATAATAAAATAATTATTGTACTAAACGCATGAACAAATGAATGCGGTGACGTATATGGCATATATTGTGTATACTCATCCAATCATATATACGCATATAAATCAGGTACGCATGCATACAATGACTTTCACGACTCGAAATAACAAACATTTTGATTCCTGAAGCTTAATGATGAATTCAGCTGGATTCATACGATATGATTTGCCGTGCTTGAATTACATTAGTGAAGAAGTTTTCATCCTGTTAGTCAAAAAATCATCGACAGCAGATATAACGTCATTATCACTTCTATACTCGTTCTCATGTTAGGGAACAGATGATAGACAGATGTGACCAAACAAGGAGAATAGGGAGATTGATAAAACTCTTCAAAACCAGTCACGCACAGCATCCATTGAAACCAAGAGCTTGTGCGCTGAAGCATTGTCATGGTGAAACAAAACCCATTTCGTCTGTTTTCATGGGCATTTGGTCTTTTGTAACTGCGTCAGCAAGTTGGCATATTACTCTCCATGGACGGTGTGGCACATTTGAAGATATTCAGTAAACACAATGCCTTTTGCATTCCAAAAATCTGTGCATTGTCCTAATAAAATAAGACCTCTTTCCTTAATTTTCTTGGCATTTGCTCTTGATAGCCAATTGTAACTGCCTCAGAAAGTTGGAATACTACTCTCCATTAATGGTGTGGCCCTCTTGATAGTCAATAAACACAATTCCTTTTGCATCCCAAAACATTGAGATTAACAACTTCCCTGCAGATGAAACGATCTTGAACTTCTTTGGAGCAGGTGACGAGGTGGTGTTCCACTGAATGGATTGTCTCTGTCTCAAGCACAAAATGATGAACATCCATCCTAGTTTAGGAAACATTCAAGGAAACCAGCTGGATCTACTTAAATAAAATGTCAGATTTTCCAATGATGTCATCAGCTTGGTGGGCTTTTGATCAGATGTCAGAAGACGTGAAACACACCGAGCAAAAAGTTTCGTCACGCCCAGTTCATGGTGCAGAATACCCTCAACTCCCTCACACCATTTAATTTATAGGCAATCGTCTGTCATCTATCACTATGTGGTGAACACAATATTTTCCTCGGTGGTAACAGTTAAAGGGCGTCCAGACCTTGGGTGATCTTTAAGACTCTCCGTTCACCTCTTAAATTCAGCTTCCCACTTTTACACTGCTGATAGACCTGGATCTATGTCTGTATGAATGTCCTTGGGAGCTGAACCCTATTTCTGCGAGTACTTGATTATACCACAATGACAAATGTTGTCTATTTTCAAGAGAAGCCGCTAATAATTACTTTTGAAATCTTCTTTGAACAATTAATCCTTTTACCTGAAAAGTTATTAATAAGAAGAGCATGCAAGATTTCACAGCTCTAGCATCACTCCTTCATAAACAGCCTATGAACTTTTCAACTCACCCTTGTAAACTGGCGTAAACTTTAATCCATAATCTAGAAATACTTACTGTACATACAGGACTTTACACGTCAATCCAAATTTACTTTTATGTAAACAAATACATTTCTGGTAGCGTTAGCACCAACGTAATTCAAAATACAAATATATTTTCAAAGAATTTCTCGTAACTTTAGCTCTAGTCTAATTCCAAGTAATCAATTTCACTTTCTGATATGCATATTTACAATTAAGTTTTTATCTAAAGGCTATATGTTTGTGTAAGGTTTGCATCATGTAATAGCGCTTTTCATTATTCGATGGAAAGATATACCAAAAACAAGTTATGATAATATATTATAAAAATATATTTGTTCAAATACGTAAGATATCTTTTTATATAGCTTTTCTTTTGTATTTTTCCTTGTTTTAGTAAGGCGTTTTTAAAAGTATGACGTTATTCATAAATACATAATACATGTTATATTTCTGGTTACTCAAGTATCACTCTAATTTATGAATGAATTGAGTCTCTGGTTGTGAAGCAAAGTGATTTCTTAAAAGAGGTTATCCCTTGACGCTTAGTGTTGTTAGAAGCCAGGAGTCATCTAATTTACTTGAAAAGAGTTCGTGAGTTCGGAACCGATGTAAATTCAAAGAGAAATCATCTCATATAATGGAGTCTGTAAATTGGTAAAGAGATGAGATAGTCATGTGAAGATAATATAGGATAAAATTGGGGAATGAGAGCGAGAACAAGATAAAAATAAGTATTTCCTATGGAGACGATGAATCTAACAATAGCACTAGTCTACATAGCAAGAAGATTGCTTTTTCTCGATTACTGAGTTTTTGGATGTAGCCAAAAACTCAACTTAATATCAGTGAATTATATCTGGCAGTTAACAGAGAATGGACAAGTTGGTCATTTTGTCAATTGCTCCTCAAACTTGATAAGATCAAAGTGTCGTATAAAATGAACAAATAATAAAAATAAAATGAAAGAAAACTCAAGGTACAATAACCAGATAGATAGATAGATAGATAGATAGATAGATAGATAGATAGATAGATAGATAGATAGATAGATAGAATTATTACAATATGAAATGTCAGAATTAACAAACACACGGAAAGTTTAAAAGCAAAGTAACAAAAGGTTGATAGAGAGAATAGAACAAAATTAAGATATTATTTAAGAGGCAGATGAAAGGTAAGAAATAATTTGCGAAAAGAAAAGAAGATACATCTTTGTCATCGTATATTGAAATAATCACTCTGTAAAATGGAAACTTATCATTTAGAATATTGCAGAGAGGAAATTGCTCATACCGTTGAGTAAATAAAGTTTAAAAAGAAACGTTATTAAAATTTAAACATTGAATGAAGCATAATTCTGCATCAAAATCAGTAGGCGAAGCTATCCATCTCATTGCTAATTCTAGAAAATAATATGGAAATCTTAACCGATTAGGCATCCGACAGCAAGGCCTCAAAACAAAAGGATTTTAGGTGTGTGGAATCACCACTTAATTACTGTTGTTCCCGGGCCCATCCTGACCCGGGGTGGTAGCACCTGTTAGGCTCATAGCTATGAGCATATAGTGAACCTCCAAACTGGGTCTAAAAACACTGAAACACTAAAAATACATTTTCATAGTAAAAACAAAATACAAGCAATATATTTTTTTAAAATACATAAATTACAAGTAACCGATTTTTGTAAAAAGATAAAATTAGTTAAGCTCCCATCACAAGAAAATGAAATTTCGGTATTGAATTACCCAGAAGGAATTTATATACGGCTAAACAAACAAACTTAAGCGATTAGGCTTTGATTTCAAAATTTAAGAATGATAAGAATGTAAATGGCGTGGGAGTAAGTTGTTCATCCAGCCATAAAAGTTACCATACCACGAGTTGTTCCCCTGAATGTTACTGTGATAAAATTCGTTACAATTAAAATTTAGATGAGGTTGGTGAAATTTAAAAGCCATCCAACTTGCCATTCCACTGAATGATATCTACAAACAGCAGCAAAACGTACGCTACAATGATTGGTCATAACTGACAAAAACTATGCTTGACTGGCGCCTGCGCAGCTTTAACATGTTCAGAAACCTGATGCGCACACTGCTATTAACATACACACTTCTTCCTACATTTCTGACGAAGTGAAATCCGGATGATACATGAAACGAATAGGACAGCAAAATAAAATCACAACAGGAAGAGGTTTTAACTCTCGTAAAACATTCAGCATAATTTCTTCTGTCTATGACATGAATATAATAACAAGAGAAAGAAATGATGTAACATGAAAAAAAGGAATATTTAACGTTATAGATTTATTTTATGTGATTGCTTGTGGTTATTTTACTGAGTTTATTGAGTGATGTATTTCCTGTCCAAAATATATTTGCGCTTAGATGGATCTATTTAAGTATGGAAACATTTATTACAATTCTATCTTGTTTCACGCTGATATTCTAGACATGAAATTTGGCATGCAAAATATGTCCATAATTTGTAAACGTTCTCTACTGACGATTATAGCTTGTGCCACTGACTACATTACAAAAATATAGAAAATAATGGATGTGAGTGGAGGAGAAACAGGGGAATATATTTTGGTTTCCCTCCTCATAGGGAAAACAAGAAGGAGCTCAAACAAATGAGTCATAAAGTAATGAAGCTATGTACGTAACGAAAAGAAATTTGTAAGATTAAGAAGAAGAAATATAAAACGTTAAAATAAATGATGAATTCATGAAGACCTGCACGTATAGTATTTACCTCAAAAGTATATAACATAAGACTTTCAACTTTGCACTAGAAAATGTGAACAAAAATGTTAACAAATTTAAAATTATAAAACAAAATTATTTTGGACAAGATGGTGCAACAGTTTCTTCAATACCCTGTAAAATTTGGAATCAAACAGTCAAATACTTTGCAGAATAGAAATGAAATAAAATATAAGAAAAAATAAATTTGTGCATTCAAATACTTTGTGGAACTTTGGTCACAAAACCAGCCACCATAGCCTTTCTGTAACGAGACATTAACGTGAAATACAAATCTGATTGTATTTTGCAGCACTTTTCATGTTAACTCTGCTGGTATTTTGGACCACTTTTGATAGTAGCTCTTCTTTAGTTACTTAAAATTACTCAAGTGACAAGCATGGAAGCAAATTTTCTATCGGTTTCGGACTAAGGAAAATAGTTCCACTTCAATAGGCTGATTTTCTTATTTTCAAATCATTGTATAGTTTTGTTGGTGATATGTTTAGGATCGTTGTCCTACTGAAAAACTACAATTACACTTCATTTTTAAAGCTTTGACTTGTAAAAAGAGGTTCGAGTTAACATATTTTGGAACATCATTAATTCTTTCCTCGATTCTATGAAATCTTCCTCTACCGTGTAATGAAAAAAATTCTGCACCATTCTGCCTTCGGATTTGGAATAGTGTACTCTCTGTGGAAGCCTACACACTTTTTCCTGCAAATGATATGAATTGAGGTTAAATAACTCTACCTTTGTCACAAAGGTAGAGATATTTAGCCTCGATTCATACAAAAAGACCACAGTAAGTTTCTGGTTTGCATAAATCATGTGTTCCTCCATTTATGATTTCTACAGAAGCGGTACTTTTCGGGTTTTTCAAGATCGCAATGCTAACTGCTTTTTTCTCACTGTATATTTATATGAGAAATATATCATATCTGTTTTAGTTGATAATTTATGTAAGATTTTGATAAAAGGTATTTTAGGATGTCAGGTGTTATTATGCAAACCTGGTGGAACATTAACATCTATTTATACAGAGATCCAAAAGATAGTAGCCACTAATATATATTTTATTAACACAATATCCCAAGAACAGAAGAAAATAAACAAATAGAAAAAAAATTGAAAAGAAAATACAGAAAGATATCAAAATATTTCTTGAAGGGAAACCTGAGAAAACACTTTCACTTATCGATGACTATAATAGCAGAACATACCACATACCCTGATTATCGATGTTCTGACTATGAAAAGATCAATTGAAAAAACATCTGAATCATTATTTTCACATGAAGTTCCTGAATTAGATAGTCTATTGGAAGATCTCAAACCAGATGTTCATGAGTCTGCGATAAATAGAAATAAAGAAAATGAAAGCGTCAGATATCGAAAAAAAAAATCGTCAAAGTACTCAGTGCTGGAAATGATAAAAGGGTCACTATGTTAGTTATAATCTTCTGTGAAGTATGGAAGCGGGGAAAACACCTCAAGTTGTTTTTCTGAAAACGTTGTCTCCCCGATGCACATAAATGGAGACAAACTGGCAAGAACTAGCTACCAAGCCATTGCACTTCTTTCCAAGCCTGGGAAAATATTTCTCAGAAGCCTAAGGAACAAAAATGATAAAAAAAATTGATAAAATCAATGCTAAACGTAAGGAAAACATATGGTTTCTGCCCAGGTTTCCCAATACTTAACAGAATATTTTATGTTAGAGTAACCATTGAGAAATCAAGGAACAGCATCTCACTTTGAATGTCCACTTCATTTATTTCACGTCAATAAGGAACCTTCTTTCTACTATACCTCAATATATACTCGTCTCACTTCAGATGATGCCAAAATATTTGTTGCACTCAATGCCAGAAAAAACCACCAAAGCAGCAAGGTGCACCAGCAGGATAATCTCCTGGCTTGGAGTAGATCATCTCGGCATGTGTGTAAGTGGGTTCTGCAAGGCGTGGGGAAAACCGTATGACAGGTAAACAAACGAGAAAATATTTGAATGTTCGGAGAAGGCCAGATGCACACACACACACACGCACACACACACACACACACACACACACACACACACACACACACACAAACACACAAACACACACATGCACCCGCACACGTGCCCGCATGCACACAGACTCAGACTCACTGATATTAATATAATTATTCGTATGAGAGATTTGGTCTCGTGTTATCAGTAAACGGTGCAACGATTTCCTTACAATGCATCCTATGTCAGTTTTGATGATCCTTTACTTCTGACATAGACTATTACCAGTCGACTGTTGATTGAAGTTTATTTCTGCTTTTTCTCGTCAGTTTATACTAAAACGCAACAAATTCAGTTCTTTAAAAATATTTAGATCGAAAAGTATTTTATATATATGCGATTAGGAATGTTAGTAAAATTTTTCATTGAAAATTTGATGCTTTTTCTAAAAATTATAATATTATTATTATACTTTTTATTAACGCATTAAATATTTTTTGAATTCCAATTTTTGTATGTGCAGTCAACGTTCGTATCGAGTAAAACAATCCGAGTTTTGTATTTGAATGCCATTGTCACATAACTTATTGTTGAAACTTGACTAATGCATGGAATAATAATGCAACACAAAATGTACTTAGAACAAAATGTATTGAAACAAGAAAGTGTACACAATATTTACATATAGTCTTTTGTATATTCCTGGGAAGACCGTTCCTGGAGAATATGTTGACTAAGTCGCAGTCGGGCAGAGTCTCTAGTTGAATCTTTTGATTCGCCTCTCCTGTCTTCCCGGTACCAACCATATTTATATCGTCGGTACTCCACTATGCAAATTAGGGGGATCCTACCACAACACTTATTCAAGGTTTTGACAGTTTAGGTTTAACTAAGTAAATACGAGTATTGCTGTGATGTTTTATGAACCGGAAGAATTGCTTGTTTATATTTAAGTAAAATTAAAACCTATAAGTTAAGTCCTCCATTCGTAATGAATATTCTATTGTTTTCTTTATTATCATAGCAAGATCATTTTTACAGTGTAATGACCCTGGAGAATTTCAATGGTGAAGTAAATTAAAGATGATCGTTTCACTATTATTTTTCTGAATCTATTTATGTATGATTTCAATCTCAATAAGGCTAATTGTTTGCAGGATTATTTATTCATGTATTACAGAAAAACATATAATAAAAGTTTGGAACAAAAGTAAAAAATGGATAAATTATTCACGTCTATATGATAATACTCAGAAGAATTGAAATGTTCAGAAATAAAGCATAAATGAGAACTCTCTTGTGCGGCTTTTTATTATATGAAGGATGATACAATGAAATGTTTCTTTCGACGCGGGAATTTGATCAGATCAGATGGGATCAGATTTCTTTATCATCACTCGATCAATATTCTCGCTTTTATTCTCTTTAATGAATTGCTAAAACTTTATATTTGGATGGATTTCATTTCGTTGCTAGCAGTTTTTTAACAAAGTTTTTTTTTAATTTAAAAAACTGGTATAAAACTGAATTCTAAAATGCATATTTGCTGCAGGAAAAGTTTTAGGCTCTAAATCACTAAAATGTCTAGAATTTAATAGCATTTTCTCTCTTTATCATGTGTTACTTAAATTTTGAAAAATGAATAATTTGTCCGACAATCATCGAAAAACGGAGGCGAAATATTGTCAATTAATTGCAACAATCTACAATACCCCATGAGTGGGTGCTTTGTTTCCGGTAGGGTATTACGGTAGCCTGAATGGCGTTTCTCCGTTAACCATCCATTCATTACATTGTTCTTTAATGAATTCTACAAACAGCTTGTTGAGACACATTATTGTGTTTAGGTTTTTCGACATTATCGAAAACGGAGGCGAAATATTGTCAATTAATTACCACAATATACACTTACCTTTACCCCTACCATAATAATTTGAATTAAGTTGTTTCTGTAGAAAACATTTGTGTCAATATTTACCAAGACAGGAGTTAACCTAACGTCAATAGTCTCCCATGCTAGAAACTTACCATAAACCAAGGTTCGAATTTTATACTTGGAATGTAAGACGTCCCCTGTTTGTGTTGTTTTTTTAAAATCTAAATGCGGCCATTTACACCGGCATATACGACATATATATATATATATATATATATATATATATATATATATATATATATATATGGACGATTTTATGAATATCCTTGAAATTGTGAGTAGTCATGAAAAGATATTGCAAATAAAACATATAGCTGCATTTACGAGCGAAGGCAGTCTGATTTGAAAAGTTTTAACAATTACATCAAGATAATTATACCGTTATAGACACACACCATATATATACGCGCGCAAACACACACGCTCACACATATATATTCATACATGTACACATATATATATGTATAAATATATGTTATGTGTGTATATATATATATGTGTGTGTGTGTGTGGTTGAAGATTTGAATTCGAGTATGTGAGAGTAGAATGCTATAGTTAATAGAATATGCCGTCATTGATGTGCATATATACAAATATTTACGCACAGACACACACACACACATATATATATATATATATATATATATATATATATATATATATATATATATATGTATATATCGTTTTGAAAAAGAACAATGAATGTTCTTTAAGTATTTTGTTTTGTTCATTGAGTCTAAATTTACTGGCTTTTTCCTGGTTTGCGATAAAAGTTTAGATATAGATTGTCTAATTTTCTCATACCACCGTCCAACACAGCAACAAGACAAAAGAAATCCGAAAAATCCTTCTCAGTAACACAAAAATACTATATCGTATAAAGCAAACAACCCAACATAAATAAAATTGTATCGAATCTAAAAACAAACATGTTAGCTATATTCCAGAATAAACCAACATGACAAAACGAACTGATATTTTTTGACGGAATATTTATAAAAACATGATATGTAAAGGCACGATATTTGGAAAACGATGCATCTAATTTAGCTCAAAAATCTGTTTGATAATAGCATATACAAGCTGACTGTAGCCAGCAATGGACATTTTATATTCACCAAAATAAAAGAAATGGTCCGAGATATAGTTTAAAAGAATCTTGAAAAAAAAAAGCTTTCGTTAGTCTTTAACCATATTTCTTTAAATGCATATATATATATATATATATATATACATGATGTATAATGCATGATAATAATTTTAAACCTGTTCCTTTGAATATGACAGATAACGAAATTTTATATATATATATATATATATATATATATATATATATATATATATATATATATATATATATATATATATACATGATGTATAATGCATGATAATAATTTTAAACCTGTTCCTTTGAATATGACAGATAACGAAATTTTGGTGAGAATGCAAACAATTGCCGTATTTTTCATTGTCCCAAGCGCTTGCAACCACTTCTTTAGAGGTTTTCAAAGTGGGGGTAGATGTTATTCATTTCTCTTCTTGTTTAACTGATTAAGATGTAGTTTTTGTGCTGTTTGAATAGTCGTAGCCTTTATCCCGAGATTCAGAAGTTGAGCGTGACTGGAATTCATGTTGGTCTCTCTCTATTTGTTAAAAGCTATCATCACACCATTTCTGCTGCTGAATAAGATGAGATTTATACTGGGCGCCAAATGTTTTATGTAAAAGGCTTCTCTCATAGAGTGACGTTTTCGGTAATGGATCCTATATAGGATGATAGTATTATCGGCCAGAATCTTGCTTAAGAGTTAGTGTAAATTATATTTAACTAAGTGTCTTTTTATGAGACTTTTATCAAATAAATGACAAGTCAAACGTCTATGCAAGGAAGTGGTGATATGAATGATATATATAACTGAGTGTGTGTATGTATGTATGTGTGTGCACTTTGGCAATCTATTTATTCAAATATGTTTCATTAAATAATACAGATATTTTGTGTCCATTGAGTTTGCACATCTTTCTCCCACATTTACGAATTATCCTACACAAAAAATGGCATTTGTTGATGTACGACATCTCAAAAACCTTTAGAATTGCTTTTCCCAATCTTTCAACTCTTGTGGGTCATCTTCCGAGAGAGGGGGCCAAATTAGTATAGTATATTACAGAAGAAACCAAGTAATTACAGTCTACAACCGAGCATTCTCCATTGCATATTAAAACACTGTAATCACACACGTTCTCCGACTATTTAGAATAACATTGTCCTACATTCGCTACTTATAAGTATTACCGTTTTTCATATACTGCACTAATTACATAATTCTGAGGATGACTCCATCGAGTCGAAAGCTTGGAGACAGCCATTATAAAAGTTTTCCAAGTTCTGTACATCAACAACTGCCGGTGAGAATCTCATTTCGCTGAAAACATTTAGGCAACATAGTATATTATAAATAATAGTAAAAGAGTAGCATAGTCAGATTGTTTTTCACTCTTTATCAAAAGCTTCGCCGGTTTTCACAAAATTAATAGCAACCGGCTTTCACTTGTGAGTCATTAATGAAAAATCAATTGTCATGAATACACTGGAAAAAAAATTAAATATTATAAAATTTGAAATATATATATATATATTAAAATATCTTTCATTATATTTGAAAGGGTCCATATTTTTACTCCTAAAATATGTAAAATATATCAGGACTTGGAGTTCATTGTTCAGTTTCACTAATTCAACCGGTATCGTAATGTTAAATGCATTTTGATTACAGCGTTTCATTAAAGTGTTTATACAACATCACTGCAAATCAAACATTGGTAGAATTACAACACGAATTTTAACGTTTTCATTTTCGAATAAATTGACTTCGTAAACATGCTAAAGTGGCTCTTTCATTTATAATTGTCTCTACGTGACAATTCGTTATTATATTTAATAAGATACTACATTTTTTTAATTTTTAAAACGCGTGTAATCTCCTTCCATTAATTAATGAATAGATTAATGTCCATAACTTGAAGTTAAAGGTTTTGTTAGATTTTTATTTTTTGACGATGCACCCCAGCGAGTATCACTAACAAGAAAGCCCATAAAACACAGTGTAAATAAATCAATCACAGATTTACACAGATAAATGATTATTTAGCATAACCTGTGTAATATAGTAACAATTCTAAGTATAAAAATAGAAAAAGAAAATATGCAAGAGGAACCAATGTTTGATCCGGTGTGCTTTGACTGCTCTGCTACAAAGAGCTTCAAAGTCAAGTAATGTTCTATTTGGCTTAAATTTCATTTACTCTATCAAATTTTCTCAGGTGGCACATTTTCTTTATTAATTTTTCTCGATGACACATGCACAGGGAGACGAAATAAACATTTGAAAACAGCGTCTACTCAAATAAATATTAACTTTGAAGTAATAACAAAATATGTCCGATTAAAAAATAAAATTCATTAATTCATTAGAAATTGCTTTGCTTATGTGACGGATAAGAAACTGAACAGATACGGCTATCAGGAAAATCTGAAGGAGCGTATGTGCTTTATAGCAAATTGAACCTTACTTGAATGTGAAGCTTTCAACAGTCGAGTGATTAAAGAGCGCATGGTGGTTCCTCCCGCAAAGGAAGATGCAGGTTCGTATCCTAGAGGAGGGCGAATTTACTTTATTAAGTTTTCTCAAGTGCACAGTCCAATAAATTAAATTAACATAGTTTAAAATAAAACGGAGTGCCTACTCAAATAAGGTTTGAAGTAAAAAATTATGTCGGATTAAAATGTAAAAATCCATTCATCCACACTATAGGGTGTCATATATAAAATATTTGAAATACTCGCTCTCATTATTGCATTAAATTACGTTACTAAGTTAACACGTTATACTATTTTAAAAGGTAGTGCCATATAATTCTATATTATCTTTCAGTGATATATTGGAAAATAATATCTACAAACAAAAGAATAAATAAAAATATCTGTATTTTTAACACTGCAGTGTCACTGAGAGCGATGTGCATTTCATCAAAATATTTCCGACTGTCCCTACCATTCTATCCTATTGACTGCAATTGGTTTAACCGAACAATGTACTGCATTGTGGTGTCAATGGCAAATTCCCAGCTGTTGAAAAGTTGGACATGAGAGGTTGATGTTCACGCTACCTTTCAACAAATTAGAGAGCCTAAAACGCAACAGCATTGACCAGGAGAATAACGCCAATTCTTCTTATTCACTACTTCATCTTAAGAATCTACATTAGGTAGGAACACGGTAATGGATAAATTAAATTATCATATGTGAAATTGCCTTCTGGAATATTGATCAGAACTGCCTGCATTTATACTGCCATCAATTTAGGATTCTGTTTAAAATAGTTTCAAATTTTGCTTTTCAAATAACAGCCTTTGTCAAAGTTTTTCATACAAGGTTTCAGTCATATAGATCACCTTTCATATTTTTTTTCAGAATATTATTGTTATTTACTTTGTTATATACTATGTGTCCAATGAAATTAGCAAAATTAATTGCGTTAACAGCATGTTTTCAATATTAAATAAAAAAAAATATCAAAATGGCAATCTTCATTCATAGGCACATCTTCATCTTTTAAATAAAAAGATGCTTATTTGACTCTAACCATTCATCAAATCCCAACTCAAGAAACAAAAGTCGGCGGTATATTTAGTATTAGAGATATTCTGGCGTTTATTTAGTGTTGACAATATTGGTGTTATACTTTTCAGCCTGAAAATATCGGCAAAATGAATCGAGCGAATTTTCTCACGGACAACGTGCAAGCCTTTTCGTTGGTCAATTCTTCTTCTTCCCCTTCTTCTTGTCTCGTACTTTCAAGACAAAGACGATCATGGCTCTCCATAGCTTCCTATTATTTGTTTCAAATTCCAATGACCTCTAAAATCCATTTACGTTTTTAGTCCAATGGTCGCTCCCTAATACCTGCACCGATATGCTATATATAGAAAAATATGTCAAAGTAAATTATTTTTAGACATTCGATAAAGAATAATTCAATCTCTAAATACTTTTATTATTTTATATTAAATGTAATTGGATTGTTTTGAATATAAATCTGAAAAAATTGGCTAAAATTAGAATTTTTATATTTAATTTAGAAAAATAACTTCGCAATATTTTCGTTATGTCACTGACATCGGTTTCTTTCAGGATTTACTTTACTTGCGTTATTTAGATCATTAAACTAAAACATTATACTATTATTTAAAGAATTATCTAATTATTTGTTATATTTCGGCAGTATAATAATATCTTCAAGCAGAAAATAAAAATATATGGATAGATCCTGAGATAATACATTTTATAAATGACTATTTTCTATTTTTATTTTTGTTATTAATCGTAAAATAAATATTCAAGATTTATCGCACTGGCCTGTTTTACTCTAGAAATCACAAGGTTTAGCTAAACAACAATATTATTCCTCCATTTTTATGTGGTTTACAAATCGCTGAATATTAATCCTGTTATTATCGCTTGCTAAGTAGTAAATATTTGTTTTTAATTATTTCAATAGCTAGACACTCTCAGACGAGATTTTCATTCAGATTTGGGGATCTGCTGAAATGAACGAACCTAAAAATGTTCCAAATTGAAAAGTTTCCTTTTGAGTAGTCAGGTATTGAAACTTGGAAAAACTTGGTAATTTTTATTGAATATCTATACATGTTTAGATATCAAATTGTTAGTAGTTAAGTGAGTAGCATAAGAAGTAGAAGTTTGATGTTAAAATCAAGTTTTTTGACTAGCTTTATCAAAATGACTCAATCAGCACGAAATAAAACCAATGAAAATCTGCGTATCAAAAACTTAACTTTAAGTGTTAATCCTCTTTATAAAACCTGTTAATTATTAAATGCCCAATATGCACGAAGGTAGTTTTCAGAAATTAAAAAAAATCAAATAATTATAACTGAAGAGTAACGGAACAACCGAGTGATTTTGTAATGCAGCAATGAGGCGACAAATATTATTCATTACTACAATTTTAAAGTCTGGTTGAATAGTATGTTCTTAATCTCATGCAAGAAAGCATAGCCGTTATTTTTTGATGGCAATGAGAAGAATGAAGGTTGCTTTTATACTAGGTTCTATTCATTCACGTTTCATCTTGTCGCTATTGCCAATTTTTTTTTAAATCGCCGATAACATTATGTTAAACATTGATTTTTTCAACACCCTCACATAAATTCAAATAGATTCAATAACAAAGAAACTGAAATATATCTGATGCCTATTCAAGCGAAAAAAGCTTTTCTGTTTGCCTGTTCATGGGCGGTGAGGCGTGCCCAGTCACTATGCAGGCGATTTATTCAAATATTTCAAATTCGCTTTAATCTCAGTGGCTGATTTTTAACTTTACATATACGGGCATTTCTTTTGAACATTTCGTGTTGGAGATTATACGGAATTTGATAGCAAAAAGTTACAATGACTGAAATGTCATAATTCACGAAAAATCCTCTGTAAAAAAGAGTTATTGAATGCCTGAAAATGTTTTCTTTGAATATGCAGAGGCTTTGATTTGAATTTGGTTATAATTTCCTTTCCCTTTATTATAAAACTTTGAAATCTCACATATTTTGGAAGCAAATTAATGTTTCACATCTAAATTATTTATGAGCGTGTTGATGATCATCTTGTGACTCCATGAAGTTGAATTGTATTGTGGGCGAAAAGCGCCTTATAACGATTATTGAAACAAAGCCTGATCTAATTTTTAGAATCCTACTTATAATAAGAACAAATTGCCTATGCTCCTATTTCAGCTTTTGTTATCAAATAGCCTATTTGACGGTAGGACAAGATAGCACCTATCATTTAATTAGTCTACAGCAAGCTATGAAATGTTGTGTAATTTCTACATGACGAGTGTCCGAAAATGAGCATAATCCAGATATCTGATAGATTATGTTGAATTTTAGAGATTATCATTATCGTCAAGTAATCTTTAATAATTAATCGAATTAATCTTGTTTTTTTAGTTCTGACACTATTATAAGCATAAATCACATTTTATCGTCAGTAAACTTAATTTAGGTTAATGAAAAAACTCTTCCTATAGCTTGTAAATTATTGGCACAGAAAATATTATCAACTATGATTCAGACATCCACATTATAGAATCCATTATTTTCTTGCAAACTATATATCGATTTGGAGAAAATGTTTTTCCGTTAAATAAATATATGTTACAAAAACATTAAATATTACATAAAAATTTCACTGAAATTTCGCTTGCTATGACCATATTATACTTTTGATTCTAGTCGTAGCATTCTATCTGTATATAAAATGTTTTATAGCTTTTTATAGGTCTTTTATTTCCATGTAAACAAAGAAGTAAAGTAAGAAAAACGTTTTCTTTTTGTGTTCATTCAGTGTTAAATATATTTGGAGCTATATTTCCCAACCTGATTTTCCCCAACAGCATCGCCAAAACAATGATACAATTTTCTCACAGACAACGTGTGAACATTATTATTGGTCATTTTTTTATATCGAGGCGATCCTGAGAGAATTGGAAGTCCTATTATTTATTATTGGAGGACACAATTTTAACGGCATAAGATATGCAGATGACACAGTGTTGATAGCACATACAGAATGGAAACTTCAGGAACTCCTACAGATGGTAGTGAATGAAATCGAGAAGAAATGACTAAGCATCATTTGTAAGCAGACAGAATCTATAAAAGAGGAACAGACCAAAATGCGAATTACAAATTGGAGATGTCGAAATCAAGCAAATATAAAAATTTAAATATCTGGGATGTACCAAAACGTTATTACCAAAATCTGAAAGTACTGAAAGCACATTAAAATAGCAAAGATACATTGCAAAAGTCAAAGTATTAAGAAACATGAACATTTCGTTATAAAATAAAAGACAGATAACTTAGGCAACAGAAATTTGATTCTACAAAAGGATGATGAGAATCTCATATAGTGAATAAGCGAACAACCAGGGTTTTTTTAAGAGACAAGTACGCTTATACTTAGAATCAGAAAGAGACATTTGAAATTTCTAGGTCACATAATGAGGAAAGAAGGCCTAGAGAATCGGTCTTTCACAGGACATACTGAAGTTAAAAAGGGTATATTAACTAAAAATAAGAAAATGCGAAATAACTCCTGATCTAATAGAATTACTTGAACAGAATTATTCGTTGTTCTATATATGACAATTTCTGCTGAAAGGTGTTTGGAAAAATTATGCAGGGATGTGTAGTCTCATTGACAAATATTCCGATAGGTTGATACCCGCCCATTATGTTTCAGGGTAAACCCAACAAAGTTAGCTCTTATAACATAAAATAATTTTTTGTTACATTTTCTCTCTCTCCGTCACTTTCCTGTCAACAATATTCCATCTCTATGAATCATTGTATCTTTCTAGCACCCCAAGCACACGCTTCTTGATCAACTCCATTTTATTTCAGCTGGATTGCCTATAGCATTTTTTCTTTGACGCGATTCCATCCTGGAAGTGATCCTCCCATCCCACTGGTTTCACTGAGAGTAAATGCACTGGCATAAAAGGTAACAATCACCTATAAGCAATGGTAGTAAACAGTGGCAACAATAATTTTGTTTGCATAAAACCTGCTTTAATGTATCCAAAGGGAGCGTAGATAGTTTGTTTTTCCCAAGGCACTGAGCATGTTACTTTCTGAAGCATTTATTTGGAAGTAGAATCAAACAGAAGGGTTAGGGTCGGCTGTGGCTCACATCACCTCCAGGTTAGGTTGGCAGCTGTTCAAATCCTTTTCATTGCGAACAAGGATATGTGCGCGCACACGTTTTGCACAGGTCCGAGCGTTAGTCGGTCAAGAGAGAACGATCGATAAACAATCGGTCCGTATCCAGCGCTGAAGTCCAGATTAAACTTGGCAACATTCACGATTGTTTATGAGAAATTCTGCGCGTGGTCTAAGGATCCCGTAGTGTTTGAATTAACTATTGGCGATTTTCATAAATAAATGCGAACAGAACATGTGTTTCCTACTTCTTGATAGACAATATCCAGCCATTGGCTACTAAACGCCTTCTTCTTCTGCCACTTGCTGATATTGCGTCCATTTTATGAAAATCATACATCGCATTGCTGTTTCGCAATATATGTGTCAATTACCATGTTGTCTAATTCATAGCATAACTACAGGTGTGCCACACCTGGTTACACGTAAGATATGAAAAAGTGCAATTACACTTGCAGGAGCTTCTCATGATCTATGCTACATTTTTCGTATAGTGACGAAAATTAATCATTAGCAGGCAAACATGATTTGAAAACATTGAATTTTCAGTGAGGAATACAATACTATCAACTACCAATATATTTTTGTATTTCCAGATTTAAACAGGATCACGTTAAGTGGTACATTTTTTTAAAATATGGACTAATGCAGACGATAAATGAAGTCCTTCTTGATAAACCTGGCGTATCGACGATTCAGTAATAGCATGAAAAATGGCGGCAGAACACGTCTGAAGGTGAACATTTTTTCTTTTACTCTTCCATAAGCAGAAACTGGTCTGCAATATATCTTTACATTACTAAAAATTACTATTTTTACTGGCAACATGAATCAGTTTTGTCATAAATGTATGAATGAGACAAAGACAATGCTTAAAATTGAACCAAAACATTTGTGTTCAGAAATCAGGATTGTTATTGTTAAAAGTCAAATATCAAAACATACCAGTTAAGATTGGTGGTTAATATGCCTTTCGGCAATAAAAAGTCAGTTATTCAGTATTATACTACATAAAACACTTGGAAGCTAGGATGCAGAAGGCGCTTACCAATTTTTCTTCAGCATCATATTATCTTAGACCTGTGTATGCGTACGAAACGCCCCACCCCCATAACAAACACGAAAGCATCTTTTTCCCTTAGCAAATGTTTCATTCATGAATACCATATAATTTTCCCGCTGAATCTGACGTTGAATCGATAATCTAAATTGGGTACCCTTTTCCCTTACACTTGAGATTTTCACATACTTAACTTTTGTATATTTTACCTTTCAGGTATCCCAGAGCTGTTTTATACGGTTAATATGAGATCTGAGGTAGAAGACAATTCTTGGCTATCCCAATACGCTATCTGCATATTGGGATAGCCAAGGAAGAATTCCAAAGGTAAGTAGAGTACTGAGAAATAGAAACAGTCGCTAGAATCAAGGAAAAGAGTATTAAACCGATATGTGATATCTGTTCCCCTGTTTGGCGGGGATCGCCGGACGATCTCCTCAAAGCTGTAGAGGAGGCTCGAAGCAAGAGAAATCTTCTACAAAAGGATGCTGATGATTACTTGAAATGAACATGTAACGACGACATTTTTGGAGAAAATGGAAAGAAAAAGGAAAATAATACTTAAAAATCAGGATTCAGTTGAGGTTTCTAGGGCATATAATGAGGAAGGGGGACATGGAAGATCTGATACTCAAGAGACAGATAGCAGGAATAAAGAACAGAGGAAGATAACGAATGACATATTTGATGAACTTGAGTAAATAGATGGAGGAACAGGGTTTGGGCAAAATGGCGGAAGGACAAGGTTTATTAAGAGCTACAAGCGACAGGGAGCTGTGGAAAGCCATGATCGCCAACATCATGAAGAGACACGGAACATAAAGAAGGGTACACAATATGGCAGTGAATATATTTGACAGATTTTGTCAACTGCTTGTATTTTCGAATGTAATTGCTGACTGAAACTTAATGCTGTGAATTCCGGGAATGGAATCCTGCACAAATAAATAAACAACGCCAGTAATTGAGATAGAAAAATAAGTGTATTAAACGTAAACTCTCTCTCTCTCTCTCTCTCTCTCTCCTTCTCTCTCTCTCTCTCTCTCTCTCTCTCTGTGAACACCCTGTGTCTGTCTCCGTATCTCTCACCCTGACTCAACGTATCTCAATCTGCAGGTATTCTCTCTGTCAGTATAAGTATACTTTGGACTAGTCAGTCTTGTGTAAAAGAGGTCTGCCCCACAACACCCCCCTCCCTAGCTTCTTTTTTGTGGTTGAGTTATTATTTTTTTCGCTGATGGTCTATTATTAGTGGTTTCGTGAATTTTCTTTTTCGGCTTGTTCTTCTGATCTCCGTGGCTACTTTTGGATTTCGAAGGCTTCGAAAATCGCTTCCATCGCGTCTTCATTTTCGGAAGGTGACGAGTTTGGTTCCTCTACCCGTCTTTTATGTATCTGATTTATGTGTCTCCTGTGAGTGAATCTTTCACCTTGGATCGTGTATAGAAGATTCCTCAGTCTGTTTATTATCGTACCTGGTTCCCAGTATTCCATATTATTCTTGAACATTCTGAAATAGACCCGTTCGCCTGGTTTGAAGGATCTTTTAGGCACTATCGGTGTATGCCGGTTTTTATTTTTTCTGGGTAATAGTTTATCAAAAACAGACCGTATTTTGCGGGCAAACATCACTTCAGTTGGTGTGTTTCCGTTCGGGGTGATTCTGTAGACTTGTAGGAACTGTTGTATGGCTCTTTCTGTTTGTACGTCCGCTGCTTTTTTTCAAGGCTCTCTTAAGCGTGTCCACAAAACTTTAGGCTTGCCCGTTAGATCGTGGATGGTATGGTGCTATTTTAATATGTTTGACTTGATAAGTCGCACAGAATTCTTGAAAATCGCTGGAATTGGGTACCATTATCCGTTACAAGGCAATCTACAACGTTAAATCTTGCGAATAACTCGTGTAGACAATTAATAGTGTTTTCCCTCGTAGGGTTTTTGTATCTGAAAACGTCTGGCCACTTGCTAAAGCTATCTACCGTTATCAAGTAGTAATATCCATCTATGGGTCCTGCATAGTCCGCATGGATTCTAGAGCAAGGTTTGTCCACCTTAGGCTATGGTTCTTGTATAATAGGTGGTGCCTTTGCTGCCGCAGCACAACCTCTACATTTTTCTACCATTTGAGTAATGTCGTTAGCCATATTTGGCCAATACACAAAACTTCTCATTAATGCTTTCATACGATTTTCCCCTGTGCGTCCTAGAGCAAAGTCCTTCAGAATTCGTCTTTGTAAAGAGTTGGGTATGACCACTCATTATAAAGTAATACGTGATCACAAATTGAAAAACTGTCCGCTAGATTTCTTCCTTTCTCTTCTATTTTTTGCTATATACATTGTATGAATTCATCCATTTCAGATTTTCTTCTGATTTCTAACAAGGTCACTGGTAGTTCCCTTACTGTATTGTTTAGAACTTTACTAATTTCGTCTTCGGCTCGCAAGGCTGCTATTACAGAGTCTTCCAGAGGTTCGCATTTTGCAGATACCAATCTAGATAATCCATCCGCATGACCAATTTTCTTCGACGGTAGGAACGGTAGTTTGAAATTATAATTCAATAATATAATTCCCCATCTCAGAAGTCTGTTGGTTGTGTAAATTGGTAGTCCTTTTTTCGATCCGAATATAGTGGAAAGAGGTTTATGGTTAGTTTGAAGAGTAAACTCTCTTCCATATATGTATTTGTGGAAGCGAGTTATGGCGAATATTATGCCTAACGCTTCTGTCTCAATTTGCGAATAATTCCTCTCTGCTGGTAGCAACGATCTAGATGCGTGAGCTATAGGTTTCCTTGTGCCATCCTGCATCTTGTGTAATATACAAGCTCCCACACCGTGTGAGCTTGCGACACTAGCAATGATAATTTCCAGTTTGGGATCAAAATGCGTCAGTGCTAGATCAGACGTTAATTTCTTTATGATCTCCTTAAAAACTTTCTGACAATCTTCCGTCCAGTTCTATTTGTTCTTTTTTTTTCAATAATTCATTGAGGGAAACCCTCAGTTTGTGCATGTTTTCAATGAATTCACCGTAATAGTTCGCTAGACCATGAAAGCTTTGCAACTCTGCGATATTTTTCGGCTCAGGCATATTTTTTATTGCAGATGCCCTATCTGGATCTGGTTTCCTGCCACTTTCATTGATTATATGGCCTAGTTACTTTATTTATTTTAGAAGAAAATCGCATTTTTTTCTCCTTCACTTTAAAACCAAAATCATGAATTCTTTTAAAAACTTCTTTAATGTGCGTTGCATGTTCTTTTACATTATCGCTTTTGATTAAAATGTCGTCTAAGTAAGCAGTAGCAAAGTTCTGTCCCATGAGCATGGTATCCATAGACTGTTGGAAGATATCCTTTTAAAAGTAACACACATCCACGCACACACACACACACACACACACACACACACACACACACACACACACACACACACACACACACACAAGATCTCTATTCTTATTCATTCTCTTATCTGGAATTGGAGTTAAAGTAAATTGGGTAGACATTTAAAATATCATCAAAGTCCAATTTGTAAATTTCACTTGGAGAATATTGAATATGTACATCCCAAAATTTATTGAGAAATTAGAACATCTATTTTGTAGAGATATTTCTCTAATTCATTTTTGAGTAATATTATATTAACTATTTTAATAAGCAATTAAAACCTATTTTTATCATATTTTTCATATTTGTGATGAATTTTTAAAGCAGTTCAAAAAATTTATTAATAGTGAATAGTGCAACAGATGTATTTGTGCAATAAAAGCATTTTAATAAAAAATAAAATTTACATTTTTGATAAGATAATTTTTATTCTTAGTCACAGTAACAAAATTGTTGATATCTAAATAGATTTTGACAAGACAAATAGCAGTTCTGTTACTACTCCCGATTCCTCGATATCGTTAGAGTCTTTTTTATGCTCAAGCATTTTTGGCAGTCTCCTGATAATTTTTTTTAGCGTTAAACCAGGCTCGCATTTCACTGTCCTTGGCTGAGACTAATCCCTGTACGAAAATAAAACACTTAAAATTGTCCGGAGTCAATTCTGACAATTTAAAATTATCGCAATGTTTGTTCACAATTGCGGCGAACGTTGAGTAGTCCTCATTTTCGCTTTTTACGAGGTTGAGACATTTCCACCTTTTGTGAAAAAGTGATGTCTTTGAACTGAAGAGCTCCGTAAGGCATGTAACTACCTCGTCAAACGTCAAATCGTTTGTCTTTTTCGGTAGAATATAGTCCACACATTTTGTGTACTCCTCTGTTCCCAATTTCCTGAGTAATAAACGTAGCTTCTTAGCTTCCGTCCAATTTTGGCAACCAATGTTGAAAATGTCTTCATGACGCCTGTAATAGTCTCCGAAATTTTTATCATCTTCTAGAGAGTATTTAAATGTTTCTATTGTGTTCTAAACTGCGTCTTGAGAAAAAGTCGCCTCTTTTTCGGTATTCTTTTGTTGTGCGTTAACCGTTACTTTTAATATTAATTCCTGGAGTTGCATTTGTCTTTCTTCACTTCTTCTTATAAACGCAAGCATTGCTTTTTGAAAATCTTCCATTTTTTAGGGAGTGACGACATTTTTCTTTCTATCTCTTATGTACGTTATTTTATGTTCGTCGTTAATTTATTGTTCTCAGTGTGAGTTCCTTCGAGTCTTGTCGCCAAGTTGTTGCGGTCGACCTGACTCTCAAATTTCCGTCGCCAGTTATTGTGTTGGCGAGCGAATTTTTTTTTTCGTACGTGTCTGTACTCTTCGTCGTCAAGTTGTTGTGTTGACGAGAGAGAATTTTTTTTCGATTGGGTCCGAAATCCTCGTCGCCGAAGTTGTGTGGATTCCGGGAATGGAATCCTGCACAAATAAATAAACAGCGCCAGTAATTGAGATAGAAAAATAAGTGTATTAAATGTAAGAATACAGACTTGAAGTGAAGATTAGTAGTCCAGGAATACGGTTTAGTAGAAAGTATATGTACAAGTCTCTGTAAGTGAAGCCGTATTTATCTCTCCCTCTGGACTCTCGTATAACTCTCTGTGAACACCCTGTGTCTGTCTCCGTATCTCTCACTCTGATTCAACGTATCTCAACTCTGACTCAACGCATCTCAACCTGCAGGTATTCTCTCTGTCAGTATAAGTATACTTTGGACGAGTCCATCTTGTGTAAAAGGGGTCTGCCCCACAACACTTAATGTATTTATGTGATCAGTCACTTCTATGTTTCTTTTTATTCGATAAATGGACATAAGGGTTCGTATTATTTTGCAGTCATATTACTTAAGAAGGGTTAAAAGGAATAGCTCCACAAGAAAATAACACTAATCAAATTTCAACAATTATAGTAACTAATTGTTAGTGTCAGATGTTACGGTTTTTGTGAAACGTATTTAAATGCTTAATAAATATCTTCATGTCATTAATCGTTTATTCAAGTTTTCAAATTTTTATATAAGTTTTAATCATTTTCTGTTAATGACTTTTATCTAAATATTTTGACATGTTTAGGCGTTGTCAAGTGGGATTCCTTCATTATAGTAAAAACATCGTACTGCCTTTATGCTACTGTTTGCTACATAACATCGCTAATTGTATTTTTTTCATTATGGATAAATTAAACTTTTGTATATATTTTATGCTGGTACGTTGTGTCTATCATATATATCTTAATTCATATGTTTCTACATGGATTTAACAACACTCATATTTTACAAAAGCTGTCGCAGTCCTTATGAAACTTAAACTCAGAAATTAAATATTAGATTAATATTACGTTTGTTATTTTGCATGAGTGACCTCAATTATCCGGGAAAAATAGTTGCCACATTCTTCGGATTAAATAATCTTTACTTCTTCTTACACAGGTTGACTTAAATTAGTTTCTTTTCACACAAATGGACTCACCCAAGGTATACATATACTACTACTAGTGAATAGCCGGTCAGTCAATAAGAGAGTCAAGGAGTCGAGACTGAACGACGAAGAGTAGTAGAGTTCAGTAGTAGTAGAGTAAGTCACACACAGAGACGGCGGCAAGAG
Source organism: Acanthosepion esculentum (assembly GCA_964036315.1). Taxonomy (NCBI): domain Eukaryota; kingdom Metazoa; phylum Mollusca; class Cephalopoda; order Sepiida; family Sepiidae; genus Acanthosepion; species Acanthosepion esculentum. The sequence continues at coordinate 64,174,051 of OZ038489.1, read as the reverse complement.
TCACAGTTAGCGAGCACGTAGACTCAGTAAGGAGTCATACTGCGATACTTCAATACCAAAACTGTATATATATTAGTGCTACTAACCCGCATTCCTAGATCTACTAACCTGTATTACCAGTTTATATTATTACGTTAATACATTTATTTGCCTTATCCATTCCTGGCGTTTGTTATTCATTGATATCGGATTTGTCCCGGAATCCACAAGTTTCAGAGTTTGGATCGAACTTGGAAACAGTGCAAAAGAAAACTATGCCGACAAAAAGAGTGTATTCATGAGCAGTGTTCTATAATTCAGTTGTAAGAGAAACAAATTCAACAGTCATAAACAAAGAAGCATAACAATATCAGTTAAATTCATTTCAGGTGCAAGAAAAGCCATCGTAACTTTTGTACACATGTCTCATTCGTATTAAATTTCATTAAAAATAAAGTGCTAATTAAATTTTGATCTTTCAGTAATTTCATAAAGTGTTTTCGGTTTCAATTGTTTTAGGCTGAAAATATTCACTAAACCTCCATTGATACCTAATTTATTTATAGAATATGGTAGGACGCCATATTAAACAATAATGAAAGCCAGAAAAGATTATTTTAATTAATACAAAACAGGAATATTTATTAATATAATTATATCAGTCTCAGATATTTTATTATTTGCGATGTTTGCCTCTACAAGAACAACTTTGTATAACATGGCAGCCAATTCCAATACTGCCCATTTCAAATAATTCTACGTGTTGTAAGTGAACAAATGATGAGAAATGTTGTAGTGGACAACGCAAAATAGGAAGTAAGGAAAGATTTTATCAAAGTTCAAAGCTTCGGCATTATGTGATTCGAAGGGAAACCGTGTTGAAAATAGTCTTACCTCTGTTATTTATCACAACGCTTCTTATATAGCCCATTCTAAAGATTTTATCCAGTACCTGATCACCTATTATACTTATTACCTTATCATATCTTATAGTTACCTATAATCATTCTTTTCTTTTAGGAGCTGTTCACAATTTACACCATTTCCTATTTTTATCGTGTTTTATTGCGATGGTAATTTTTCATCACAAAGACAATATCAAGACTTTGCTAGGCATTCTGTTTCACTTATTAAATTTCCACCATTGCTTGAAAATTGGAGCCCGATTTTATGCTATGACAACATGACGTTTTTTATATATATAAAGCAGAATCGATTGCATTTCGATTCTGGAACAATCATGAATGTCACTATGTCAATATCAACAGCAAATTTCCATTATGTTTCTGGAGTAGTAGCAGGCATTACCATGCGTCGCTACTAACATCTCATAATAAAAATCTAGAAATAAGTTGTTGTTTCTAACTCAAAGATGCGGACAGTTTTCAAAAACCTGATATCGTATATTTTTTATTATTAAGGTAGTGCTTACAGTTAATATATTCTTCTATGTTTATTCATTATTTTTACTTTACGTGTCGTTGTGAAAATAGTGAAGTAGTGTAAAATCATAATCACCAAAGGAGCGCGGAGAGAGTCTTTAACATAAGCTGAGATGAAAAAATATCAAAAGATAACGAGACGAGGATATACAGACAGACATATATTGCATCACGTTTTCAATTATTTGCATAAGTATACGTGTACAATTATGTGCCTATGTCTATGTAATTCTATACATAGTGTAAAATATGATCTTATCGCACAGTATTTTTTTCTGTTTTTCCTTCTTTCCCGTTGTCTCATCTAAGTTTATTTCATCATTGTAATGCCATCTTGTGATGGAACATACTTGAGAAAAACGGGCATATACAGGTTCTCCAAATTGTTTTGTGCATATATATGTATGTGTGAGTGTTTGTGTTTCTCTCAAGAGATTCATGATTTCCGAAACATATTGAATGAACAAAATTACGCATTCATACTCGCACCCAATCTGTACGGGATATGCGTGCGGTTTCAAGATATTGATTTTTGCAAAAGAGAAGAGGATGCGGTAAAAAAATCCGTCAAGGTAAAGGCATCTATGCATGGCGAATATTCTTCCATTTTTGCCTAAATTTGTAACTCTTATAAACAGCCGATAAAGCGGAGGAACGATGGTAGTGTTTCGTGTACAGCTTATAAAATATGTCATGTATAGCGGCATAAATTGGAATGGTACTATTCTGCCGCTTCTCTTGTACATTTGTAAAATCTGATTCGTATTTTCCATTCGTATCCATCCAGTAGAAGTCGTTTATCAGTGTCGATTCGAACAGCGGCATAGGCACCATCAGTCCTTCCGAATGCCATCAGAGTGACATTACTTTCCGATCTTGCAGCGAGTCGTTAATCTTGTCAAGGTCCAATGAAACTAACAAACTGTGTTTACTCAAATATCATTGACATTTAATGCACAAATTTTTGTCACACGTTTTTCTTATCGATGATATTTCGCCTTTGCTTCTGTTTTCGCCTTTGCCCAGTAGACATTCTAAACTCTAAACAGCAACAATCAATCACTATAGCAAGAATTAAAATAAATTGCTCGTAAAGTCTACAAGTCTACTTCGTCTTATCATTACTTAAAAGAATAAGATATCAGTGAAGACGCTCAGAAAAAGCTTACATAATCATCTATTTCGAATAAACATAACTCTTGAAACGATGCCAAAGAGTTTAATGAAGAAATAAATCTCATAGGAATTACCCAATTTTTTGGGAGGTTGTAAACTGTAAAAGAAATATATTTTCTAAATGAAATATTTCTTGAAGTTTATTAGTTTTTGTAGAGGAATGAAATTGTTGAAAAAAGAAAGATGATATACCTCGACAAATCTAATAAATTTATTTATATTTAAAAATATTCATAAATAGAGACGTATAGATACATAGAAATAAGACATGAATACAGTCAATATTTAGACGAAATATCAAATAGTTTTCGTTTTATTTCTATGTTTGCATATAGCTTTTGTGTATGCGAATATTTAATACGCGAGAATACGTTTATATGGAAAGCGTATACGTGTATGAAGGAGACACGGTGGATTAATGGATAGCGGATCGGATTGAGGAATCGGAGAGCCGAGTTCGAATTCCATTCGAATCCATCGCTTAAGTGCTAATACTAATAATAATTGGGAATGGTATGAATCCTCTTGTTCTACCCCGGCTATAGAAGGACAGACTGGGTTTTATAGCCTTTGATGGCAACTGGTCTAACGCAGAATGAAATGGCAAACTACTGCGGGAAAGAATCTGCCTTGTCAGTCATGTATCGAAAGATACATGATCGCCTAACCGTGTATCACGCATGGCACATAACTGACTGATATGTGTCAGCAGTTGGTGTAGAGTTAGTTGCAATAGTGATGTTACAACAGCAATGGTAATATAGCAATAGGTAAATATGACTAAAATTCACAGTTATTTTAAACAATGCTGAAAATAAGATTTAGAATAAAATTTGTATCGATACCTCTCAGATTTGAACAATCCCGAAATTGTGCAAACAGTTAAGTTGCGAAATGTGCCGAATTTTTACCGAAGACTGAATAATTAAGATTAGTTATTGAAATTTATAGAAAATAATAGGCTCAAAATTGAACGCAAAAATTAGAAATTAGTTATAACTTTCTGTTTTATGGCTTGACTAGTATTCAATATATTTATTTGCACGCTCATGATTCTGAGTATTTCAATTAAATGGGATAGCTGGTGCATGTTTCATTCAGCTTAGATGAGTCTATATAAAGCTATATATATATATATACATATATATATATATATATATGTGTGTGTGTGTGCGTGTGTGTGTGTGAGAGAGAGAGATAGAGAAAGAGAGAGAGAGAGGTTTCTCGATATGCCCGATGCTAAATACAGTGTAAATATTCCGTTAACCATTCCACGACATTAGCCATCAACTTATGTTTTGAACATTTTAATCACAATCATATTATAATATAATTACTAGTTCACTTTCGTTGAACAAGATTAGGTATAGATTATATGCCAGGTATAGATTATATGATCATCTACGATATACGATATTTCCAGCTAAAACTGTATTTCCTTTCAAAAGTAAATCTCGGAGGAATTTGTGAATAGTTAGACCTATTCTCAAATTAAGTTATTAAGAAATGAAGGAAGATTAAGTATTTTAAATGAATATTTTTAGAATAATTTTAGTTCAAATTTTCCCCTAAGCTCAAATTCGACTTTGAAGCAAATTTTAGGATGAGTTAAACAGAAGATTCTGTTTTATTGATAATGATTGTTAATAAAAAGAATCTGTTTCTCCAACATGCAATTCGATTTTTTAAAATATGTACAAAGTGAAAAGTATACATAAAAGGTTATTCGTATTATGCTCTGTGATATAAAAATTATGAGTTACAGTCATTGTGCATAAATCAGTTTTCTAAAAAAGTATTTCCTTTGACATGTTTTGCAACTTGAGATCCACCTAAAACTTTGTCATCGGAGTTTTGTTTTAGAAAAAGCCGTCTTAAAAATAGTGAATCGTCAGAGGAAGATGTATTGAAAGTGCGATAATCAATGAGACTACTACGATTATTATACGGCTAGGTTATTTTTATATATTCTTTTTTCTTATTACTCTAGTACTGTAATAAAGTGGGATAGTTAAACCATTCAAATAACTGCATTAATATTAGTCAAAACTTATTCTCTATAACGATACAGTAAACGTAATGACAAAGCATTTCGGCGCTCAACACCAATCACGTCTCTGTTACGTAGATTTCGCTCTTGCAAGAATAAAATTCTTCTTTTCTTCCGATAACGCCAGACCACTAGTGCTTCCTGTCATGCTAAAGATTTTTCACAAATTGTTTTATATTGACGCATGTAAACAGGGAAGAGAGGTGAGTACACATGAGTGCGCTGCTATCAATTCTCCTACACAGGACTATCAATCAATCAATCATGAATAATGAAAACAGTTCTCTGTCTCACGAAAGAAAACATCATAAAATGATATAGGGGACTCGATTCGCATATAAGAGTTATCACATAACCTTTTAAAAGATCTGTACAATATACATATATATATATATATATATATATATATATATATATATATATATATATATATATTAATTGGTATCACTCCAAGCAAGGCAGTACAGCCACTAAGATCTTTGGAAGAATTACGAAGAGAAACATTAGTAATGAGTAGAAAGAGAAAAGAGCACTCAGAAGGACAATAGATAGCAATTGAAATTGCTGTTAAACTCTTGCCGGTTAAAGTCGTTTGGAAAGCATGGAAACAGAAGTGAATTCCACAAGGTAGAAGTGCTAGAAAAGTAACTCTTAGCATAGAATTTACGGTTAAACCTAGCCAGCTCAACTGTAAATTGGTAAGACCTCGTCGCCAGTCTAGTAAATTAAATTCGAAGCGTCTAGGCATCAAAGTTAAGAGTTCCTCCGAACAATTACTATGAATGTATTTATAGAAAAGGAAAAGTGGGAAAGTGACTGACGCATTTGTCTTCCAAGCATAAATATAGTTCAATATTTTTTCAAAAATCTAAAATCTTTGTTGTTATATCTGGCATTTTTTATCCGTTTAGGGTCGACGGCTTCTTTCGTACTGAGGTGCCTTTCAGGTAATATCTATATGACATACGTTTTACTATGAATATAGATAATCTTTGACATGATTACAGCAGCAGCTTTACAATGTTTCGGAATTTTTCTGTAATTGATTTATACTTCTCGCGCAAGGACTTGATAACTGAGAAGAACCTTCCAGTGATTCCATAGCTGGAGAACTTGTGTAGCATTGTCAAGGGCGTTGAGATATATTTAATGCGATGTATTTATTGTATAACTCCACACTGTTTATGTGAGTAAATGCATTTAGGATACCATAAGTGGACCTAACAGTTAGAAATCTGTACTGTTTCTTGCTCAAGAGGTTGTCCCAGGTGAAGTGATCAACAATCTTCTTGTTGATTATAACCTCAATGAGTTTGTTGATGGTACTAAGGAGGCTGATGGGGCGATATTGCGACAAGGGTGAACACTCAAATATATTCTTTGAAACAGGGAATACACTTGATCTTGGCCGTCTTTTTCTTATTCAGTTCAAAATTCCCAGAATATTACCCGGTATGAAACATCCGCAGAATATGGAGAGCGCAACGACCAGAACGTTCTGATAACAACAACAAAATCTAATGTAAATAATGTAGCAACGGTGGTGTTTGTTAAAAAAATTAATAACATAGATATTATGGAGCCTTATGGGTGATTAATTATTTGCCACCCTACAGCCCTTGTCCCACAAACAAAACATTGCAAGCCACTCATTACGCTGTCGCTATTTCCGTGGAAAATGTTCTGACAAGCTGCAATTCTTAGTCCCACCAACTCTAACGCTCACAGCTAAGACGCGTCATGCCATGTACAATCACTCAATTTCCCTTCGTATTGCATTAATAAGAAGGCCGTTCTACGAGAACATATTCTTCCCACGAACCCCTACTATCGAAAAGGATGCTTTCCCGATCACTATAATCTTAACTTCTTCGAGTCTTTCTCACATATCCTCATAAACTGCGCCTTTTACTCGCACCGCTCACACAACAGCCTCCTTCATTAATCCTCTACTTTGTGTGACTATTGGAACTTTACACAAGCCAGTTGAGTAAGTTACTCGATGTTTCCTTCTACTCTGTTTGCCTTCAATATATCCTATGACTTTCTTCCCTGTATGTTTTCCAGCCAGCAATAACGACTGTCTCTTTCTAATCCGGAGCAAAAGTGTCATTTTTGTTCCCACCTTTCTTAATTTCTTTTAGTTGCTAGCATGTTCCGTTCATGTTATACTCATGTCTTACGAACAAGTTTGACACTTACGACAAATTATAAATGGCAACTGCTCTCGAAAAGGACCTTTGATCAGTGATTAACTGGGACAAGGAATAGCTTGTAAATTTTAAACTGCAAAACTGCTTTCATTTAATCACCATAGCGAACCTTTTTTGCCTGCCATCAGCATCGTCGATGATAAAATAAAGGAGAGCCACACTTTTCACCTTCTTAGACTCACGCTTTCCAGTGGAGTGATTATATTGACGCAATTGCTACGTCTACTGCTAAGAACGTTAGTTCGCTGTCTTGTTGCCAGACAGTTTCTTCTCATCAAAATCTTTCTTACACATTTATAAATCTACATTCGTCTGTAATGAATGTTTCTGTGTATTGCTGCCATATCTATTTTGGTACTTCTACTACATATCTCGAGATTTTTGTCAAAATTTTAAAGAAGGGTTTGCAATTTAATCGATCCTAACTTGGCATCTCGACCAAAGTCACTTTCCCATCGACATAACTTGGATTACCTCTGTCTTTTCTATAAATATTTTCATGGCATTTGTTCTTATGAGCTGTTCTCTACTTCATTAATCTATGCCCGGTACAAGATTGACAATTGGGCCTCACCGTTTTACTGCTGCACTAGCTAAGATGCAACCGTCAGTTCTATTCTAACAGTTTCTTATCTTGCACTTCTCATCTGTGGAACTCCCTTCAGATTCATTGCTTGCCTGATACCTACAATCTTCAAAAATTTAAATGCAGCATCAATCACCATCTTCTGGCTTCCCGAATCCTGTTCCTTTATTGTCCTTTTCAGCACTTCTTCTCATTCGATCTCACTCCCTGTAACATCCTTAACGTCCCCGCTCTGCGTCTTAGTTGCATTATCGCCTTGCTTAAAGTGAAACAATTAAACAGATGCATTTATCTTGCTTCAAGTCTCCTCTTCATTTCTAAGGAATTTATTGAACTGTATCGCATATGGAGTGATGCGTGTAAATGATAATTTGTGTAAATAAATATAGTCTATGTCTATCCTGAGAGAAGCAGTAATAAATAACACTTGAACTGCTGACTCTGTCCCGTTCTCACGTGCGCTCCATCAACACAAGGATAATTTGACAAATTAAAATACTAAAATCTTCCGCAATATTCATCAGTTTTACAAAAATTGCAACAATTCAATCCGAAGAGAACTTCACGATAATTTCTAAGCATTTTTTTAATGTCAAAGAAAATTAGAGTGAAAAATAAAAATAATAATCTATACGTTGTGAACTAAAAATATGGTATTTAATTTGAAAGCATCAATAATCAAGTTGGTGCTAATCAAGCTGTGATTTTTATCGGTGTCACTCAAAATATCACTTCATACTGTGAAATCGTAATTTCCAGGCCAAATTAAACGAAATTATTTTGAAGCAAAATAATTACAGTATAAATAAAACATTTAAGAATACAAACATGACAATTAGCAAAAACAGTGAAAATACTGAAAATCATGGAAATACTTACATTACTTGGAAGACATTGCTTAAATAAAATAGCTAAATATTAACACAAAAGAAATGCTATCAATCTCTGCTTGTATATTAATATTAAATTGAAAAGCAACAAAAATTCTAATTCCAAAAATTAATTTACCAGAATCGAGATCAAATGAATCGGGCCCTACATTAGACTGCATTTTGTTATGTTTATAATCATGTAAACATTAGGCTTCATTTGAAAAGTAAGAAGTAATTGGGAAATGAGAAATATCGAAAGGCAAACATTTTCCCTTTGAAAACAATCAAGTAATTAGAATTTATCAAACAAAGGACATGATAATATAACATATGGGCTGAAATTAGAATTACAACAGTAACAATAAAGACCAAAACAAAAGCAAGCTGTTGTAACAATAATAAAAATAAAAGTATGATAAATATTGTGATCGCAATCATCATCATCATCATCATCATCATCATCATCATCATCATCATCATCTTTTTAAAGAATAATTATGCTACTGTTGCTGTTGTTGTCAAGAAGATGATCATATAAGCCTAAGAAGCAATCTAATCTTAATATTAAATTTAAGAATTTCAGATCTGAAGCTTAGACAAGTCAAACTTTCTACCAATCGAATTCTTACTCTTCATCGATAAAGTTACGTTAAGTATGTTCTATATATTAAATCCTTTTATCAAAATTGAAAGCTCGTGACTTTTCAGTCCGAGCAATCGGGTTTTCACGAACTTTGAACTATTACTAAAATATATTAATACATGAAGTGTTCTGAAGAGAAATGCTATTTTTGATTTCAGAAGCCCTTTAACTGATAATGCAATTAAATCAAAGGTATGGTGTTACACTCACATATATATATATCACTTATACATATATGAATATATATATATACATATAAGCTAAGAATGCATCTAGAAAGTAAAAGTGACGTTCGAATCTATTGATAGACCGTGTAGACTGGCTACGCCCCCAAAATCTTAAAGTAGACTAATTCAGGGTACTTAATTTGTTGTTGGTTACTGTTAAACTGAAATTGTTTTTAGAAACTTATTAACTATGGTTCTCTCGGTTAAATATTTTTACAATGTGCATGACCTAAAATGTTATTTTTCAATATGCTGAAATTTTAAAAAGATAAACTAACGACATAAGATAAGGAGAAATATTTCAACACTTTTGGAGCATTGCATGCCATAAATTTAAAATTTGGGTATCTTCTAAGTGTAATAAATAATATAAAACTGGAAAGGTATATATCATATCTTAAAAATACTGACACAGTTGATTGAATAAAATACCTATTCATCTGTTTAATAAAGATTTATTTTCAAAATTAACCTATTTTTCAAGAGTTGAATAACTGCAACTTTTCAGCTTTATAACAAATTAATGACGTGAAACATGGGATTCCCTCCTGAGTAAAATTTAATGTCAATAAGGAAACATTTGTTCTAAGAGGAGTCGATCTGTGATGACTCTAATATATACTCGTCTCACCAGATACATTGATACCAAAATGAACACTGAACTCGGTGTCAGTGTTGCGCTAATTCTCCGTTCATGATTTTGTCAGTATTCTTCTGGAGGATTACATCTCTGTTGCCTCGTGTCTCTTTTCCATATGTGATGAAAATGTCTAACAAGGTGGATTGATATATTATATATATATATATATATATATATATATATATATATATATATATATATATGTGTGTGTGTGTGTGTGTGTGTATGTATGTATGTATATATAATATTGTACTTAGTTTCGCTATATCAATGCGTCTTTGGATTTCACAGTCACATTTCCCAACGACTGTCATAACATTTCACTGATAGTTAAATTTCTGTACGATCTTTGTCTTGACGTCTCCATGTCGTAGCGACCATCTTGGGCTGGCCCTCTTGCTAATGGCTATTATGGTCATCTCTCTTACAACCGATAGTTAACTCTTTTGTGTTTCTCGCTTTCCTTTACAACATTGTCTAGAATAATCTGCAGTTTTCTTTCTGTATCTGCTATCGATACAGTGCCGTCTTTATCGTTGAGGTTGGAATCACCACTAAAAACTCCCAGTACAACCTCCAGTTCTCTGAAGCTCCTAACGTTATATAGGCTAAATAGATCAGGTGAAAGGATGCCCATCTGTATTTTTGTCTAGTTGCTAAATGTGTTTTCTATTCGTATGCAGGTGATTTATTCCCAGTAAATCTTTCGGATCATTCCACCATCTTCTCCGAATAAATCTAGTTATCCTGAAAGTACAAATAGTTTCATGTCTAGTTTCTTGTCAAGTGCTTTTGTGTGATCTATTAAATATAGCCATACATCCTTCGGTATGTTTATACTTTCTCTGATAGCATTCTGATAATGAAGATAGCATTTCTGGCTCGTGTCTTTAATGAAGCCACACTGTACTTGCGCTATTTCCGATCTAATTCTTCTAAAATTCTACTCATCCGGATAAGTTTAGTTACTTGACTCTTTAACTTGATAGTCCAATGGAGCTCGTATTTATTCACTTCTGGTCTTTTAGACAGCATTATGAAGATGAATCTACTAATGTCTTCCTTGTATGTAACCTCTGTCGTCTGTTTCTGTAATCTTGTCTATCCCAAAATTGTCTAAGATGGATAGCATCGCTATTGCAGTCCCTTATCGTTCCGCTCCCGTTGATCTTCAGCAGCGCCGATCTTACCGTAGCCTTTAGTATTTCCGGTCCTTCCCAGTTTGTTTGGGATTCTCTCTTTCCTGGTGCAAGAATTATCCAATGTTTGAAAGACTACTCTCTTATAACCACTTACAGCTCCTCAGACAGTAGTAAACAGAAACAATTATATTTACTCTCATTGTCAAGCGAAAGGGAAGCCGATACGAAATTTTATAGTTCTTCCTTGAGTCAAGTGTTCATGGTTACAGATGAAGGAAATCCTTAGGAAATAATTTCGCTATTTGCTTATCAATTTTCATTATTAATATAATTATTATAATTTCTATTGTTTATATTGATAGTAAGATATATATGGTTTTTGCTAATAATTTTTATTAAGTGTTCTGCGTCTTTGTCAGTATCTTGGCAAGCAACGCACTAATGTGGTTTTGATATTCTTATGATTATTGTTGTTGTTGTTGTTGCTGTACTTATTTGTAGTAGTGTCTGGTGTGTATAGCTGGCTATTCGTATTCGAGGATACCTGTCTATTAGGGCGGTTATCCAATCCCTATTGCAGACAGTTGATCAGGCACATTTGTGTTTATTCAATACCCACAGAGCCCACCTGTGGTTTATACTGCAACTATGCTGAGCAGACCTTAGTTACAGTTTCTGGGAAACTAGTTATACAGCGTGATCAAGGCCAACACGCTCAAGCCCTCGGCCACGATAACTTGTGACTTCGTGCTAGCACAGCGATCGACGGCACCCAAGGGTTCCTTCTACCCAATTTTATTCACAAGGCTTGGGTCAACCCGTGGTATGGTTTTCAGGCACTTTCCGATTGTGCCGCACGCTGGGAATCGACAACTCCAGTCCGATAACATCATGAAGTCTCCTTCCTGGCAAATCGACTACGGTTAGATTCGAACCCGAGTCTCATTGTCAGAATGCGAATATCCTAACCACTCGGCCACGTGCACAAATCTTTAGTAGTAATAATAGTAGCAGTATCAGTGAGATTTTACAACAGGATTAATTATTCACTTTTACTGGAGATCATAATAATTTCAATTTCTACTCATATTTCAAGTTCTTCTAATGTCTTTGCAAGACTCTTCAAGACCATGATACACCCTCATATACCTTCATATAAGAAACTTTTTCCTTTGTCTAGTAAGTTCCATATATTTACCAAGTTTTCACATTCTTTCGGTTTTACTCTTTGTCCTACGATATGAGCAACAACCACTGACATATTTTCTTGCTTGGATGCTTATTAGTATTTCTATATACGAAGAATTTCGTTTTAAAATATCAATAAATAAGGACTGATAGTGATTCAAGATAAAAAAAAAAAGAAACGTAGACCTACCAGTGGCAACCTTGTTAACATCAATTGATGCTGGCTGCTCCATCTGTCAGACAACCACACAATAATGATGAGCATGCTTGTATTTTTAGCCGTGGCCTTAAAGTAGGCTTTGTCCAACAAATCACCTCACCAAACTGGCTGATTCAATTCTCGGTGTAAAATCGAATAGAATTCTTTATATCCCTTTAACAAATAAAATAAAATCTTCCAAGAACAATTATGACTTCTCCAAATTTGCAGAATATATTCACTCACCATTCAATACGATACACAAATAGATTCACAACGAGGCTGTTTAATATTCCATAAACAAAATCATAAAATGTTTTCCAACAATGCAAAATCTCACAAGCCATAATTTACACAAATATACATAAATAAATAGCAATGTACATCTATGCGAGAATACGTGTAGACTTTTATTTGGTACATATGGATGAACGCTGAAACAGTCGACAAGAGCGTGGTAATGAAAATCGTCCTTTAAATTTACCCCGAAAATAATATATGCGTATCAATGGTTCAAATTGCACTAAACTCTACTTTACAGCTTTCTTCGCACAAGAGTAGAACTTCATTTTGTTTATCTAATATCGATTTTCACAAGTCAGGAGAACGCGACTAAATAAAATGGATGAGATGCTCATTTTCTTTTAGTGAATGAATTTTGTTTTCGTTTTTCTTTCTTACCATCTCATATGTCGCCTACATTATTTAATCATTCATTTGTTTCGTAAAATAAATAGCTTTACATTTCTGCATTTCTTTTTTCATTCAAGTGAGAGTTTCTTTTCTTGACTTCGCGATGTTGAGAAAGTTGTTTTTAATGCTTAATATATAGCTTTAATTTGCAGAAGTTTTCGAATTGAACATCTATAAATTCGATGAAATTCTCCACTTTCTAGAAAATGTAATCAGTCAACACTAGCAGTAGAACATTTAAACCTAGAAATAGATAAACGCAAGTATCTATCCAAAAATATATCCCTGTTTTATTATTGTAATGTCCCAAAATTAAAACCTATTGCTGATCATAATGGGAATATTCAATTTCGGGATCGAATTATATTACACACACACACACACACACACACACACACATACATACATACATATATATATATATATATATATATAAATATAAAAGTGGACATGGAAGTCAGCACTTAGAGGCGACAGTCTGTTTCATGCTAGTGCAATCGTCAGGCGACTAGTGCTGTTATTTTTCTCGGCTATTTATATAAGGGTCAGTGGTGCATTATGGGTAGTCTATTTTGGCGGTTACTTTTACCGGAAGTGGCTTATTTGTTTATTTATTTATGTCAAATTGTTTTGCTTGTTTTTTATTTGTTTTTTTATTTTTATTTTTATTTTTTATCTTATATATTTATTTATTTATTCTTTTATTTTGATCGGTGTTTTTGGTTAACGTAGTAAAAATTTGTTTATATAGCTTATTGTTGGTAGTCTATAATGGCCGTCATTACCGGAAATCGCTTGTTCGCTTATTTATTTGGGTCAAATTGTTTTGCTTGTTTTTATTTATTTTCATTTTTATTTTTTATCTTATATATTTGTTTATTTGTCATTGATTAAATCTGTTTGTTGAATTTGTGGTTTTTTCTGACTATTATTTAGGTGGGAACAGTTTTTAATTTATCTATTTACTCATAATGCACCACTGACCCTTATATAAATAGCCGAGAAAAATAACAGCACTAGTCGCCTGACGATTGCACTAGCATGAAACAGACTGTCGCCTCTAAGTGCTGACTTCCATGTCCACTTTTATATTTACACACGCTCTATCTCTGATATTGAGCACTTTACCCCATAAATATAGCACACTTTAAGACTATATTTCTGCATATATATATATATATATATATATATATATATATATAAAAGTAAGCATAGAATTCAACACTTAGAGGCGACAGTCTGTTTCATGCTAGACGCAATATATATATCAGAGTCCTTCTGAAACAATTCATAAATCAGTCTCATTTTTATTGTTCTACTTCAAATAATATTTTATTTGTGATCTAACTAATTGTTGTGGATTCGGGGGATGGAATCCTGCACAAATAAATAAACAACGCCAGTAATTGAAATAGGAAAATAATTGTATTGAACATAAGAATACAAACTTGAAATGAATATTAGTAGTCCAGGAATGCGGGTTAGTAGAAAGTATATGTATAAGTCTCTGTAAATGAAGCCGTAATTATCTCTCTCTCTCTCTGGACTCTACGTATCTCAACCTTATCTCAACGTATCTCCGTGTATCTCTCACCCTGTCTCCAACTCTGTGAGTATAAGTATACTTTAGACGAGTCCATCTTGTGTAAAAGGGGAGAGCCCCAGAACACCCACTCCCTAGCTTCTTTTTGGGGAGGAGTTAATATTTTTTCGCTTATGGTCTATTATTAGCGGTTCTGTGAATTTTCTTTTCCTGCTTGTTCTTCTAATCTCCGTGGCTACTTGTGGTCTTTGAATTTCAAATGCTTTAAAAACCGTCTCCATTGTGTCTTCATTTTCCGAAGGTAACGAGCTTGGCTCCTCTACCCGTCTTTTTTGTATCTGATTGATATGTCTCCTGTGAGTGAATTTTTCGCCTTGAATCGTGTACAGAACATTCCCCAGTCTGCTTATTATCGTACCTGGTTCACAGTATGCCATGTTATTCTTAAATATTCTGAAATAGACCCGTTCGCCTGGTTTGAAGCATCTTTTAGGTACTATCGGTGTATGCCGGTTTTTATTTTTGCTGGATAATAATTTATCAAAAACAGACCGTATTTTGCGGGCAAACATCACTTCACCTGGCAAAAAGCCAGATGGTGTGTTTCCGTTCGGGGTGATTCTGTAGACTTGTAGGAACTGTTGTATGCCTCTTTCTGTTGGTACGTCCTCTGCTTTTTTCAAGGCTCCCTTACGCGTGTCTACAAATCTTTCGGCTTACCCGTTAGACCGTGGATGGTATGGTGCTATTTTAATATGTTTGACTTGATAAGTCGCACAGAATTCTTGAAAATCGCTCGAGGGGAATTGGGTACCATTATCCATTACAAGGCCATCTACCACGCCAAATCTTGCGAATAACTCGTGTAGACAATTAATAGTATTTTCCGTCGTAGGGTTTTTGTATCTGAAAACTTCTGGCCACTTGCTAAAGCTATCTACTGTTATCTAGTAGTAATATCCATCTATAGGTCCTGCATGGATTCTAGACCAAGGTCTGTCCACCTTAGGCCATGTTTTTGTATAATAGGTGGTGCATTTGCTGCCGCAGCACAACCTCTACATTTTTCTACCATTTGAGTAATGTCGTTATCCATATTTGGCCAGTACACGTACTTCTCATTAACGCTATCATACGATTTTTCCCTGGGTGTCCTAGATGAAAGTCCTTCAGAATTCGTCTTTGTAAAGAGTTGGGTATGACCACTCTTTCATTAACACGTCATCACAAATTGAAAAACATTCCGCTAGATTTCTTTCTTTTTCTTCTATTTTCCTCTTTGTACTTTGTATGAATTCATCCATTTCAGCTTCTCTTCTGATTTCTAACAAGGTCATTGGTAATTCCCTTACTGTATTATTTAGCACTTTACTAATTTCGTCTTCGGCTCGCAAAGCCACTATTACAGAGTCTTCCAGAAGTTCACATTTCGCAGGTACAAATCTAGATAATCCATCCGCATGACCAATTTTCTTTGACGGTAGGAACTCTAGTTTGAAATTATAATTCAATAATATAGTTTCCCATCTCAGAAATCTGTTGACTGTGTAAATTGGTAGTACTTTTTTCGATCCGAATATAGTGAGTTTTATGGTCAGTTTGAAGAGTAAGCTCTCTTCCATATATGTATCTGCGAGTTATGGCGAATATTATGCCTATCGCTTCCTTCTCAATTTACGAATAATTCCTCTCTACTGGTAACAACAATCTAGATGCGTGAGCTATAGGTTTCCTTGTGCCATCCTGCATCTTGTGTAATATACCAGCTCCCACTCCGTGTGAGCTTGTGTCACTAGCAATGATAATTTCCAGTTTCGGATCAAAATGCGCCAGTGCTAGGTCAGACGTTAATTTCTTTATGATGTCCTTAAAAACTTTCTGACAATCTTCCGTCCAATTCCATTTGTTCTTTTTTTTTCAATAATTCATTGAGGGGAGCCCTCAATATGTGCATGTTTTCAATGAATTCACCGTAATAGTTCGCTAGACCATGAAAGCTTTGCAACTCTGCGACATTTTTCGGCTCAGACATATGTTTTATTGCAGATGCCCTATCTGGATCTGGTTTTCTGCCACTTTCATTGATTATATGACCTAGATATTTGATTTATTTTAGAAGAAAATCGCATTTTTCTCCTTCACTTTAAATCCCAAATTCTTTAATGTGTGTTGCGTGTTCTTCTACATTATCGCTTTTCATCAAAATGTCGTCTACGTAAGGGAGTAGCAAAGTTCTGTCCCATGAGCATGGCATCCATAGTCCGTTGGAAGATTGACGGTGCAACTTTTATCCCAAATGGCAATCTGTTAAATTTTTAAAGTCCTTTGTAAGTATTGATACATAAAATCTTTGTACTTTCTTCTTCAACTGGAATCTGAAGATAAGCTTCACTTAAATCAATCTTAGAAAATACCTTACCACCGTTAAGCTTGGTAAATATTTCCTCCGGGCTTGGCAATGGGTAGTGTTAATCCTTGATAGCCTTGTTTAACCCATTCGAGAAATCTGCGCAAACACGGGTTTCTCCGGATTTTTTCTTTACGTAGACCGCTGGTGCCGCCCATTCACTGAATTCGATTTGTGAAAGGATTCCAGTTTGTATCAATCTATCTAACTCCTTGTCAATTTTTTCTATGGTTGCGAAAGGCACGTTTCGCTTTTTCTTGAATACTGGCTGAACATTTTCCTTTAGTTCAATTTTAGCTGCAACCTTATTACATCGTCCCAAACCGCTCTAGAATACTTCGGGGAATTGACTGTGTAGTTCTTCTTTTAATTTTGTAGCTTCTGACGGCTCGCACTCTATTTTCTTACAAAATGAGCTAATAGGTAAATCCCATACGTCAAATTTTTGCATCCAATCTGTGCCCACCAAATTTTCTGTCTTTCATTACAAATATCTTCAATTTTTTTCGTTTTTCCATGGAATTTTACTTTTAGAATTACTTCTCCTTCAAATGTGATACGCTTCCCTGTAACAGACTTGGCTATTTTCTGTGTATGCATCATGGTCGGTCTATTTAGCTTCCTCCATGTTTGTAAATTAATTATAGTTAGATCCGAACCTAAGTCTAACTGTAATTTTACCTACTTATTTAAGATCTCGAGTTCCACGTATTTTCTTGGGTTTAGTTTGTCTTCGTAGTCCATTCTAGTATTTCTTACCCTACTAGTGTGTTTTTGTTTCTGCATTGAGATGCCTTATGTCCCATTTTTCCACAAGCTAAACAGTTTTTGTATTTGAATCGACAGTCTTTATTCCAGTGTAATCCACCACATCTGTAACATGCATATGGGGGGGGGGGGCTTATATTTGCTTTGATCTCTGTCATTAATCGCCTTATACCTTGTAATTTTTCCTTTATCATGGAATTTTTGTTTTTCTTCCGGGGGGGGGGGTCGGAAATTTTGTTCAACTTACGTATGTGTGCTACTCCTGATTCCTTGATATCCTTAGAGTCTTTTTTTATGCTCAAGCATTTTTAGCAGTCTTCTGATAATTTTTGTAGCGTTAATCCAGGCTCGTTTTGGAGCTTCGAGAGCGTTCTTTTTCGCATTTCACTGTCCATGGCTGAGACTAATCCCTCTACGAAAATCAGAAACTTAAAAATGTCCGGAGTCAATTCTGCCAACTTAAAGTCATCGCTATATTTGTTCACGATTGCGGCGAACGTGGAGTAGTCCTCATTTTCGCTTTTTATGAGGTTGAGACATTTCCACCTTTTGTGAAAAAGTGAAGTCTTTGGACTGAAGAGCTCCGTAAGGCATATAACTGCCTCGTCAAACGTCAAATCGTTTGTCTATTTTCGGTAGAATATAGTCCACAAATTTTGTGTCCTCCTCTGTTCCCAATTTCCTGAGTAATAAACGTAGCTTCTTAGCTTGCGTCCAATTTTGGCAATCAATGTTGAAAATGTCTTCATGACGTCTGTATTAGTCCCCGAAATTTTTATCATCTTCTAGAGAGTATTTAAATGTTTCTATTATGTTCCAAACT
The DNA here is from genome assembly GCA_964036315.1 of Acanthosepion esculentum. Classification (NCBI taxonomy): domain Eukaryota; kingdom Metazoa; phylum Mollusca; class Cephalopoda; order Sepiida; family Sepiidae; genus Acanthosepion; species Acanthosepion esculentum. The sequence goes on along the minus strand of OZ038489.1, from coordinate 64,155,460 downwards.
GCGTCTTGAGATAAAGTCGTCTCTTTTTCGATATTTTTTGTTGTGTGTTACACGTTACTTTTAATATTAATTCCTGGAGTTTCATTTGTCTTTCTTGATTTTAATTCTGTGTTTATGGTATTACATTTTTTTCCTGTTGAGCGAGCAATTATCTTTGCCACTTCTCTTCCATTCTTTCTTGGAGTTGGAGTTGCTGTTCATTTTAGTATTTTACAAGTTCTACCAAAATACTTTTAAAACCCTCCATGATAAGAGTCTTACGAAAAGCTCGGTTTTCCGTATTTTTAGGAAGTACCTCTTAATCACGGTGGTCACGCAAATTCCTCGCAAATCCTCGTAAATCTCTGTCGCCCAGTTGTTGTGGACGCTGGCAACGGCACATTTTTTGAGTCTCCTAGAAGTGCAAATCCTCGTCGCCAATTTGTTGTGGTGACGAGAGAAATATTTTTTTCTTTCCGTGTGGGTCCGAAGTCCTCGTCGCCAAGTTGTTGTTGATTCCGGGGATGGAATCCTTCACAAATAAATAAACAACGCCAGTAATTGAAATAGGAAAGTAATTGTATTGAACGTAAGAATACAAACCTGAAATGAAGATTAGTAGTCCAGGAATGCGGGTTAGTAGAAAGTATATGTACAAGTCTCTGTAAATAAAGCCGTAATTATCTCTCTCTTTCTGTGGACTCTACGTATCTCAAACTTATCTCAACGTATCTCCACGTATCTCTCACCCTGTCTCCAACTCTGTCAGTATAAGTATACTTTAGACGAGTCTATCTTGTGTAAAAGCGGAGAGCCCCACAACATTAATTCCATTGGTTAAAAATATTAACAGTACTGCGATCGACAAAAATCTGTAAAAAAGTAGATCACAAAAATTTGAATTTTCTCTGACTCCTGATTGGTCAATTAATGCCAATATCTACGTCCGCACGGTTACCGCGAAAAATCTGGTTATGTTTTTCGAGCCTATCACGTGATATACAACATTATAAATATTTAGCCACATCTTCAACTCTTCCTCTTTTCCTTTATTTTTCTCAGAACCGTAACAATGTAGTTAAGTAAAGACCTACGTCTGTGCCTTATGGGAAGACGCTATGACACATGAACACACACACACACACACCGCCTACATACGAACATTGCACATTTCTTAACTCATCTTATTCACTCCTTCAACTACGAAGACACTTTTTCAACTTCTAACAGTGAGCTCTGCGGTATGAAACAATTCGCTGAACAAATTCACGCCGTTCAAATCTTTGAAGTTTCCAAGTTAAATTTCCCCAAACTTCGAATTCACTCACTCACTAACAAACTACACTTCAAATTTAACATCTGCGATTTTTATCAAGACAACAAGAATTCTACTTAAAGAACATACAGTTTGCCAAACAAACATTTTATGCAAAGAGCGACTTTGAACATTTCTTTCATTGAGGCTGAACTTTATTTCATGAACTGAAATCTTTTCTTTGAGTTCAGATAAAATATTTTCTCTTAAAAAGCTTTAAGAATTTCCAGTTAAAGGTAAATGACTCCTGCCATGTTATTAATTATAAATGCTACATATTAATAATTTGTAATAATTTGCAACTCAGTTTAAATTACCTGAGTAAATTCATTCTTCAGTTTTGTATATTGTTGATATAAAAATGTTTTGTTCTTTCAAGAAATCATATCGTTGTTTTATATTTTATATTTGATAGACTTGTGCCATACCCAAAGTTAAATGTTTGTGAAGAAGTTTATTTTTACGCAGCCAACACAAATAATACGTTCTGATATGTACGTACTTTTACTAATAACTTACTCCTCTGCAGCACATTCATTTTTAATATCAAAATACAAAAAGAAATTTGTTATATTAACAAAAATAACGCATTCCTGTTTTCTTCATGGTATGATTTATAAATCTGGATATTATTATGAACGCTAGAGAATCTCTGTCCTTATCCACAACAACGATAAAAAATAAATTCAAGTGACCAATTTGACATTGCAATGGGATCGATAGAGTAGGGTTAAATAAGGATGATGGTCTTATGGCAGTGATAAACTCTGCGAAATTCGAAACTGACTAAATCAGAAAATTAATCCATAGCGAGTTTAAAAGTCTAAACTTGAAAGTAAAAATCAACACAAATTTAAAAATAGCAAACTACTTGATGTAACACTAGACTTAACCAATAATACAACTATACCAACTATACATGAAAACTAATGCAAATCCATTATAAAAGTCTAATCAAACACATACCCTCCTCCGGTTAAATTGTATTTTATAGACATAGCAATTTGTACAATGCCTTAAAAATAGTGGTCATAAATGCCCTGATATTAAATATAGAGAACATAACATTGATAGCCGGAAAAATAGAAACAGAAAAATCATTCGGTACACATCTCCATTTAACCAAATGGTTAGCACTAAGTTAGGGCAGAAGTTTCTCAATTTAATTTAGAAACATTTCCCCAGTAAGAGTTTTAATAAAAATACACTTAAATTAAGTTACAGTTGTACATATTATCTGGAAAAAAAATTATTAAAAGCATAATAATAAAATGTTAAATCACCAATTAAACCCAAGTAACAATCGCTATTCCAAAAGAGAAAACAAGAATGATACTTGTGTAATTATAGAAATCCTAACGAATGTCCATTACAAAATAGGTGTCTTACTGACTCTCTTGTTTACCTATGTACGATTTCATCTAGTGAAAATCCAACTGTTAAAAAATTTTATATTGGCAGTACCAAAAATTCCTTTAAATTGAGGTGGTATCAGCACATATCATCTTTCAGCAACAATGCGTACCGTAATAGAACATCCTCTCTAAATATTTTTTGGCATTGTTGAAATGAAAAATATTTTTAAAAAACTAGAATTCGTAAATCCTTATATGACCCATGTCTCCTGAAAAGAAAAGCTGCATATTATGAAGTTTCCTGACAATAAAGATCTACTAAACCAAAGAAATGAATTAAAGGTGTTATGTCGGGATTGTATAACTTTTACCTTAAATAAAGTTAAAAGAATTTTTCATAAATAATTATGCATTACAATTACATAGCCATTATTTTATTAGTATATAATGGTTCACACAATATTTATTTGATTTTTCAAATTTAATATTGCCCATTCAATATAATTAGCATCGTATAAAAATGTTCCAAATTTTTTTAACTTTAACAATTGGCCCCTTTAAGAACATTCATGAGTATATAAAAATTTTGAAAATTAAAAAAAAAAAATTGATCAAGGTAACTTTATGTCTACTTCAACAAATATGAACTCTATATTTGGCTACAATTCTAGCAATTCTAGAGTGTCAATTTATCATGACATGAATTAATAATGCATATACCTCCATCCTCTGACGTTACTTTTCAATTTTCTATTTTAGCTTAGATCTGACTTTAAGCCAGGTATGCCCATAAGTATATTTTTTTTAAATTCTGAACTTAGGTCTCTCCACATTTTTAACTTTCAAAAGAGGTAACGATTTGTTTTCAAATGTAACAAATAAATCATTTTTATTATAAGTTATCTGCTGTCACCCGAAGAGGAACCATTATAGTTCCGAAAAATTAAAGTTTTCGTGTAGCGATGTAAAATGTTTTTATTGTCATTTATTATAATAAAAATATTATAATAATTATACATATATATATATATATATATATATATATATATATATATATATATATATATATATATATATATATATGATTATCACAGATATAAAATATATCACTAAGCAGATTGGTGTCAGCACCTCAACTCCGTATTTTCATAGCCGAATCCTATTTTGTAATAGTTCTGTCCACTCGTCAGGAGGTTCCAGTAATTGACTCTCGCTTTTTGCATTTCTCGTTATTTTTATACTAACTTTGACGTATTTAATGTATGCGCTAGTTGAGAGCTCTTAATATTGACGTCAGGCTGATATATTTATCTCTTTGTGTGTGTGTGTGTGTGTGTGTGTGTGTGTGTGTGTGTGTATGTGTGTGGTTATTTCTCCTTTAGATAATGTTCTTTTCTCATTATACTCTCTCCCTATTCCTTTTCCTTCTTTTTTTCGTTTTTCGGCTCTGAGTGTCAAAGATACTACAAAAATGTCCTTTCCGGTATCACGGACAGAATGTTTTTTAGGTTTTTATGGCAATTCGTTTTCTCGAATATTCTGGTGCTTTCTTAAGTTAGGGTTATTTGGAAAAAAATTATATGTATTCATATATATTGCCAAAGTAAAAATTTCTTTAGATGTGTGCACTATTATTTAATTGTTGTTATTTACATGCAATACGTTTGTTGAAAGTCATTTGTTTATAGATATGGGCATCCGAATACGGTTGGGTGCTGGTTGGAATTTTTTGTTAATATACAATGAGTTGTTGTTTGGCTTTCTGCATGATTTGTAAATTCCGTTGTTGAAAGTTTTATCTAGGAAATTTATTAATTTTTTGTTTGGATTATATATCGATTGTGAATCTTAGGTTTTTGAAGTTTTTTCTAAATTGTTTCTATTCTGATTATATCTGTCCTGCCTCTCAATTATTAGCAGCTTTGATTTCTGGTATACAAAATATTATCGGTTTGGAATCTAAAATAATATTTACTGATGACAAGATATTATTTTCAGAGATAGGATGAAAGTCGGTTCGTTCTGCGCTGATATTAACAAACAGCAACCATTTTTTATGTAGCATATTTTGAAGTTTTTAAGTTAAGTTTTATAATACCGATTTACAGTTTACGTGAAACGCCTGCACATTAATAGTGCAAATATTTCCGTAAATCCATTTATTTGTCTATTTATGTAGATAGATTTCATTAGAATCAAATGAATGATATATTAAATGTCAATTCAAAGCCATGTTTATTATATTTAAAAAATGTTTTTGTTATGCATTCTATAGAAAAAGTATAAAGAATATTTCAGATAAAGAAACAATGCTGATTATAAAGGACATATTGCTTTTTAACCATGTAAGATATAACACTTTGTAATATCATAATTATTAGCCGAATTTGACATTCATTAAGACCTCTACACCTCACCAGTTGCCTGCATCTTCTCATTCGGATTTTCTGTATTCCTTCATCTAATATTATGCATACTCGGACAAACGGAAAATAGTTTCATATATGAAAAAGAAATGAGGAATGCTCTAGGTTTTCAACTGCGTCCATTTTAATCTTTATTTTGCTTAAATCTTTCATCAAAAATTTAAAGAATCGCACTTTTATGACTTTCAATATCGGATTACCTTTCATTCTTCTGATCATTTGCTCCTGTTATGCAACTGACTTTCTTTCATATCTTCTTATCTCTTCCTTTCTCTCTCTCTATCACACAATCTCTCTCTCTCTCTCTCTCTCTCTATATATATATATATATATATATATATATATATACTGACTGACTTTCGTCTCTTCTCCTTATCTCTCTTTCTCTCTCTCTCTCTCCATATATATATATATATATATATATAGAGAGAGAGAGAGAGAGAGAGAGAGAGAAAGAGAGATAAGGAGAAGATACGAAAGTCAGTCAGTATATATACATACATATATATATATATATATATATATATATATATATATATATATATATATATATATATATCTGTAGTAGGATACTTCAATAGAATCTTTCACTATAATGAACTGCTTTATGTATCATCGTCTAAATCTATGTCACACAGATGGCACACCCCTATGAGTGTTACTACATCATAAGATGACCAAAGGCCGTGAAAATCATAATTTCTACTACCCCATTATTATATACATATATAAGCCAGTATAAAATCAGTAGCTTCTTCAGGGTGTTGCAATTTTCCATCATTCTAAATAAAGTTTAATTCATGTTGAAGCTCTCACTTTGGCGAGGCTAACAACACATTCGCCCAGTACTCCAGCACTCGACTCCTTTCAGATTTCAACCATTATCTGGATAGTTTTATTTCTCTGGATTTCCATACTTTTTTTATCATTTTGTAAAGATCAATAACTAATCGATCATTTTGTCCTCTCATTCCATTTTCAGCATCTTTTGTGCTTCCCACATAAACGTATATCTCCCCAGCGTTTGTATTGCTTAAAGGCAACCGTGTTGTCGGCTTGTTATCAAAACATCCTCATTAAAAAATCATAATCTTTCCGGTGAGACCCACCTTTTAATAAAAAGAACCTGCATATATCAAAACGATAATTCTTATAAGAATCTAACACTCACCTTTATATAAGAAAATGTTTAGTAATCGTAATGTTGTTATTGTTTCTTGAAGGAGAGAACGTAAAACCAGACTAGGAAACAACAATGAAGCAACAATTTAGGCTAAAGGTAGAAAACTAACAATGATAAATATTCATATCAAGTGATAAAACTTATTAGTTGTAAAAAGACGTTTAGAATTAATTGAAATACCTAAACCTTATTTGAGCATTATTAACTGACATGTAACCAAACTGAAAGACTTGGTTTTACTATAATTATGTTTTAATTTTTTAAAGTGTAAAAGCCAGGAATGCTGTAAATAAACACTAATATATAAAATATTAATATTTTACTCTAAGCGTTCCTTTCTCTGTTGAGCTGTAGCTAATGTGTATGCAATGCCAAAAGTCTGTATTTGAATTCATGTTGTAGCCAGATTTGAATTATCATATTAGTGAAATGAATACGATCTTCATATGTAACATAATTGAGACTATCTAATCTTGGAACAAATATTGATATGTACGACATGCGGCAATTCCGGGTTTTACCTCCTTTAGTTACAAAGTAACTGTATTATTGGAAATCAATAACCAGCTTCATTTTCAACGTTGACAATTTCATAATGAAAAGTGATTGTTAAAATTTATAAACCGCTTCACTTCACAGAATTATTACTAATATGAGGAAAATAATCATTTTCTCTGCTTCAAACGTAATTTTATTAAATCAACCAAAGGAATGTGCAATCTCTTTTATATTTCAAACTCAAGACATGTAATTTTGAACAGGCATAAAGTATGTTCAATAACAAGTTAATAAACAACAAGGACATAACAGTAACATAAACCAGGCAGACAACGTCTGAAAATAAACTTGGATGCTCCTTTTCAATATTGGACAATTGATGTAGAAGTCTCCGAAATTGCATAACACAAAATTATTTCATACAATACAAACGTATAATTGGTTTATAAGCAGACATTTTCCAGTTCATCCAATCATTTATTTTCCAGGAATAAAAAAAACAGTAGAAATTTTTTCTTAATCTAAATAAGGAAAAAGTATTTGAAAAGAAACAGCGAAAATAAATCAAAGGGAAGCAGTTTCAGCTTGAAAACGATGCGAAGAAAGGAAAGACATTTTTTTTCGTTTTATACTATTTAAAAAAAATTTGATAAATGTTTTTACTGGTGTTGTGTCCTCCAGCTTACCGTCTTCTTTACAGGTCTGCTTAGTGTACACAATATCTTCGTGTTGCTTTTACAGCATATGTAAACAGATAAAATCTCTTTAAGTAATTTTTGATACGTTGAAGAACGAATGAGGAAATCGAAGGCATTTTAGATCTTATATTACAATTGGACGCTGACATTAAGGCCTAAATCTGTCTCTCCTCGTCCCTAGCTCTATGTCGACCAGTTGGACAGATTGGAATCCCTAGTCTTGGTTGACAACCTGTGTAATATAAGGAAAACTCTTAATTCCAAAAGCATGGTATAGGCAACAGCAAAGCCCTACATTACCTTTCCCAAGAATGCGTAGCTATTCACAAATCATAAAGAAAATCAATCTCTGGATATTCGTGATCGCCTACGTCCTGAAGGGATATGGTATTTACAAAAAAAAATCATTAGTTAGTTTTTATCACAGATTTATTTTCAAATATAACTCCGAAGAATGTGTTAGTCGGCAATCAATTTTTGATGAAGAAACACAAGCTGTTGATGTTGTTAATATTAAATAGTTTATTCGAGATAACCTGAAAATATGCACGTCAGATTTTATTATGCAAATAAACGATTGTGGGATAAATTTTAAAATTTTGAAATTAACAAAGTTATATTAGCGTAATTTTGAACATATACTTATATGAGAAATAGAGCGTGTGAGTTTCGGATATATATCCCTATTAATAATAGTAATAATAGCTTGCTAAGAATGTATTCAGTTTTATCATGTAAAATGCAGCATATTTTTTATTAATATATAAATGAAAAATATATAGACTTTATAAATATATATTTGATCGCCACAATATGTCATATAATTTCTTATAGATGAGTTAAACTACACAGGCTACGTAAATACATATTTTACTCGAGGAATATTTCATAGACGTCTATAAATACATTCTCATCTTAATTACGGCCTCAATGATGTCATCACTTTTTCCATTGATTTTATCTTTGCTTGAATATTGTTTCCCATTCTCATATACATTTATTTTAAGAATTGTCAGGAGATGTTGGCTGTCATTCCATTAATTCTACATTTTGAAGCCTTTTTTTTTTTTGACAATGCAAACAATATACTCAGTATTGTGAAGGAGCATTGTGTTTCATGAATATGATTAAATCTTCATAATTATGATATATACAATTCTAAAAAACATCTTGTCTGGGTATATACATTAATTCTCAGTGTTTATCTTGACACCATCACTAGCATTGACGAACTATAATTTTACTACCTACTATACAACCCCAAAGTATTACGCTGTTTTATAAGTCGTAGATAGTTTTCTATTTCTGTAAAGGGTTTAGACATCATGCCCATCCAATATAGCTCTAAATTCATCACATGTACTTCTTCATCCAACTTGAATGATACACTTTGTGATGTTTAGTTCGGTGGGAAACGGGTTGCTTTCATATTTTTAGTCAATGTTCTTAATCTTCTGCATTTTACTCTGATTTTCTTGCTTGTAACTTAATTTTTAGAAAATCACTTTTGACTTGTTTTTCTCTTGTTTTTATCTCGACAGTTTTCTGTACCCTCTGTTCGACTTTCTCGTAATATCCAAAGTTGTATTCCTATCACTCAATATGCTTATAGTATTTTGTTTTTCTTTTCACCTAATACTTTTTTATGTTCGATTATAATTTTATCATATAATTATACATATATATATATATATATATATATATATATATATATATATATATATATATATATATATATATATATGTATACTGACAACATTTTTCAATCAGTACTTCAATACCAATTTTATTGAGAAAACATTGCATAATAAATTCATAGATAATGTAAAGGATTACATCTTAGCTTCTTTATAAAATATCTTGTCAGCGAATAAACATTGACTTATGGATAAGGGCTTTTGAGAAAGCCCATCTATATTATTATTATTATTATTATTATTATTATTATTGCTGTTGTTGTTGTTAATGTTATGCATGTTCATATGAGATATTCAAATCATATTCTTTTTGTTTTAATCAATTAGGCACGGTTTGAAGTTCGTCAACAATTATGAGCAAAAGGCTTCATATCTCAGTTTCCTTTCTTCTTGTGGGAAATTATATTATCTTTTAGAATTTCCAGTTTCTTTCTCTTCTCGCTTCTATGGATTGCTTAGTCTTGGTGTCAAATATTTAGAATATCTCATTGTTTGTTTGTTTTTTTCATTTTCTAGTATAGTCCCTAATTTGTATCGAAACTATTTGTTCACATGATCATATGCCAACTCTATTGATGTTTCAGTGTGTCACGGTTCCACTTCATTGGCCGTATTCTGTATTTCTTTCCTGCCATCTTCTGCATGCATTTATAACGCGTTTTACTGACACTTCTTTTTCTTTCTCATTTTGTTCTATTTTTATATTGATTCAAGAGATTTATTTTATTTCAGTTGTTTTAATAAGATATAACTTTTGACTGGTCAGGTTTTTTCTATATAAGTCCCTTACTTTGGAGTCATTTTAAAAATTAGATGAGGATTTACTTTAAATTCACTACAGAAAAGCGTGTTATAACTTTCGGCATGAACCAAGTATTACAAAGGAAAGATACAGAATAAATATTAACGGCTTTTTTAAAACAATCACTAATTTTAATTTTTTTCATCACGAGAAACACAAGCTTAATAATATATATTAAAGTAAAATATTATTTAAGTAACACACAAATACACGCACACATATTTCTTCCATTCGTTTTTGGATCTGACGAAGCCTAAAAAAGGCGAAACGCGTAATCAAATCTAATTTCAACGAAACGGTTTTCTATTTGTCAAATTTCTTCAAAACTTTGTCGGGTTTCTATATTCTATTTTACACACAAACTCATATACACACAAAAATGCATATATATATATATATATATATGTGTGTGTGTGTGTGTGTGTGTGTGTGTTTATGTATGTATGTGTATGTGTGTGTGTATGTGTGTGTATGTATGAATGAGATTAGTATATGAACATATAAGGTGGAATCGGTGCAATAATATTATTACTATAAATGTAATAGTTTCAACAAAGAAAAATCCAAAGAAAATCCTTTGGGATCTGACCAAGAGATCAGAAGGGTCCAAAGTACAGATCAGTAAAAATATAGCCAGTCAACGAATGCAAACGTCTCGGCTTTAACAAACTGTAATGAAACTACAGAGGACAGCGAATCAAGGGGAGAACGGCCGACAAAAATTCTTTACTGACATAATTATATAAAGGAAGCTTTTTGCAGAGTACAAAAAAACTGATGATGACATGAGTGTAAGAAGAAAATAGGAAATAGAAAGAAAGAAAGAAAGAATGATATCGCAAGAAAAAAGGAAAGATATCGCAAGAAAAAAGGAAAGATATCGCAAGAAAAAAGGAAAGATATCGAAAGAAAGAAAGATATTGAAAGAAAGATAATGAAAGAAAAAGAAAGAAATATATCGAAAGAAAGAAATCAAAAGAAAGAATGATAACGAAAGAAAGAAGAAAACATGTCGACAAAAAGAAAAAGGATATAGAAAGAAAGACGTCGAATGAAAGAAAGAAAGTTGCCAAAGAGAGATGTAATTAGAAGATAAATAAGCAAAAAACGAGAAATTGAATTAGCTATTAAAGAAGCTATTAATTAAAATCGAAAACCAAAATAAAAGTAAAAAGTTACAAAAACAAAATAAAATGAAAATAATTTTAAAATGATGTAAGATAAAAGTTTGAAAAGTAAACGTGAATAAAAGTAATTGCAGGAAAACAATTTCGTCTCTTGAAATCACTGTTTAAGCTCTCAATGTTTGAGGTTAAAAAGTGATAAATTTTTGCCCATAGAATGACTTACGTAAATGGATGCTCTTCACCGAACAGAACCTAAGAAATGACATTTTGCACGTATCATTCTAAAGAATGGCCGAGTCATTAGACGTTCTAAATAGAACACGGAATCCAGAAAGGAATGACCTATGATGAATATAACAGACAATCAAACAAATGGCTTTTCATTAACTAAGGGTCATTTATTAAAGTGGCAGAAAAGGGCGTTGTATGTGCTAAACACCGCAGTTAAATACCTTGTTAGCGAGAACATGTGGGGTCATATGTCAGCGTTAAATGAATAGGATGAAACTTTAATAACTGGAAACTGGTTTACAGCGAAGAATTTTAATGATTAAACTATAATCGACTCCACACAAAATAGGAACTTTTGGGCTTAAAGCCACCATGAAATTTTATTTTGTTTTAATCACATATCACTTATTATTTATAAATTCTAACAAGACAAAGCTCAGTTTTTAACATACAACACAATTATTTGAACATTTCGAAGCTAAAACGAAAAGGAATATTTGAAGGCGTTATATTTGTTTATAGATATTGCAATCATCTCAAAATCTAAACCTTCAAAGTTGCTTGATATTGAGATTTTAAAAAAGTTCAAACATTTTTTAATACTCTATAGACTTAGTAATCTTAAAGTAATGATTCACTCCCGCCATCGATTAGCGATTATATTCTTTAATCTCGCTTAAAATATATTTGATTCCAACCAATATACGGATATCAGCAGATGTAACAGCTGCAGACATACTTTCTAGTACATGGATCTTATAAGATTCCAATTTATTGAAAATAACGTATTTCATCTGATTTCATCTTTGCAACATTGAATTGGTTCTTAAAAATTGCTGCCTTATTTAAGTACATTAAATTTATTTTTTCTATCACTGACATTTGCTTATAAATAATTGTTTTTAGACAAATAGGAATATAATAAACAGAATCACTGTTTGAAATGAAAAATATACCTTGTTGAAATCCTAATTCTGTTTACAAAGTAAATTGCAACATGTTGTCGAGTTGTTGTTGATGAATTTGTGTAGATAAGGAAGACAATGTACAACAAAAACGAGCAATGGCATAACTCCACTGGGAAATACTACGAATATGAGCCGCCAACTGTAACAGAAAACTGAAGCTATGAATATATGGGGCATGCTAATCGAAACTGATCAACAGACCTAATAGAATAGGGAACGACAAGAAGGAAAAAAACTTCTGCACATTGCCATGCTTGAAAGTAACACCTCCTTGAAAACTACTCCCAAACTCCAAATTTAAAGAATCTAGAAATAGTAATTGTGGTAATACAGGATCAGAAGAACTCAACGACACCAATGGGTCATAGGTGTTCTCAGTCTAGTCAAGAAAGGGATGGAAAATTACACCACCAACATCACCGGTAACGATCTCCTCGGGAGTACTCACATATTCAGGATGACACAATCCGTTAAATGAATCCATCATTCCCTTATTGTCGTCCAAAGTCCAAGGGATGGATTTGGCTCCATGAGTAAACAAAGCAGAACATTAGCAAAAAAAATAAATAATAATAATAATAACTTAGATCTTCAAAGAAGATGTCAAGAAGCTATATCGAGGACTGGGGGAAATAAAATAGAGATAAATGACCCACCTAATAACCCAGGAAGTCGAGGCGTTCTGGTGTAAGATGTAGTAAAACTGAAAAATGCAAAATTAAAGAGATACATGGATCAAACAGCAACAGGAACAACATACACATATACAGGGCCAAAATGGACGGATATCAATATTACTGAAAATAAACCGCTGCCATCTGCAAAACCAAAAAACGAGAAAGCATCAGGATTAGAGCGAATAGCTAATTTTTGGATAAAAAACCTATTTAGAAAAACCTATCTAGAAAAAAACCCACCAAGACCTTGCACGGACAGATAATGGTATAATCATAAATCCAGAAAAATGCTCCAAATTGTTCACGTGGGGGATAAGATACCTACTCCTGAAAACAGAAGAGACGCAGAACCCGAAGAACTATAGGCCCATCGGCTGACTATCAACAATGCACAAGATCCCGACCTCTATCATAACCAAGAGGACATGCAACTTCCTTGAGAAAAATAATTTACACCCAACAGAAGAGAAGAGATATAGAAGAGGATGTTACGTGTGCAAGGACCAACTAATTATCAATAACAATATTGGAAGAGGTGAAAACAAGGAAAAGAAACTTATCGATAGATACAGAAAAACGTTCGACAATGTGCCACACTCGTGGATAGAGAAGAGGCTAAATATATAGAGCATGCCCCACAACGGTCAAATTCATAACGGAGAGCATGAAAAACTGGAAGACCACACTAAACCTAAACCATACAAACGGATCATTAACATCAAGACCAATCAACATCCAGGAGATTCATTGTCACCACAACTCTTTTGACTTGCATTAGCGCAACTCAGCTGCCTACTGAACAACAGTTGCTATGGATACAATTCACAGAATGGCAAACTGAATCCCCTATTCTATAGTGATTATTTTGAAACATTTGCCAAGGGTAACAACCACAGAAAAACCTACTTACCATTGTCAAAACCTTCAGCGAAGACATTAGGATGGAGTTCGGAATCGGCAAATGTGCCAAAGCCACCTCCATAGGCGGTAAACTAGTGAAAACTACAGATTTAGACTTTGATATCGACAACAAGATTAAGGAACTAGACCAAGATGGAACATACAAATACTCAGGAATTAATGAAAGAGACGGAATACAACATACAATTATAATGAAAAAGATCCGAAAATAATATTATAGGAGAGCGCGTTTGCTACTAGAAAGCGAACTTAAAATAATAAAATGATTGTTATCAACACCTTATTAACGTTCAGCTTCAACATTATTAATTGATAGTTGAATGGCATTAAAAGATTGGACGCCAAGACCATAAAAATGCTTACCCAAATGCGGATGCACCACCTGAAGTCAGATGCTGATAGTCTGTACGTACCAAAAACATTAGGAGGCCGATGTCTAATCCATGTTGAACTAACTCTAAAAACTACAACAATCGGATTGGAAGCATACTTCACAAAAACCAATCAGCCTCTCCTACAAATTTTAAAACACCATCAACAAAGAAGCTGCTCCCTTCAAGAAGCATCTTAATCTGCCTGAATTCCTACCAACAAAAAACGAGGCGAATACCATCTACGCCAAATGAGTAAAACAGAAAGCAAAACAACTTAGCCAAATGAAATTACAAAAAACATAGAAGGACAAGGCGTTGTACGACAAATGCGTAAAAAGAAAGAAAGAAGCAGATGTGGACGAACATAAAACATATTAGGGGCTGAGGATTATCGGGTTGAAAGCTGATACAGAAGGCCTAATTATTGCAGCTCAGGGCCAAAACCTCGCAACCAGATCCTACCACTGTCACATAATCAAGGATGGAAATAACCCGAAATGCAGGAACTGCAGAAAATATGATGAAACTGTTGACCATATTATCTCAGGATGTCCAAAACTAGCAAAAAATAATATACCCACAGATATAACACGGTAGCGGGATATGTGCAATGGAAGATATGCAAGAAGCACAAAATCGAAACCACTGAGAGGTGGCATGATCACGACATATTTACCCAAAATAATGAGGTAATTCAAATTGACAAGGAAATAATAACCAACAAACATGACATTATTATAAAAAACAAGAAATTCAGGAAGTGTATGCTTATTGACATAGCAGTACGAGAAACGCCTCTATGAAAATTATCAAGAAATTGTCTAAATACAAGGACCTGGAGATTGAGATTAACAGGATGTGAGAGATAAAGACTGAGATTGTACCAATAGTAATCGGAGCTCTGGGCCTCGTTAAAAAAAGAATGGACAATTTTACTAACAGTGTCCTATGTAACATGAACATACAATTTGCCCAGAAGGTCGCTCTACTTAGAACATCCCATATACAAAGAAAAGGGCTTTCAATTAAATGACAATTCCTCAATAGGGCCCAAGGCTATAGTTTGGACCCAGATCTACAAGATACAAAACAAGAAACATAACATACACAAATAATAATAATACTAATACTACTACTAATAATAATAATAACAACAACAACTTTCCAAACGACAAAAACTTGCAAACCAATGTTATATACATAAATCAGAATCTTCCATATTGAATAAAAAATATAAAATTATCTAGAACTTCAAACGAATCACCCAGTCCAAATCGGAAGATCAAATCATAAAGAAGATAAAGTTTATATGAGTCTAGCACAATGCAACATTGAAAAGAAAGCAAAATCTTTACAAATGTATAAACATTATAAGTAAAAACATACTGGAACGTAAAAGTGGCTGTTATGATTCTCATGACTGAAGGGTTTGAAAAGCCCTGAAAAGATTGAAAGAAAATAGTCAGCCGAGATAGAATCTTACAAACAACGGCACTATTAAAACTATGAGGCGAGCTCTGGAGGATTGAGATTGGCTTGTCATTTGATTTTCATTGAAAGCCAATCGTTATATATTTGTATGAAATACAGTCATACAGCACCAGAAGTCGCCATCTTTGTTATTTGTCTTATTTGGTGTATCGATTTTCATATCATTTTCTATTTGTAATCTTATTTGAAGATTAAAGGAATGCGTCGTTTACGGTCTTCTAAATTAAATCTTGATTTAGCTTTACACTTGATGGAGAGGGAAATTCATTACGGTTGGATAATGCGTGTTTAAAACTATGTGTTGTTGATTCAAGTAATATATCTTGTTGTTCAAGTAATATATCGCTATTTTAAAGGAAATTCGAGAAAGGAAGGGCAGGCCAAAAGTTTTTGCAGACCAACATAATTGACTAAACTGAAAAATTTTATACAGGTTTTACGAAATATTTTAGCCTAAATAAAATAAGATTTTACAAAATAAAAGCAACCCCTGTTTGGAATTTTGTCAGTCCAGTTTCATGTCAATTTTCAGTGTCGTATCTTCATCTCTTTATAGACCTTGTGATATTTAGTTGACTGTAATTACCTCAGACGTTTTTTCACACCCAAAGGAATGATTTATACTCAATATCAACGTTTTATCACTTTTTTTACTGTTTTATTCACTAATGAAGTTACACCTTCGTTAAATCTATAATGGCTATATTTCATGAATTCAATAAAATCCGATAGAATATTAATGGCAAATGCTCGTTAAGTCTTTTTTATATTTTCATGTTTTATTTATTTTTTATTTTTTGTAATTCTATCGCTTTTCACAACACGTAATTAGCTAGTATTATATTCTTTTTGTTTTTATTCCTTTTGCTTAACGAGAAAACATTAAATTCGGTTATCTTCATGTGATGAAACAGAAGAAAACAAGTGTGTGTCTTTCATTGGTGAGACTCCGTCCCTTTATTCAATGTATAAATTAGTTCTAGTGGATGAACTGGGGTAAAAATCAACCATGACTTATAAAAACGATTCTCATCCACAAAGCACGGAATTTAAGGAAAACGCAGTTAACCCTGATCATTCTTCTCTCTGTGGTAACGCCTACCACCGGAAATAGGGTCACTTCCTTTCTTTGTCTTCTTACTATCATTGCTGCTGCATACATTTGCTTAGTCAGTGCAGATGTTTAATAATTCGATCCTGATATATGAATTGTTTGGAGTAGTTTTCACGATTTCTCTACAACTTATATGTTTTACAAATTCCATTTTAGCCGTTAAAGCATCATCCTGAATACTGCTGAGTGTTTCGTTCGTCCTTTCTATATACCATTCAGCCTGCAGCTATCATCTCTAATGTGTAAAGTTATCTTCAAAAATCCTTATGCTCTCCTGTTTAGAAAGTATCGTCTGAATTTTCCTTAATACTGACAAAATAGTACGGGGAGTTTCTCTATGGCAAAGACCATTCCTATGAAATATGTTTTACGCATTATCCATATATATTAGCTGTTAAACAGTTTGTTTCCCCTTTGGGTATATTAAACGCCCTTGGATATGTTAATCGCCCTTGGAAAATGTCATGGATCCATCTGTTCTCCCAGTTACCGATTTAATAACAAAATCTCTCCCTACACCTAGGCGACTAAAAATCGGTATTAATTATGGTCATAAAAATCCGTTATTAATTATAGATTTCTACCTATAATCTACTGCTCCAAAATCTGTAAAAATTCATGATCCTATAATATCTAATAGAACATGACATTATTTTACGGATAATTTTTTTTACCAGATTTGATTAAGTGACAAATAGCAGTCTGACCCTTGAATGGCTACTCTTTCGATACTCATTCTGTTAAAGGTAATTTCCAGTTGCTTATAAATTCCACCATAATTTTATGAATATAGCATTCAAAGATCCTACTTTTGTGGATTATATAGTACGCCTTTCTATAATTAGTCAATTCGACTAAGTGTTTTTTTTCGTTTTTTTTTTTCTTGTAAACTATCTTCATAATCATCTGGCCGATGTATAGTAGGTCAACTAAGTATTTTAATTACTTTTCTGTACCGTTCATGACCCTCTAGTAATACTTTTCTATTTACCATACAGAGGTAGATTTTCTCTTCTTTAATGTTGAGTAAGAAGCGTCTTAAAGCAATTCATCAAAATTCAAGTTACGTTTATGTGACTCGAATAGTCAGTCGGGTTACTGATTAATTATTTACAAAATAAACATCAATTTTAATTTGTAATAAATTTCATTTGGGATAAAATTAAAACCACCGGTCTCGGATTTTTCATCATGTGTGCTTTAAAGAAAAAGGGTAGTAATTTTTAAATAAATCGAGAGATACTTTTCTTGAAATATTAATTTTGTTTGATGAATTATAATAAAAAGTTGCTTATAATCACAATCATTTATAAATGAAAAGATGTAAATCATTCTATTATAGAAAGCATGAAAATATGTAAAATAATACATTTTCGTCAATGAGACGATAAAACACATGAGCAGTCATCATTTCTTGCTCGTGCCTGATATTTTATAATCAACTCAACACGTAATAATTTTGTTACTCGAAGAATATTGCTATCAAGAAATATTAAAAATGTTAATAAAAATAATGAAATTTTTACTAATTTTTTATATTATAAGAATTAAATGTGGCTAATATCCACAAATTGGGAAAAGAGTTAACGAATATGAACGTGATTATAAATACCATAAACTGAATCTGTGATTTTCTCAAAGAAATTATATTTGATTCTGATTTTTCTGGTGTTAAAAAGTTTTAACAAACCAGATTTTTTGTTTTTATATTATTATTTGTGCGGTTTTTTAATTAGTTAAAAATATGTATTTCATAGCAAATCGTGTTTCTATGTGATTTGATCTGAAATATCCTTTTACTTCAGTTTTTTAGCTTTTTGTGTAATAGAGTTATCTGGAATGGTAGATCTCCTTATTCATGTCGAACTTTCATTAGTATTTTTTTCATATTTCAAGCAACAAATTTATGTTAAAAATCAATACATACTCAATATTTTTTACTCCTTTTTCAATGTATCTCGCTTCAAACTGAGTCGTCAGTGTTGTGTGTTTACTTTCCTTCTAATAAGAAGTAAACAAGAAGGAAGAAGGAAAATGTGGTAATGAATGTAAAAGATTATTTAAAAACAAACAGGGAAAAACAACACGATCACTTGCAACACGGATTCATTATGAATTTACTTTCTGATTTTATAGCATGAATTTATTTTAGATTTATTTTTCAAATATTTTGCAAAGGATTACTAGAAAAGAATTTGCCACTCATAGATCTTAAATAATATGCAATTAATATGTCTTAGAATTTCAATTTAACTCGAAGTCTGCTGAACTGCTATTTAAACGTGGTCGGCCTTTGAAAAAAAAACGACTTGAAAATCTGCGCATGTTTTTCTTAGCTTTTGATGCTAGATGCAGTTTTATTAATTTCTATAAAACTATCAGCTGAACTGTCTGCGAAAATAAACGTACGAAGTCACCCATTTGGATCTCTCTCTAAAAATCTATATGGACTCACACAAACGTTTATATATATATATATATATATATATATATATATATATATATATATATATATATATATATATATATATATATATATATTTGCTCTACGCTTGTATTGAGCTCTTTAGTTAGTTGTTTACTCGTATCGGGGTTTTTTCTTTGGGCCTTGAACCTGTATCTGTGCGATTATTTTCGACAGACTTTCATGTTCCTGGCTCTTTCTTCTTTTCCTTCGTGATTGATTTGGCTGTTGTTAAATCAAGAGTTCGAAGGTTTTTCGACACGAGTATAGTTACCTATATTTATATATATATATATATATATATATATATATATATATATATATATATGTGTGTGTGTGTGTGTGTGTGTGTGTGTGTGTGTGTGTGTGTGTGTGTGTGTGTGTGTGTGTGATTACTTGAGAGGGTATGATGTTTATTAACATATTTTCCATAGCATAACTCACTAAATTAATTGGTTATGTTTTCTGCTTGCGTTCTCTTTGTAATTATGCCTTCCTTCAGTCTTACTGTATGATCCTTTTCCGTGGTTCGTCTTTCAATAATCTGATCAGTTCTTATATAAAGATGTAATTAGATTTATTTAATTTAGTCTTCAAAAAATAACAACACTTACAAGAAATAATGATATGCTGCACTTTTTAAGACGCTCTTAATTGTGATATTGTCTCTCACTCGCCACCGCCGCAATGATGACACATTAGAGGCGAAAGCTTGGAAGTATATTGCATGAATTTTGGTCATTTTATCCACACTGCACTACATCTCTGAAAGGATATACGTACATTGTAAAGGAAATCATTAATTTTAATAGACATTTCATGTCTATTGTTTTTAACATCCCATGCTTAAACACACAATGGCTGCCCAAATATAACGAATTTAAATATAATTAATATAGAGCAATCATTCTATAAGCAAATGATGGAACATCATTATACTGCACAACAAGTTTCTTTGTCAATGCACTTAATTCAATAGTGATTATTAATTACACTGAGTGAGTATTATAGAGTGAAATTTCAGATAATATTTGAGCTAAGTACGTATACGGGATGGGAATATGGGAATATATTGATATACAGAGTGCGATGGGTAAATTATCGCCATTTTATATGTTTAATTTCGCACATGGGCATTGATTTTTTATTTTATTTTGTCAACTATACAGTATAGTAGTGTCAGTCGGGTAACATCTATGAGAAAAATAGCACCATAACGCAATTTATTCCGCCAGAAATTTGGAAACGGCATTCTGTACGGCTTGGAATTCGCGCCGGAAACTGCAATAAGAATGTTTCAGAGTGTTTGGCTATCATTTTCATGACAGTTCAGAGGATTCGGAAAGAGCTGGATGAGTTTAATGGTGATTACGAATGTGTTTGTAGTGAGCACTTGCGATGGTGACGTTATACTTCCATTCATCATCCCACAGGGCCTCTGACTCGACACGGAGGCCTATATCAAGGGCCTTGAGGAGATAGTGCAGTCCTGGGTCAAGAGGATGTCTACTGGAAGACCTTATATCTGGCAACAGGACTCTGCACCATGCCACACAAGCAGGAGAACCCAGTCATGACTGTCACACAAATTCAGCCATCTAATTCTCTCGACTGCAGCCCCTTTGATTATCATGTGTTAGGCGCAGTTGAGCCAAAGACCAACAAAACTCCTTGTAACACCAGAGATGAATTGAAGGCAAGGATTATGGCATCATTCACCAACTTAAACAATGAGACCGTCCAGAAGAGATGCAGGAAATTCTAAAGTCATTTGGAGGCAGTGGTTGAAAAATATTCCATGATATCTTTGTGTAATATTGGTAAATATATCTCTTAAAATGAGATGTCAGTGTTATTTTTATTTTTGCGTAATTTAGACGATATTTTGCATATCGCACCCTGTACATGATAAAGTGATAAACAATTGAAATTAATGTTACTGAATAAATGGGGTTCGTATAAGAAACGTCACATAGTAGGAACCGATATTTAGCTACAAACAACGAAAGGCCCTAGCCATAAATAATCTCCAACCCAGACCACTTCCCCGGAATAAGATACCTTACGCCCTCCACCAATCGCTAACACAAGCCATTTCTTATTAACAAGGCGTCTACCAGAGGAGGACTGACACTGAAAATAAAATTAAAACAATGCTCCGAGACAGACACTAAAGGGGTGATGATAGCCGCGTACAGAACGGCTTGAAATAGACTAACCCCATGTGGAGATCATTTTTGTTTTTTGCTATAAAAATACATATGCTCTGTTTAAATAAATGTATCGAGCTCTCTGTGGATCAGTTTTAATAATTAATATTACTAGTATCCACCCGGATTATATACCAACGGATGGATTACTTGTACTATTTTGTTCCTTTTGTAAATAATCGAACTCTCTTGGGATTAATCCACCTGGAATTCCAAGGACCTCTACAACCGGCCATCATGGATTAATTCTGTCCGGAGTACTCCCTAAAAACATTCCATACCCCTCTCTACATTCGTTCAACATATCCCTCACGGAATAAAAGTGTGGACTTCATAAAGAGATTACGGTGGGAAGCGTTTTTCTACCTTAACCCCCCGGAGACAACAAATTACAAACAGGAAACCGGAAACCTTCAACCTAAATCCCCCACAAACTCACCGCCCTGTAAATTCCTGGATCTTTTCGAAAGGGATTTGTTTGACATATGAAGTTCAACAAGCGATCCGATCACTTCGAAAAACATCTACACAAGAATATAAAAACGATTAGAAACTCCATTTACATTTGTGTAAGAGCCGATAAATATAAAAAATATCTATAAATGTAATCCCTTAGACTACCACAAAAATCCTCATGAACAAAATAACAGAAACACACAAACTAGACAAATACAATAGTAGGATATTCGAAATAGATACAGAGACCACCGAAATAGCCAATAAGTTAAATATTACAGATATAGTGGGAACGTTCCACACTAAGGATGCCTACATCTTATTTAAGGACCATAAACAGAACTTCACTATGACTATAAGCGAGCAAAGTAATCTGAAATATCTTTTGAGATGGGAAACGTGTGATCGTCTTGGATTTTCTAGAATTCAGGCAACCGTCATTTCTAATGCATTGAAGCTCTGACTAAACTGAATACCCCTCATTCCAGATTCAAGTCCTAAAGAAGACAACTTTTCGCGTGCAGCAGAATAATGCTAGGCCTCGTATCAGTTTGAAGACCATAGACTACGTTGTAAATTTGGGTGAGACTCTTCAACCACATTCACTATATGGTCCATGGTTCCTTTTAACTTTCATCTGTCCGAGACTATGAAAGATGGACGACGTGACTCTTTTCTTGTGAAAAGTCACCTCCCATGGATAGCATTCAGGTTCTTGATCATAGCAATATTGCATCGCTAACGGTAGTAACTACATGAAAATAATTGTAGCTTAAACCCTGCTCTATCCTATAAAATTACTTTTCTTCCTACATTTCTTGAAATTTCGCTGGGAAGAAATTCGAGACATTACTTTCAGAGCGTTCCTCGTATATATGAGGGGCTGCTTCACAAAATCTGACACTCATAGATTTATAGCCTAGCAAGAATTATTTACATTGGTTCTGTAATTGTGAAAAAATATTAAAAGAAATAAACCCGTAAATCAGCTTGAAATAAAAAGAACAACTCAATACATGGTTATTAAGACTATATTTTAAAATGAGTATGAAAAAATATTTGAATTTTTTAGATTGTTCTTATATTTCATATTGTAAAATAACGTTTTTTTAATGAGAGCAGAAATATTGAAAGTAGATTCTATTTTCTTAAGTACTATAAATTTAAATGACGCTGGATGTGAATTATATTGGCATGAATTTTGACAAATCCGAACACATGGGAATGAATGTTTGAATTTGAGAATTTACAAAGGAGAGAAAAACTATTTTAAAATATTTGAATCAGGAAATACATCGCTCATTCTATAAATTTTCTATCCTATTTTTTGTTTCTTGAGTAAATTTGAAAAATCTCAACCTAATTCAAATTGCAAACGCATCATAACAAAATAATATGAGACTACAGTTACCGAAACCCTCTTTGTTTTTTAGCGTAATGTATTTTTGGTGAGGATATATAACAGAAGTTGGCTCGACTACAAAACCTACATTTTCCTTTCTGTTAAGTACAATGTTTCTTTACAGTGGATTCATAACAAATGACGATGACATTCCAATAACCGACACCCAACATACTGTTTAGCACATGTTTCACTGAAGAGTTAATATAATGAAAGATGACGTAACTCCAATGACCGACACCATCCATTCTGTTGATTACAAGTTTTCTTTAATGATTACTCATAATAAAGATGATGCGACTTCACTAACCTATACACATTTCTGTTGTGTAAATTTCTTTTCTTGTAGAAGATTCATAATATAGCATGACACGATTTCAATAACTTAAACGCTCCTTTCTGTTGAGTGTAATTTATTTCGACTTCCGGCGCCAATATCTTTCTTGAAATGTTTTGATATTAACCGAAGCAACAATTAAATTATATCACTGATGCGACTTTCTATTAAAACCTTTTGAAAAAGTGACTCTTGCAGTTTAAGTCTGTTGTTAGTTTTGACAGTTATTTAAAAAAAAATAACGTTTGTTCTTGAAATTAAAACTTTCCTTTCAAAACACCTGATATTAAACTGATCATTCATGTAATAAAAAATAAAAATATCCTATATTAATAAGAACATCCGTTACGACAAATCTTTGTCGAGCAATTTTAAAAACTTTTCTATTCTTTTCTGTTCTACGACGTCGTCCGATATCAAGCACATATATTATGCAAATGAATGTTTTCATACCATTTTATAATTAACCATTATTCATGAACTCTTCATCTATTATTAAGAGAAAATCAATCAGTTATGTGCCATGCGTGATACACGCTTAGGCAATCATGTATCTTTCGATACGTAACTGATGAGGCATATTTTTTCCCACAGTAGGTTGCCATTTCTTTCTGCGGTAGAAGAGTTGCCATCCAAGGCTATAGAACTCGGTACTTACCGAGGTATTAGCACGTAAGTGAATGTAATGGATTCGACTGGAATTCGAACTCGGATCTCCGATTCCTCAACCCAGGCCGCTATTCATTACTCCACCATGAAGAGAAAATAGTCCATGTAATTTTAAACTAATACATAAAACTTGTTTTGTCGATGTCAAATTTTATTATGCAATCGAGTCAAGTGCCATACGTGATACAAGCATAAACGATCGTCTCTTTCGATTCATGAATGGATTTCCTGCTGAAGGCTCCCGTTTCTTCCTCCGAAAGAACTCAGTCTGCCCTGCTTTAAAAACCATAGGTAGTGGGGATTAGATAGATTCATACCATTCCCAAGTTTATTTGCGCGTAGGTCGTTTTGGCCGTGAATTCACCTCAACCTCTACTCTTGACTCATCTGGAGTTTCATTGACCGTCTTCCCTCTTAGAACTGAGTCTCTGTTGAGAGATATGCTATCATATCTAATCTGGATTACCACAAACGTGGATCTGATGCTCTCTCTGAAATAATCATTAAAAATATCCTCCGGAACAAACTCATGTTCTGTAAACTGTACAATAAATTCGCCGTTGCCTATTGCTTTACTGCTTGTTGGAAATCCTCCTCTGCTGTTCCAATTTTTAAGAACTCAGGTGAACCGTCTGACTCTTTAAACTATTGGCTTATCAGCCTTCTACCTCTTTTGGGCAAACTACTAGAGGCCATAATCAATACTGAAGTGGTTAAGCATCTCTTATCGCAGAACATTCTTTCAGACGAATAATATAGCTTTCGCTTTACTTGATCAACTGCTGATGTACAAAAGATTATTGCTGAAAGAGTCTGTCAAGTTTCAGATAAGACCGGTGAAGCTCGGACTATTACTTTGAACATCTCAAAGTCATTTGACAGTATTTGGCATACAGGTCTTCCTCACAAGTTGAAATATTATTGTATTTCCAGACGAATTTTTTAACTGATTCAGTCTTTCTTAAATCGCGAAATGAAACTTATTCAGAATTGCCACTCTTCGAGATCTCTATTATTAGTGCAGTTGTCCAGCTCTAAACTTTTATTCTTAACTTTCATAGATGACCTTCCTGGGGACATCAGTTCGCAACTATCTATGATATGAGACAAGCATCTATTCATGATAGTAAGACTGGTTATTTAGATAAGGTTGAATTGGCATTTGGTCTCATCAATGACCTAAAGTCTGCTGTTAAGGAATGGCTTGGTAATTTTAACGACTCTAAAATGAAACTTCTCTCTATCAATCACCTGAAAGACCGCTTCCCATGAGCATGAAAGTGACTTGTTACGCTTTCTCATGTTTATATTCCCGCCTGACATGAAATGGAAAGATTAAATTGAATCCATTGCTATGTCAGCTGCTAAGAAAGTTGGTTCACTGTATCGTGCCAGACGATCTTTCTCTCCTGAATCTATGTTACATATTTATAAGTCTACTATTCAGTGACTTTAATATTGCAGTCAGACATGGCACCGTGTATCTGCTGTATATCTAGTGATTATTGATAAAATCCAAATAAGAATCAGCAATATTATTGGTCTAAACCTGGCGTGTCGGCTTCAGCCACTTTCCCAACGCCGTAATGTAGCTTCCTTGTGGCTTTTCTACAAATATTTTCACGGTAATTGTTCGGATGTGGCACCTAGACTTTAATTTAAGCGAATTACTAGATTGGCGGCAAGTTCTCACCAATTGAAGATGAATTGGCTGGATGTAAGCGTAAGTTCTAAGCTAACAGATTCTTTTGACAGTCTTCTCGCTTGTGGAACTTTCCAGCCAATTTTCATCTTCAAAAATTTGAATGCAATGCCAGTTGATATCTACTGTTTTTAATTACTCTTCTATTATTCTCTTTCCTTAATAATGCTTCTCTTCTTTTTTTTTTCTTATTCTTTCGCACTCAGTAAACCTTTGTGTCTTAGCGAGTCTGTTGTTTTGCTTGGGGTGAAATGATTTTAAAAAAGTGAATGTAACGAACGGCTCTCCAATTTTTCATCCCGAGCCGTTACACATTACAGCACGAAGCTCATCAATGTCAGGCAAACAAGCAACGTGCAAAATGCTTATTTGTGAATCAATCTAAAATATATCGACCATGTAGATATATTTGATTAACCAGATATCCCATATAACAGATTAACTTATTTATTTTTTGCGTGATCCTTGATATTAAAAAATATAAAGTGTATCACTTTTTTGTCGTTAGATTTTGTTTAACTTTGTTCAAATTCGACTAGAACGATAATTGAATAAGTTGTTATTGCTTTCCAGGTAAGTTTTTTTTTTATTTAAATATTATTTTCCATCCATATATACATTCTCTAATTATTTGAAAAATCTTTATTGAATGTTATTTAGTTTAAGATTTGTTCGTTGAGGCCTACAATCAAATAAACCTCTTGTCAAAGATGCTAGAATAATTTTCTCAATTTATCTTGAAATCATCATCAATTTGGAGTGATCCATTAAATTACTACCTGTAATTCGACTATTCTTATACTACTCGACCTCTACTCTCTTGTCGCTCTTTCCAGCTATCAACTTCATCGAATATATCTCTTTATTAATAGCTAAATACTTCTGTTGAAAAATCAGATTCCATCTACTCCTCTGGCCAACTTCTACCTTTTAACTCTTTACTTAAAGTTGGTAATGTTGTTGTTTTCATGAAAATAATTAACCTTCTTAATATCCATGTCCCTATTTACTTTAGCAACTCCGTCTTTTTCAAATATGTTCTTGTGAATCAATCCAATTTTCTTGCATATTAATTTTTCTCAAATCTCTTATAAAATCAGTTTGTCTTCTTCCTAACTTGCTACTGCTTTCAATTTGTTTTATCGATCTCCAGTCTCTTTTTAACTTCTTCTAACTTTAACTTCTGCGTTTTTATCAAAAAATAATTTTATTTAATGATAATCTTTATAAATCTATAATTAAAAAATAAATATCAACAACTGTACTAAATATATATTTATTTACAGTACCTTCGTATGGCATAATAAAATCTAGCACCACAAAATAAATTATTGCAGATATTTCTAATATAAACAGATAAGCTGAAACCGCCATGTCCTATTTAATTTTAAGTATATCCTGGAATATTTGCTAACATTATTTCAAGCAATTTTGTAAAACATTGTCTTGTATATCAAATGTTTCTTCACTATTTACATTATTCGGACTATTGTCCTCATCTTTATTGCCATATTTATCACGCCCCGGCCTTCTTCAAGTGGTTGGAATGTCGAACTGAACCCTTTATTTCGCTCGCTGGGGTAGACTGTGGAGTGATCGATTTAATTACTAAAATCTAGTTCCACGTGCCATATCTAATGGATGTCAGTTATCAGTTATCTCCTGTTAATACTCCTCTCCAAGTTCTCCACCGCCTAACCAGCTATTGAACTCACACTCTCTGGGTCCTGTCACTGAATCTAACTAACGCCTTTATCCACTGTGTCATGAGGACATCTGTGTATGAATTTCTGGGTAATATAAAACTAATATATTCAGTAATCATTTTTTACCAGTGCACATATTGCAATTTTTTGCTGTTATCATTTATGTTTTTTACCAGAGCTCATATCGCAATTTTCGTTGTTATTATTGATTTTCTCAAAAACTCCTTATTACTGGTTCCCATATTGTATTTATTTCTATGCTTGGTCGGCTCAGGAAATTTTTGTGGCCTAGCATATGTGCTGATTCCTTACGGTTACGAATTTTCTAATGATGTTCTTTGTCTTTGATTTCAACCTGATCCCACAGCGGTTAAGGTGGTGGGGAACTTGGAGAGGGGAATTAACAGGAGATAACTGATAACTGACATCCATTAGACATGGCACGTGGAACTACAACAGTCTACCCCAGCGAGCGAAATAAAGGGTTCAGTTCGACATTCAAACCACCTGAAGAAGGCCAGAGCGGACAACGGCCGAAACGATGTGATAAATGTGGCAACAAAGATGCGGACAATAGTCCGAATAATGTAAATAGTGTACATAATACCTCATCTCAAAAATATAAACAGATTTATTCTTACTTTATATATTTTCCAAGACGACCGTTGAAGAATTGATTTAGAAACAATTCTTATCATTATTATTTCGAGCTATATGAAAATATGATATGCATACACAGTATAATTTGTCAAAGAATGAAAAATTCATTATTATTATTATTATTATGATATTGATCTGGAAATGCAGTAAAATTTGGTGGGGATGGAACCAAACTATTAGCTGTCCATAACCAGTGGATTGATTTTCATCATGTTTCGACAACTCCTCGGGGTATACGCACAGTCACAAGAAGCGTCCAATCTTGACAATGACCCCAATATTCTCCAGCCACTTCACAAGTTCAGTATTTATGGTGCCTAAAGGACCAACAACTGTTGGGATTACTCCAGTTCTCTTCATTAACGACTATTTTTACACTTCCTATTTTAAACTATCATAGTTTTCCTGTTTTGTCCACTACTCTATTGTCTCCAGGACATGCAGTATCTACGATTATGCCTGTTCTTTTTTCTTTATCTATCAGCAAAATGTCTAATTTTGTGTGCATTTTGTGGTAACATTGGATTATAACATTTCACTAAATATTTTGTCTTTTTCAATGACACCTTCTAAAATTTGTCCAGACCACACTTTTGTCACTCCAGTACATACTTTTTCATTATTATTATTATCATCATCAGATAATATAAAAGGGATGCTGACAATAAAATGTATAATTTAAAATTACCAACAAAAAGTGCTTAGCTTCAAGGAAGGTAAAAGACATAATTAGTGAAAACGCATCAGACAAACAAAACTCGAAAGAACCAAGTAAGAACATTGTTATGCTAAGACTTGGTTTCTTCAATGTAAACTCTTGCTTTCAACACAATTCTAATCAAAAGAATAAGATATTCTAAGCTATTTTCATTCCTATCGATCCCCAAATCCAAGCAAGGCGACTGAATTTGACAAAGAAGACGTGTCAGTTCATAGTCATAGCTCTTCCAGATGAAATAAGGTGAAACATTTGATAAATCTCATGAACTCACACGGGAATTTTAACGAATTGGGAATATTTTTTAAATGCAGGAATCGAGATTAACTAAGTTTAAAAGGATGGATACCACAAACAAGATAATAAAGCCACTAAGGTGCAAGGGGTTACTAATTGTTAGAGAATATAAGGTAAAAAGCACTATTTAGCATCAAGGACAATAAAAAAAAACAAGAATTTAACACAGGGGATAAAGATAGATATTGTATTTAATTTTTTTAAGATCGAAATTGACCGGGAAGCAAGAAGGCCAAAGAGAATTCCACAAGAGAGAAGTGCTATAGAAGAAAGTGTTAGCATAGAACCTGCGATTACATAAAACAATTTCAGGTGTAAAATGATTGGAATTTGCCACGAATTTAGTATTGCGCTTAAATTCATAAAAGTACCAGAGAAGAGATGTTCATCAAAACAATTAGCATGAAAGTATTTCTAGAAAAGGCACATAGAAGCTACGTTACGGAGGTGGGATAGTTACAGAATCCGAGATTCCAGGTCAGGACCAGTAACATTGCAATTTATTATTTGTATTTTATGTGGCAGCAATATTCAAAGCCAGTATGAATGGTAGACTTATAAATATGTAAGATAGATCATGTGGAAAAAATTGTCTATCATGAACCAACTTTCCCATCAACAGATCTAGCAACTGATTCAATATAATCTTTCTACTCCGTGTCATCTAAAAATCTTAGTTCGAGCAGGTACAATGGGTCCCTTTTCTGGTGGTTAGCATCAGCCATACAGATGGAAGGCAGAAAGTGTTGCCCCAGGCATTTAAAAGAGAGCAGTTTCCTTTGAAAGCTTTAAGATTGACAAGATATTTCTTTTCCAAGTTAACAACAGACTAAGTCATTTTTAAATCAGCTGCCAATTTAATCTTATTGAACCAATCAGACTTAAAATTAAGACAAGAGTAAATAGTTGTGTCCTCAGCAGAGATAAAAACTCGAAAACTGGTCGAAGGTCGTTGATGAAACCAACAAGCAACACCAAGAGCGGCCATACAAGACAACTTTCATCTGATAAGAAAAACTGAATTGGACAAAAAATTTCCATCACAAATACTTGTGAAGAAGACGAGCATGTCAAACACTGTCAAATGCTTTCGAGATATCCAAAGCAACATTCACTATTCTTAATTAAAGCT
The DNA here is from genome assembly GCA_964036315.1 of Acanthosepion esculentum. NCBI lineage: Eukaryota > Metazoa > Mollusca > Cephalopoda > Sepiida > Sepiidae > Acanthosepion > Acanthosepion esculentum. The sequence continues at coordinate 64,124,851 of OZ038489.1, read as the reverse complement.
TGACATGCTCAGCAATAATTGTTAATACATCAGCAGTTGACCAAGAGAAGCGAAAGTCATATTGCTAATCTGAAAGAAGATCCTGTGATGTGAGAGTTAATTAGAGCCTCCAGTACTTTTCCAAAAAATGTAGTATGTTAATAGGCCGATAGTTAAAAGGATCAGACGGTTCGCTTGAGTTCTGGAACTACAGAAGAGGATTCCCAGCAAGCAGGAATGCAAGAAACAGCAAAGTGATTATTAAACAGTTTAGAGAGAACAGGAGCCAGTTCAGAGGTCTATTGAAGGGATACTATTATATCCACATGCTTTGTTTAGAGATGATAGCAGAAACCATGGATGGAATGATATTCATATCAATCATTTGTAAGTCAATATTTAGTCAAGGATATACCAGATGAGTCAAAATTGGAATTCTGCTGTTCGGCTATTTCTTTTGCTGACAACCATACATTTTGTTTTTGTTTTTTTATATAATAGATGTTTAGTTCTTTCTTCTGGCCTTCCTTACTACCTATTCAAATAGATACCAAAGTATAAAAATATAATAGTTATCTCTATTGTTTAGGTTCAACTGAAAATCTACCTTTCCATTAATATCATTACTGAACTTGTACTTTACTTTTCCTCGCATCCGTTTACTTTCTCATTCTTTTTTCTTTTTTTCTTTTTTTGTTGCTAATTCTTCATTTAATTGTTTATAACATTTCCATTATTCGGGAACAACCTGTCTTGTTTGTATAGCCTACCTTCTGTGTTCTTTTTGGGTAACTTCTTTTGCTAAAATCATTTTATTTACTTTCTCTATTGCAGCAATTACTCCATTTGCCTCCATATGTCTTTAGTGTATCGATGTCACTCTTGTAAACTAGTATCCATGACTTGGCGTTTTCTAATTGGTTACTTTGTTAGTGTTCTTCTCAATATATATATATATATATATGTGTGTGTGTGTGTGTGTGTGTGTGTGTGTGTGTGTGTGTGTGCGTGCATTTGTGTGTGTGTGTTTCTAGGTTTGTGATCCTGTTCATTTTCACATAGCTTTAGGTGTATCAACTCCTTACAGTCCACCTATAACCTACACAAAATGTTTCGTTTCGTCCATGTCACGTTTCCCTTTTTCCCTGTTTTTCTGTAGAATTTACTTTCATTAATCTAAAACATGCTCTTTGTTTCTATTGCTTAGGTGTAGATAAGCTCTAGTATTTTTTACTAGAAACAGATAGATAGATAGATAGATAGATAGATAGATAGATAGATAGATAGATAGATATACAATCGTACATTTTCTTATGTAGTCACATATATGCATAGTTGAATATATATATATATATATATATATATATATATATATATATATATATATAATGTTAATTGATTCAAGGTATCATTAACTCTTTGTAATATAAATATATATATATATATATATATATATATATAGATAGATAGATAGATAGATAGATAGATAGATAGTGTAAAGTTTTATATATACATAAATGCACTATGGAATGTGTGATGCATATGCATATTTTTTATTATAAAATTCTTTTCATTTTATGTTTAGACTTGGTTCATCACAACTTTCTTTTGTCTTCATAAATAAGATTAAATTATTTTTTCGACATAAACAGTATTTAGAAATTTATTTGCTGTTTTATTCACCTGTATTCTGTCATATTTCAAGCCATTTTATATTTCGCTCCTCCCATAATGTTATTTTTCTCGGCAAATAACTGTCCACGGTGCCACTTCTTGGATGCCAGATTATTTAATTTTTTTAGCATTAAGAGGATTCTGAAAATACCAGAATCAATGACCATCCAAAGAGGCAATCTAGAATATTCCACGATAATCTGCAACAATTTTTGTCTTGTGATAAAAGATACTATGAAGTGTCATCCTCGCTGGACATTATGCTTGTTATGGTAAATATGACTCTCTTCCTTCGAACTCATCAGGAGCAGTTCAATCAATTTATAATTCCATAAACAGTGCATAGTAATCGCCTCGCTTGCAAGTCCCACCGTACCATGACCACATTATGATACGGTGTTTTATTTCTATTACCCGCCGATCTCCAGAGTTTGACTTTGTTGTAAAATATGCAATTTCCAATGCATGTCACAATTTGCTTAACAAAACGGGAAATCTTCATTAAATCTAGATAATTAACCGCGCACAGAAATATAGTTTAGTACTTTTAGGCATAGAGCTAACACTAGACAAAGACATGAAGATAGATGTTCTGGAATATTATCAGTTGTTTGCCAAATCTTTTAGTTAATCAGAAAGGGAAACCATTTAATATATCAGTTATTGTTATATACGTACCAAGAGCACAAAGCACGGAGAAAAAAATTATAAATTTTACAGTAGACTGGATAACACCAAAACTAAGTGCAAATTGCAGGAAATAACTATCATCATGGGAGACCTGAATGCCAACGTCGGAAAAGAACGTGAGGGTGAAATAGTTGGCAAGTTCAGGCTAGGAATGAACGCGGCCCAAATATGAGTTCAATGGAGCGTAGCAAACGACAAATAGTAATCAATACCTGGTTTCCTTAGCTCCGAAGTCGTTTCTGGACACGGAAAAGCCGGGAAGGAGACACAAAAAATCAGATTGATTACATATGAATAAACAAAGTTTCAGATATGCAGTTTTGCACTATAAAATCTATCCAAGTGCCGACTGCATGAGCGATCACCTTATAGACAATAAAACTGCGAAAATTAAAGAAGCAATATCAACGCCTAAACTAAAATACGACAGACCCAAATTAAATATATAGAGAGAGAGACAGAGAGACAGACAGACAGACGGACAGACAGGCAGGCAGACAGACAGACAGAGAGACAGAAATAAAAACAAATATAACTTGAATTATATTGGAAATTAAGTGGAAGATGATGAGAGAAGCTCTAGTGACATCGGCGACTGAAACCATCCTAATGAAAACAAAACGAGAAAATAAAATAATGGATGAAACTGTCGAAATCATGTAAAAGAGACAATGCCAAGGAGTTGTACAGATTATAGAACATTAAACACAGGAGTTAGAAACGAATTCAGGATCGTTAAAAGGAATAACTCGACGGAAAATGCACAGAAATAGAAAGAATAAGCGTCTTAGATAAGACAGGCCTGCACAAAAGAGTAAAAGGACAAAAGGTGTGCTCATTAACAGGTTGCATAAAATCAAAAGGAGGAAGTCACAATAAAATAAGGAAAAGTACTCTTATGATGGAGCGAATACGTTGAAGAACTATTTCATGACAAGAGGAAGAAACTTGCAATATATGTAGAAGGACTGGAAATATTAAAGACGAGGGTAGAATCGGCATTAGGCAAGAGGAACAAAGTAGCAGTATCAGATGTAATCGTAATTCAAATACTCTGTCAGACGTTTTCGGCATCGACAAGGTCACGGAAATAATAAGTGAAATATATGACAATGGTGACATACAGGAAAACTTTAGTAGATCCATCTTCGTAGCGCTGCTTAAGAGGTGTAAATGAATGCGAACTCCATCCCAATAATCGGTTTAATTAGCCACATAAACAATCTAATAATCCGAATTCTGATGAATACAGCACGAATCAGATTTAGACCTGAAATAAGACAAGATGATTTTTGGGTCGAGGACACTGGAACAAAAAATGCGATCTTTGTGATCAGAATGCTAACGGAGAGTGCAATAGAAATTTAGAAGGATGTGTACATCTGTCCCATAGATTACGCAAAGGCGTTTGATAAGGATGTATTGGAATAGATAGAAATTTGAATTAGTAGACTAAAATAGAAAGAGGCTTAAAGCAAATATGTATCTCCGCACTGGATGTATTCAACCTCTACCGGGAGGCTATCCTAAAGGAACCCTACCGGAATTTATTTACAGTAGGCACAATTTTAAAACGCAAGATACGCAGATGACAGTGTTGATGGTAGACACAGAAGAAAAACTACAGAAACCGTTAGACAAGGTTGTAAACAAAAAAGAGGGAAGAAAGGACTAATAATCAAGCGTAAGAAAACAGATTGTATGGTTGTCAGCAAGATGAAAAGCCCAAGTTGTGAACTACGAATTGGAAATGTGAAAATCAAACAAGTTTTGAAGTTTAAATAGCTGGTAATCATATTAACAGAGGATGAAAAATGCCACACCAAAATCAGAAGAAGTATCGGAAGAGTAAAAAAAGAACGCCTTCCGAAATTGAAAGTACTAAGAAACAGGAAAATTTCTTTAAAAACAAAGAAAAGAGTGCTGAATTGATATGTAGCATCTATCTTCCTATGCTGGACAATTTCCTCACAGACAAAAACTTGAGTCAACTGATGTGGCTCTACAGAAGGATACTGAGAATATCATGAACAAAGCGTGTAAACAACAAAGTACATTTAAGCAAAATGAAAATAATTGGGATGCTTATAATTAGAAACAGAATGTGACACATAGTGAGGAAAGATGGTTTGCAAAATTTAACACTCGCAGGACATATCGAAAGAAAAACAGAGAGTCATCTATATAAAGAACTTCTTTAAATTGATGGAAGATCAAGGAAAAGGACAGTCATTGCTAAGAGCTACAAAGGATAGGAAGTTGTAGAATACCATGATCACACACGTCATGAACATAAAAAGAAGTATCCATATATGAAAGACACTAAGAGAATCAAACTGGTACAAAATTATGTTCAACGCATAATAAGCTGGCTACCTGCCACTCCGGAGACATTGTATAACGTTGGTTATTCTCAAGTAACAACTTGATTTGATGGCCATCAAATTCACTCGCTCTCCATGATTTTGGAACAAACGATCTCCAATATGAAACTTCCCAAATCATTTTCGACATTTTCATTTCTGTTAAATTCTTCATAAACTTCACAAATATTCTTTTGTTCCGGCCAACTTTTATGTTTTTAATCAGAAAGCAAAAATATACTAAAATATCGTTCATTTTCTTTCATTATTAAAAATACAGAAAGGTACATTATTTTAAAATTGTTTTCATAAAGTACACGTAAAATACGCTCCTGATATGCCTGAACGACAAAAACACCAGGACTTTATATGCTAATAATATGGAGGCAGTACAGATTAGTTAAAACTAAACGCACCTAAAATGTCACTGTGTTGTGTTTTTAAGGCATATCAGTCTTGAAGGCAAAACACAAGTGCATTTTATCAACACTATGGAGGCAGTACAGATTAGTTAGAACTAAACGGCCCCGATATGCCTTAACGACAAAAAACAAGGACTTTTATACCAACACTATGGAGGCAATACAGATTAGTTCAAACTAAAGGCTCCCGATATACCTCAACGACTAAAAACAAGGATTTTTATATGAACACTATGGAAACAGTAAGGATTATTTTTTAAGTTGGAAATAAAAACTTTTAAACTAATAATAATCTATAATAGTTATTTTTAGTGGTTACATATATTTAAGCAAACATCCATTTTTATTTTTAAAACCTAAAATTAATATCTATTAGCCTAGAAATCTAATGTCTTAATAAAGAAAATCAACCGAGTTGTTTAATAACAAGGCATGCTTGGCTTGAAAACAGTTTCCCTGACAAAAAAAGAATATAATGGTTCAGTGTTTGTCAGATAGCATTTTTCTATAAGGATTTCCATCTCAAAGCTGGGGAATTTAATTTCACGGTTTAAAAATAAAACAAAACTCAATCACATATTCGAGTCCCGTAAACAATTTAAAGACTTAAGGGACCATATTTTTTGCAGCAGTGGCAGAACACTTGGGCAAGATAACCAACCCTCTTCAGGCTGGTTTGATTTCAGAGTTTTCTATATCCTATTTACATATAGCTGGAGGAGAATAGGTAGGACTATACCTTTTTCAACTGTATCTGTAAGTGAATGTAACGAACTATATTGGAATTCGAATCTGTCTCATTTCATAAGGCAAGTAGAGTTATCGGGATCCCAGCTGTCGTCCTAAAGAAATATGCTCCCACGTTGGCTTCAGCTGTCTCCAAACTCTACAACTATTGTCTCACTGCTTCCTGCTTTCCAGCTTGTTGGAAGTCTTCCTCGGTAGGTTCCATATTTATAAGAACTCTGGAGAACCTTCTGACCACTCTAACTATCGCGTTATAAGTCTCCTACCGCTTTTCGTCAAAGTATTCGAGACTTTAATGAATGCTGAACTGGTTATGCATTTTATGAGCTCCTCTCTGACAAACAATATAGCTTCCGTTTTGCTGATGTGCTAACGGCCATCACTGAATATGTATATCAAGCTCTTGATAAGAACGGCAAAGCTCGAGATGTGGCTCTAGACTTCTCGAAGGTATTTAACAGGGTTTGTCACGCTGGTCTTCTACGTAAGTTCCAATGTTACTGTATTACAGGGCGATTCTTTGATTTAATCCATTCCTTCCTATCAAAACGTGAAATGAAGGTCGTTTTGAACGAGGTCGCCTCCAGATCCTTTCACTGAATGCGAGTGTCCCCCAAGGCTCTATCCGGGATCCTACGCTGTTTCTGATATTCATCAATGATCTTCCTGATGTCCTCAGTTTCCTAGTAGGCATTTATGCAGATGACACTACCATTTACCCCTGTCTCAATATCAGATCCGTCAGAGCTGACAAAGTTAATCTGACCGTTGCCCTGAAAAAGACCTCCAATCAGTGGTTAACTGGGACAGGAAATGGCTTATAAATTTTTATGTCCCCAAAAAGAAACTGCTCTCATTTAACCACCATAAAGAAACTTTTCTATGCGCCATCAGCATGACTGATGCAAGATTCTTCGAATGCAATACACTGCACCTTCTTGGCCTCACGTTTTCAACTGACTTGAAGTAGAACGATTACATCGAATTAATAAGTGCATCTATTGCAAAGTTGAGTCACTGTGCCGTGCCAAAAGTTTTTTCTCGTCAGAGTCCATTTTGCACATTTACATTGCATTGAATACTGTTGCCATATCTGCTCTGGTGCTCCTGCTATTCATCTCGAGTTTCTTGACAAAATCCAAATAAGGCCTGCAATGTAATCGATCCCAACTTGGCATCTTGACATCAGTCACTTTTTCACCGACGTGAAGTGGCTTCACTCTGTCTTTTCTACAAATATCTTCATGGCAACTACTCTGACAATCCTGGTGTCACGACTACGTTAATTTAAGAGTGATACTAGATTGGCATCTACGTAATTAAATTCAACCGCCACTTCTACTCCAACAGTTTCTTTTCTCTCACCCGTGGAACTTTATTTTGTTTACTGGCTTCCTTATTAACTACAATTTTAAAAAATTTAGCTACAACGTAAAATCGCCATCCTTTGTCTTCTTTAATCCCGTTCATCTTTTATCCTTTCCTCAGTCCCCCCTACATTAAATCTTTCTCTCACTTTCTCTCTCTGCAATCCCCTGTAACCCCCTGCGTACTATATATATATATATATATATATATATATATATATATATATATATATATATGCGTGTGTGTGTATGTGCGTGCGTGCGTGCGTGCGTGCGTAAGAGACTGTGTCGAATAATAGAACATACGACCACTTCATACACTATAACCAATAGGCAACCTTTCACAAGCCCTACGGGTTTCTATCTGCTCGCATATTCAGATACCAGTAACACTACGCTTGAATTATAGCTTTTTGCCAGATCTGTCAACGCAAAAATTGAAACAATGCATCAGTTTGATTAAATTTTAAATAATGCCTACAGATACCTTTTGTATGACAGCTGCAATAAAGAATGCATATCGAGCCCCAGTGTGCTCGAGTGGCACAGGAAATTTTTGTGATAGTCACAATAATGTCGGGTATTTTGAACGTTGTTGTCGCAATACACGTCAAGAAGCGGCGAGGATGCTCTTTCGAAATGATCGATGTTTCAGCATTAGCATGTGTAGAAATAGTCTGCATTGACAAAGAGACTGTTAGGCAAATATCACGCAAAATCCTGAAGGTGACAGAATTCTGTGCAACAGTTCAAATAGAATATTGCAAGCAAATTTTAGCCGACATTTCAAAATGGTTCTCCAAGTTTTAGGAGTAAGGTTCAGAACAGAGCAGTCACGGTGGTAATAAACCGGTTCTATCCTTCTTTATAAAAGATCTCCGTCACGCTCGACGTGGTTAGAATTGCTGTTTTAGGGGGCGATAAAATGTATCGCAGTATCAAGTATTCTATACTCACTTTATCTAATACGATAAGACGTTTCTCCCTAAAAGTTTGCTTTCAGTGTAACTCATTTTAAATGTTGGAGAACTGAAGAAAAACATCTGAGTTTCTTATACGAGAAAACACTCAGTACTGCTTTTATCAATGAAAAACCAGAATGCAACACTTTGGCAGAATATATCGAAAGGAAATTGATATTATATAAGGTTTATCTCATTTTAAAGGTCGATTCTTTCTTATATTACACGCAAACACGCAAACACACATGAATGTCTCTGTGTGTGTGTCTTCTGCGTGTGTCTTTATGCGTGTGTGTGTTAATTTAAATTCCCGAGTATTGTAAGTGTTCAATTTGTGAAAATCTTGTGAGATGTCGCTTTCATTCAAAGCCATATAGTGCCGCTAACCTGAAAACGCTTAGTTTTTAACCGATTCCATTTTCATTGTATTCGATACAGAAGAGACTAGTGAACGGCAAGAAGGTTTCAAAGGTCTTATCCATTTCGTCTTCCGATATTTACCTCCGTTGGTTCTCACCGATTCATATCAATTTATGGAATTAAAACACAATCGCGCTCACACAAAAGCACAAGCACTGACAGTACACAAAAACACTCATATATATATATATATATATATATATATATATATATATATATATATATATATATATATATATATATTCTATGTTCACTTTTATATTTACACACGCTCTACCTCTGATATTGAGCACTTTATCCCATCAATATAGCACACTTTAAGACTATATTTCTTCATATATATATATATATATATATATATATATATATATATATATATATATATATATATATATATATAATTTTGATGTGATTCTGGATAGTTCTCAGCATGACCCACTTCTGAAAATCTGACCATATGACTAATCATCATTTTTATCTTCTTGTTAAGGCAACTTACCTTTTAGTATTCATATTTTCAAGAAATTAAATTTTCAACAAGATTTTATTGAACTGCTATATTATTAAATAACATCTTTAATATGATTTCCATCATTTCTAATGCAAAGTTGATTCGCTTTGCAAAATTCATGGGAACTCGAGGCAGTAACTCCACTTTACTTCCGAGTTTAGCACATTCACTCTTTCTGCGTTCATTCAAGTGTGTTGAATCTGTGGATTTCATTGAGTACACGTTATTCTTTAGCATATCCTGAAGTCAATTCTTTCTTCTTTCAACAGAACCATGTTTAATCTGTGGAGGTAAAAAATATAGTTAATTAGATTTCATATGTGTTCAAACTTTAGGGACACCCTGTTGAGTTAGACATTTCTTTAAAAAATGCCACGTCTTTTCTTTATTATCTATGAAAGAATATAACTTCTTGCTAAATGGTACTATTTTGAATTCAGAGTATATTTTTATCCAAGATTGGCTATCACCTAAGATTACGTGTGCATCATCTATTTTCTAAAAGTGATGTGTTCTTGCCTTTCCCAAGGGTATGAGTGCAACGGTAAACGTTCTAATTTGAACTAGTCGCGCCGATTACACTTTCCCCACCGTTAACCGTTACGTTACCAGCACTAGCAATCATGAAATATAAGGATTACTGTTCCACTATATAGATATATATTTGTTTCGGAGATAATTTTCTTTAATCTTTATTATCTTAGATGAACGAGTAGTTTACTTTGTTCTACCTAAATATTCTTTATTAGTTTATTCTACCTCAAGATCTTTTAGTGATTATCAATTGTACATCTGATATAAGACATTTATTACACAGGCCGCCTAATGTAAAATGAGGCTTAATTTTGCAGTCTGTTAGTAATGTTTATAATTTTCTCTGAGTGAGTAATAATTATGTCTTGTGTTAGATTAAACTTAATTTAGTTCATTCCTATGCATATGTTATATCTATCTTCGACAAAGATAATCTCTCTCTCTCTCTCTCTCTCTCTCTCTCTGTATTGAGTACTCAAATGCTCACTTAAAATTATGTAATTATTCATACTTGAAATACGTATTCTGTCTTCACACTTTACGATACGCATAAAAGTTTACTTGAAGAGCCATTAATGCACTTGTAGCTTATGTAGCAGATTCGACAGACAGAAAGTCTTTCTTTTCGTCGGAAAATATGTCGGGTTAGAAAAGAAATTACAAGACTATTGAAAAAGGACAGGAAAGAAGCAACCGTTTTCGTGTATGACGAGGTGATAGATGATAATAGTGGATATCATCCACCTTCATTCACAGGCAGGACAAACTACCGTCCTATCGATTTTCCGCTCTTCATACACAGTTACTGCTGGCAAGAAAAATTTAGATAGAAAGACAGAAGCAGAGAACAAAAAAGTGTTTAAAAGAAGTGCAAAACGGAAAATTTAAGAGAGATTACACTTTCTGGGTAGAAGAGCAACAATTAGTGTTGCTTTCGTTTAACTGAAAACTGAATCACAACAGTTCTTAGGCACATAAAATATTTGAAGGAAAAGAAGAAGAATAACAATACAAATACTCATTTGCAAACTAGCCTCGTTTCTATACCAATCAAATTCAGGTTTGCTTAACTACTTTTCATGGTATTATAATATAAAATACAAATCTTAGATTGTGCCAACAGACGTTTTCTCTGATGAGAATCGCTGTTTTAAAAAATGGCAAATCTTATATTAACGACGTCGTTGATGTAATTTCTAAGGGTATCTTTGTTCGCTTTCTTAAAAAGGAGGATGATAATCAGTCTAATCAATTTACTGAGAGTAAACGTACATCAAGAAATTTTAGTGATTATCAGGTAAATAGGAATATATTTGAATAAAAATATTTACGTATGTATAACAATGGGATTCTACAGAAGGATGCTGATGAAAACATCAACGAAGTTTTAGAGAAAATGAAAAAAGAAAACTTATACTTAACATCAGGAAGCGACAGTTGTGGAAAGAGGGCTTGGAATATCTGATATACAACGGACAGATTAAAGGTAAGAGCGACAGAGGAAAACAACGCATAACCTTGCTAGAGAGCTTTAGTAAGTGGGTATCAGAATTGGGTTTAGGAAAAATGACAAAAAGATAAAATGTACTAAGTGGTATAGGGAATCGTGGAGAGTCATGATCGTGCCTTTGTCCTGAGGTAGGGATACGTCACATATAATGAAGAAGAAGAATATTTACAGATTCTAAGTTCGTAAGGCACAAGGACGAACGTGAGGAAATTGAGACAGACCTGAACCTTAAATCATGAACTGGGATTCAACACCAATCTCTGGCATCTGTACGCAACTATGTCAACCACGAGGCAGGTTACTATTAATTAAATAATAAAAACTTCTTGGATTATTTTGTCTTACATGTATATAACGAAACATATTTCTAAGTGAAAGTTAATTTTTTCCTAACATAAAATAACAAAACAAGGATTGAACCAATCGAAAACAAACAGATATGGATAGCGAGAATGAATTCGAAGAATAATTTTACTTTCTGAAGAAATTAACAATGAGAATCAAAAAACAAATTTAAATGTTTTATAATATTCGTATCTTTATAAATTATTTACGTTTTCAAATCATAAAAGCTTTAATAACCTGAGCCGTTATTAAAACAATTTAAACTAATTTTAATTTTAATTCCGATACATGGTCAGATTCACATAGAAAATACACATTCATCCACACATTTGCCCACATATATAGCAATATATATTTGTGGATGTGTGTGTGTGTGTGTGTGTGTGTGTGTGTGTGTGTGTAGATAGGTAAATATGCATAAATTAAAAATATGCGAAATCCCAAGTGCTTTCCGAGTTGAAAACTAGAAACTAAACACATAATAGAACATTTTTTTAATGTAAATTTTTACACACACCATATATATATTTATATATGTGTGTGTGTATTTGTTGTATATGTGTGCGCTTGTGTGCATATAATTAAGTCTCTTCCTTTTGTTCGATATTTGTATGAAGAAGCATGATAATATTCATAAGAGTAAAACTTAATTGATAATCAGGTGAAATGAAACAGTTATGCTATATTCAGTATTTCGTATTGTATTTGAATTACAATGCTAGGCACTAATATGTTTTCGGATGCGGAAACTTTCTGGCTTTATAACATAATGTCAAAATTTCTCAAATCCAAAAGAAGAATTTAAGTACAAAAATAAAGTCTTTTCATAACTTTATCAGAATTATATAAGATGATTATTAACAAACGTGTTCATATTTTATCATTTTCCAAAATGTAATTCATTATTACCTGAACACTTCCAAATATAACTAAGAAAATAATTACTATGCTTCCAGATGCCAAACTTACTTAAATAATTGACTGAAAAATCTTTACTGTGTGTTCATTCAAGAAAATTAAATATATAATGTCTGGACTTAATAATTGAAGTAGTGCCATGATTAGATGTCTATTCGAACCAGCATGCCCATCTTGATTATGTTACTCACAAAGTTTCGGCCTTCTTTTTACACTCCCAGTTTTCTTCAGGTCTATGTCGTCTTACTAGGCGCATACTCGATTTCTTTTAACAATTCACCTCAAACAAGGCGGCATTGCCACTAGCACGCGAGGGTTTACAGAGGATTGAGAACAAGAGTAAAGGGGCATATTTGAGGAAAGGACGCAGAGAAGGACGGGGTACAAGCTCGGGGAGTCAAATGTCGATTGACATTACACTTGAATATTTGAAGGTTATAGTCATCGGGGAAGCAAGTAAGGGGAAGGAAGTTCCACAGACGGGAAGTGCGAAAGAAGAAGTTGTTTGGGTAGAAGAGACGGTTACATTTAGCCGTTTTGGCAGTGAAAGGGTGGCCCCGAGATGCCAGCCTGGTAGCTCGCTTAAATTCATGCAGTCTGAGAATTAACCCTTTATGGTGTCTTAATTGATTGATTCTTACCGGCGGTTAATCACTCTGACATAAAATATCCCTAATCATAAAAATCGGAGTGAAAACAATCTACACCCGTGTATTTAAAAAGGGTTAAGTTAAAGATTTCGTGAAGTTTACTAACAGCCGAAAAAGACCGGATAATGCAATGACAGAAAACATTGTTATCACAACAAAATAAGCCTGCTTGTCCGAATAGTAAGGCATGTAATAATTTCACTATTTTAAGAGCATCAAACGAGAAATGAAATTCACTTATGACAATTTACATCACAAGATATACTCAGTTGTGCCGATAGCTATCTACAACCAATTTCGTATCACATATACAGGGTGGTAGGGAAAAACTCCCTATTGAAACTTGCTTATAACCTTTATTATCCATGACGATAAACTACATCCGCGTCTTGGGTAAGACGATAAACTACGTCCAACAGCAAGGCCTCTGATCAGGAGGTTTTTAGAAGCGTGGAACCACCTCTTAATTGCTGGTGTTCCCAGGTTCACCCTGACTCGGGGTGGTAGAAACTGTTAGGGCTCCAGCTATGGGCAAATAGTTAACCCCCAAAATGGGGTCAAAACACTGTGAAAGTGTAAAAATAAGTTTTGATACTAGAAAAACTTTGTAAAAAATTATTACCAGCGATACATCATTTCCAGCAATACATATTTGAAAAAAAAATTACCAGCGATACATTTTTGAAAAAAATATTACCTGAATATATTTTTGAAGGAAAAAAATACCAGCAATAAAAATTTTGTCGGTATTAAATAACCAATTCAGTTTGACATGTCGTAAAACAAAGTAAACCAAACCGAACCAAAACTTTTGTTAATTTGCATGGAAGAAAATAGATTGTGATTCTTAAAGTAGTAGACTTTCATTGTTACTTTCTGTATTTATTTCAGAGTGACTAGCGCCGCAGAATGGCACGTCTGACACTGCACGAACTAGCATCCTGTTACGAAGTTTAAAGCTGGAGGCATAGTATTAATGGGCCTCGTGCTTCAGTGAATGCCCAAAACCATCAGTGATTGTCATTCCAAGCACAGTTAAGTACGGTTAGATACCCACGGAAGCGATCGTGCTTCTCTTGAAGGACGACCGCTTCCAGATTGGATGAAAATGTACAAAAGGTAGACTTTTAACACTGTACTGAAATTCTACCATTACGTTATTAAAATGTTTTATTAAAATTGACCAATAATTGACCAAGTTATTAACATGTTTAAATAGTGATTTTTTCCACTCATCCTGTATATTGAAGATTGACGACCAAGAAGAGTCAGCATCCCAAACAGAATTAATTGATGTGAGAGAAGACAAACTAAATCTACTGATTGATAATATATTGGGGAGAATTTATGAATTAGTCAAAGTAAGAGTGCTCACACAACGTAGTTCTGAAGATATTAATCTAATATAAATATGATGACCAATTCAAAACTGCTGCTTTTGAATTTGTACTGGTTGGATAACGCCGTTGGTATTCCGAAACAGACAATCCTTTCACTTTAACAAGAATTATTTTCGAAATTTCACTGATGAATCAAAGATGTTCAATTACCATATGTTATAAGTAAATGCCTCAGTCTACGAGGAACTGCGGCAAATACCTCAGTTCAATCCAATTTCCAAAATATGACTAAATGATTAAACTTTTTCAGGCAGGTACACTTGGTCGAGCGAGCAATCTTCGCTTATAAAGAGTGAATTGAAATGAGTAACTATTGAATTAAAATGTAAAATGTTTTCTTCAAAAATTATATTTGTCTTTTATTAAGCGAAATTTTATCGAAACTTTCCTTTTTCCTTCAGTTTGTATGACTATATTTATTGTATCAGAGATCCAATTTTGGTACAAGGTCGAATCAGTTTCAGTGGATAAGACGGCAGATTGAATTTTGAAGATTCGCTGTTTCTAACCTCGAAAGGTGATTGAAATAACTTCTTTCGTGTGCTATGTCTCTTCAGGACGTAGGTGATCATAGCTCTCCACAACTTCTTGTCCCTTGCAGCTCTTAATAAGTTTTGTCTTTTTATTTCTCCCAAACCATTTTCCATCAAGTATGTTACGTGCTGATTTCCTGTCACGATTTCCCTCAATTTGTACGTGAGTATCAGATTTTCCAAGCTCTTCTTCCTCATTACGTGCCCCACAAATTTCAACTGTTTCTTCCACATGTTAAGTATATGTTTGCTTTTTGTTTCCATTTTCTCCAAAACTTCGTTAACTAACATAGCCAAATGTTAGCATTCTCTTTGGCATTTCGACAATGAATTTAAGTGCAGTACTAAATAAGCGGCTATGTTCCCTAATTTCACTTTTGAAATAGCTAGTTGTAATTAAGTTCTATGCTAACAGTTTCCTATCCCGCACTTCTCATATGTAGAACTCTCTTCCGTCTTCAAGCTTTCCTATCAATGGCGGTCTTCAAAAATTTAAATGCAATGTCTATTGTCATCTTCTGTTTCTTTGAATCATGTCCTTTTATTGTCGTCTGATTTTTTTTCACTTTCAGAAACCCTTTGCATCTTAGTGACTTTTATAGGCTTGCATGGAGAGGAAATTATTTAAAAAAAAGGTCAATTTATAATTCTGAATTGTTTTACTTAAACAACGCTTTATGTTTAGCAATACACTGAAAATAAATATTAAGATGTTGTTTGAACTTACGCTTGCGAGTATATTGCCAAAGTTCCAAGTAAAATGTTTTTATTTATTTATCTGGTCTATGCCAATCACAAAGCTATCGTGAAGAAGGCAACATGAGTCCAAGCTTTCTAACAGAAAACTTATATTTGATTGTTTTCAAAGTCACGTTACGCTTTAAAACTCAGATTCGTTAATATCTTTTCTATCTGTTCTTTCTCGATTTCATTCGTCATTTTATTTACCCATCTGGATAAGAATACCAATTATATATTCAATTATATTCAAATTTAGAACCTTTTCAATACGTTTATCATTATGACACCTTGATTATATCAGCAGCTGTATAATTGCTAGCCATATAGTCATATGAAACGCTGGGACCCTCTGAATTATTCGGGTTTGATTATGATTTGAGCCGGTTTTAGTGCTGACTGCTATTGCCAAGAACAAACTTCGATTTTTCTGCTCGGACCCAGGCAAGTGCTAAATGCAACAGACATTGGCAACGAGTAGGAAGTTATTGTGACGGATTAAGACTTGAGATGTATGCTATCCTACCCCAGATACAATTAGATGCATGGAAGATGGCCAGCTACCAGAATAGATTACATTGACCAAGTAAGGTCCCGCCTCAGTGACTACGAGTTTTTTTTTCCTGAAACATATCATACAAAATTGAATAAAAAAACAATTGCGTTAGCAAGCAACTAGGTCCCAAGATAATGTAGAATAGAATTTCTTTGAACAAGGACATATTTTCACAGTAACAAATGAGCAATATTTGTTCCTAGTAAGCAAAGGGGAAACTCGTGAAGATACTGTTTAAAAGAAACGAAAATTCCGTAGAAATGCAAAAAAGAAATCATGTGATATTTTTACACACTTAAGGATTAGCCTAATTACTGGTAGTTTATTATTAATAATATAAACAGACTCAAAGTGATTTCCAAGCTCATTTTTCTGGTGACATCTTTCTTCTTATCATATTTTCCGTGATACTTTGGATTGCAACAGGAAAAATAAGGTTTGCAACAGGAAAAACAATCAATTTTATACACTTTTCCATTAAATTCTTAATAAAGGATTCCTTAATCTCAATCTTTGAATAAAATTGTACAAACTGCATATCAGTATATATCAAAATTGTAGGAGAAGCTATTAATCATTTTCAATTGTTTGTCATCCCAAAATAAACTAATATGTAATATGAAAGATACACCACTAGCTTTATATATATATATATATATATATATATATATATATATATATATATATATATGTGTGTGTGTGTGTGTGTGTGTGTGTGTGTGTGTGTGTGTGTGTGTGTGTGTGTACACATATATATATATATATATATATATATATATATATATATATATATATATATATATATATATATATATATATATAGGGGGGATTTTTATAAAGCACAATAATAACTGAATAAAAGTGGAAAAATAATACAAAGTGGAAAAACTATCCAGCTTGGTATTCACACGTTCTAGTAGGCTTCCTCAAACTCCTGATTTTAGCATTAAGACGCCTACTATTAGGAACGAAACGGGTAGTTCAATCGGTTTTCCACTTTGACTTATCTACACACACACACATCTACACACACACAGACATATATATATATATATGTATACATGCATACACACACACACACACATATATATATATATATATATATATATATATATATATATATATATATATATGTATGTGTGTGTGTGTGTGTGTGTGTGTGTGTGTGTGTGTGTGAATACATATATATTTAATATAGTTTTAAGGTATTTCATAGTTATCGGTAAAAGTATTGAATACAGAGCGTATCTACTGCGTTCAAGCAGGAAACAGACAGTCACCATTCATTTTTAACGTCAGTGTCCACTGATATATATATATATATATATATATATATATATATATATATATATAATCAACGCCTAAATATGAGAATTAAACAGCACTTTCCTACCAAGATCAGGAATCACACCTTGCCGTTGAATGGACTTATCCCAAATACCTATCGTTTCGCCATATGTGAGCACCTGTTAAATACCAGAGGGGTGCAGCTAACTTTAGTGTTGACCGCTTCACTGTTTTGTCCCGGTTACACTCGTTATTTCACCTCAGGGAGCTGGAGGCACTTTATATCGGGTCCCTCAAGCCTTCCTTGTGTAAACAGCGTGATTGTTTATTGGGACTCGCTGTCATCTGTCTCTAGCTCCTTGTCTTCATAATTGTTTTCTTCTCCAGATTTCCTTTTCATTGTACATTTTCTGTTTTTAATTCAAATTAAATCTCCCGTGGAAGCCTGAAGAGCTTGAGCGAAACAAGTTGCTTCGCCCGTTTTTAAAAGTCTGGTAATATCAAGCCTCACACTTTTATTTCTGTGATATATATATATATATATATATATATATATATATATATATATATATATATATATATATATATATATATGTATATATATATATATTTCAATTTCTAACGTCTCTTTCTTAATGCAATTTTTGGGAGTTTGATATATATATATATATATATATATATATATATATATATGCGTGTGTGTGTGCAGAAAATTTCTCAGGTCGTCAGAAGACTTTTCCAAAAGCGTCGGATAGAGCATACTACTCGTATGCTCGACCACTGCCAGTTTCATAGTGTTCTCTACAGATAACTGGCGGTCTCTAAATACCGTTTAGATACCGTCAGCTGGATAAAAAGGCGCTTTAATGTCTACACCGAGGACACCACTGTGCCAACTTCTAGGCTCTGTTTTATCCGTGTGTGATTTTGTGTCTGACGTACCAACTTCCGCAAGCACACGAAGTGGTACCAATTCTAACGACGCTGCCAATTCCTATACTATACCACAATCCTAGAACTAGCGTCCTATTCAAGAATCGTCGGACTGCGGATAAACAAGAAGTGCTGAATAATTCTTGTGTTGAAAAGAACATTTTTTCTAAAGAAAAAGATTCATGTTTAATCATTTGATCAGTTTTTGACATATGGGAATTTTAATATGAAACTGATCTATTTCACATAATAATCATTATAATGTAAATATGAAGAAACACAATAATTGATTCATGTGATGAAGACATTCTAATTCTGTGATATCTATAGATAATTAAAAGTTGTGTTATCAGAGGTTTTCTCATAAATGTCTCATCATTACCTGTATTGAAACTAATGTCTAATGATAAATTTACAACTCTATATTGTAGGTGTAATGTCGGTGTGACATTATTATAAATCCTGTGTACAAAAATAAGTCCAGTTGAAAGCCCAGATTAATTACTCGGGTGAAAAATGATGTTGCTTAGATGCAACAACTGATATGAGAAACGTAAATGGATAAATACAAGTACGTTAATTTAGGATTAAATTGAATTTCCCAGTATACCTGCTTCCGTTTTTATGTGCTGTGTATAAATGTGAATACTTTGGGATTAAAATAAGATGGTGCTCCTTCGAAAGATATGTGAGTTGAGGGAAATGTGAGATACTTGACGTAAAATTAACCCTTCTGAATGGATAGTGAGTAGATTGCTTACAATTATTAAAACAATCTAATAAGCTTGTAGAACACTCTCTCGGTTTCTTTCCAACTTTAACCTTAAAAATGTCAATCTTTTGTCTGCTTAATTCCTGTTCTTTTATTGTTCTCTCCACTTAATGTTTTTCTTTTGCTCATATTATTTCAAACCCAGTAAACCCTTGATTCTTAGTGGCTTTATTATTTTGCTTGGAAGTGAAATTATTAAAAAACACCATGCTTAAGATTTGACTCTCATATCACGTTTTCCATACGGTCTGTTAAAAGAAACTTGAATTTAACGGAAGAGAAATGTTATTTGCCCTTGAGAAACAGATATCACTAACAAATTTTAGTCAATATCCAACACCTGTAAAATATATCTTACCTATGTATCTTAACCAGGTATTCAAAATATTGTCTGAGTCAAGGTAAAAAGTAAACATATTTAGCACTTCTTTCAAACAATTTAAAATTAATATTGTATTAAGTTATAATTATTGGTAAAGATATTTGTAATATGTTTACATTTGATTGGTAGTTCAACAATTAAAGGCTATTTGTCCCTTGCTTAAGATGAATTAAAATAAAAAAGTGTTGCGGTTTGCTCATTGGAAACAGAACAATATTTTATTCTTATTATCTATTTTTCATTTATAAAAAAACATTCATTGTAAGTTTGCGGAAAACATTGCGCTCAGCTTCACAATTGGCATGGGATATGACAAGCGTTTATTGTTACAAATTGAACAAGACATTCAGTGGGTCTCATGTATCTAATTTGTTGTTTGTTTGTTTTTTTACTTTGGCTGCCATCGGAATACAGCGAAAGATTACATTATGATGACTGGCTATGGAACAGAGGATAGGCAGCATTGATTTCTCGGGTAAAATCGCTGATTACCCAGAATGTTGAATTCTTTAAAAACATAATGTCTTAAGTTTGTCTGTTGAATTAAAAAATACAGTCAAATGCAAGGTAATCGTTACTATATTTTGATCTTTTTTTTTCACGGTATGAAAGGTATTTTTAAATTTCAATTAATTTTATTTTCATCTTATTAGACACTGAATAACATACAGAGAATTATTTTCACGAAGAAGCAGAAAAATGAATTGAAAATCACATGACCTGGTTCTCTGTTTCGCTACAGATCATATTTATCATCAAATGCAAGTACTGTATCCATTGTGTTTCATGCAATATCATACAATAAATAATTCTGGAACAGTTTAGCAGCAAACCATATTAGTGACTGTACTAGCAACAGCTTGCAAAATAAGCTTGCTCCACGTCGCTTGATGACAGAAGCTTATGCCGCTTAATAAATATTCTTCATAATGAGTTTTGTTCAAAGCTAATCATTCCAATTTCTCAGTTCATTTAAAATGCGTTCTCCAATATTTTAGAGAAGATATTAGCTAAAGATAAAGCGTGTTTAAAGCACGCGTCAGCGACAATAACTTTCTTTCAAATGTTATTATTATCATCTTTCCCGTACAGGCTGCTGGGCTGCGAGGTTCCTTTTATCATAATGCTGTTTCATTGTTGACTGCAACATTTTTATTGATAGAAATAAAAATCTCAGGGGGGGATTTTATTCGAATAGTTGCTTAAAATTGAAAATAAATGTGACATTCTTTTAGTTGATACGAAACCGTTGCAGATTACCTTTTAATTGTCAATATTCATGCATAATTCTGAAAAAACAAAATTTACTTCTGATTTATAGCGTTTCCAATTTGGCTATAGCTCAATAGTTATACATTTAGTCTTAATACAGGAGAGCATAAACATTTCATCTGATGCTTGGGGAAAATAGATTCAGTAAAACCAGATTATTCTATATTTTAACAGTAATTAATAAATGTTACATGTCTGATAATAATATTGTTATTACAATATGTCGAAATTGCAAAATTCAGCGAGAATAAAAGTATAATATAAAATATTTACAGTAATTTACGGCCGTGAGAAAGTGACTGAAGTCAAGATACCAGGTCAGGACCAATAACATTGCAGATTCTTTTTGATAAAATCCAAAGAAGAATCTAGAATGTTATTGACCCTGAAATGACTGAACTCTCGAATTCAGTCATTTCCCTCCACCATAACGTAGCTCTCTTGTGCCTTCTCTATAAATATTTTTATGGTAATTGTTCCAGTGAGATTTTCTATTTGGTACCCCGACTTGATGATTTTACGATTTGTGGCTAGGTCTCATCATTTTACAGTTGAAATGGGTAGATGCAACCGTAACAGTTTCTCGTACTTCTCGCTTGTGGAATTCTCTTTCGGCCTCTTGTTTTCCCGTCACCTTTAATCTTCAATAATTTAAATGCAATGTCAATCGCTACAGTTTATCTCCTTAATTCCTGTTCTTTTATTGTTCGCGCTTTTTAATAATGTTTTCTTTTTCTCATATTATTCTCATTAACCTCTTGCGTCTTAATGGCTTCATTTCCTTGCTTGGGGTGAAATGATTAACAAAAGAATTATAGAGACGATATAAATTATTTATTTCTTCTTCGAGCTGAAACTGTTTCAGTGTAATGTTTATCATCGACTTGGATTTCTCTCTGATCTTAACTGACCGAGCATAAACGCCACGTCATCTCTACTTGTCATCTCGGCGAAAGAGACCTAGCGAAAATAATGTACGGTAAGCCAACGGGCATGACGTTTTTTTTTTTTACCCAGATTTCCAGGTTCTTTGTTCATTGGCTTATTCAAGGATAAGAAATTATTTATCGAACTGCCGAAAAATAAAATTGCATATAAATCTAGATCCGCTTTGATCAAGGATCAAGGTAGTATTTCTTACTTTTTGAAGATTTTTTTTTCTACTCTGACCTCACTGCTGTCTCCATTTCATTGACTTCGATCAAAATCATGCACCAGCAAGTTTCGGCCAACGATATGTTGCAGATCTTCCATTTTAGTCTGATTGGTAATACTAGTTAATTTTCATTAATGAGTCCCGCATTAAATTTAATGATATACACAATTTAAACATAAAACAGCTACAGCTCATTATTTGAGATACCCACTTAAATACATTCTTCAGTAAATATTCCTAGTAATTGTCTACTGTAAGAATCTACGGGGAAGGATCAATAAGTTCGTAAGCGGATACAGTTGAATTTTGATCTGAAATTGTAATTGTTTAATTAATGTTGGATCTATGTGATTAATTGCATTAAATATATTGTCAAAAAAAGAGATTCTGTTGAAAAATAAATGTTATTTATGCAAAATAAATGCATTTTTTTATTGTTTTAGGCTGTAGACTTATTATTGTACATATGCACCTATATAACTATTAATCCATCTAATTCTAAGGTCTAAGAAATCATTGAAAAAATAGTTAAATAACGTAGAAGTTAGAACTATGTCAGGAATTAAAAGTTTAAAGACGATGACAAAGCTACTGACACTGAGACGAGATGCAAAATAAATTCTGAAGTGTTGCTCAAGACAAAAAGGATTAAAGTTTTATTTTAAAATATGAATATTCATACATTTGACACCAATTAAATTTTCTTGCGATTTTGATGTTAATAACGATAATGTCTGTGACGATGTCTGTGACAATAATGTCTGTGAGCAAACACAAGCAAAGAATTTAAGTTCACTCAAACATTCTTTAATGTTATTATTTTCAAACCATCTGAAAGAAATAAAATTTAATACATATACTAATGTATCAGTCTTTGTTCACCAAAGATTTCAAGGAAAATGTTAGAAGAGTGATATTTTTTTTTTATTTTATAAAGTTTACATTAAGAGATAATTTCTAAGTCAAACGTTTAAATATCACCGAAGAAATCAATTCAGGTCAATTCAGTTCAAATCTATTCTAAATTTGTACTTAGAAAGAGAACGTTGACATTTCTGGGATATATAAGGATGAAAGAGGGCTGGTAGAATTTGACACTCACAGGTCATACTGAAACAAAGAGTGACATAAGGAAACATCGAGTAACCTATATAATGAGTTTGTGTAAACGGATACCAAAACAGGGACTGTGAGGAGCACTAAAAATATAAAAACTGCTAAGAGCTAAAAAGGATAGGAAGTTGTGAAGAGCCATGATCACCCAAATCCTGATGGGAAAAAGCACATAAAGAATACATTCTCATCGGTTCGAAAATCGCAAGGATGATGTTTATGACAAAATGTCATTAATTTTATTAATATCTACGTAACCATCCTTGTTTATCTAGGTTAGAACAATGGCGCATTTAAATTCTGTTCATAATGTCTGATTTTGAGTGATAAATATTCTTACAGGTAGATTTTAAACATTTTGTTGAAAATAACAGATATTACATTGTATATCAGATCATAATATACATCCATTAATATCAATAAATTTATATAGGCATTAATAAATATGTATATATAATGTTAAGACATTGACCAACGGAAAACAATATTTTCAGGTGATTTTTTTTTTTTGATAATTTATTAAATTTATTGAATATAAATACCATAAAAATCATGTGACGGTAAATTAAGTGATGTAAAACAAATGAACCCGTATTTATTTTCTCCGTCTATTCAAAATCTAACATCATTACTTCGTAGGAATTATGGTTATTTATATAAAATAACAAAAGAAGAAATGTACATATTAAATCAATTACATTTGTACATAATTCGAATAATTATCGCCATCTTTAGATGTCAAATACGGGACAAAACTCGAAAAGAATAAAAATCATCATTATCCTTATTGAAATCGTTTTCTTTACTACATATTTTATCTCTTTGCACATGCGCACTTATGATGTGAAAACGCGCGTTCGTTTAATTTTCATATAATAGATATATATGTATTATAGACTCCACTCACCAAAAAATGCATAAGGTTTTAAAATACGGAAAGTTTTCTTCTTCAATAAATTCATAGCATAACAAAAGCAAAGATAAAAACCTTTGACTTCTACACAAAAATGAATCTTTTTTTTTTTCAATTTAATAAAAGTCAACTTACAATGTAAGACATTAATATGAAATGAATATTGCTTTCAAATGAAATACAGTTTGTCCTACAATACCAAAAATCGTTTCTTGAAATGATAAACGAGCTTTTGAAAAGTAGGTTCTACATAAATTATTCCAGGCCTTTGAATAAGTCGCCTTTTTCTTTGAAAAATGCTGTTAGTTGATATAACGCATTACTTTTAATGTTATCATTGAAATTGGTGAGAGTTTTGTTGTAAAGTCAAAGTTACAGTGTTCACCCTGCAAAACAACATTTTCCTAACATCGATTATTTTTTATCAGAGGTTAAAAGATAATTTAAAAAGAACCGTTATTATTTGCACAAACGCAGGGATGCGACCATTCAGTTTCGGTAGATGTGCATATTGCTTTGCTATCACCCTGCACCAAGTAGTACTGAAGGCGATGTGCTATATAACTGCCGGAATATAGATATCTATACAATAAGAAATAACCAACAATAAGACTCCATTTGGTAAGCAGAGAAAATGACGAGGTCCCCTGTAAGATAAAAATGAACAGACTGGGATGTTTCTGTTGTGATAGTAACATATTAAATATTTCTGGAAAATAATTTATAGCGTGAAAGTAAAATTATCGAATGTTTACAGAAAAGAAGCGAAGCAAATGTTCGCAGTATCATAGACATTTGCTAAATATTCCGGTCGAAACTAGAATTTATTCCTAGCGAAATAAGAGTGAGTATTCTCGCTATAGGAAACAAAACTGCAGCAAAATTGTTATTAAGGGTAAAATTTCTGAAGCCGTTGTTTTTATCATATTTACATTGGAATTTATGTGTATCGGGAGCGCATTAACGTAAAGACTGTTAAAAAAGTTTGCACTAAATTTAATCCATTATTATATATTTTATTATACAAATCTTATAGGCTAATACTTATATCAGTAAACTCGTTTAAAGCGTTATGGAGAACAAACCAATATCTCCCTCTGTGTCTATATATATATATATATATATATATATATATATATATATATATATGTGTGTGTGTGTGTGTGTGTGTGTGTGTGTGTGTGTGTGTGTGCCTGTGTGTATGTCTGTGTGTGTGTGCTTGTGTCCACAATTACTTATCTAAATACATAACAGATTTAACTTTATATTTCGGCTGTCAGTAATACCGACGTGCAAAAGGAAATGCAAATAATTACATTGTAGTATTCAATCCTGCACAAAATTATATATAAATATACAACGAAATGATGAAAGCCTGTATTCTTCACGCAGAATAAAGATAGATATATGTACGTAGACAAGTGGTTTACGCGCTTTTATTCCATACGTATTCATACGTTTTCATGAATCTATAGATAAAGCTGACTTTTTAAACGTATATTAAAAAAATCACGCATTATGAACTTAAACAGTATACACATGACATATTAAATCTCTCATAGATGTATGTGTGTGCATGTATGTGTGTCTGTGCATGTGTGTGTATGCGCACGAGCGGGAAAATGAGGGATGCATTTATCTATATGTCTAGAAATGCGGATAAACATCATTATCCATCAATTTTCTATAAATATATATTTATATGCTTGTGTGCCTGTGCGTATGTACGCGTCTGTGTTTGTGAGTGTGTTTGCATATATGAAAAAATTTATATTATTGTTTGTAGGCTGCGCATTATTTTTTAAATATTAAATCCTCAGTAATGGACATGCACACATTTGCTAAAGCGAATACACACAATGACGATGATGATGATTTGTGTCGTTGCGTTATTGTAATTGTGTAACTGCGATTATGTTGTAAACTATGGATGTGCAAAAGAAGAATAACTTTTCTCGCCATTATGTATTTATAGAGAGATAATCAAATTGAGATGTAAATAGATACACTATATTCGTGCAAGAAAATTGCAAAAATATACATTCCCAACGCTTGATGCAGGAATAAATTCAAAAAGAATACGTTTGAAAGAAATCTTTCTTTTCTATAATCAGTAGTTACCTCTCTCTCTCTCTCTCTCTATCTATCTATCTATCTACCTATATATATATATATATATATATATATATATATATATATATATATATATATATATGTTTTTGTGTGTGTGTGTGTGTGTGTGTGTGTGTGTGTGTGTTTATGTTTAGATGATCCTCCTTCTCTGTCTCTCTCCATCTTCCACATAAAGAAACAGATGCATACCTAAATATTACGGATGCTGAAAAGTTTACGAATTCACTAAGACGGGATCAAAAACTCTAATATTTGGTCAAATTTTGTGAAATGGATCGGGCCGGGATATTTTCGGCACATCTTCATAGATAGATAGATAGATAGATAGATAGATAGATAGATAGATAGATAGATAGATAGATAGATGCACTAATTTTGAGTGTGTGCTTGCATAGGTATGATTAGTAGGTAGGACTAATGAAATTTAAATAAAAACAAAAATTACCTGACAATCTCTGGGAGCATAAGATGACACAAATTAAAACATGTTGAATTATAAAAAATGCTGCCCTACAAATTAGAAAAATTCTCCCCTCTCTATAAATAATTTATATACACATGCATATATATATATATATATATATATGTGTGTGTGTGTGTGTGTGTGTGTGTGTGTGTGTGTGTGTGCGTGAGAGAGGGAGAGAGAGCACATGTGTTTGTTAGTACTATTTCTTCAAGTTATAAGTGAAACGATGCTTCTATCTATTATATAACTCCTTACCTGATATGGGTGGTGCTCCGTATAGCCAAGAAGCTAGACCTTACCAGGGAACCAATACAGCTCTGTAGCTTTGGAGCTGGGATTGTTTCTCGATGTGGCATCGCATGACAACCTGGTAGTCCACCGTAGCCTCCAGCAGTGCTTAGTCCCTTGCCCCTGTATCCCCAAAAACCGTTGCTTAGATCACCACTTGAAAAATATCACTTTTTCTGTATTGTTAAGATGTGTGGTTTTTCTTCATGAAAAAAAATTTAAATTATCCGTGAGAAAGCTAATATAATATATGTAAATATAATATATATGTAAATAAATAGATGTACTGTTTAGCTATTGGAAATGTAAGTTGTGCGTTGTGTACCTATGCATACAAGGATATATATAAACATCATATTAGATATTTTATAAGTATTTATGTGAATATATATATATATATATATATATATATATATTCTGAAAAAGAAATAAAATATTTTACGTAAAGATATGAACAGTAAATCATTTACTTTTAAATGTTTGATAATAACTATCTACAATTGAGAGTTCGTTATAATATTTTCGTTTGTCCAATTGAATTGAGAGAATTACAGTCCCATTTCATAACATGATTGTGTCTATGTTAATTGAAGTAAACATTTTACTCAGATAGATATGAATAGAGTATTTTGGCTCGTGCGTACAATTTAACACAGACTTTCATATATATAATTATGGGTGGTAAATTGAATGTTATTAATAGGTAATAAGTGGTGATCTTTTTGACAGTTTTGATGACAAGAGGTTGACATTTGTAGTAAACTTATTACAAGAGATCTTAATTTTTTTTAAGGAGGTTATGTAAAAAGAACCAATGAGAGGGAGAGGATGAAAGATATAGCAGATTTTCTCAGTAAAAGGAAACTGAATAGGTTGGACGGAGAGAAAGCAGTAGCTTTTCTTTTCACTTTTTCCTTTTTAGGAAGGATTTTATGCACGGAAGGTGCGAACAGTGAAGCTACCGAGGATGGTAGGCCCCGACTGACACGTCTGCTTCTGTTCCGACCAAACCTTTTACAACTTCAGCTTCTCCTAGTTGCTAATAGAATGCACGCACAGAGTGGCGACTCCTCAGTTGATATCAGTCGCCGTTCTCACACACCGACAGCCACAGCGACGCGCACGCACACAGGCCCAAACTGGCTTGCGGGCACACCAACACACATTTGTATCAGTGTTAAAATACAGCAATATCCACTCGCTCAATTTCTTGTCGCCCGAACGGATTGATTATTTTTAATTATTTTCCTAAGTGCTTTCAAGAAAAAAATGCAGATTCAAATGTATATGTCAGTGGACATATGAAGTCTGGACAAGTTGCTATATGTCTTTAAAATATTAAACATTTACGGGCAAAGATAAGTCTTCACTTGATAATTTATCAGTATTTTTTTATCCTTAGAATAAATACAAAGTATTTTCATTATTATGTGTTGTTTTAATTATGTTTAGAAATGTTTGTATTTACAGCCAAATAAAATGCTGTCTTATAAAAACTATTTGATTTATGTTTCTATTGTAAAAAAATAAGAACCGACAAACACATCAATATTGAGATTAACAAAAGATACAAATGATATTCAGTTATGATTTATACGATTATGACAACTACATAAATAAATATTTCATTATATTCCTATTTATTTATATAGCGGAAAATGTTATCTTTATTCATATTGTCTTTTAACATATATATTTTATTTATATTTGAATTTGTATGCACACACACACGCACACACACATATATATACAGACACACACACACATATATATATATAAACACACATACACACCTATATATATATATATATATATATATATATATATATAAGTAAGGGAGGTACAGTAGAGTAATGGATAGCGGCGCAGATCGAGAAATCGGAGTTCGAATTCCAGTTGATTTCGTTGCAAATATGAATTCATCTCACCAACTTTGGGCTCCATAGACTTGAGTAGCAGCCTATCTAGGATGTGGACAACTCTGAATTCAAAACCTTCAACTGTTGGGTAAATAGCCTCGGCATCCTTACTGCTGTCCTCAATCAGGGTGGAGTTCCTCCAAGGAGTGAGAATGCTCTGGATCTAGTGAGCTTTCATACCGGGTACTTTTTTTGTTATTTTAAGGACTAAACACTATCGTAATAATGATAATTGAAAAACGATGTACCGAGTGTATTTCACTATGGCGTGACTATGTGGGATAGCACGTACGGTTCAACGTTTTTCCTAATTGGCCGGACAAAAACGTTTCTGCACCCCATTTATATGCATGGAGTGTGTATTCTGTTAGAAAAACGTGCGCCTCAACACTCAATAACATCAACTATGAACACAGAAAGAATGAACTGACTGTGTTTGGAAAATAAAACATTCTTATAACTTTAGATACAATAATAAACAATACATACATTCAGTCAAATGTAAAAATAAAACCAACCTTTATAATGGTTAAAAGAATAGCCGAAAGCGCTTGGACATACAGAACAGACTAGTTCTACATAATTCATGCCCAGAAAAAAGAAATTATAAGTACAAAAGAAAAATTAAATAAAAACTTAATTACAGTACATAGTCAGTCGTTTTTTAAAGAAACCTGTATAAAAGGGGTGGGGGTCGCCTCCCAAATACACAAATATATATATAATTTAGGAAAAATTAACAACACCAAAAACATAAAAAATGAAAATGACTAAAGAAGTGGGCTAGGGCGCGTGGGACAATGAAAATTATGGAAAATTTATGTAATCCCTTACTCTTTCAAAACGGGAAAACGTAAAGATGGTCGAAAACGGAATAAAAAAATAATTAAATCTTCCTTGTCTGGCATATTTAATAAAATATGTTTAAAAGAAAGGTTGCTGCACAAATATACATTCATCTCTCTCTCTCTCTATATATATATATATGAAGAAATATAGTCTTAAAGTGTGCTATATTTATGGGATAAAGTGCTCAATATCAGAGATAGAGCGTGTGTAAATATAAAAGTGGACATGGAAGTCAGCACTTAGAGGCGACAGTCTGTTTCAAGCTAGTGCAATCGTCAGGCCTGACGATTGCACTAGCATGAAACAGACTGTCGCCTCTAAGTGCTGACTTCCATGTCCACTTATATATATATATATATATATATATATAGAGATATATATATGTGTGTGTGTGTGTGTGTGTGTGTGTTTGTGTGTGTTTGAGAGAGAGAGTGATAGAGAGAGATAGAACAATGTAAATAAAAGATTTCTCATCAACATTGTAATGCTCTTTTAAATAACAGTAAGTTGAGTAAACTTGAGGGATCAATTTTCAATGATGGACAACGGTGATAAAGACTTATAAATAAAAAATATCTAATAGCAAATTATACATTTTCAACCATCGGACATCTTAAGCGATTTTATGCGGGCGCATTGTTATTTACTTAGTTTACCTTAGACTGGCACAAGATCATAAATTACGTGTTTTTGTATTGAAAGAAAGAAAATAAACAAATTCATTTTCCAGTATGATTTCCTGTGTTTCCACTTAAGTGCACAAACGTCTTTAAATGCCATATTGAGTTTTATTGATGGCTACTAAAATTTTCAATTAGTTTTGTCATCAGCATGGATACATAAATAGGATTTTGTAAAAATCAGCTGCCATTGATTATTTTTGCCTCTTCCGGATGTTCATTAATTGTAATATATTGTTTCAGCGTATTGTCAGCTTTCTAAGCAATAAAATGTCAAACAACGCATAGTCCAATATAGCTTCACGAATTATTGCAGAAGAACTGACACATAATTTTGTCAGCAATGAGGAAAACTGTGCTATATACGCGTAAAGTATTTGAAATATAGTGCAAAAGTTGAACACAGAAAGTTTGTTCAATATTAAGGAATACTGAATGAAACTGAAAAAGTATTTTTTATAGGATTGATTTCATAGGCCAAGGCGAGGCTTTTCGAAAGGGAAAATGTCTTATCGAAAATTCTTTAAAAATAGACTTTTAAGAGCATAAAATAAACTTTTCTATGTTAAATATATCACAGATTTTACAAATACAAATCTACACTTGAATACGTATCTTCACAAAAAACTTTTCATAGCTACTAAAAATTCGAATTTTAAAATTGGAATTCATCTGAAAGCAAACACAGACTTGTAAAGATTTGGAAGCAAATAGACTTGTAAAGATTACTAAGTAAATAGCAATCAAAACGAACGGTAGAAACAAATAAAAATCTAAATGAATTAGTGAGTGTGTGTGTATATATATTTTCTCTCACTATATATATACATATACAGAGATAAACAGAAAGAGATAGTAAGAATAAGAATCAACACTTCATGGTGTTTGTCATTTTTGCAATCTTCAGAATGTTCTGTCTGCAATATTGAATACACTTCCTCGATAAATATAACATTTTAAACAATATATATATATATACATATATATATATATATATATATATATATATATATATATATATATATATATATATATATATATATATATATATATATATATATATAATGTATGATAATAACTATTATTATTTTAACGTTATTTTTAGTGGATAACCGTATTTGAGTAGATGCTCCGTTTATTTCGTCTACCAGCTTGCTCACTCGAGGAAATGTAACAAAGAGATTGTGCCGTTCGTCTGGATTCGAACTTGCGTCCTCACTTACAGAAGAAACAACCATCTCATTTGGTGTGACTTGACCGCTGGGCTACGGCGATTTTCACGATCGAGCAATGTTCTATTTGCCTTAATGCACATTCACTCTTTAAGATTTTCTTGAAAGCTATATATGATCAGGTAAATAAAGCAATGTCTGAAGAATTAATGGAATTTATCATGACAGATTTTTATTACATCAAACGTTATTTTAATGGATAACCGTATTTGTTTAGACGCTCCGTTTTGTAAATAATGTTTATTTCGTCTACTGGCCTGCACGCTCTGGAAAAGTTCATGAAATATACGTGCCCTGAGTCTCCCTTTGCAGAAGAACCCTTACTTGACTGAAGCTCTCCGCAGCCGGGCGGTCAAATCCCACCAGACCAGATGCTGGCTTCTCCTGCAAAGTGGGGTGAATATTTCTTTTAAGATTCTTTCTCATGTATGCACAAAGGACATGGGTCATTTAATGACCTACTTATTCTAGCTTTTCTTATTAATTTCCATTTTACTGTAGGTGTTTTATTGGTTTCTTTTAAGTGCCAGAAATATTTCGAAATGGACGTCTGATATCGGTATTTATTTATCCTAAATTAAGTTTGATGTTGATTGAATCACTTTTTGAACTAATGGCTTGTGCAACCTATATAGATTTTTATGTTTTCAGGATTCGCAATATATGAGATATTGCATTGGTATACTAATGATTCCGTGCAACATTGATTTTGTAGAGGAAAGTTATGAGGACTTCTACAGTTAAATAATTTTGTTTATCTTTTATTTTTATATTGTCAAAATTTCTTTGGTTTTGGTCTAAGTGTTTGTTCAAGATATTATCATTATGTTTCTTAATAATTTTCTCTAAGTTTTCAGTACAGCTAAAACTTAATTTTAGTGTATTTTTATTGAAAATAGTACTTAATTTACTAGCTTTAGAAAAATGCTTAACGATTAATGCAAGGAATTTTTGTTCTAATTTGTTCTTTACCATTTGGTTGTAAGGGGGTGTATACCAAATTATATCCCCCATACAACCAAATTATACACCCCCATACAACCAAATGGTAAATAGTGTAACAGCAAAATTGTTCAATTGTTGGATTAAGATTTGAACCAAATATTAAAGATTATCTTACTGAAATTCTCCGAGGTTTATATAACACTAGTTTACTCTACTTTGAGCAATAAGAATGTATAATAACACTCCAAAATTAACAGAAGAATCGTGATGAGATCGATCATCATTAATTAATTATAGCTAAGCATTGGAAGCTCATGAAGGATTGAAATAAATTTCAAACATACACTATATATATATATATATATATATATATATATATATAATTCTTGGATCATATATCACCTTATTTGGGATGATCTTCGCCCTCTCTAACCTTCTAACTTTTTGTCCTGGAGTAACAAGTTGTCTCACGTTTTCACGTACGATTTCATTTTCTAGGCTTTTTACACTGCTTCTTGGACTCTCATAGCTGAAACTACTCTCACACGTGAAGAACGTCTTTTGAATTGAGTTGGATCATTTCTAATTGATCTCATCAAGTCTAAGTTGAAATGATGATCCCTCTTTCTGTTGTGACCTCCTGATCCAGTTTTACTTTCTACGGTTCCTTCTTTTTTTAAATTTATTCACCGCTCTCTTGATGTACCTTGAATAGACTTTGAAGATGGAAGCCAGAGTATGAATGATCTTTTTCCTCTCACCATTGCGCATCTGAGAAGACAGTGGGGCTAATACAAAATGATTTTAGCCTATTCTCTTTTTGGCTGAATAACTCAAAGAGTTTTTCAGTGATCCTTACGAAAAATGGTATCAAGATGGCTAAACGTCTTATCTGAAAACCTGGAAAAAAGAATCATAATTAGTTTAGTGTTTTTTTAGATATTAAACATGTTGTGGTATGGACAATTATACCGTTACACAATTTGGACAATTTTATTGTTACACCGGGTATATATGCAGAAGTGCCAACCAAAAGAGACTTCAAAATAGATATTAATAATTGATCATCTCGTCAGATGTTTGGAAATGGTCGGCCGAGGACTTTCAGCACCCTCTTGCATATTCATATCAATACTTGCAGTATTGGTTTGTTTCGTTTTTGTTTTTTGTTTTTTATAAACGAGCTCTTACATACGAAATGCATCTATGGCAGATGTAGACATATGTACATGAAGATAGATATATTTCTGTGCATTTCTTTACCACAATTTCTACTGATTGTCGTCCTCACATCTAATAAAAAACGTTCTCTATATTTAAGTGATTCTCTATATTTAAGTGAGGTGTGAGTCGACTTGGGTTAATTGATCGAAGATCAGTCAAATAACCGATTTAGTGCATTAAGTCACATTTGCTCATTGAGCAAATATGCAGATGTGCGTTATCCATACATGCCTTTATATAGAAGAATAATTGCAAACGTCAAATAATCACGTGCTTATGATGTTATGATGTTAGAGACACACAAATATTTACCTGCAGATAAATATAATGTCTTATTAACAGATAAGCGCAAAAACAAAGTTTTTTTTTTCAATTTGCCAATCGTAAATCTCATTCATTCATCACACTTATGAGTTGAAAATTTAATGATGTCGATTTTAGTAATTGAATATTTGCAACAGTCATATTGGTGTTGCCTTCTTGCAAACTCATAAGCAATCTGCTAGTCACCTTCCAAATGTTTTAGTGAAATTCTGAGACATACTTAGTATAGACTAAACACGCACACATACTTCACACCGACCCCAAACTTATACAATATTAGCACGTATATGAATTTAAATATTAAACATTTACATCGGCACTTTCGCTTATAGACGCTTGAAAAGATTGCTTTGTGCTAGAATCAAACAATCGTATATAATGTAAATCCCGTAATGGTGAGTCAAATATAATACTTATCCGCGCGACTTGGTGCATATATATATATATATATATATATATATATATATATATATATATATATATATATATATATATATATATATATATATATATTTGTGTGTGTGTTGTGTATACAATTTCTGATGAATTAATGGGTTTAATGTTTAATCCGACATTTTTTATAATTTAAATGTTATTATTAGTGGATAATCGTATTTGAAATGGACGTCCCATTTATTTTGTTTTTTAAAAATAGTGTGTTTTACGTCTATCAACCTGCGTATTCTAGAAACCTTAATAAAGAATATAAGCTCGCTGACAGGGATCGAGCCTGCGTCCAACTTTATGGGAGAAACTACCGTTTGACCCGGGTGCTACGAAAATAAAGAGCGTCACAGTCGAGCATGGCTCTGTTTTCTCTTATTATGGAAACACATTTCCTCACTAAGACATATATATCGGAAGCCCATATCTACACAATTTTGTATCCGAAACGTAAACAAAGATGTTCCTAAAGAGGAAGTGTACTTTGCTTAAAAAGGGAAATATATATTAAAAGAACGTCATCTATGTATCTTAGCTAAGTGGAGTTTTTTCGGCATAATGAGTTTAAATGAGAAGGATTATAAAAATTCTAGGAAATAACATCACAAATATGTGATCCCATAAGGAAGCCGAATTTTTGCTTACATAATTTTTTATTGAAAGAGAATCAACAATGATTAATGATTAGCTTGCATAGTTGCATAACTGTATGGACAAGTAAAGAATTTTTTTCTTGGTATTTTTGAGGTGGCTACTTAATGTGTTTAATATGTCCTAATATTAAAAATCTATATAATATGAAACTTAATAACGTAGAACCAACCATCGAATTCACACATGAATTTAAAATAACCAAATCTCTACCTTTCCTCGATATCATATTGTTGAGATGTTGAGTGTTTCCACGTGAGTATATGGTAATAACGAACAAACACAGTCGTAGGTCAAAATACTGGTATATTCAGAGAGGTATTTACATCAGAGAGATTAGTAGTAGAACGAACGTAGGTTAGTAGTAACAATAAGTACTAGTAATAAAGTCGAACGGTATCTTCCGGTCGAGAAACGGAAGTGTAACTGATCACTACAGAAGTCTCACTCTGCACTGCACACACTGCTCTAGAACTACTGTATAATAATAGGATCAGTCTATTGTGGTTGTGAAGGTGGGTGCGCCCCAACACATTAATACATTACAATGACAAATTTGATTTTAGAGTTTGTTACAAAGCCACTAACAAAAACGATCTAATTAATTTCTATTCCGACCACAGTCAAAAGAAAAATCACGACTCTGCTACTAATCAGAAGATTCTACCTCATAGGCCTTCGAATATTTAGCCTAGAATACCCAAGTGAAGAAGTGACACACACTGAAAAACATTTACAATTCCTCACTATCCACAGCATTTCATTCTCATGTTAGAAAATGGTCATACAAAGTCCACAACTTCCAAAAATTAAACACCTTAAAAAAAATTTAAACATGAAAAAAATTAAAGCCTGCATCTCTGAAGATAAGAGAGACATGCGTTGGGACAACCATTTAATCCCCCTTGTAATACAAAGGAACAACTTTGATTTTGCCAAAGCCACCCTATTTAAAAAAAGAACATAATTTCTTACGTCGAAAATACTTCGAAGGAGTTGTGATAAAAATTTATGGACTATAAACACACGTCAAAAACGCTATATTATATCACCAACCTTTATTCAATCCATTCTTAAAGATTCTGGTGTAGACCTAAAAACGTGCATAAATCAACATACTGACAAACTTCAAGCATAAATAATACCTACCAGACACATACATGCATACATATATACATTATCATCCTAATCTCACATAGACAAACTAGAATTATGAGGCTCTTACACACATAAATTATACACGCGAATGGTGCTTGAGTATTCAGATGCACGTGAAGTCTGCTTCACAATGAAAACCAAACAGAAAAATAAAAACTTTTTTCCATATCTCATTCTCTGATGAAGCTTTAATCAAAGAGAAACATGTTATATATATATATAAAAAATTCCTATTTATTATTTATCCTATCATTCTCTCGGATTTTTTCAGT
Organism: Acanthosepion esculentum; assembly: GCA_964036315.1. Taxonomy (NCBI): domain Eukaryota; kingdom Metazoa; phylum Mollusca; class Cephalopoda; order Sepiida; family Sepiidae; genus Acanthosepion; species Acanthosepion esculentum. The sequence goes on along the minus strand of OZ038489.1, from coordinate 64,088,119 downwards.
ATTTAATTCCCAATATATATACAGTGCTGTTCGATAAAAGTGACTCGCCTGATTTTTTTTTTACTAAATGTTCTCTTCTCCGATGAAAGGAAAGTTGAGCTAAATTCAAAGGATAAGCGATCTAAAATCCGAAGAAGAAGCTTTGAAAGCTCTTTGAATTTAGCAGTAAGTACTGTCAAGCATCCGTTCAGTATAATGTTCTGGGGATGCTTTTCTTTTCATGGAACTGGTTTCTTAAAACCTATTGAAAAGACCCTCAGGAACGAGCAGTACAAGAGAATTTTAGTCTTGTCTGCTCCCTTCTGCTGAAAGAGTGCAAATCGACCCAACCAAGCTCATTTTTATGCAGGATAATTTTCCTTGTCACAAATCAAAATTGATGAAGGAATACTTTGATGAGAAGCAGGTGAGTGTTATCACATGGCCGCCCCAATCTCTTGACCTAAACCACATAGAAAACTTATGGAACATTATAGAGTAGAGGCTCTCGAGAAAGCAGTTGAGCAACAAAGAGGATCTGATTGTGAATTTCATATCCGAATGGAATTCAATGCTTGGAGTTGAGATTTGCCAAAACTTAATCAAGTCAATGCCAAAAAGGGATGAAAAGGTTATTCAAAATAGAGGAGGACCCATAGATTATTAAATATTTCGAACTATATTACCTATTATAAATATTATTATTCTTTATTTAAAGCTGTTCGGTTATGTTTCTATTGATTACTAGTTGCAGGAAATAAGTGAGTCACTTTTTTTGCACAGAGTTTTTCCCTAAATCTCATTTATATCCAAAATTATAATTATCAATAGAATACCTTAGGGTAAGTAAACTTTTTTACTAGGTGGTCGGGAAGGGGACTTTATATTAGTAAGATTAAAAATTAATTTGACCCGAAAAACAATAGGCGAAAACATTTTAAGTAAAAAAAATCAGGTGAGTCACTTTTATCGAACAGCACTGAATATATATATATATATATTATAAATTAATTGATTTAAAATATGGTTTTTGTCGCTACACAGTGATAACCATGTTTCAAAAATGGAAGCTAAAGCCTTTGAATTTAATTTTGTTATTAAATTAAAGACATTAGTTCCATTTCCTCGTCAAGCGAATTTTGGAGTCCAAAATTCGCTTGACGGGGAAATGGTTATCACTGTGTAGCGAAAAAAACACATTTTAAATCAATTAATATATAATATTAATGCTCTGTAAATTTACATTGAGCACTATTGTGTAAAAATAAAAATATCTATAAGAACACAAGATTTTATGTCTTACTGTTCTTTCTTTTTATTTATATATACATATATATATATATATATATATATATATATATATATATATATATATATATATATATATATATCCATCTGAACTCTAACTCTCTGATGACAGATAACAGCAAAACTGCGGGAAGTTTTTATTTTATTTGTTTATTATATATATATACAAATATATATATATATATATATATATATATATATATATATATATATATATATATATAAATATTACTACAAACTTTTTTATGTATTACGTCTATCGGTCTGCGTATTCGATAAATTTTAATAAAGGAAATGATGTCAGTACCAAACCTGCATCTCCCTTTGCCATATCCACGACATTTCGACCCCACTGAATGAAATAAAGGGTTCAGTTCGAAATTCAAATAACCTGGCGAAGGCTGCAGCGCACAACGGCCCAAACGCCGTGAATACGGCAACAAAAATGATGACAACGGTCATAGTAAATAGTATAAATAATAACAAAATATTATCTTGAAAATGTTTTCTTCTGTTGACCCTTGTATTTTTTTTTCAAATAATATTCTTGTATAACGTGATTATCAACCTTACAAAGATTAAAGAATCACCTCTCAGTTACCAAAAATTAACCCGAGAATTTTTCGCATACTGTTCATATTGTTAATACACTCAAAAAAAATCAAAATCATTTATTAGCATTTTAATAATGGGTGAAAATAAGTATTATGAAAATATTAAGAAAACAATTTTCATGACAATAAAATCTGAAGGATTTTCCGAATTTTATATTTTACGCCACTTTACTGTTTTGTATTTTTATAATTGATTTCCTACCCTGGTAAATTATGAAAATATAAAATAGACTAAAAGAAAGAATGAAACTAAATCAGATATTTTAAAACTATTCTAAGGCATAGTAAGACATATATATTCACTTATACATCTGAGACTTAAAGAAAACAAACGCATTAATGTAACCACCATCAAAATTTAAGCAATATTTTTTAAAAAATACCAAAAACATGTTCTTTAATAAATACTGTTTTTTTTTTCCCTATTTTTAGTTTTGTATGTGTGTGCGTGTGCTAATTCTATCTATATAGGTAACCGTTTTCGAGAGCGTCGATATACCTGAAGCGATTTAGATTCAAGTTAGAGTTTAAAGATGCGTCGTCGGTAGCGTGGAAAGGTTAAATTTTTATTTGAAATCAGGGGATTGGCCGCTCATAAAATGTCCGAGACTCTTAAACAAATGCACATACGTTTCTGCTTTATTTCAAAATATACACAGGTGAGCAGATTTAAAATCAGAAAAAATGTCTATACTTTATCACATTCGCATATATATATATATATATATATATATATATATATATATATATATATATATATATATATATATATATATATATATGCAGACACGTATTTAATGTGTGTGTTCCTGAGTCTACATAAGACAGGTAGATATAAAACGACCAAATCTGCCAAAGGCTGCGAAGGAGAAAGACAGAGAGATAGAAGAGTTCATGAAGGGAAAGTAAAGGCATTCGTCTGTTGCAAGTCACACAAGCATTTCTAACACACACGCAGGTGTGTAGGTTTGATACAAAGAAAGTGAGTAAAATATTTACACACAGAGACGCGCATGCGCGCACCCCGATGTGGAGGCGCACACTTTCAATCGCATTACCTGCTTCGCATTATGTAGACACACATTCATATCCACATTTGCAATGAAAAAAGAGACAAACAGAGCCCGTTGTGTAATATCGATCGTATTTAACTGGGCTGACTGACTCCAAAGCAGGCTTCATAGAAATTATCGTTCGACTCCAAAGCTGACAGTACGACCAAAAGCCCCACAACCAGATCAGAAGGTAATAATGTTTTCTATGAATAAAAACATCTCAACAAGAAATAACGACATAATAAGCCTTTCTTGCTTTACCTTTTTACTTTATTTTCTTTTTACCGAATACTTTCCAATTTTGTGAGTAGGAATTTGTTAAGGTCCGGCAGAAATCATTCTTTTTATTAAATATCACAATTCATTTTATCTACAAAGACCTAATTGCCATACGCTTTAAGCCATTAATAATCCATTCTTCATAAAGAAAAATAACTTTGAAGAACAATTATTCTTCCCTCTTCCAAATGGTCAACCCGATAGACTTGTAGCAGCTATTATTTACAATGAGCTCGAAATGAAAGTTGCATATGCACTGTGTCAGATTTTAGTTTGAATATCAATATTGGCTTCCTGAATCCTATCCCTTCTGTGTCCTTTTCCACACTTTTCCTCGTTCTCTTTCACTCCCTGTAATCCTCCGTCCTAGTGGCATTGTCACTTTGTATGGGGTGAAATTATGAAAAAAAACAATATTAGTACAATGAAATTGCTATTAACCAACTGAAGTGATATATATATATATATATATATATATATATATATATATATATATATATATATATATATATATATATATATATATATATATATATATATATATATATATATAAAATGAAATGGCTTAAGTCCGACAATTATTTAATATATTTTCTGTTTATGCGTTATTTTAATAGATCCAGTTTATTTAAGTAAATGCTCTTTTTTTAATAAACAGTATTAATTACATTTACTGGACTGAATGTTTGAGAAGATATGCCTTCTCCGAGAGGAATCGAACTTGTGTCCTATACAGAACCATCAATTGATCTGACGTGATATACCACTAGGCTATAGATAAGCGTCTGGTTATCAAAGTCTATATTACTGCTTATAAACAATCTACCCTAAAGTAAACATTGACAACATATTATGATATGGATTAAGTCCATTTACTTAAATAAATTGTAACTTTAAAAATAATTTATAAACAGAAAATATATTAAATAATTGTCGAACTTAATCCATTTTATATGTTGTCAATATTTACGTTAAGGTACATTTTGTGAGCAGAAAGATCGTCAAAGATTTGTTTTTATAAACAATAATTTAGACTTTGCTAACTAGACGCATATTTTCTACGAAATTTCTCGAAAATTCAGGCCGGTAAATGTAATTAATACTGCTTATTGAAAAAAACAGAGCATTTACTAAAATAAATTGTATCTATTAAAATAACGTATAAATGGAATATATATATATATATATATATATATATAACTAAGAGAGAGAGAGTGTGTGTGTGTGTGTGTGTGTGTGTGTGTGTGCGGGAGAGAGAGACAGACAATCAGACAGACAAACAGAGACAGAGGAACTCTGGTATTTGATTAAAAGAAATATATATAAGAATGGGAAAATATTTTTTAAAAATCCGGGAAACAATAAAACCGCTACGTGTAATTTTCAAGTCGAAAATGTAGAAATAAAATCAATGGGTGAAATACTAATGAATGTAAATGAATATCAAGATTTTCATAGTAACGGAATAAAATATTTCAGTAATATTTTATTCAAGCATATGGATATTGCGTCAATCAAATATATATTTTTCTGGCCGATATCTTTTGGATTCATTTATAAATAAACATTTTGCTGCACTTTCTTTTGTTTGCATAATCAAATCTGACACCACAAAATATAAGATTTTTAATTTCTTAATAAGAATAAATATTTTTAAGATGTATTTCACGTGATATATTATACATCTCTTAGAAATTCCGGTTGGTTAATGCTTTTATTTTATATAGGGAGAAAAATAAGTAAATATTTACATTTATATACAGATGCAACTAATCTCTCTCCCTCTCTCTCATATATATATATATATATATATATATATATATCAGTGTCTGTGTTTGTGTGTGTGCGCGCGTGACAGACAGACAAATACCTAAAAAAATACTTGGAAGTAGAGAGAAGCAGTGAGAAACAAAGAAACAAATTATAAATATTTCCCTAAATAAATGTTCGATTAAATTTCTCCTTAAATACTGATTGAGATTTAATAACTTATTACTTGAAAATTTTAAATATGACTAAATTAGATATGATATTATGCGAAATACCAATGACAACGGTGAAAAATACGGAAAGAAAAATATGATTATCTCATATTTCAGTTGAAAATTGCATAAAGTTTAAATACCGTAGCACTGTATAGTACAACAAATGATTTGCAACGCAGCTACCAATATATATCCTCAAAAGGAATTTATGGGAAGCAAAAACAAGAGAGCTTACATTCTATAAAACATCCAAAGAATCAAAAGAGGTGTCAACAGGAATTAAAGGACGTATATGAAGGAAGTGGCGTGCGGCAAAAGAATTGGAAAACACGGGGGTGGGAATAAAGGCACAAAACAGTAATAAGGACAGTGACGAAAGGGAATACTCGAGGACGGTACCTCCAAAGCCCACAATACTGCAAGGCGAAAAGAAAAGAAATGGAAACATTCCCCCGGAAAGAAGTACTCGCTGCAAACGAAGAAAACCGAATAAGCAAGTTAGTTGGTATGAGTCAGCAGAAAGTCTGTACAAGAAGGGAAGACGTCAAACGGCAGAACATAACTTGGTCGCATTGGTAGCGCCATGAATACAACCGTATCAAGTTTACAATACAAATCGATTATGAATCACTACCAAGTCCTGTAAGGCTGTGTAAATGAAGAGGACCCCCGGCAGATACGAATCAGCTGTCCTAGAGCACGGTAAGAAGGACATGGGAGATGGCGCCATAATGAGGTACAAAGAAAGATCGCAATAAAAGTCGAAATACCTATACAAGATAACCAATATCAAATAGAAAAAAAAAACAACGAAATAAATTTGTGAAAGCAGTTTGGAAAGAAATTGTGGCAAAAGATATATCAAAACGTTTTAAACAGCACCAGAGTGGATCTAGAAAAACAACTAATATTCCCAGAACAAATTACGGAAATAACACGCGGAAATCGCTAATATACGAATTAACTGTACCATCGAAAGAGAATATACTACTAACTTACGCTAGAAAACTTGGTAAATATCTGAATTTATGTGAGAATTGCATAAACAATGGTTGACGGTAAACGTAATGCCAAGCCATAGAAGTCGGATAGAGACTATTTGTAGGCAAAAGCAGCGCATTAAATAATATTGGAATAAAAGAAAGAACAGAACAAAAATATTAAAATACATAATAGAAATTACGGAACGAGCACAAAGATGGATATGGATTAAACAGTTTAGTGTATTCAGCAGAAATAAGACAAAAAACATCGATGTGAACATTCGCCATAAATCATTCATAAGATATAATTATATTAATATTTATTTATATATTTACTTCACATACAGACATTTGCAATTTATCTCCATAAACAGGAACAAATTGTAAAATGAATCATATATAAACACCAGTGATTTCCTCCAAGATAAGGTCATTATTTTAAAAGGCAGGGTGAACTCTATCAAAACAAAAACAAACGTAGCTATAGCAATTTTTTTCTCTTTTTATACGCTTACATTAAAATAAGGCGCAAATCACCCTTACTTCTTATTTTTATATAATTATTTTGATAAACATAAATAATACGAAAATGACAAATACTTAAGGAAAACAACAAGAAAATAAATTAACTGAAAATAAATTAACTGAAAATAAATTAACTGAAAATAAAGAAAGATTTTCCCGTCAAAAAAATATTGGCAAGAAAAATTCAACGATATTAAATAGGCAAACAGAAAAGGCAGAAACGGTAAATCCAATTTTCATTGGCTAAAATCTAAAACTAATCACCCTAATAAAAGTTCAGAACAAACTTCGTCGATTCATACAGTAAAGTTCTGCATTTCTTGTTTCAGTTAACAGTTATTTCTGCCACATTTGTTCGCTGGCGGGGGGCAATAGTAATACTGATTTTGCTTGTTTTTGTAAATAGCTGTTTTTTTTTTTTATTGGAAATACGTGTCGGGGAATGATAAATGTTATTTTTCTGCTACTACAAAATTGTATAAATGAGACGTGTTAGTATTTCATACAAAAAAGTGTGTTATTATGGTGTCTGTAGTACAAATGACAATTGCGACGTTTTGGTGCTAAAAATATTTGTACCATTAGATCAATGATAAAACTAGTTAAGATAAAGATAAGATAATGATGACCACCACCCCCGCTTCATTTCAGTTGCTGGCCTTGTGCCATATTTGTATTCATTTATGCAATAAATATTTACAACAGAAACTGGGATCGATCCTGGTTGAGTCACCTTGGAGAGGGGGTGTTAGATGTTTTTAGAAGCTCGAAACTCCTAGTGACAACGGTAATAAGCATCACTGATGGAGTTTCCCGCCGTAGCGCAAGGGTGTTTGAGAAGAGTTACTAACAAAGAATTGCCCCGAATAACAGAAACCACGTCACTTTCAATAATAGTAAAAAATAAAATAGAACACGTAACCCGAATAGAGAATAAGGACATAATCAAATGTTGACTTTCCACGCTGCTTCAAACAAAAGGTTAGGAAGGAAACGCCTATAAATACTGGAAAGAGCGATAATAGTTTCTGGGTTTGAGAAACGTATTTTCCTGAAAAATTGTTTTAAGAGAATGATTTTATAAATTTCAGCACAATGTAGCTCTGTCTGCTGGGTCAATGAATTCTGAATGTTTCCTTAAAAGGAAACGGCTAATATTACTATTGCCTTACTATTGAGATCATGGACGAATCGTAATGGAAAAATGAAATTTCTAGAAAAGTGTTGCAATAAACATCATCTTTCAGTCTATAAAATACAATTCTCTGAATGCAGTGCTACAGGAAGGCCTTCATATTGTTTCATTCATACTTTTTTTAATAAGGTCTATAAAGAACTTTTTATTAATATTCTATATAAACAATAGAAATTCCTGAAACTATTTAAATGGTGGTGTTATTTTAACAAAATTATCCAGCGAAAATGGACTTAGAAATCTGTTGTTGATTTTTCAGATTTCTTCTATTAATATTCGCATTTTTATCAACATATGTGTAGATGTTTGCTTTAGTTCATGCGCCTGCAATCTGTATTGATCTCTGTAAACCTGCAACCATAACGATAGGATTATATTCGCCGAAAGAAAATCACGAAACAGTTAAATAAAAAAAATGCATGCACAAATGACAATCATATGATAGATCTTTGCATTTCTTTTCTTTTGTTGTTTAAATGAAAGCCGCGAAAATTCAAATCAAAGTCAGAAGAAAGAGAAAATAATTACAACGCAATTGCCGTGAAAATATACGACAAACATAGCTTGTTCATCAAACCGGAATAGAAATATCTTTATCTCCACACACCCACATACACACACACAAACACACACGCACACATACATACATACACACACACACACAAATATATACCAAATTATGTATGTGCACCTGGGCCAAAGTGTTTGAGTTTTGAAAGAAGCTGTGCTATCTAACTTTGAAAGCCTGTGATTTACTAATATAATTATTAATCATATAGTCTTCCTTCCTCCCCTTAATCAGGTCGATGTCTGACGTATTTTCCGCCTTACGGAGCTGATGAATCGTTTATTTGAAGAAGAGAGCAAATGACCAATGGTGTTGGCTTCATCCATATTTCTCTTGACCTTAATGTCTCGTGCCTCGAAGTCTCTGGACAAAATTCAAATTGCGGAAAGCCGATTACCATCTGTTTGATCGATATATCCGATATGAAGGTCTTTGATCTTTTTGTTCGGGCTTCCTCTTTGATAACTTCGACCGAGATTTCACCCCACCTCCGGGAAACGGTAGCTTAAATAAAAAGAAAATATGTCAATCATGTATACTGCTCTATAAACAAGTAAAATATGAAAGGTAGAAATGCCTTATGTAACTGCAAACATCGTGTTTTTTTCTGTTTGTTTAGTTTATGTTTTCGTACTGGATTTTATAAAATATCGAATGTTGAGTTAGCATTAGACAACTAAGCTGGATTGGTTCATGAAAACTCTAATATTTCTCATGGTGGCAATTGGATATAAATGTTATCCTTAACAATGCTAAGCATCTAATTCGAAAAATTTTCAGATTTATTTCCTGAAGTATTCCTGTATAATACTTGACATTTTAAAAAAAGAAAAATGTTATAAACACATGTAACTACAGATTTTCTCAATGACTTTAGGGATTAATTTGAGTATTTATTATAAGAATGATTTATTTGATATCAGTAAAACTTAATACACCAAGCAGAATGTGCTAATTGGCCAAGGAGCACGAACTGATTTTCAGCATGTCAATATTAATAAAAAGTCCTTCATTATCTTCATTACTGATAATATTATGCAGTGATATCGGTCGTGACCTGCCATCTAGGCTTCTGTCCCTTTCCCACCACCGTAGCGTAGTTTCCTTGTGCCTTTTTCTATAAATATTTTCATGATGATTGTTCTGATGAGCTTTCCTCTTGGATAATTCTAAGTTACGAACTTAAGCGCAGTATTAGATTGCCAATTAAGTCTTATAATTTTACAGTTGAAATTATTAGATGCAACCGTAAGTTCTATGTTAACAACTTATTATCGCTCACATTTTGCTTGTGGTTTTCTGATCTTCAAAAGTTTGAATGCAGTATCAATTGCTATCTTCTGTCTTCTTAATTCTTGTCCTTTCATTGTTTTATCTTCTTAATAATGTTTTTCTTTTTCTCATGTTCTTTCACACTCAGTAAACCCTTGCTTCTTAGTGACTTAATTATCCTGCTTGGAATGATGTCGAGCATGAAAAACATATTTGTTTTTACATAGAAAAGCTAACTGAAATTTTAAAATGATTTTGGTAAAAAAATTGTGATGCATACATTTTTTTCTGGAAATAGATTGTCTTTATGAGTTTTTATGAGTATATGAAGAAAAATAAAACCTTTTTGTTGAGCTCCTAAACGCATCGGTGTTTGTAAGAAACAGTGTAAATTATTGGGATTTTCTGGCCATTAACATGCGATATTACTTTAAGATTGCTTCTTGGTGAAGTAACATTATATTTTGCTTATCAATTTGATCACTCGATATTTTTAAACGAAATGCCACACGTTTCACCTGCCAGTCTTTGCTAATGCGCTCGTATGCAAGGAAATATTTTACGGGTCAATAGACAATGTTTCAGTTCATTTATAAATAGTTAGGCGTTCAAAGTCTATAAGACCATCTTTCCTCAAAGAGATGATTCAGGCATATCTCGCTGGTCTTTCGGTAGGCCAAACTCTTCCCAGAAGATAGACTCCCAGGTTAATTCCATAGTACTGTAAATGTAAATAGCTTGAAATACTGGTTCTCGTCGGATCACTGGTTAAGCAACGTTGAGCCTGGTCAGCACCAAGATGGTTGACTGCTCGGGAATACCAGGTGCTGTAAGCTTGGATGTAAGGATAGTGTAATGGATAACGGCTCGGGATGAGAAATCGGAGAGCCGAGTTTGAATTTCAGCCGGGTAAATTATATTCACTTACATATAAATACACTTGAGAAAACTATGATTCCAACTCTTCTCCTTCTAGCTATGGGTTAAATAGTAAGACCTGTATTTAAAAAAATCATTAATATTTCAAAATATTCTTACAAACCAAAAATACATTTCGGCTTTGAATAAGCTTAAAAAGGTTGATAAACCGTAAAAAACAAATCAGTCAACTAATAAATGTATAAATGATTTTTCTTTCTTCTGTGTCATAAAATAAGGCAGTTTATATTCTATTGCTCTTTCTTCAATTTCGTAGCTCATTGTACATAAAAAGGATAAAATAATTTGGTGGCAAAATCAGTATAAGCGAAAATTATATTTCTATATTAATCTTGAAGATCAACAAAACACCAGACAATCAAAATATCGCAGTGTTATTTCTGAATACAATGCTGTAGAATTGTAGAAGTTTTTCTGACAACGAATTCTTAAAATACCGTTAGTAACGAGGAAGTTTTAATGAGAATAGGAGCTTTAAAGAAAATGTTACTAATAAGCCGAAAGAAACAAGACCACTGAAAGTCCTGGAATATATAATGAGGAAAAGGGGTTGACGAATTGAACACTCATGAAGTACATTGAAGGCAAAAAAGCAGGGTGTGGTCTACATTAGTGTTTTAAGCGAATAGGTTGACGAACAAAAACAAAGAGAGCTAGTAGAAAATGATAAAAAATAAGAGCGATAAAAGACAGAATATTGCGGACATGACATAAAAGATTTAGTTTAGCTAGGGCTAGAGATTTGCACGTGTGATTTAGTGCTTACAACAGAAGTTCATAAGAAACATTTTACTAGAACTAAATACTTCAAAAAGGTAAGCACCAATATATTTGACTAATCAGATGCACGAATTATCATAGATATGTCAAAATATATTTCAAACTTAAAAATGTGTTTATCGCATATTTTGGAATCCTTATTTGAGAAAATAAATTATCTGATCAGTCATTTATTGACGTTCATTGCTGAAAACTGTCTGAAAAGATTATTCTGCTCTTTAATGTCAGTAAAATTTAACAACGATTTCTTATCTTTATATCTTTTCTCAGCACATAATGTTTAAAACTAATTTTCTGTTATCAATTATCAAAAAGCTGTTCCATTCTTTTCATTTCCTTTCAACAGAAAACCATTTACATATTTCATTTAACACAGCATCAACAATATAAACATGATTTGTTTTTGTTTAACCAATTCAAAGCAAGCAAGGCGGTAATGGCACTAAGAAACAAGGGGCTAGGGGAAGTAAAAGATAATGAGAAGAATTTAGAAGGAATCGCAAATCCAATCCTAAACATGAAAAAATTGATAAACCATCACTCCTGTTAAACAGACCGGAGAGGAGTGTAAGTCGGATGATAAATCTACGAAATATTTCATGTTACGCTAATCCATTATACCGTCTTCATTCTAACATTATTATCCGCTAAAACTGGGATTTAATATGCCGTAAGCGTTTTCTATCTCGAACTATGAATTATCCTAAACTATAGATGCAAATGCACATGATAGAGAAACACAAAAAGTACAATATTTGGTACTTGTGGATAAGACAATAATTCTTTAAAAATAAACTATAACAAAGATTACAAAGTTAGAAGCTAGTCATATTAATTTAAAATAAACAATAATTAAGAAAAAACACTTATTTAGGAAGGGGCAGTGTAAAAAGTATTTAAATTCCCAAAACCCACATGAAGCTACATTCACAAATATTTAAATTATAAAATAACACCATGTCCATATCAATATGTAACTGAATAATTATATCAATATATAATTGAATAATTAAAAATAAATGACGCTTGGCATTTAAACTTCGCGTTCTAACAGAATTCTAACGAATTCAGAGTTTGATTCTTAACAAGGACTGAAGTCAAACGAAAGTTTGAAAAATAAAATGAACTTACTGTCTGAATTTCTGAGATAAGGAGTTATTATTATTTACACTATTTACACTCGTACTATTGTTCACAACTTTGTTTTTAATTATATCATGGTTTCAGACGTTGTACTAAGTGGCACAAGGTCCAAAAAGTGGCGATAATAATAACAATGACAATGGTTCGAGTGTGATGTAAATAATTTAAAAAACTAACACAAAATGTGGACATTTCATTCAAACATTTCATTCCAAAAGAATGAATTCGTTAATAAAAATATTTTCAAATATAACAGACTTGTTTATAAATGATACACATAATGAACTTGTTTAAATGAACATTTCTGACCTAAACTCTTTGTCTCACTTTCTCTCCTCTTTCTATATATATATATATATATATATATATATATATATATATATATATATTCCGAAAAAGATTCTCCATAATAACTGGAATATACAAAACTTTTAGCCACTCCGATATATCAAACTACATGATAATTATCAATGTGTATTTATTTATATATTGCCTGGCCCATTTGTAGTGGAAAGGGAGGTAAATCAACAAATCAGTAAATTTATTACTGATTATTTCCATTAGTCATTTTAATAATCTATGCAAAGAAAATATTTATCTGCATTTGGACAAAATTAGTTCCCGAGCAAAATGAAACGTTTAATTAATCAGTTCCTTTACTTCTACGTTTCTTAGATTGCAGTCTTATTTGTTCAAGCCTTTCAGATGAGGGCCTCAGATACCTTTTTCTATTAAATGATCGTCTTGCTTCAACTTGATCTTGAAATAGGCTTTGTCGTCGCCCGTTTCTGTTCTTCTGTTGCTAATCTTTTTCTTCTAAGAGATATTTCCATTTCACTATTATATTACGCACATAACATCTTTAACATGAAAAGCTATTGAGCAAAAAAGCGATTTATATAATACCAGGAGTAAGCAATGAAGCATAGATACCATTGAACGTCTAAAAAATATAAAAGGAACAGATTAATTAAACGGTTCATTGGCCTCTATTTTAGCCGTGAAATTTTTATCTACGTTTTATTGAAGACATTGTTTCAAGATGCTTGTTTTATTGCATCTCTCTATTAAAACTTTTTAACAATTTTTGACGGGACGGGAACACTAAGCTTTTAAATAAATCACAAGAGTAACTAGCAGAACTATTGTAGGATATCAAAAATAGATTTTGGGTCACCAGGACAAAGGGTGAAATTGTTTTACTGATTGAAAAATTCAATGCAGAATTCTTCACCAAAAGTTAAAAGTTAATACGATTCCATTATCATGAACGATAAAATAATGTTTCCTGTATATTTTAAGCAAAAAGATTAAATGAATGGTAAGAGGTTCTTGAAATAATCTTTTGAACTAGATCTGTGATTCCTGTGTTCACGTAATATACTCAATTGCATTAATGCATAAAGAACTGCTTTATAGTACTTCTCTTTGAAAACATTTTTTAAATGTGCATGACTCATGACCAGAGGAAAAGCTTTGAATAAAGTCAATAAAAAGCAACTGGAAATTCCTGTCGCCATTTAACTATCAAAAGATCGCGCCCGTAAACGCGTCTCCTAGCAACGTTAACGCTGCAGGCCTTAATATTCGTAAAGAAATGCGTTTTAGTTTTGCACAGCTTCGAGTTGATTTGCATCACTCACCAGTGTATTATTGGCTAGATATTTTTTCTACAGTTTTTATAAATAATATTTTCTCTACAACTTTTGATGCTGTGGCATGGATCAACCGTAATTCAGTTGTTTAAACATCAATAGCAAAAGTTCAAATGTCTGAAGATGTTTTAATCATTCTCGGGTTTCTTCAAACTAAATACTTTGTCCTTTTTTCCCAAGGCTGTGTCTCGTCTTAGGTATCTATTGTGTTTGGAAGGCCAGCTATTTTGTTGGAAAAGAATAACATGCAGCTATGGCATGTATTTCAATTTCTCTCTGGGAATTAAAAATAAAAGGAAAACTTGAAAATATAGCTTTTTTGCAATAGTCTGTTATCGATAAGTCTGGCTTGAAATCTACTAATGTTGCACGTAGCACAGATGAAAAGACTAGAAAAAGCCAAACCTATGAGGTTGAAAGAGGCATTAAACAGTGGCGCCATCAGTACAAATGCTAACCATAATATTATCGCTCATTTATTAGTGAGTGGTGGCTGGAAAGGACGCATAATTCAGATTTAATGGCTCACTGAACTCTCGACGGCGGAATAGTGAAACAATTTTGCCTAGTAATCGTGTTGTTTGGGAAACATGATTCCAGTCAAGAATCTCGCTATTATTGCATCTTGTTATCTAGATAGACATGGGACACAGGCATGTAATTTACTATTATTAAATCGAAATATAAGGCGTGCCGCAATCATGCTCGGATCATTTCAACGTTGTTGAGGGTGTCGCCAGTTCTTCATTTGCCGGCAGTGTTCGACACGAAAGAGGACCATGAAGTTATGTTGCTTAATGGAGTCCCTCTTTCATTTTCATTATTCCAACCTCGTGGACGTCGATCCAAATTAATTAAATATTTTTAATGAGAGAAAGGGAAAAGACAAAGGATAGTTGGTTTATTTTGTATTGGAAATGATGTTGAAAATGCTACCTCAGCTACGTTAAGCGACTTAATTCAATCGGAAAGATTTCCACCGTAAAGTGAAACAGAAAAGAATATACTTAATAGGCTCGGCAGATTTCCGTACCTTTGCGATCGTGTTTGTTTATCTGAACATTTATAGACATGTCTACTTTCTTATCTCTTTCCGATGGAAGATGAAACTGTAAAATCACTTGTCAAATAAATACATTAAGCTGGCTGAAAGGCACGACAGCGTAGGAAATAGTGCATAATGGGAACAGTGTAAACTACTTACATTTGATCATGTAAAGAAATGTCATGAATACAAATAATATGTTGTTTATAAAACAAATTCTATTAAATACATTGTTGCTTTTCAGATTCAGACAGCTCCATCTTCCAACCAGTATATCCGGATGTGGTAGTAGCAAAAAATGTCTATCAAGTGTGCCTAAACCAAAAAACAACGGAGTGAAAAATCAAGCGAGAAATTCGATCTACACTTGGAAAGGAAGAATCTAAGGAACATGCATCTCGAGCCTATAAGAATTTAACTTCTTGGAACTGCTACCAAATACACCTGTGTCGTTTCCCTTAAGTATATGGGCCATCAATACTCTCCACGACTTCCTATTCTTTTTAGCTCTTAGTAATCTTTTTTTTTTATTATTATTCCCCATCCCTGCTCTGCCGTCCATTTGCACAAAGCTACTTTAAGTAGTTTACTCGATGTTTTCTTCTACCCCGCCTGCTTTGAATATGCCATGTGAGTGTTACATTTTCCAAGCCCTGTTTCATCATTGTGCGTCAAATATATTTCAATTGCTTCTTTTTGATTCTATGTATAAACCCCTTTCGTTTCCATCTTCTTTATAATTACCGCATTACTCAGACGTTCAGTCAATGATATTCGCAACATCACATTTCTATTACTCCAAATATATATATATATATATATATATATATATATATATATATATATATATATATGTATATGGATACTATTTGTAATTTTTGCAATCATACGTGGGTGACTTGCTAATTTTGATGACTGGAGAATGACTATCAGTTCCTCGGAGGAAGGCAAATAAAAGGTGAAAAAAAAGGAAAACGAAAGGTGGACCATCTTATACCACCAATAACTAGTGAACCATTTTGACCTCTTCACATGCTATCTCAAGTCAAACTGTTTGCCGAGGAAAGCCGATAGCAGCCATAATTTTTCTCCAAACACCATTGATAGTAAGTTCGTCCGTAGTTCAAGAGTGGAAGGAAGAATTTGTAGAGCCCGTATGTAAATCACCTTGCCTTATGCCTTATTGTTGTTGTAGACGTTTAAATGTCTGAGTCATTCTTTGCATTTTAATTTATTTGTTAATTTTTGTTGTTGTTTGTGGCTCTAGACTGTGATGTTTGCACCTATTCTTCATTTTGTCGTGTGTATTTTATTTCCCCATTACTATTAATTATCAAACTTCTTACTTCAGCCCCCTCCTCACAACTCGTTTCATTTTGAATGTGTTTACATTGGAGCGTTGCATATCAATGCTGAAAAATTGATGCGGCAAGAGAGAATTAAGTCTTACCACTCCATTTTTTAGTTGATAGTAGACATCAGAACTTATACAAGTCATAATTTAATATGAATTCTTTCGTTTTACACTTGCATTTTTCTCCTATCGTCTGATTAACACTCCTTCCGTGTCTATTAAACAGGAGTAGATTCTTATTCCTTGTTCCCTGATCAGGATATGGTTTACCGGTTCTCTGTTCTTTTTTTTTCTTTTTTTTTAGCAGGACCGCAAATATATCTGTCTCTACATTTTGGTGATCGAACTAGCCAGTAGTTGTGACTTTCCATTGTGAAGGTACCGGGTTCGCAGTTTGTTGGCTGCGGCTTCCGACTGGTCGTTAGGCACCAGAACTGTTTGGTAGCACTTAGAGAGGCTGCTCCGATCAACAGTCGCATAATATCGGTGTATCTGTAGTGCCATTTCGCGCATGGCTAGACGTTCCTTCATGTATTGCCGGTGGGCAACCCTGAGGCCACATTTTCCTCTGCTCTCAACCACGCACTGGCTGGTCGGTATTGCCATTAACAACAGATAGTGACAATTATGCTGATTTTTTTCTCTCTCCTCAAAACATATATCATGGAAATCATAACAAAAATATAAATAAAAATAAACCAGCTAACAAAAAACAACCTACCCTCATCAATCTTACTTTCTTCAATATTTGTGGTACCCATTCCAAATTCTGCAGCGTAGAATCTTTTCTCTTGGAACGGTCGCCAGATATCTTTGCCCTTTGTGAAACCAACTTGAATTCTTCCATTGATACCAATGAATTCTTGGTTCCAGGGTATCTTCCCTTTTGCCGAAAAGATTCCAGTATTCACATGTATGGCCTTGATGTTTACATCCGGGATAATCTTCCGATAGCCAGGGAACTTTCTCTTGAGGCCGCCGACTACTCTTTCATGTCCGTCTGTCTTTTGCTACTAAACTTTTTCAGCTATCTCTTTTTCCTTTATCGCTCCCCCTCTTTCCAAGACTGCACTGTATTAGACGCAATAGCTGACAGTATAAAAAAGGCGCTTTCTCTCTATCCATCTGCGAACGTCTTTGTCTTCAGTGACTTAATGCTCACTACAACACGTAGTTGAAACATTCCAAAGATACTGATGTTGCCGGTATACAGACATTAAATTATTCCCTCACTCAAATCGTGAACTTCTCTACTCGTTTCCCTAGCCATCCAAACAGCACGCTTCTCTACTTCTTACCTCCTCTCTTCGCTCTTGCCGAGCTTCGCAATACTGCCTACTTTGTAACTCGGATCACTCTGTTTTAACTATTGATATCTCCTTCCAAATATCCATTAAATAGAGGCCTCTTATCCATAAATCCTCTTTCCGCCATAGGACACAAGAACCAATATTTCCGGTTTTACCAGCGTGACAGCCTAACAAGTGCATATTTGCTACTGCTCGTAAAAATGTGAGTCCTCGAAGGAGATAAGTCCCTGTTTTCTGAGAAAATGAGCCACCACTATAATAGTCATTAAAGAGTGTGCTCTAGAACTGGCTCATGTTCTTTCTCTATAATAACTCTATAATAAATGCCTCGCTGTCTCCGGCTTTCCTACCAGCTGGAAGTCATGGTCTGTTGTTCCAGTTTTAACAACTCTGGTGTTATGGTCCAAGTTCCTTATACCACGGTGATGGTCCAAGATAGAACCAATGAAGAATAACTCGAACACAGGTATGGAATAACACAGATATATTACAAACAGAAATTTGTACAAAGAAGTAGAATTATTAGCAATGACTATCAGATTTGGTTAGAGAGAACTATGTTGTCTCGACAAGTATCACTATTCCAAAGTCTTACAGTAATCGTCTGACTCTCGACTCTTGTCTCTGACTGACTGACTCTGAACGCTAACTGTGACTCCCTCTCCCTCTTGAGGCGCAGTATTTATGATGTCCGGAATAGTCGATTATTATTATGGGTAAGTTCCCATAACATCTGGTGAACACCCTATTATTTTAACACCTCCCAAATTAACTTCTCTCTACCAATCACCTGAGTGACTCCTATTTACCTTTCATCAGCATAGCGGATGCAATCCACCAGGAAAGTGACTCATTGTGCCTTCTCGAGCTAAAGTTCTCAGCTGACATGAAATGGAAAGACTATATCAAATCCATTGCTAGATCAGTTGCTAAGAAAGTCGGTTCAGTGCATCGGGTGAGACAATTCTTCATTCCTGAATCTATCTTGCATATCTGTATGTCTGCTATTTACCTGGAGCTCCTTAATAAGATACAAAGAAGAATAAGTAATATTATAGGTCCCGATCTGGTATGCTCGGTTTCAGTCACTTACCCACCGCCGTAAGGTTGCCTCTCTCTTTTTCTATAATACTTTCATGATAATTGTTCGCATGAGCTCTTTACTATGTTACCTGGAAACAAAGACTATTTTCTTTGTTCCTAATGAAATTTTCCCGTTTCTTAATACTTCGCTAAGTTATTGGAAGACATTTTTGTTCATCCAATATCGCCTTCAGATTTCGGTGTCTTATTTTTAATTCCCATTTATTTTAATTTCTGTACTTGCTTTATATTGACTCCTCCAAACTGCAGGCAAATACTGAATGAATCAGAGATTTCAATGTTTCATACTGTCCAGCCTACAGCAGAATTGAAGTCGTCAATAATTCTTAGGAATATACAGGAGAGATAAGATATGCCGCCACATGATTTGGTGAGAATATGCAAATGCTTGAATCCCAAGATAACAGATAACTATTATTTGTATATTTACACCAGAAGTTTCTGGAGGCCACTGATGTTGATCATTTTACGTTTCTCCCTAAAATTCAGCACTAACATGTAGTTATCAGTTACAACATTTCTGTTGTCAGCTCTGATCCAATTCTAACCTGGGGCTTAAACTGCTATAATCTTCATGCTAGCCACCTTCTTCTTCTTCTTCTTCTTCTTCTTCTTCTTCTTCTTCTTCTTCTTCTTCTTCTTCTTCTTCTTCTTCTTCTTCTTCTTCTTCTTCTTCTATGTGGAGTGTCCCTTCGGAACGAGCGGCTACGGCTCCCTGTCCTTTCTAGCCCTTAATAAAACCTGTCTTTTTGCTATATGATTTAATCCTAGTGCTCTAGGAATTTCAATTATCTCTTTCTTATGTTAATTATAAGTGCCCTTTTTGTTTCTATTTTCTCCAAAACTGCATCGATGTTGCTGTCGTGATCAGTCCATGGTATTCACAGCATCATTCAAGCATTTGATGCGCAACCTTCGCCTTCTTTTCATTGACTTTTTCGCAGATCTTAAGCAAGGAGTTTATATTTAATAACTTTTTCATTTTCTTAGTCACGTGCTTCACATCCTGCTAAACCAAATATTTCACAAAGTTTCCTCTCAACAACATTTTGTCATAGCCACGATCCATTTCTGAGAAAACAAATACGTAATAATCTTGGTCTCTTTCACTTCCCAAAATGTTATCAGATGACCACAAATCATATTTATTTTAACATCTCTATTAGAATATTCAATATTCTCTCGTAGGTGATGGCTATAACATTTATTTACTTAGCTCAATATGTATCACTTATAAACTTACCACTGAATATCCCTCTTTACGTGTTCCTTGTACACATGTATTTTGCTTAGTTTTATATAGTTTTGTCTAATTTTGGTGTTGAGAGCTGGTATTATTAGGTATTAATTTTACAATTCAGGTGACCTCTTCGCATCTATACCCTTGTTATTAAATAAGCAATGTTTCGCTTGTTTCAGAATTCACAATAAATGTTTTAATTTTTTCTATTTATTTTACTTTTATCACTCAATTATGATCTTGTATTATTTACTTGTCATCCTTATTGTTCGTTCTCTACCACGTTCAATATTCCGTTATATTTTTATATATTTTGCACAGGTATTTCTCTTTCTGATTTTGCTTTACACTGAACTTATCTACATTATCTATCTTTCTATATTGCTAAGAATTTTCTATTCAAAATGTTTATTTTTTAATGTGTCCACAGCAATTCATTCAAGACACTGACTACATTCTTCTTGCCATTTACAAGACTTCCTAGATTTTTCAAAAAAAAATTAATAATACAATAAACCGGATTAAAAAAAAATTAATAATATAAATAAAGCATTTTTATATTTTAAAATTGAAAATAAAACAAAAATTAATGCACGAACTTGGTAAAGTAGAAGGGTTGATTGTATTATTTCATCTTTTTAAATTTTTCCACACAGAAAAAAGTCCTCCCCTAACCTTAAGACCTAACCCTAAAGTTAATCCGGTTTATTGTATCATTAATTTTTTTTTAATTTGTCCCCTACTCTACACAGAAAGAAGCCAAACACAACCCCTAACCCTAAAAAAAAAATTACATTTCTTTACAGTAGTGCGTAGTGATTTTCTGCAACGAAAGTCTGTAAAAGAAGTAAATAGGCCAAAATTTTTATTTCTGCACCGGAAATACTCGGCATTGAATCAGATATCGAGATGACAGTAATGGGGGACGAATTACCAACAAGAAGTCCGATTTTTTTCTTGTCGTTAACTCCAAAATGGTAGGTTTCTTCATGATGTAATTGTTAATTTGAGTTCAGCATGTACATTTACACGGAATTATGACGATTTTTGAAAAAATTTAGAGGATATTTAGTTCGGGTGTTAAAACCAAAATTTATCATTACTAAGAGATACAAAGAATAGAAAGTTGTGGAAAGTCATGATCTCCCACACCTTGAAGGGACACGGCATATAAATATTGTGTCATAGCGAATAATATTGTGATTTAAAAAATACATAATATATCAAGTCTGACTTTAAAGAATATATTCATGATATGACATTAATTGAAACAAAAGAAAATACGTCTCCATAGTTGGATTTGTTAATTTTTAAAATCGAAGCTGGCCTGACGACTTGCGTTTTGTCTTCGAACAAACCTCTTTAACTCATCAAAATATTCATTTGTGATTTTTAAAAATCTCCATATTTTCTTTTACTGAAGAAATATGTGTAGAAGTCGAAGTGTTTTAAACAAAGTCGAAGTATATTTCCATGCAATCAGCTAAGAGGATAGATCAAAGTTTGATGAAAAATTGTTGCAGACATTTTGACTGAAGATGTCGAAAGGATTCATTGATATAAACCTGATGTTTCAAAGCTATTGAAAATTTGCTAAGAGGAATGACTTGAATGGGGAAAAATATCTTAATGTTAAGGACGTAATTATTAGAAAAGCTCTGAAAGTAACAGTAAAACTACTGTAAAATCGACATTAACTGGTTTGGAGTGAATACCAGGTTATTATTATATGTACGCGATGGTGTATGCATGTGTTGACCTTTGGGTAGGTGATATACAGTGTGCGATGGATAAATTATCGTCCAAATTACGCAAAAATGTAAATGATACTGACATCTCATTTTAACAGATATATGTACCAAAATTACACAAAGATATCTTGAAATACTAAAGAGTAAAGTTATTCAATAAAATCGCCATTGGCTTCAACCATAGCCTCCAGACGACTTCGGAACCTCCTGCAACTCTTCTGGACGGTCTCATTGTTTAAGTTAGTGAATGCTGCCATAATCGTTATCTTCAGTTCATCTTTGGTGTTACAAAGAGTTTTGTTGGTCTCTCGCTCAACTGCGCCCCACACATAATAATTAAGCAGGTTGCAGTTAGGTGGCCAGATGTAAGGGTTGATGGGATCACAGAAATTGTCTAACAGCAATGACTGGGTTCTCCTGCTTGTGTGGCATGGGGCAAAATGCTGTTGCCAGATCCTGGGTCTTCCAGCAGACTGATCCAGAGCAGCACTCCCTCCTCAAGGCACTTCATATATGTTTCCGTGTTGAGTCTGAGGCCCTGTGGGAGGATGAATGGGGTTCGCCATCACTAGTGATCACTCCAAACACCTTCGTAATCACCATTAAAATCATCAAACTCCTCTTTCCAAGTCCTCTACACTGATTGAAACCCAAACACGCTGAAATATTCGTATTGGAGCATCCGGCATGAACGCCAAGCAGTACAGCATGTCGTTTCCAAATATCTGGCGGAGTTAATTGTCTCATGGGGCTCTTTTTGTCACAGACTGTGCCCAACTGACCCTGCTATTAATGCGCAGTCGGCAAAATCAAAAACAAATAACGCGCATATAAAATTGTGATAATTTACGCATTGGACCCTTTATACCTGACACGAGACAGACAAACGCGTTTCCTGTTGAACCTAACTGTAAGAAGTAATCGTTATAAATTGAGAAGCTGCCATTTCTGACATGCTAAATTCAATTCAGTAATTCACCATTATTTGCAATGACATCCTGGTGTAATCTATAATAATTATTACAGATTATATCAGGATATTTTTTATGTAACCGCGTTGACTTAACAACTATAATAATCTTAAAATATTAACATGTCATCGGATAAGTATATATAAATTAATGTTCCTAGCAGAGCTTCATATTTTCAAAAGTCTTCATGATTATCGAATATTCATTTTAAGTTGAATATAAAGTTTCATCGTGTAAGTTTTCAATTTTTAATGCTGATCATGACATAAATAAAGGTTTGTGCTAACACATTTTATGTTTATTTTTCTAAATCTTATTGAATTTTCCTGTAAGTATTGAGGAACTACCAAGCAAAGAGATAAAGTAAATATTAATGATATATTTTATATTCCCGAGGTGACTAAATTGAAAACTACACACAATAGTTTGATAACACGCAAGGAGGTTTTGTCATTTATTCAATTAGTGCTGTAAATATTTACCAGAACACCAAATATTTTATGATAAAAATAACTGAAAATATTTATATCAATGAATTATATATATATATATATATATATATATATATATATATATATATATATATATATATATATGCAGCATATCTTCATTGAAGCATGTTTTGTTAAATAATATAGACATAGTATGTCTATTCATTTTTATAATAATCCTTTCTAGTTCTCTAATTATCTTCTTGATGTTAAATGGAAATTCATCAAGGAAAGCGCCGTTTTATTTTTATTTTTTTATTTTATTTTATTTTATTTATTTGTCAACCTAAGTACTGTCGGTGTTCTTCGAGATCATTCTCAGGGGTGAACTGCGGAGAAACTTAATGTAAGTGTAATCGTTGTAATATAATTATTTTTAAATTAATCGTTGTTGTTACGATATTTTGAAAACAAGTGTTCCAGTGCAAGGGGGGTAACCAGAGATGGTAAATTGTAAAATATTAAATTACAAGATGGGGTTAAATGTTAGTACACAAATGCATTTTAAAATATTGCAACTATGCTTATAATAAATTTTGTTCAGTATCGCTTTTGATATAAAGGGCTTCGTGAATGTTGTTTATTGTTTTCGTCGTGTAGTAAATTGTTGTTGTCAACAAGTATTTTCCTGTTCTCTGAAGGTGGACAGGAATGCGCCTTGAAATGCTGTGCGATGGAACTTGTATCCGATAAATGAAGTGTAAGACGTCTTGAAAATGTTGTGTCTCCATAGATGAATTTCAACTTGACATCAAGAAGATAATTAGAGAACTAGAATGGATTATTACAAAAATAAATGGACAAAAAGGAAACTATATTAGCCGACGTGTTTGGTCTTCTGATGGGCTTCATCAAGACATATGTAAAGATTTTATTGTGCAATATGTATTTAACAGAAGTAAAAAATATCTAAGATTTCAAACTTTTTAAATTTAAGAACGTTCATAAATATTCAGCTGGCTAACTGCGAAAGTGAAGAGAAACTATGGAGGATACTAAGTAATTTAATTTAATGCCTAATAAAGGAAATTGAGTAAATGTTGTTATTACTGTTGTTGAATTTTTACTTCTTTATTTCTTTATATTTATTTATTTCCTTACTTTTTTATTTATTACTGTAGTTATTGTATATTATTTTATTTTATTTTGTTAAATTAATTATTTATTCATTTTAAATAATAGATGGTATTGATTTACACGTTTTGTTTTTAATTTTTTACATTTTTATGGTAATATATGTTGGCTTATGAAAGGGTTACTTCTTTTAGGAAAGGTAATATTTTATTTTAAATTCCAGGGCGCACGTTAACATTTTATCAAGATTCGATAGCGGCACTTTCAATAGCTTTCCATCTAAGTTATCTCCCTTTTTAATGTGTGTCATTCTTTAGATCGAAGTTGTGGTTCAACATATTTCTGTGTATGACTAATGCATTTTATAATTTTTTATATAGAAGATACTTTTGTGTTCATAGATACGTAAAATGTTTGCAACTTTAACATGGCCATGCGTGTTCTGCGAGACAAATGCCTATCATTTCCCCTAATTAATCATTATGTATTAATCATCAGACTCCACAATAAATAATCCGATTTTTCTAACCCCGACCGTTTGCATAAAATGCTGTTTTTTGTGCATGCGGACAATTTTTATTTTAAATGTTCTTAATTTTTACGGAATTGATATTTTGTGAATAAGTTTATATATAGAAATAATGTTTGTTAAAATAAAATCATTTTTTGGCACAGAAACATATTTTGGCACAAAGACGAAAACCTACTGAACTTGTTATATGTTTTCTGAATGTGCTCATATAATGGCCATTACCGACAATTTGGAGCGCAGGAAAAATCATTCAAGACGTCAAAACTGGCTGGAATATGTTTCAAGCATCAATATTCTGAAAATAAATCAATTCTGACCTTCTTCTTTCTTTGTTTTCTTTGTACAGGCGCCAAGAACTATTACATACAATACACCCAATGTCATTGACCGCCTCCATAAAACACTAATCGTTTCTTTGATGTTGCCATAGAGATTTTCAGGAACTGCCGCAGCGTGTCGATATTCTTTTCATCAATGCAATGAGTTCAACATCAATTCCTATTTCCCGCATATAACATCTCTAAGTATTATCTTGAGATTGTTAAATGCTCTATTTTATATTCATAGTATCTTGAATAGATTGTCGTTTAACAAGAGGTGAAAAATCCATTTTTACATACTGAATCCGTATGAATATTTACCAACAATCAATGCATAGATTTATTTATTTTTTTATGATTAATATCTTATAAAATTTCAGTACATTTTTTTTTGTTTTTTAGGTTAAGTCATAAATTATTTCCATTTCTGTCTATCAAGTTTACTCACGAAAAAATTAAGTACAATTACATTTTATTGAATTATTCGCCATTATTTGCTTTGAGTTCTTGCCACTTAACAAGCAATTCGGCAGTATCTTTTGAGAAAAATTCCGCAAGATCTGATGTGAAATGTTTTTTTGCGAATTCTTAAATAGGGTTTTCATTAGAGAAAGTTTTCCCCATCAAATTGTTTTGCAACGATCGAAAAGGGCATTAATCGGTTGGTCCAAAGTTAGGTGAATATGGCTCGTAGGACAGAACAGACCAACCGAGTTCCAAATATTTTATCCGTTATTCTTTCTTTATAAGTCCTTGCGTCATCATGAAGGACAAGCGCAGGAGGCTTTTCGGTCAAATTTACGGACACGTTTCAGCCTCTGAACGCATAAATGTGCATTTAGAGTTTTATTGCGTTTTATGATCGGTTGTAGAGATTTATCTCCGTCAGTCTACTGCCTTTGGCGTTGAACATCGTCATAAGTAACCCATTTTTTCCATCACTTGTTATATTTTTTAAGGAACGGTTAGTTAGTGGGATAAATCCATTATCATAATTGATTCCCCAAAACGGAAATTACTTATAGTTCAACCTAATATATTGCGAACATTTTCTATTTTCAGTGGTGCAATCTCAAAGTTTAAACAAACCGAAACACTATAAATGATTTCATTTGTTGCAGACTGGTGAATGTATTTTTAGTTATCAGAAGGATTTATGATGTCGGTGTTCTTAAACATTCATCCACAACAAATTAAGAGGTAAAAGGAATATTGAAAACAAATCATTGAAGAAAATTCAGAGGGAAGACAAACATAATTAAAAGTGTAACAATGACATTGATTTATATACAATTGGGTTGAATATTTTTGGATAAACGAGGATGGTTGAATTAGATTGTGTAGAGTATTTTTGTAAAGTTTCAGCATGCGTGAAGCTGTTATTAAGATTTGTTCGTAAAATTAAACTAAGTATTTGGTTGTGTACAAAAATGTCCTTTGTCTGAGTTCAGTCAATAGTGTGTTTGCGTAAGTCTGTTTATGTTAAAATCGGTAGGAGTTGTGTACCTTTAGTTGTTTGGATGTTTGATTGATTGTTTACGAATACTTATTTAGTAGTGAGTAAATATCACTTTTTAAGTATTGTAAGTAATTGCTAGAAATTGTTCCTGAAAGAGCGTGGTTGTTGTTTGCTGCGTCAGAGATGTTTGCGCGGTAAAAGTGTAGTTGGTCAAGGTTTTGACTTGCGTGGATTAATTTGGCATTTCTCCAGGGGTGAAAGTCTGACTGCTTGAGTCGATTCAGATTCCTCTATTTATAGAGTTTTGGTCAAGAAAATAGGCTCCAGAGCACTAGGCGCGAAAAGACATTTTCGCGTGAACTTGTTACAGTTCTATGGGTCTGAGCCAATGAAAAGTCTCGCTTGCTGAAACTAGAGTGTTGATTGGTTGATAGGTGATTTTTGGTGTAAAGTGGATTATACCGGAGGGGTGAGAGGTTAGTATGGATTATTCCATCACGCTGTTTTAAATTACAAAAGAATAATGTTAAAAAAATGTCCTTCCAGAGAACATTTTGGTATATGAAAATGGAATGTTTGGTGTAGAATGTTTGGTGTAGTATCGAAGGTCAAAGATGATATCATTTTAATTATGCAGATCGCGTTAAAAAAACAAAATAGTAAGACTAATGACGAGAGTGATGAAGTAGTGAGGAAACTTGCTACCACTTGTTCCTTAGTAAAAGCCACCAATTATTAATAATGTGAATAATAAAATAATTATGAAAATTCATCAAATTCCACGGTTGAATTGCAAAAGGAAAATATTTTAGTAGCCTGATCAATATAAACATCATTATTAGTATCATTAGTTTTAATCAATTTTATTAAATATAATAATAATTATTATTATTGTTGTTGCTTTTCATCACAGAAGACGTACTTTGACCGCGATAGCAAACAGTACAACAATAGGAATTCTGATTTTAGCTTCCATTTCACAAGCCGAATCGACCAATCAGACTGCGATATAAAAGTAATAAAATGGCGTATAACTTGTAATAAAGTAATAATTGTGAAAAAGTTTTACCTAAGATTTAGTCAAACTTGAAATTCTACACGAGTCATACCATTGAAAAGAATCTACGGGGAAAACTTCAAGACATACATCTGATACAATTGCGATAAATTTACGTTACTAAATAGTGTACATCGATTTTTAAATAAATAAGTAACCACTTCGTTTAAAGCAATCGTCTCAAATATTAAAAATACATTAAAATGCTCACATATAATCAAAACCATAGTCACAAAAATGTTAACCTCATTAACAGTACACAGAAATCACAGTGACAATGCTCCATAACAAAATGCCGTCAGTCTTTCTTTTTCAAAACAATTTTCCATTGCGTTCACGTACGCGAATTCATGCCTCCACGTTGCACATAATCGAACTTCCATCAAAAGTTAACTATTAACATTAGGAAAATTTATTTACAGGTCAAATTTCCTTCTCCAGAAAATTTTATTTTAAAAGCGAAACTTTTGCGGCCAGATTTTTCAGAAACAAAATTAAAACAAAAAAACCCAAAAAAACAAAAACAGACTGCCAGACACACAACATTAAGGCATGCTAATCAAAATCAACAATAGATTTTCGCACATGGTTGTAAACTTTTGTACAAAGACAAAATAAAGCAATAAAATCAGACTCTCACTAAAAACAAGTGTGTATGCGTGAGTGTGGGTGTTCATTATGTTTTTTCCTTCTTTCTTTTTCCTACTAGCCTTTTTTCATTGTCTGTTCATCACACCCTGTTCGTTTACAGTTTTTACCTTTTTTTCCTCATTTTTTCCATTGTTACTTCCTATTTTGAATTGTTGCTTAGATGTGTGTGTATGTGTATGTGAGAGAGAGAGAGAGAGATAGAGAGAGAGCAGTAGAACATAGTACTCACAGTTTCTATTCCTTTCACTGTTTTATTTAGTTGTTGCAAATATATATTATATTCTTACATTTTAAATATACATTGGTTATAGATGGTGTTATTTTATGCCCCACCCTCACGGACAAGAAAAACTGTATATATGGCGATTAGTTAGGACGTCATAGAGAAATTGTGGTATTCTGATGTCAGTAGTAAAGAATGATATGTAAAAATGTCGCGTTATGGCGAATAGAACATTATCGAATGAGTGGGTCAGTGATTGAAACTAGCTAAGTTAAACGTAGGAAAGATGAAGACCAGAGCTAGTCCTCCAAATTTAGCATTGTGCCACATTTTTTGTAAAATAATAATCAATAAATACCAATGGTACTCTCAACTTGAATTGGTAAGTAACGATCTTATCACTGATTAAAAAACATGATACTACTCAATAATAATTTACTCTTATCTTATCTGACAACTCATTCTTACTAATCACTCAATGCAAAAAATAAAATAAAAATAAAATAAAAACTAAATTTGATCAAGGGACAAACAATTCTAGATCTTAGCCAAAGTTCACCAGTAGGTAACAATAGTTCGGAGTACCCTAATCCTCTCATTGTCCGCTATAGTTTTAGGCCATACCCCAAACCCACTTGTCGGTCTCCAAAAATAAAACAAAAGCTTCAACACTAAAAATTAACCACACTTTCCCTGCTCCTTCTTGCACATTTGAACTTTCATAAACCGCCTTTGAAACTTTTTTCTGTCACTACTGATATTGAGCGAATAGCCTTGGTTTTCCAAGCCCATTATTCCTAATGTTTACAGTGTCTTACCAAGTGAAGACGCTGCGTAGCCCGTGCATCCAATTTCAATATTAACTTGACAACTCTGGATTATATCAAAATTATTGTTCTTTCAGTGAAGTCTGATTTGATAATCAACAATATTATCAAAAGTATTGTTAATAAGTGTCTATTTATTTTTTGTTATATATCCTGAATCTGTCTTGCATATCCGTAAGTCTACCATTCACCAATACTTAGATTATTGCTGCCATATATGGTCTGGTGCCCCAGCTATTTAGCTGGAGCTCATTGATAAGATACAAAGAAGAATCAGCAATATTATTGGTTGAGATCTGATGGCTCGGCCTTAGTCACTTGCCGTAAGGTTGACTCTATGTGCCTTTTTAATAACTACTTGCATGGTAATTGTTAGGATGATCTATTTTTATGGTATCTAGACTATATGAATCTAAGTGTAATACTAGACTGCAAGCGAGATCGCATCAATTTACAGTTGAGCAAGAACGATATAGCCATAAGTTCTATGCTAACAGTTTCTTTTCTCGCACTTCTCGATTGTGGAACTCCCTTCCGGCCGCATGCTCTCCAACAAATTTTAATCTGTAAAAACATAAATGCAATGTCAATTGCTATCTGTTGTCCTCCTGGTTGCCTTTCCTCTTTCTGCTCATTACGAATGTTTCTGTTCCTAATTCCCCCACACCCTGTAACCCTTGAGGGTTCGTGGCTGTACTGCCTTGCATGGAGTTACACGGATTATATATATATATATATATATATATATATATATATATATATGTATGTGTGTGTGTGTGTGTGTGTGTGTGTGTGTGTGTGTGTGTGTGTGTGTGAGAGAGAGAGAGTGTGTGTGCGCGTGTATTCGTGTGCATGTAAAAGTAAAATATCCGTCATAGGTTACTGAAGGATTGAAAGAATTTCCAGTGGCATCTTTTGCACATGGAAGTGTATGGGAGGCGTCGTAGAATTTTAATGGGGTCATTATTCCTTGTTTGTTTATTTTTCTATATAAATATTGTTTGTCAAAATGTGATAAATATATTTTAATGTCGATTATGATTGTATTTAGAATGCATGTTCGTCTCTATCAGTCATTTTGATCCTGGCAAAAGTGTAGATGACGGGTTCGATAATATGTAGATGGCACGAATGGGTTGAAAACCTTTTTGCTTTTGGCAGGAGTGGATTTCAATTTTTTATAGCATAGGAGAATACGTTGTAAATGTCATTTTGGTGGGAATGGTTTACAAATGGGTTTTGGCGTGAATATGTGTCAAAGCTTCTTTTGGTGCTAATTGATTACAACGGGTATTTTATTTTAGGAATGTTTTAAGGAAAATCTCACTTAACAAACAACACAGGTTTTGAAGACAAATTAAATTAAATCATTCAACGTGAGTATTGCATTATTCGAAGTGAAAGGTTAAGGAAAATAAATAACTTTGCAGGATGACAGTCTATCTTCAGAAAGAAAATGAGATTCGTTAAGTGAATAACTTGCACTAGAATTTGCTTTACATGCGACGTATTCTGCATCGACAGACTCTTTTATTATTGTTGTTATTGATAATTATAATTATGGTGATAATTATGATAATGATTGTAACAATATTGATAATGTTAGTAATAATAATAGAGACATAGGGAAAAATGTAAATATATAAATTACGAAATAGGTATCAAAGAATAGTCCCCGCGCCTGCTTCACTTCCTGAGGATGTTATTCTAGTGAGAAACCAGCTCGACATGTAAGTCTTAGTTTTCTTTTCTCTTCGTTTATTTTAGTTAATTTCGGAATCTGTCCCTAGTACCATTCTAATCGATGTTTCAGTTGCATAACCTGATGAAAGATTTGTGGTCGTTTTTAGAAATATCAATCTTGATTTTGAATCCACAGAATTACAACATGGTGGGCAACTGATGATACCAACAACGACAAAATAATCAGTTTAATTTCTGAATGGTCTTCAGAAATTTGTTTTCTTTGTAATATTTTATCAAATGCGACTCCAACCCAAAAAATTGCATAACTTGTTAATGCCAAACTTCCAAAAGCAAAAACGGGCGCACTTCAGTGTACTAAATTATAAATTAGCATAATTCCGATTCTTAAAACAAAATTTCCCTGTGTAGGAAATTTCTGACAATTTCGTTGTAGCTACAAACATTGATAAAAAGTTTCAGCTCACTTTTGCAAAGTCATTTTGCGCTCAAATGAAAGAAAATAATTTAATATGTGTTAAATGTGCTAATGCCGAAACCCATTTATATACTGTAATAATTTCGGCCTTTTGTAATTGTTTATTATATTGACATCGTTTCTCAATTTACTTCTAATGTAGACGCTTTGGCTATGAACGGTTCTCCTTACTTTGAGAAAACACTGTGCCACCAATGAGAAAATGCTGGAAACGTTTTCCTTCGCTTAGCTCATTATTTAAGAAAAATGGTGAATAAAAATCTTAATCGATAAAAATACGATAAAATCTTTAGTGGTCAAAAAGTTACTGCCAGTCAAAAATATTGCCGAATGTGTTTTAAATATCAGTTAGAATATAAAGCAAAACTGCTCACTACAGATGCGACATAAACGTAAAGTCTTTAAAGAAACGTTCTTGAGCCAAACACTATAAATAGCTTTATCTACTCTTTTCAGGTTCAGTCTTAACGAAGACAAAGACAAAATATCCAAAAATAAGCTAAAAGGCTTAAAATCAGGCGATAAATGGCTTTCTATAATTACGCCAATGACACTTTTCGCTCCTCCCCCAAAAAGAATCCAACATTTTTCTTTTGTCTCTTAAATTCCGATGTCCCGCAGCTTGTAATGCTACAAGAGAAAAAGAAAGGGTTTCATTTTTAGCTAAAATCATTCTACTTCTATTATATCATTTTGAATACGCTTTTATCAAATTTTCTCTACTGGCTACTATTAAAATGCAACATTATTTCAGCCAGTAGTAATCAACTAAGAAATGTTGTTAATTTTTGTCTTACTCGTCATCAGTGAAACAATGTGATTTCAAGCAAAAATATCAAATTCTATTTCCTTAAAATGTGTGCCCACTGTGGAGAAAAATCCTTCTAATTATAACGGGTTAAATGTTGATAACACTAGAGTAAATCCAGTGCAGGAGTGGTCAGAATTCTAATTTTTAATTCATAGAAGTTACTTAATGAGTAAAACAGCTCTGCTCCTCGGTAACCCGAGCACATGAATTTAAGTCTGCTACTAGATTGGCTACTAAGTCTCCTCGTTTTACTCTGGAAATAGCTAGATGTAAGCGCCACTTCTATTCTAACAGTTTCTATTCCAGCCTGTGGACTTCTTCCGTTCTCTTGCTACATTGTAACCTAACATCTTCAAAATTTTAAATGCAACGCCAGTCGTCAACTTCCTGATTACTAATATTTGTTGTCCTTTCTCATTGCTAAAATCTTCTCGTTCTTTTTCAGGTTCAGTAACACCTGTCCTCCTTGTGACGTTATCGTCTTGCTTGGTGAAATGATTTTTAAATTTAACAATTTCTTCCTACTTTTATTTAAACTTTGAATTACATTTCGCTCTCCCGATTCATTTTATCATTTTACATCCCTACTTTATATGAATTCTGTGACTAATCGAAAAGCTTATTTCAATTTATTTTCCAGAGAGTCAAGACAATGCGAACAGATGACGTGCTACAGTTTTCATTGTAAGAAAAAACATTATATTCATATTCCTAATAACAACCTGTCAGGTGACTAGTATAAAATTTCACACAGACAAAAAGTAAATTCAATGTTGAATTAGTTGATTAAATTTTGACGCAGGCGTTAATTAAAATTACACTATACATGATAATCATTTTGAGTAATCAGTGAACTAATTATTTAACGTTATTCTAATTTCCATTACTGTCATTCTTTTTCTTTTCCGCATATCTATCGCTGTTTTAATACTTAATGCCATGATGACATTAGATTCATTTAAATATTTCCCTTTGTAAAGTATGTTTATTTATAGAATCAGACATTGCATGTTACTCCTTTATTTTTTATGTTTATTATTTGAGAAACTAGGATTTTTTTTAAAGAAATTCTCATACTGAAGAAATCTAGTTAAAAAGTAAACAATCTTTATTACTTTAAGATAATTATTTAATAGTGAGTAATTATTATACATTAAAGTATTTTCTATATCTAAGCAATTTTAGAACAGTATCTAGAAAGCATGTAGCAATATTGCCTAGAAATTCCTTAAAGCATTTATCGTCCTGAAAAAAATCTTTAAAAGCAAATTTTTCATCGTACAGTGAAAGTAGCTACCTTAAATTTAATTCCGATTAAAAAGGGACTAACATCATTCTCAATGTGCTTTATACAAATGAATTTATATGCTTTCCGAAAAAAACTGCATTATTATCTCTTACTCAGCCTCAACCTACGTAGCTTATCGTGTTCTTATCAATATATGTAATCTATACGTATCAGTCAATTTTATTTAAATCAATACTTTCATTTTGATGTCGAACTATTCTTTATCTTAGCTAGCTATTATTTTGTAAAAATTAATTTTAATATACTTCTATCTTCATCAATGAAATATTCAAACATGTCTTTGTTATAGTAGGTACCGCTAGGAGATCGCTAAAAAGGAGCATAGCATGATGAAAAAGATGCCAAACTTGACGAAAACAAAATTGTATCATCTAAATGTTTATGTTATTATTAAGAGGAAAGATCAAAGTATTTGGGGGTATTTTTTTTACATTTTTTAATCATTCCTAACACGTCCGAAAATTTCGTTGAAAATCTTGGCTTTTTGAGTCAGCAAAATTGATCATTTTTTTCCATTTTATCGAATCAATGAAAATCTCAGTTTGAAATTCTTTTAAATATCAATTATCATTTTTTTCAAAACTTATTTTAAGAAAATCAGAAATTATAATGTTTAACTAAAATATTTTGAACCAAGCTTAACATAGCTTCTGCGCCGAAAAGATGTAATTTGAAAATAAAACAAAGCAGGTCATAAACTTTCGCGTCACTTGACAGGTGTTGAATGACATATTGACGGATTCCGTGAGGATAATTTGTTCTACGGAAGGAGAAAAGTGAAATTATTTACATTTAAGTGAACAAATTATTTACCTCGTTATTTTTAAGGAAAACTTTCAGCGCTCTATTTTTTTTGTTGTTTTTTGTAGCTTTCACCTTTACGTTTACGATGCTTTATGGAAAATATATTATAAAGAAATTAAAACAAGACTGTTACGAATTAGATTAAATTTCATAAGAAAGGTATCTAATTAATTTATAGGTACCTTTCTCATGAAATTTTATCAGAAGTGTATATAAAATACTATAATTTTATGTACATTTACTACATTTTACTGTGTTATTTGTATTTCCATTTCATTTATGTAAAAAATGCCATAACTGAGATTAATATAAAAATAAGATCATATAAATTTCATAATATGATACTGATACTTTTAGGTACCCTTCTCATTTGAAACTGAAAAATCAAATAAACTTCTCCACACGTGTTTCGCAAAAGTAAAGGCCTTAAAAGCGGTGAACAATGCTTAACTCAAATAATGCAACTTAATTGCATTCTGGTTGGTCTTCCGTACTTTATAATTACAGCCCGATTATAAACACAAAATTACATTTCTTAATTACTGCGGATCTTCTGATTAGTCAAACGATACAATTTACAACGCACTAATAAAAAGATCTATCTCATAAGGACACTTACAAAACCTGATGCGGCTTTTAACTAATTTTATAATATTTTAACAACTTAAATGTAAAAATCTATTATAATTAAAAAATAACAAATAATTGTATTAAAAATTCATTTTTCATCTAAAATTTTTTTTCAGAAAATATTGTCCATATTCATAAAAACAACTAAAAGCAAATAAAAGCATTTGAAATTAAATAATATATTTGTTTTATTGACTTTTGTATGTTACAATTCAGAGCTGATTTTCAGGTAGGGGGTCCAATTAAAAACAAAAAAATGATTTGCTTTCCTCAAAGCCAGTGCTTTTAACTATTGTAATCACTAAACCTGACGCGATCGAATTTCTAGCGTTTTCAGAAAATTAGTTATGGGAGGGGGTAATAAATATAAAAAATATATTTCTGCCATGACTTTAATAAAAGAAACAAATTTCCAAATTAATGTGTGTCATACAAAAAAAACGTGCTAAAAATTGTATATGTTATTTTATGTGTGATACAAAGAGAAATAAAAATTCACACTGTTCTAAAAAGAAGGAAAAATCTTTTAAAATAATTAAAATAAATTTTGATCTTTCCTCTTAATAATAACATAAATATTTAGACGATACAATTTTGTTTTCGTCAAGTTTGGCGTCTTTTTCATCATGCTATGCTCTTTTTTAGCAATCTCGACTATGTTATAGTCATATATATTGTACTATTCAGTTTTAATGTCCTAAAAAAATGCAAATTCAGAACTTATATTTTATGGTTATTTCCAGGTCATAAATAGTAGATTATTACTGAAAGAATAGGAAAGATCTACTACTTTTTATATACACTCGAAAGAAACGTTTCTTGATTACCTGTCAAATACTAAAAAAAAAAGGATTTAAGTTCTAAATGAACCAATGATTGGTACGTTATAATTTGGTTGTTTGTAGATGTGCCACAAGGATATTACATACAAGTTTTTTATTGTTTTTGTTTTTTTGGTGGGTTATTAGTTTTCTATATAGAAACAAAGTATTATGAGCTGTTACAAATCTTCCCTTCAAATTGGATGGGTTATAAAATGAGTCGGTGTTATGCAACTAATCTTCATACATCTTAGGAATATGAGTGATACTTTAAGTTTCCATTCATTGGCTTCTATTTGGATCGAAGTTGTCTTGAAGGTGACTTTTATTTTACCTGTGTAGCCTATATGCACAGAAACTGATTTAAAAAATGAATAGTAGAGAATATAATATTGAATGACATTCACGCTTGCTTCATTCCAATTGTGTTGAATATAAGTGACTAAATGCAATTGGCATTCTACAATTACACGCTCATTTATTCCATAAAATGTTAATTCTGCCCAAATACACCCAGTATAAAGATTAAATATTTTAAGGTAGGTCGATTTTACGTTTTTCCAAAATCAACTTTGTACAAGTCTACATAGTCGGAACTTAATAAGATAAAAACTGACACCAAATTTTAGATTCCTAGCTTTAAAACCCTTTTGAGGAAATGCAATCAAAAATCGACATTGAAAATGCTTTTAAAAAGCTATATGATCGAAAAATGTTATTTCAATAGTAATTCAAAACGTTTGCTATTTTAATAAATTTCATATTAGATGAAAACTAATCGAATTCAAATTTTATATCATCATATCGAAATTTTCTGTGTAAGAGCCTGCGAGAATGTGTCTGTCTTGCTTCAAATCTGTAAACACGAGAAGCTTGATTTCACTGTTCTTTCAACACACTGGGAATATGAAGGCAAATCAAGCAGCTCTAATTTTCTGTTATTTATCAGTTGCTTGAAATTCATTTTCGGAATTTTTCAGTGGTTGCAGATGCACAAATCTCATTTTGGGAAGGATTTATTAATTCTGACAAATGCAAGGCTTCAAGGTTGATGACGGGTATTTTATTCAACCTTTTCTTGGGTGGCTTCCCACTTCTGATAGGTTAAAAAACAATTTCTATTTTAATTAAACAATTCATGCCGATTCTGTTCTATTTTTAGTGAATAAATTAGGCACTTTCCGTATATTTACTTAGTTAATGGTTATGATTTTTTCCAGGAGCTACTTTTCTCACTTCTAATTCCTCTGACTTCATCATCGAATACAACACATTCCCAGGTATTAGCAAAAGCATTATACTGGATGTTCGTGAATGCAATACTTTGCATTTCTCCAGACTGTTTCTTAAACCTTTAGATCATCTTGAATATATACAACTGCTGCTTATGAAATGTGTTACCTTAATCTCAGTTAACTGCATGTACTTCAATAATGAATATAATAAGTTGGCGAATCTTGTCATCGAGTTCTGAAGTGTATATACCTTTCATCCACATACGAATTAACCTGGTTTCTAAAGTTAACCATCTTGCATTACTTAATGTCCAATTTTCCATACACCAATTAGAAATTATATAGATTGGAATGTCAAATATTTGCTCGATTTCATAAAATCTTCTTACATGCGAATATTTTCATAATTTTAAGAAATTTGTAAACAAAACAAAATTATCGGATTGAAAAATTTTCAAAAAATAAAATATAAATTTGCGACACGTTATTTGAGGTAAATTAGCAAATTTCAAGTTAAATTAACCTGATTTGAAACAAATATTACTTATTTATAGCATAAAATGTAATACACAAGCATTTCTTAACGATGGGTCTTGTTTTTCTTTTAATTTTATTGACGTATCAATAAGTTCCGAGGTGTTGACAGGTAGTATGGTTAAACAGAATTGACATAAATTTACAAAATCTAAGTGAACGCATTTGGGGGGCAGAGGGTTAAGTACCGAGTAAATTTTACAAATTAACATATTCAGCAATTATCTAATATTTATTGACTTTTAGTTACGTTTGAAGATGCTTTATGAAATTTGGGTTTCGTTTCTAGGTTCTTATCTTAAGTTTACTAACTTAAACAAAAAATTACTTAATTGAAGTATGACCGAAACTAAAATAAATACATAAAATAAAAATATTTAATGATATATTAATTAAAAAAGTAAGACTTACATTAAAATTTTGAAGGGACCATTTGCAAAGTCGTTAACGATGAAATGATGAAAGTGAACGAATTGCAAACCGCCAGACAATTATTATATCACGTGACCTTTTAAAGGAGAATGTCATTTATTACTAAACGTAATTATGAACTGAGAACGTTTATACACTATTTTTGTTAAGTTTTAAAACGATTTTTAATATTATAAATTATTTAATTAATTTTTTAAAAAATGAAAACAATTCTTGTGAAAATAATTATTCATCGAAAAAATGTTCTTAAGAAATTTTCTTCTTAATAATCTTATTTATAAAAACAATTAAAAGCTTTTCTAACTAAATAATGCGTTAGTTATATTGATTTTTTATTTTACAATGCACAGAATTATAATAATTATTTTTTTTTAAAATATGTCTCCATCGCGACACAGAAATTACTGTTTCGAAACTCCTAAAGTTTAATTTGAAAATTAAACTTAAAATTTAGAGCAGGGTTTCATTCTCAAGCGATGGTAAGAATAACTTACGGAGAAATCGGTTTACTCTTTTTATAAGTTAGAAATGGTGGTTTTATGAGAGTTTCTATTTTTTATCAGGGAGTTTCGGCTCGTACGATTGAAGAGAGTAGGAATGTTTATTGTGTGTCAAGTTTTTGGAGTCGTTTAAGGTTAGGTGGGGAATTTCTGTCTGGCTACACTGGCTTTTTTTTATTAGGCTTTCATGTTTTTACTCTCTGCTTTTATTTCTTCTCATTGACGTCTGCATTACAATTTTTATGGTCTTTATTCATTTGCTTATTGTCTTTTCTATACGACTATATTGATTGTTTCTCAAAGGGGTATTTAGTTATGACTGAGTTATATTTTTAATTTTATAATTTTATACATTTAATTTTATTAATTTTAATACATATAATTTTATTAATTGCTAATAGACTATATATGATATTGTGAAATTTTTAAATTTAAGTTTTTAATTACTTGCTAAAATTTTTTATTACTTTTTGATCAAAAATAGAATTAAATATATGTGCGTTATTTCTTTATAAATTAATTATTTTTCAAGGTATATATAAGGAAATGTCTATAAAAAAACGCTATTTCATTTCTTTGATTTAGTAATTTTTTGTTTTTCAGAAACTTAATAATGTATAGCTTTTCACGTAGGCATAAAGAGCATGGGTCATCCAAAGTTCTACAAGTTCTTGTGCTATTTATTATTTTCCATTTTACAGTTGGTGTTATAAAACACCAACTGTAAAATGGAAAAATTGTTTCTCTTAAATGCCAAGAATATATGGATAGGGATGTCTGCTTTCGGTACCTAATATTATTGAAGGAACTTGGATATTGTCTACACCTTATTTTAAATTCATTTTTTGTAGAACCTATATATATTTTTACAACATTTTAGTTCTCAATGGATGAGATTGTGCATTTGTAAACTACGGATTCTATGCGGTATTCTTTATTCAAAGGACAATTTTCAGGATTTTTATAATTACATATTTTTTCATTATTATTGTTTATTTTAGCATCTTTACTTATTTGATTTTGGCATGAGTATTTATTCAATATTTTATGTTTTTTTTATAATCCTTTCTAAATTTTCGGTACAGGTGTAACTTAATTTTAGGGTGTTTTTATTAGAAATCTTGCTAAATTAATTTTTACCAGGAAAATATTTTTCAATTAAAGCCAGAAATTTCTGTCCTAGCTTATTACTAACCATTTGGTTGAACGGGGTGTGTACCGAATGATTTTTCTATTCCTATTCTTTTTCTGGTTTGTATCGCTACTATTTATATAATTGATGTTAGGATGTTTGTAGCCACTATTTTTCAGAGCTTGATTATAAAAACTACTATGTTCATAGAATATTTCTTCATTAGCGGAATTTATACTTATTCTTTTCTTAATGGATGAAGGTATGCGTTTTCTTATAGAGGGAGGATGATTTGATCTCGGGTGTATATACAAAGGATTAGTATTAGGTTTTCTATAGAGTAGGTATATATTATTCTTTAAATCTAATGTTATATCGAGGAAGTTTGCCTTTTCCAATTTTGTATTAACAGTAATTTTTAAATTTAGGTTTTTGAATTCTCTATGAATTACCTTTCTTATTTATCTATCTTAAAGTTAGTAAACTTCCTCACGACCATAAGACCATCATCCCTATACAGCCTGATGTCTTTAATAGCCATTTCACGGTGTGCACTTAGACTATATAATATAAATAGACCGACAAGATCAGAAGACTCCGCTGAGTCTAATAATTCCATTGTGATATCAAAATGGTCTTCGGAGATTTTTATCTATTGGACAGATTTTTTTAAGCATTGATAATTATGTTTTTTTCATCCACTGTTATGTCAGAATATATAGTTGCAAACTCCAAGGCGGTCGTGAAAAGATCCTTTTATATTGATGGGTGGTAATCCTAAATATTAAACTGTATTGGGGTACAGTTTGATTTATCTTTAATATTGGTAAACCATTCATTCTTTGGTATTTATCCAGGGTGTTAATCACAGGTAAGTCTTTGTTTGGCAATAATTTCTAGAAATGTTTTGCTAATTTTACCGATTTCGGGCTGGATATGGTTTTGTATTCTAGTGGTAGAATTTGCCTCAAAATCGGGTTTGTGTTCCTTTTCAAAATATAGTAATTCCTGTGTCGCAATGGAGACATATTTCTAAAAACATAATTATTATAATATTATGTTCTACTTTGATTCGAGCACTGTTTTCTTTTAATAAAACAAAAATACTAAAGAACTTTGGATTATAAATCTGACTGTTCTTTCCTATTATTTGGATATATACATATATAGTTTACATATATATCTTCAAAGATCATAGACCAAATTTCTCGAATAATACTCAATCCAGGTTAATTAATCCCACTAAATCTGAGTTAGGTATAATTCAAAAAAATATAATTAAAAAAATAACCGACAAACTACTAAATACAAATAAAAATATAAAAATATAAATAATCTTATATAAATATATAAGTCCTCTGAAATTCAGTTTATAGAATATAATGTTATTTCTTAGAAAAGAGAAACAGGAAAACCATCTGGTACACACCTCTCACTTAGTTGCACCATAAATTTCTAAAATTAATTGGCAATCATTTCCCGAAAAGCAATCCCTTTAGTAAATTTTTAATAGGAATACATTAAAACTTAGCTATAGCTGTACTAATAATCTTGAGAGAAAAAAGTTGTACAATAAAATACTTAATCAATTTAACAACGACAATAATAACCATAATTCAAGTACTAATTCTAATACGGTTAAGAATAGCAACCAATGTAATTGTAAGAATTTTAACCAATGCCCATTGTCTAACAAATGCTAGATATCCCTTGTGTATATGTGTTCGATTTCTTCAACAGAAAATCCGAGGATTGAAAACTTTTATATTGGCAGCACAATGAACACTTTCAAAGATCTTTGGTATAAGCACTTATCGCCTTTTACCAATGCTACTTATAAAAATATAACTTCACTTTCAAAATATATTTGGAAGTTGAAAGAAGAAAATAAAACCTCTAAATTTCAATGGAAAATTTTAAAACTAGCTAGAACGTGTAGATCCTTATATGAACCTTGTTTCCTATGTTTACAGGAGAAAATGCAGATAATCAGATTTTCAAATAGGGACGAGTTGCTAAATCAAAGATACGAATTAACAGTCAATTATAAGCATATATCGCCTTTGCCCTACAATCTTGCTAAACTGTAAAATTTAATAATCACTTCTTTTATTATGAATAACCTTGTGGTAAACATTTTAACTTATCCTTAGTAGGTTAGATTTTCTGAGGGAGTATAGTATGTACGTTATTCTTCTAACATTACTAGTTGTATTTTATATAGAGGTATATAAGTTCGGCTAATTTTTTATCACTTTCTATTGTTTTCGTTTATTAATATTACATATAAACCTCTTTAGTTAACTGTTATACTCTATTTATTTTATTTTTATATGATTTATTTATATAATCGATGTACTTTTAAGTTTGGTTAGTTTTTTTTTTCTATTTCTCTGTTTTGTAATTTTTATAAATTCCTGTTCTTTCCTTCGTTTATTTTTAATTTTTTTTATTTACATACTATTAAATAATTATTGTTAAATTATGCTGCCTCTTCACTGAAAATGTCAACCTTTTATAGATCGTTACATTATATCAAAATTCTACTTC
This sequence comes from Acanthosepion esculentum, assembly GCA_964036315.1. NCBI lineage: Eukaryota > Metazoa > Mollusca > Cephalopoda > Sepiida > Sepiidae > Acanthosepion > Acanthosepion esculentum. Next base: position 64,045,490 of record OZ038489.1, on the reverse strand, counting down.
AAATAGATTGTATGTATCCGTTGGTTTTGAATCTATCCTTCACACCATCTTATTGAACAAGCTATTTTTGATTGGTTAACCGATTCTCAACATATCTTATCAAGCTTCTTTACATTACTAAATCATCCTTCTATTTATCTTTCTTAAAAGAAGAGATTATGTCTGGTGTCTTTCTTTCCTCCTCGCTCTTCTTATTTTCTTACTCTTTTTTCTTTAGTAGAGATTGAATCTTATCTTTCTTTCTTTTCTCCCTTTTTTCAACTACTTGTGTTTCTCTTTCATTTTCTTTTTAGATGTCTAACCACTTTCGCCCCAGCCCCTCAGCCTCCGATGCCTTACTCTCTGGGTTGAGGTGTCTACTCGGTCTTAACCAAACTTAAGGGAGTGACCGTAGGTCACCTGAGCATCCGTAGATCATTCGACCGCTCCACTGGTTTGATCCTGCTTCCTACCCATATCGACGTTTCCGTTTCCAGTGGTAGTAATAATAGTAGCAGTAGTAGTTTAAACGTTTGAGTAATTCGCTTCCTCGTACGTATATCAACAACATATGTAAGCGGGCGCCTGGCTCCAACCTCTGACGTCACTCCCAATCTCCGACCGCTCTCTCCAGCTCGACCGCACTCGACGGCAGACCAGCCAACCACTCTCTCAACATATTTCTGTGCGCGTTTATATAGATAAGCCTGGCTGATCACAAATCGACCCTTAGTCCTCATTCGATTATCATGAGTGTCGCTGTCAACCCAAAACCATGTGAATTTCAAAAGTCCTTGATTTACTCAGCCCTACTTATAATTTTAACCGACAAAAGTTATTTCGATCAGTTTGTCTTTTCTAATGACCCAATTCCAAATGGGCGAGATCGGGTTTCCCTCAGTAAACAAAATTTTTCTGATCTAATTTCGCTGTTCAAATCTACTCCAATTTCAATAAAAAAAAATATATGTGTGTGTGTGTGTTTTCCAAACTCTCTCTGTCACAGATTAAACTATATCTTATGTCTTTCTTGCTTACTTTTATTTTATTTTTTATTTTTCCATTTTTCGATGGAATAGATATTGTTTGTAAATAAATTTAAAAATAGCAATAACCATCATTTACCACCGCCTGATGAGATGCGCTGATATGCATCGAAACGTGAATGCATTTATGTAGCGGTTACATATGTACTAATGTAATAATCTATAATAAAGTAATATATATATTATAATATATATGTATTATAATATGTATATATATATATATATATATATATATATATATATATATATATATATATATATATATTGAGCGCTTTCCAATAAACACTGCACATAGATAGAGAACTCATATATATATAAATATATATATATACAATAGAGAACTCATATATATATATAAAAATATATATACAATATATATATATATATATATATATATATATATATATACAAAATTTTTAAAATTCTCACTTGTAATATTTGAACTTTAGCGTTGCGATTTGCACGCTCCAACACTACATAACCGTTAATAAATAGCTCATTCTTAAAAACATCTTTCGGTCGGAAAAACACATTTATTTCGTCTTCCAGTTTTGATTCTAAAGGAAAAATTACAGCCCGTTGTTTTTACACAAAATGGATAAAATCGACTTAGGGTACTCACTGAAAAACATCCATATACCCACCCAATCTTCATACAAACTTGACCTAACTGAAAAAATCGAAAGTCTTATAAGATGGATGAGATGGAAGCCACACTACTACCTCAATAGTACAACATATGAGAACACTGAAAAACCTGAGATATTTAACCTGAATACAAGAAAATAGCCACCTAACTGTAAAGAATTGCTGAAATTCGAAGATGACATGACAAACATGGTCCTAAACATAAAGTTCAAATGATACTTGGATAATTTCCTGAAGAAAATTATAAAGGACGCGAAAAAAATAATTAATTCCAAAAAAGTAATTCATATTTAATGATTAAACTACGAACACAACGGAACCTACAGCCCACAAAAACTTTATAACTAACAACATCACACAATTATAAAAAAAGACAACTGTAAGTGAGAAAATTAGTATAAATCGGGAAGTCAAAGATATAGCTGTCAAACTGAAAATAGACGAAAAGATAAACCGCAAGCATTCATGACAGCAAAGGACCACAAACCTAACTTCGATACAAAACCCACATTCCGCCTAATCAACCCTACGAAAAGCGAAATAGGGAAAATCAGTAAAAACGTCTGCATAATAATAAAGCCACAACAAAAATGTAACAACTTACAATAACGCAATCAAAGACAACCAATGCAACTTCAAAAATAAAACCGCATGTCCGCGGCAAGGAAACTGTATGCAAACGAAAATAGTATATAAAGCCAAGGTAAATGCAAACAACACTACTAAGTACTACATCGGCGCCACAGGGGGACCATTCAAGCAAAGAAAATACGACCTCTCATTCTCCAACAGAAAATACTCCAACAGCACCACACTATCCACATACATATGGCAAATAAAAGACAAAAACATCATACCAAAAATAAGCTGGGAAATCATGAAATCATGAAATCTCCTGCCTACAACAGCATAACAAAAAGATGCCTACTTTGCCTACACCAAAAAGTAGTAATAATCTCGCATACTCAACAAAAGGAATAGCTGAACTTAAGTGTTATATAGGAATAAAGTGTCGCTGCTGACAATTGAGTTTGAACATAGATCGCCAGTGAGCAAACACAGGTGATCTCATTATTGAATTAAGTAGACCACGTGACCATAGAGGGAACGCATATATGGGAGGTAGTATGCGTCTAATTGATAGCATTTCTATTCTATCCTCTATTACTATTCGGATCGCTATTTCTAGTCTATCCTCTATTACTACACGGAACGCTATGCTCTACTCTGTTCACAATACTATTTCTCTATAGTGATCACTATACGGGTTACGTTTTGTTCGAGTATTATCGAGCAAGTACTATTAGTACGAGTGTTATTCGATGGCGTTTGACACCAGTATTGTTCAACGGTTTACTATAGGTGTATCTGCGATTACAAAGTCTCTACTACAGCGAGCATTACAAAAGTGACAGCACCATTCGTTATACTTTGTTATGTTTGTCATTACTCTCATTATTCTAATTATTACTTTATTCTTACTATTTTCACCATCATTTTTATGTTTACTGCATCCATTACCATAATTACCATTGTCATCAGTCACATTTTTTCACAATTATACTTCACTTCCACTTCAAGATTAGAGCCAAATTTACAGCTATCATGATCAAACTGTTACAAATTAGAATACCTATTATTTGCACTATTAATATAAATGTAATAACCTATAATACACAAGGAATCAACATTAAAAAATAAAATCATCATATTCGCATACACATTTTACTTTAAGCAATGTCATGATGTAAAGGCCAGGTAGATAGAAAAAATATATATGTACAAGTTCCGTCTGACAACATAGTCGACCGATTTGAAAGATGACAACAACATACCCCAGCACTGCTCTTGTTGAAAATACTTGACTACACTCAGTCCCAACATCGTAATAAGATTACAATTGAATTGTATATGGATGCGTGCTCGAACATTTAGATACATGCACGCGCCTGGTCCCGCATTGTTTTTATATATATATATATATGTGTGTGTGTGTGTGTGTGTGTGTGTGTGTGTGTGTGTGAACCGTAACACGTGTGTAAGTGTGTATCCGTGCGTATGAGCGTCATCCCAAAACGGACACAGAGGAGACCCCCCATCAACACCAAACATAATCATATATATATATATATATATATATATATATATATATATATATACATAATTTATTCGAAAATTATAACATAAACATGTTATAAAATCACTACAAAAATAGCCATTTTGTTTCAAGATTTCTGGTGTCTTATCAAATGATGGTGTTGAATGTCGAATAAAGAGTTCTTAAGTTTGAAATCAACCCAACACCACTCGATAAAGGAAACGCTGTTACATTAGCTACAATGACCAATCAAAATAAAGGTATATGAATATATATATATATATATATATATATATATATATATATATATATATATGGCAGTTTGCGATTGGAGGGATTTGGAACGCTTCATAATTTTTTTATTTCTTAATGTCTTTTATTCTTTTACATTCTTTTGCTGTACGTGCTCCGTTTTTTTTTTTTCAGTGCGTAATTAAATATTTCAAGTTGTGTTTCATGTTTCCAACTGTCCCTTCCCATTCTTTCTCGCCTTCTTTGACGGTTCTCCAATTAAATACGTAGCTCTTTTAAAGCAAATATTGATAATGTTTCTGATTGTATCGACCATGTATATGGCTTTTTTCCAAATTAAGCCACTTGTTTCTTTGCTACAGCTGCAACAATTCACTTGACTTTAATCGTTAAATATAAATTCTTATTTAAAATTATAAATTAAAATTCGTACCCTATTGACATTATTTGGACTATTGTCCTCATCTTTGTCGCCATATTTATTACTTTTCGGCCATTGTCGGCTCCTGCCTTCTTCAGCTGGTTGAAATGTCGAACTTTATTTCGCTCACTGGGGTAGACTGGGGAGATGACTGATTTATTATTTTATCTAAAACACATAAACAGTGAGTAGATGTTTTTTTCACTAGGATATCTTAAAGTCTTTCTGTTGATTCCCATATTTGATATATTTTATAGAAGATTATTCCAATAATATATTCTCTAGTTTCTATAGAGATTATCATTTTAAATTAAGTATTAACTGTTCGTAATTTCATAAAAATTTCAGGACGTATATGTTCAATTTCCATCTCCTCTATATGATTAGGACTAATTTCTTTGTATCATGTTGAAAGAGTAAATTATTCGATTAAATAAATTAATTTTAATTTATGCATGCGCTCTTTATATATTTGAATGCAAACAAATCATTATTGAATCATCAATTATAAATCTTTCCATAAAATGCTTCTTTTTCTCTTTTAAATTAAGATGAAATTAACGAATAGATTTTACTTTTGTAAATTATAACTTGAATGCTTATGATACTTCGGTTGAATTTTCTTCGCATTAACTGTATTTGATTAATGTCTTATGTTCTTCATCGTCCGTTACTATTTAACGTTTTTATTCGATTATCCCTGTTCGATTTCATTTTGTTTTCCTCTTGGGCTCTCTTCAGACAAGCAACACAAAACTTAAAATGTAGTCTAATTTTTCTCTCTTTATATATAACCTAAAGACTTAAGTCTTCCTTCAAAGTGCATATCCAGTAAAGTTCACCGTAAACCCGACACCCAAGTTACTTCCATTATTGCAAGTGACTTGAGATGGTTTACACTTCAACTTTCAAAAGCATTTTTTCACAGCGAGCTCACAGGCCACAAGCAACGGTGCTCTCTGACTGGCTAATGAAACAGTAAAGTCTTTCTCTGCAGTCATATTACTTTCACATCTCACTAACAATCAATATTTCCAGCAACCTGCTGTCTCGTAACCTTTCAGTTACTGAGCCTCTGATGCTTTATAGTTGATTTTATTTTTTCTCACTCTCTTTGCCTAACAACAAACAAACCGATTACAGTTTGAAATGAGAATTCGTTTAACTATTTTTTTAAACTTTGCCAATTTTTTCAAGAATAAATTTTTCTATTATACAACTTGTCACTTTGGGCTGCTTGAATGCGAGATTTACCCTGCAGATCATAATCCATCAAGATATATCATTAAAAAGACGACCAAGTGAATAAAAAAATAACATGAAAATGTTTTGTTGAGAAATAAAAATTCAACAAATTATTCTTTTATATATAAGAACAATATTGTGCAAAAAGTTTTCTTGTGACCAGTTTCGTCCTTCAGAACTTCATCGGACTAAATCTATGTAGGTGCGGCTACATATTAAAAAAAGTCCCAGGATCCTTCGTTCGTACGCATGTAATCGCACCAACATAATAAATTCAATCTGATGAAGTCCTAAAGAACAGTTATACTCTGTCGCAATTAGATTACTTTCTGGATCATTCTTCGTGCTGGCCGGATGTGAACGCCACGAAAACTGAGAACAAAATAACAAAAGTCTGCGTATTAGGCTCTACGCCTCACAAAAGGCCTACGAAACGAGAGCCGACAGTAACCAATCACAAACGTTTCCCCCATAGAGAGAGAGAGGGGGGAGAGAGAGAGATGCCTCTGAGGACTACCAAACCCGCTTAAAACCAGGTCTCTGAGAACAACACCAGCAGTTGCAACCCGGCCGTCACACAGGGCGCTGCTGCCGCCACCACCTTCATCTCTACCACTCCACATGTCCGCACTTCTCAACGATCGTTACCACACCCAAGTTTGACGAAACCCCTCGGCTATCCAACTTCGACTTGAAAACATTTCAATCTCGACTCTTCCCAGCTACAAGTCTTCATCGACACCAACCTCGGCAAACACCAGCCACGAGCGACCGACTATCCAGCCTCAACACCACCCAGCTATAAGACTTCATCGTCGACAACGTTGTCACCTTAGCCAATATCGACCAACAAAATTCGACCCTCCACCATGACCTCGATCAGCGACCTCCGTTCCATAAAACAGGCCTATCAGCCTCCGCCGTGACCTCAGCCTACCTCAACTCGTTTACATGGCATTTCCTTCGTAGTCGACACCGCGATCACCATTCCATGGAACAGGCCTATTAAGACCACGCCAATCCGACGCCACCCCAGTTCAATACAACGGGTCGATCAACCAAATGTGCACAGACCATATTCTGTGATCTCGGCCAGGCCAGGCCAGCACAAGAAATAGATCAACTCCCGGCGCTACGCTTACACCAGATCGCTACACTGACATTTCACCTAGCCTCGACATATCTGAGCGATATACTACCCTCCACCGTGACCGCGACCAATCAACACGGGCACCAACCGTCTTCTGGGACTTCACACGAAACCCACAAAAGAATTAGGTCAACTCTCAGCGCTACCCTTACACCCGACCGCCATCCTGACGACCGGCCACTGAAACGGACATTCCACCCATCCTTCAACATCCCTGTACGACATGCCAACAATAAATATTGTGAACTATATCTTTTGTTCATTTATAAATAAATAAAAAATGAAAGTACTTAGGAAGAAAAATGAGTATATAGAAATAGACCACACATTGCCAAAAATGATTATTTTTCCTCTCGCTTTCTCCGCAATATTATGTTTAAATTGAAGACTCGGTAATTTTACTTGCTAATTTTACCAAACTAGCAAGAAAATTTCATATGTGAGTGTTACTTTACCATATTTTTTCCTTCACGCTGATCTTTCGTTTATCAACACTCAGACGAAGAAAATCCAGCTGGCAAGCGATTATCAAAATGAAGTCCGTTTCGATTCTCGGTATTTGTTCAAGGTAAACTTTGCAAAGGTTAAACAAAGAGGAACAGCCCGACATGCAAATTATAAATTGGAGACACCAGGAACAAACAAGTACAACAATTTAAATATCTGGGAAGTGTTTAACAGGGAAAGTGCAACACTGTAATCCGAAGGCATATTGGGAGAGGGAAGGACGCCTTCCAAAAGCTAAGCAAAGCACTAAGAAATGGAAAACTTTCGTTAGAAACAAAGAACTGTAATATCAGTCCTCCTATATGTCAGTGAATGCTGAAAAATCTTATTTACAGATGAAGCAACTTGGAGAAACAAATGTGGTTCTACTGATGAATACTGAGAATACTATGGACTAAACATGTGAACAACGACAGGTTTAAACAAAAAGGGCTCTTTTACTTAGCATTAAGAAGAGGCAGTCGTAATCTCTAGGACAGATAAGTGGAAAATTTGATGCTCATAGGGAACAGTTTGAAGACGAGAGGAATCAAGAGAAATAATGCATAAACTACCTAGCGAGTAAATCGATGGAGGAACAAGATTTAGGAGAGATAACAAAAACCGTATGAGCTACAAGGGCCTGGAAATTGTGGGGAGCCAGGAACACCAACATCCTGAAGGGGCACGGCGCATAGAAGAAACATTAGGGTTGATTAAACTGTATTTGTAGACTTGCTTAAAGTTACTTCCTTATAGACTTCAGTACAAATATAGCAAATATTAAATAACAGTTCATTTCACAGCTTCTTGCATAACATCTTTTAACTCGTATCTTTAGACTGAAATCTGTTCTCACACTTCAGCAACATTGGATGTTTACCATTAAATATGTTTCTAATTAAAACATTTTATTTATTTTTTAGAATTTAAATTGATTAGTAGCTAATTCGAATGAATATTGTAATTCTAAAATTTCCTGACAAACAGCCAAAGAATTGATTGTGAAAGTTTAATCCCTGTTTGTAGGCTCGCTCATCTCTTCGAATAAAATACGTACGACATAAGCTGTTGTAAATTTGTTTTCATCAAGAAATAAGTTGCGCTAATCAAAATAAAAAAGGGGAATAACCGTTAGTCACTGAAAGTTGCTTGATTTTACTTCGGGTGAATCAATCGGTCTGTAGATTTATTTTTTATTTTTCATTATGCTTTGTATTCTAGTAATTTGATTCACTGTAGACATTTAATTACAGATTGAATATTATACGATGAAAATTTCATATCCAAATTTAATTAAACTTTAACTACGTGACAGATATCGGATTTATTAAAGCCGTAGACTTATCAGAAGCACCTTATTTTAATATTTTTAATCCTTCCATAATTTTATTGCAATAAACTTAATGTTGCGTATTGAATTCTATCACTTTAAGGTACTTTAATATATTTATAGAAAAAGCCGTACCTTATGGAAAGTATTATCAAAATGGTGACTCGTGATACTGTTGGTTAGAAGATACACTGATCTCTAATGACGTCTGGGTAAATAAAATGTGTGTGTGATTACTTCAAACGCTATTTTTAGTAGTTAACCGCATCTGAGTAAACGTTCCCTTTATTTTAAACAGTATTTATTTCGTTTACCGATTTTCTCGAAATGGCTTATCTGCTCAGTTTCGTTATTTAGTTAGGTGTTATTTTTTGTCTTGTCCCGGGGTAGCTATCTGTGCTCTTAATGTGCTAATCCGATTGATCTGTCAGATGAGATCTGAGCAGCGATACTCTTGCTAAATCCAAAAGTCTTCTAACCTCCAGAAAACATGAATTTGGCCAGAGTCAGCTCTGCTCTACTTTTGTTCCTTCCACTCGAATAAGTGATTCTGTTCTTGACAGCACTTGGAAGCCAGTAACCCTTTCCTACTTGGATTGGACTTTTTGCCATATTGCCACTAATAAGTACATACGCAAAGATACTAATTGCTATATCCAAGTACATTTATTTCGTCTTGGAGAAAAGTAAATTTCGACATAGACATTTGGGATAGACAAAATTGATATATCTGCTTGTAAACATATAATTACTTCATTATTGCCAACTCACTCTCGTGTCCTTGGTATATAACTTCAATATAATTTTCAATGACCTCTCTTGGTCCTAGTTTGAAAATGTTTGCAGTGAAAATCTTTATCAAAAACTTAATGCATTGAAATATCGATTTATTTTCAGACAACACACATATCGTTGCTTGGTAAACACTTAGTCATATTTCTTTAGAAGATGTGCCACTATATTAATTGTATGATGTTAGCCTTAAATGGAAAGTATAGAACATTACAGAAGTAGCATATATCTACAGATAGTCAAACGTAATCTGTTTATTTTCATGGCTCTATAAAAATCAGCAAAATAATATAATTTGATTGGCCTATAGTCAACCGTGTTTTCCAGCTCGTTTTAATGATACCGATGCATACACTACAGCTAAATTGAGTTTTCCATAAACTGGCCAAAACATAAAAAAAACTATTTCATTACTAGTTTTCTTTTACTTAAAAGTAGGTACCTGCAAAAATTCGGTATACTTAAAGCTTAAATGTATTTTTCATAAAGGAAAACTCCTTTTTGAAGCTTTCCTCCCTGCTTCAATTGAAAGCTAAAGGATTAGTTTTTCTAATTCCAGAAAAAATACTGTGGAGAATTTCAAATAGAAATTTCAATGATTTTAATCGATTCTTCCGAAAAACAAATCGAAACTAACATTTTTAACTTTTTTTTTTAGAGAAATGCACACAAAACTTATTTTTTCGTTTTTGAAAATCCCGCTAAAATAAGCATTTCTGAAACGTTACTTTCGTAAAATTAGCAAATTTAAAAGTTAAATTAATCTGTTCTGAAACAAATATCACTTACTTATAACATAAAATTTTCTAGACAAACATTTCTTGGCCTCGGTGTATTGTTATTTTCACGTCTCTATCGATGGCTGAATGTGTTGACAGGTTTAGTATGGTGCCCCAAAATTGACATAATTTTATGAATTCTAAGTAATAACTTTTTTTCTTATAATTTAAAATACTATAAAAATTTCTTACATTATTGAGTTACTTCTTTAATGGTATTTCGTTATTTAATAACTAAGATAATGATAAATAATCTTATTAATTCTTAATATTACATTAAGTTATAACATTTTTAATTTAATTAGATAATAACTAATAACATTTTTATATTAATTAAATTATCTTAGTTATTAAGTGTTTAAAGTAATGAGTTAATATTATTATCTCAATTTAATTTTTAAGATAAGCCGAAGACCTTTATATTTCAAGGGGCTTTCCATAAAGGGGAGACAAGCCTTGAAACACGTGACCTTTTAACCAAAATATCACTTACGAGATTCCATACTAAAAAATATAACATTTTAACGCACAAAAATATCTTTAATTATGGTAAAAGGTTTCGGTAGCATGATTTGCATTAAGCTTTTAATTATCGCTTAGTAAATATAGTCTTAACTTAAAAACTTAACCTAACTCGTATTCCGTTTGGAAAAATTTTAAAACATTTTTTTTAAATTAAAGAAAAATGCAAAAAATCTTGTAAAAATTCTTTATTCATCGATTTTTTAGATAATGACGTCCTTAAATGTATACTATTTATAAAGCAAATAAAAGCCTATCTAATTAAATTAGATAGTTTATTGTAGGTATGTCCAATATTTCGCTAAAAAGTGGTATACCTTGACGAAATAAGGTCCCGAAATTGATAAAACAATTTTTAACGTTTAAATATTTATGTTGTCATTAAAGAGGAAAGACCAAAGTATTTTCTGAATATTTTTTCAGATTTTTTAATCCTTCCTATAAATGTTAAAAATTTTATTTAAAAATCTTGTTTTTTTTTCGAGTCAAAAAAATTTCGTAAAATCGAACTTATCGGCCTTTCTGTCTGAGTTTGTAAACAAGATCATAGTTAGTTAGTTAAAAAATCATGTAAAATTCAATTACACCTTTTTCTTTTGTTATCTTAGGAAATTTAGAATGATTAAAGTATACTTAATGTAATTTGAAAGAAACATTACTTACATTTTTAGCAGAAAAATTTTTAAGACAGATATTTCCAACCGTAGTCGTTCATTTCGTGCGCGTTTGACAGGCGTTAATTGATGTACGTCAATATATTGACAACTTACGACAGGGAAATTTATCGGACGGTAGCGCAGAAGTGATATAATTCGTTCTCATTTTAAGTGAATCTGGTTAGTAGATTTTTTTTTTAAAATTCCCTTTCAAATTTTTTTTTTTTTACCTTACGTTTGAGGAAGAATTCTGCACTGAAAATAACATTTAAATTATGAAAGAAAATCAAATTTTACAAGTAAAAATAAAACAGTAAAAACATTTTTTTAAATTGAGGTTTATTGTTTCAGTCATGAAATATTTTTCTGAGAATATAAAAATTACATGAAACACCATTAATTGAAACAGGTTAACTTAATGAAATGAGATTTTATTTCTTTTTATTAAGGCAAATTTCTTTTCTATTTATTAATAATTGTGATATGACGACAGTCATGAGAGTTTTACATATTTTATTTATTAATAAAATTAACATGCTATGTTGGGTTTGACTTAACAAGTATTTAGTGGCGAGCTAACTCCAGAGAATTTAAACTCCAAAAATCGTTTTAATTGATAATTTGTCGTGTGGATAATAATTCCAAAGTAATGTACAATGAATTTATGCAATCGACTTCAAACTTGAAAATTTGGGTGCACTTTGGGTTTTTTTTTTTTTGTAATTGTAAATAGTCGATATTTTCTTTTATACCACTATTTGATTATATTTGAAAAGAAAAAGAAAAATTGAAAATGCGACGATATTCAGTCAGAAAACTTGACAAGCGTTGTTGTGTTGTTAACTTAACGAATGCAAAGCAATTTCTGAAGTAAAAACAACTTGCTTCTATCAAGGGAAACTACTCACGTGACATTATTTCAAAGCTGTGCATCCATACTTTCGTTTGAGACGATTTTAAATACACTTTTGGAATATTAAAAATTATTTAAAAAATATCAATGGGTGTCAGATTTTAATAAGCTTTCAAATTTATGATCTTTAAAATGTAGAGAACATAATATATCATTTCCATAAGGTTGCATAAAGAACTTAATTTATAAATATATAACCTTTTGTCATATTGTGTATTTGAAAAAATAAATTAATGTAAAAATTCATTTTTCATCAAAAATCTTTTCTTCTTTCAGATAATAATTACCTTCGTATATATTATTCAGAAAAGCCATTAAAAACTTTCTTAATTAAATATTGTCTTAGTTTTATTGGGTTTTGTATTTTTACAATGGAGGTAGAAGTTTGGACAATTTTGGGCATTTTTTGTAACAAAAAAAATCGATGATTTACATTCTTCAGAGTTTTGTGCATTTAATTAAAAAAAAAATTCAGGTTGCAAATAAAATTTTTTTGAGTTTTCATAAAATTAATTTCGAGGGGGTAACAGATATAAAAAAAAAAAATATTTATACCATGACTTTCAAAGAGACAAAATTTTCTAAAATAATTTCATTCATTTGTGAATAAGTTCTGAAGTTTTCATTAAAATCCAATAAGTACTTAATTTTTGCAAGAATTTCCAAATCAATGTGTCTTTCAACTGAAAAAAAAAACAAGTAAAATAATAATGCAAAAAAAGCCTAAAATGGACATCCCTAGTTTATTGCAGTTTTTATTTTACGATTTGAAGCAGATTTTTAAAAATTTGGCAGTAGTTAAGGAAAAAATTTGATTCACTTTCTCCAAGGAGTCCTGTTTATAAGTAATGTAAAACAATTTGCGAACTGTTTGAAATTCTCGAAAATTTCATAAAATTATGGGGGTATTAGATGTAAAAAATATTTTTACCAAGATTTTCTACAAATAAAAATTTCAAAAATAAAGTCATTCATTTTTTAATAAGTCCTGAAAGTTTCATTAAAATCAGACAATTATTTGACTTTTGCAAGAATTTTCAAATTAATGGATTTTTTCCCGGGAAGACTGCTACACTGAAATGGCCATTACCACAAATAGTACAAAGTTGACAAAAAAAAAGAAAAAACAAAGATGTTTTACCTAAATTTAGAACGTGTTAGAAAGAAGGAATTTTTTTTTAAATAGTTAAAAAATACTTTGTTCTTTCCTCTTAATAATATCAAACATTTTGACGATAAAACTGTTTTTATTAAGTTTGAGTTCTTTTATCATTATGCTATACTGATTTTTAGTGAAATATTGGAGGTACCTACTTAAAAGCTAAAATAACATTAAGTGTTCTTCGGAGCGTATTTACTCAGAAGCTACTGAAAGTCATGAAAACTAGGTGGATATTAATCTAGATTAGTAAAAAGAGACAGAATATAAGTGTTTATAACACCTCCAAAAGTTCTATGCAACATAATTCAAAGCACGAGTTTAAAATCCTGACGGTTAAAATCTCCTCCGACGGATTAACAAAGTATTTTTTTTTAATGAAAGCACTGAATAACTGGGCGAGTTTTCGTGATACTCGAATGTTCCATACTAAACAGTCATAGCCAAAGGTACATTTCTTACACTGCAATTCACCGCTTGTCACTTTCAAAAACGTTGTTTGAAATGTGTTTGTCCTTGGTACTTCTGAATCTTTTTTGATTCATGAAAGATGACAGCTGTCATCTTATTTCCATCTATTTTCAGTGATGGCATTTTGATTTTGTTTTCAAAACAACTACGACCCACAATCTAAAATATAAACTGCATGAACCCCTTTTGAAAGGAAGTGTTTAAAATGAACTTATGGAACCTTTTCAGAAATTTGTGACAAGATTTTTTTCAAATGTATTTATCTATAGAATCCTGCTCACTATGGCTATTATTACATGCACTGTATTTTTGTCTGGGTAGAAAGTAGTTGTTCAAGTTTACAGTTCACTTGTCTTCTGTTTCTTCTTGTACTTAGTAGTACTAGCAGCAGCAACCACATTATAATTGATAAAATGATGCTAATTGTTTACGGAAAACTAATACTCTCATAAGGATTGTTAGGATTAACGCTAAATTATAAGCGAGACACCGAAAAAAATCCATTCTGGAGTGTATTTGAAATTACATTAAACGTAATGTTGGTTAGTGCAACCAAGAGCAAATAATACTCTCCAATCGACCCAGTAACTGGTGTGATAAATGTATTTTGCGAAAACGAATAATGCAGATTTCTTATCGATAAGGAAACTACACAGATTCTGCTAAAAGCTGAGGAGAAACCCTTAAAGGAGCCAGTGTCCCGATACAAAAAAAACACATCGAAAATTTAAGGTTAAATTAAGCTATAATGAGAAGTGACAGTTGGTCTAAGGTTTTGTCTCTAATAGCTGAAAAGGCAAAAAGAATGATAAAATATCATGTTTCAGCTTTACAAAAAAAAAGTAAAATTGTCAACAATCCTAAAAAGAGGGAAATTGATGAATATCGAAATTTTCTGAGGGATCAACATTTATCGCTTTTCTTTTCATCGCCAATAAAAGCAAGACTTTCAGTCGAAAAGCGGTCAGTCAATTGGTGACGGCTAGTTACAATCGTAATTCGACATGTGTTGGCTGCTCTCGTGAATGGGGAGATAACTGATCCCAAACTAGTTCATCTTTCGAATCTCTGCGGTCTAAGTATTATTTTGGTGGGATCTCTCTCTCTCTCTCTCTCTCTCTCTCTCTCTCTCTCTCTCTCTCTCTCTCTCTCTCTCTCTCTCTCTCTCTCTCTCTCTCTCTCTCTCTCTCTCTCTCTCTCTTTGAGGAAGAAAAACGCCTTCCTTTGAGAAAGGCGGAGTATGACAAAGAAAATGAATAGATTCGGTAAAGAAAGAAAATAAGAAAAAAATTCTATATGAAACTAGAAAGCCCTGGGCAAAATGAATGCGTAGTTAAAAAAAGACAAACTGAAAGAAATTGTTTTATGTCTGTACATAAAAATAGAAAAAGAAACTAAATAAATATTCTCAAAGAAAGAATAGTGAAAAAAGGAAAATGCACAAAGTAAAAAAAGTTGACGACGAAAGTATTCACCTTAAGGGTCTATTCTTAGGATTGCTGAAAATCTGTCGCACTGACCAACACCATAAAATCATTATACTGATGTTTGGCCATTGAAATACAAAATTTGAGAAGTGGGCTGGGCTAAGAATGTTTCAGCACATTCTTGTACGGAGAGGGGGGATGCCAAATTAACCGGAGTTAAGAGCAAAAGAAAAACTGTTCGTCTTAATTGGGTCCACTTGACATTTTCAGATAACAGGTCAGACGCCCTGCCTATTCATTTATTCCAAGACTGGCTTATCCGTAACATTTAGTAACAAAAACATTCGACATGACTCGCTTGTCTCTTTTTCCCCCTCAGCTCAGTCTCAAATTAGATGCAGTTCACTATACATTAATGTTGCAATACGAAATACAGTAATAATAAAATTATTTGATTTGTGCTTATGTATTTATTAAAAATGTTATCTAGTGCCCTTAAAATATTTAGATAAAATATCAATGAAAGGAAGAAAATCTACTTAACTAAATGTATGGTTTTAAATTTAAATAAAATTACAATTTGTTACTATCATTGAATGAAGCTTCTGTTGTACCGCGAGGTGTTTGAACACTCCAATAATGTTTTTAATATTTAGCAAATAGTAAGTCACATGTTCCTGATTAGTGAAATATCTTTCTGAATACAAGTTCTTATGGGTTCAGTCGTAATATGTGTGCTAATTACTAGTATTAAGACTGTAATTATAGGGGTAGTGGTATGCCAATATAACAGTAACATTATTCGATGCCTGTAATTTGAAGAACAGTTGAAGAGTCTGGCGGGTATAAATGTTTTTTTATTTAGACTATGATCTTTTAGATCATAGTCTAAATAAAATGAAACCTGTTTTTGTATACCGTATATACTCGTATATCATGCAACTTTTGAAGACCTAATTTTGAAGCTAATTTTAAAGGGGTTGTATCATACATGAAATATAAAATTAGCGTATCTACTGTTGGCCTAGCTAAGCGGTTGACTAAAGTAGATATCCATTTATTGTAGTCAAATTAGCTTCAAAATTAGACCTTCAAAGGTCGCATTATAAGCAAGAATATAGGGTATTTTAATTTTAGAAATTTAAAATTCATTTTTAATATTGGCCTTATTCAATTCTTCAAAACCAAACATTCCTCCTATAAAAGTCGAGAATAACACTAAAAACTATACGAAATATTTTAAAGAAATGTTAAGAGTAGAGTGAAAACTCGACTACTAATGCTATGACCATACCCGCTAGTATTAACGATTAGTTAAGAAACCTAAAACTTTAATTAAGTACCTTAAAAACTGGTGAAACTTTGAGGAATAAAGTATTTCACCGTCAAGTTGTCATGTTAGTTCTATTTGCTATAAATATGTACGTCTTTAATAGGAAGTCAATATCTTCTCTATTTACCGTGTACCGTTTTAAATTATTTATCAGAAGTATGATTATTTTTCAGTGGTTTATAAGTGAATATTTCTGTAGTCCACATTTCATTATGCTGATCTATAGTCGTTCACTCTCTAAACTTTTAATTAATAATGCAATGAAGCCAAACGCTAGCATTTTGCCAATATTTGATAGATTACAACTTCTGAGTGCTACGATTAAAATGCATAATAAAACAGATTCGGAAGATATTAAATGAGGAATAAAGTACTAGATTTACATTAAAAGTCTTAAAATCTTATCCAATAACTCTATTTAATTTCTTATTACAGTGGAATATAAACCATTCAACTGAATAACTGTTAATTTCTTAGCATAGTCAGTTTTTAAATGGTATTTTCTGATAATAATGTACTTTAAAACTTTCCTTGGTGAGTACTAACCTGGAAAGTTGAATCAAAATTATAGTTTCTAGTCCGAAACATATGAGTAAACTAATAAAATAAATTGAAATGAACAGCGGCAGTTCAGACACAGCAGTACGAGAGCGAACAGTTCGTCTTCAAGTCGTAATCTCTGTGCAAAGAGTTCATTAGAATATATTTAAAGATGATGTTTCATAAATGTTCGTATTTCTCTCTTTATGTGTATACAGCTGTCAGTCATCTGAGGACTGGCCAAGTATTTTAAGTGATTTACTAAGCGTTCCATTGTGGAACAGGTTCGCAAGTATGGAGCACCCAGCCATGTTCGAGTTCATGACTCAGCTGTAATTAATCTAGCCAAAACTTTACACCACGTTGAAGTGTCCAGGTTTCATATGAAAATATACATGCAGAGGGAATAAATAAAAAGAAAATCACAAACCAATCCAATTACGGAAAATGAGATGTCGTTTGTTATGTTTATAATACTTTACTTGGAATATTTTATTTACACCATGGCAAAGTTTTAAAGAAACACTTCAACAATATAGGAGCCTGGCCAAAACCGACCTTGAAATGCACAAAATGCTGTAAATGACTCTCACTAAGTAGCAGCTTATCAACATTCGCAAGCAAAATAGATCGGAACGGTTCATGAAAGAGTTGAATTTAAAATAGGCAAACATCATGAAAACGGATGTGTTGAAAGGATTTTCGATTTATCTAGCTGGATACTATTTGATTTATTAACTGATATCATTTGTAGAAATGTTCCCATTCAAACAATTTCTAATTTTATGTTCAGTCATCAATTAGCATTTTTCTTTGAACGGAATGAAAAATTCCGTGCAAAGGCTCTAATGTCAATAACAAATGACTGCTTTGATATTAAACTTTTAAATCTCTCATGATACATCCCAAACGACTGCTAAACGAAGAAGAGGAAAATATTTAGAACAAGAGCTTAAAAGCTGTCCTGTTTTTAAGCTAATGGAAACAGGAAAGTAAAGTAATACAAAACTTTCATGAATCGAATGTAACTTATTGGATGAAATATTCTAGATTTTCTTTTTCCTTTCCATTATAGAAAGTAGCGCCACAAAAATCACGATATTCAATATTTAAATTTTTTTTTTTTAAATGAAAAGCTTTCTTGAAGCTTTCATTTTAGCTTTAATTTAAAGTTAAAGGATTAAATTTACTATTTCAAGTAAACAAAATACTCTGGTATGTTTCAAACAGAATGATATTGATTGGAATCAATTTCTTTGGTAACCTCTACAAAGTCGTCCATTTTTCAGACATTTGTAAACACAATTTAGTTCCTGCAAAAAATAATATATACTTTTCTGAAACTCTATTTGAGGAATATTAGGTGATTTAAAGCATAATTAATCTTATTTGAAAGAAATATTTACTTTAAGTTTAAGATGTCTCAGAAAGCATTGTTTTTAACTCGACAGTAGCTGATTTGACCTTATGAAAAGTTTAATGTTCTCTGTAAAACAATTTAAGAAAATGACGTGACTGCATTTTTATATAATTTTTAAGTATTCAGTAATTTTTAAGAAATTAGGAAAATATTCTCCGTAATTAAATTTTAGAAATGTTGACTTCAAATTTGCTATAGTCATTGTGATAATGTCGCGTATGGTCACTATTTGCAAAAAAAAAAAAAATGGGAACGTTTACACAGAAGAAAATTTAAAATTCTTTAAAAAATATTGATGTTTGATGATTTGTATTAATCATTTCCATTTATGATTATAAATATAGTTTTCACTTAATAATATCATCTAAAAGGCTGAAATTAATACAGAAATTTTTACTTTTTTTTTAAATGCTATAAATTATTATATTTAAAAAAGAAAAAACAATTCTTGTAAAAATTCATTATTCCTCGGATTTTTTTTTCTGAAGACAGTAGTATCCTTAATATGTCTTATTTATAAAAGCAATTAAGTTTTGCTAATTAAATATCATAATTTTATTGCATTTTTATTTCATTATTTTACGATTCGGAGCAGAATCTCGATAAATGAGAAACTGTTTAAAAACTTATTTACATTCTCCAAAGAGCCATGCTTTTAATAAATATAAACATTTAGCTTGATCAAAATTTAATACACGTTTAAAAAAATGTTTTCTAAAAACAAAATAAAATAAATAAATTTCATTTGTGAATAAGTTCTGAATTTTTTTTATTAAAATCCAACAATTATTTGATTTTTACAAGAATTTCCAAAAGAATGATTTTACCGTAAAAAAGACTTTAAATTTCCCGTAGTAATCTTTGGCCCATCGCTGACACAAGAAAACAAGACTCTAACCAAAATTTCGAACCTGCTCGAAAGCACAAAAAATGATATAATAAAATAATTTGGTCTTTACTCTTACAAATTTTGACGATAAACCTGTTTTCATCAAGTTTGGGGATTTTTCATCATTTTTTAGCGAAAAAAGTAGTTTGTTACATTATAGTAACAGAGCACTACAATAATTGCTTCATACCGGATACATTTTAAAGAAAGGAATAAAGCCTAACTAATACGTGTGCCTCCACACACAGACATTATATATATATATAATTTCATGATTACATTGATATTATTTAAGCAAATGAAGACATAAATTGATAATCAAAGTACAGAAGTAGTGAGAAAATCAAGAAACAAAAGTAAATTAAATAGAATTATGATTTTATCAATAAACACCGGCTGCTTAAAAGATTTCACTATTTAATAGAATATCGAGGCCCGAATAAGAAAGATACGAAAAGAAAATAGAAAGACCCAGAAAGCGAAATGTGTTTATCCAAGTTGAATGTATTAGAAAAATCAATATCTGACATGTAGAATATGACGACTTGGTGTATCTGGTTCAAGTGTCATTGAATGAAGGAAATAGAAGTATGTGAGAGTGTGTAATGTTGGCGATATTTCTATCTTACAAAAATGGACTATCGGTCTGGTTGTGATCAATGAAAACGGCATCTGCAAAGTACTGTACATAAATAAATTAGCTCAAGGCATAGGAATTGCTTTGAAAGTAAAGATCATTTTATTGTCCATTTGTTACAGCCGTCACTATTTTATGCTGGGTGACAGCAATTTATCAACAAAATTTGTTTTTGTTTGGCAAACTATTGGCCAAATAATTACTTCAAAATGCTTGAAAGCAAACTAATCATAAAAGCAAAAGTGGAAAATGAAAGTATGCAAGAATAAAGTTAAAAAAACGTATTCAAAGCAAAATATTTCTATAATGAGCAGAAAACCATAGAAAGTAGCAGTAACTTTTATAGACTAGGAGAAACGTGTGTATGAGTGAGTTGGATACATGAGATGACTATAGTGTTATGTTTAGGAGTATACGTTTCACAGAATAACCATCATTTAGTTTTATTGATTTTTCTTTTTATTTCTGTCGTATCGTTTTTAATGTTATAGTTTTCCATTTTGTAAAATAACTTCTCTGGAGAGCGATATTTTTTTTTATTGTGGCCAACCCTCTTCACTTATAAAAAATGTATTTCAAAATTAAGACTATATAATTTTTTTTTTACATCATTGACAAAAATAATTGTCTTAAGGTAGAAGCAAATTAGGAAACACGAAAGCCTCCACGGTTTTACTTTGTTGGATTTGGTTATAAAATAACCGGCTGCATAAATGTACTGGGAAACACATGAGATTGTAATAAATCAACAAAACCAAAGATTTAATCACAAATGCGTGTCAATGTTTAAAAATAGAACATTCCTAAATAACTAAAAAAAATTTGATTTCTTGTGAGTATTTTCGTCATGTCATGTTGAAGAATACGGACATAAATCTGAAAGCGATGTATGCAATCGATTTCATCCTAACATTGCTAGATGGACAGTGCGTTTCAACTGGGCGCTCTCACACACAGACCTATCGTTCTTTTCTTCCTATTCTGAAATTAGATTTATCCAGTAAGCACAAATGTTAAAGTCAGCAGGAGTTGTGGTTCAAGCATTTAGTTCAACTCAAATTGAACATTAATTTCTAAACAGAATTCTAGTCGTAGACGGTCTAAGATACCGGTGAATTTTCATACAAATAAATATACAGGGGTTGGACAAAATAAATGAAACACTTATTAAATTCAAAGAAAATTTATTTAATATGGAGTTGGTCCTCCTTTAGCCTCACAGACAGCTTTAATACATCTAGGAATGGAATCATACAGCTTCCTGACTTCATCCAGAGGAATTTTCAGCCATTCTTCCATTAACACCTGCTCCAGCTCTTTAAGGCACGACGGTGGTGGATAGCGGCTCCTAACTTGTCGCTCCAAAATGCACCACAAATGTTTATTGATATCAGGAGATTGGGGAGGCCACTCTATGTGTTCTAGCTCACTTTCATGCTCTTCATACCAATTCTTAACCACTCAGGCGGTATGTATTGGAGCATTATTATCTTGGAAGATGCAGTCACCATCAGGGGATAAAGTCTGGGCCATTGGATGAACATGATCACCCAAAATGTTCAGGTAAACTTTGCTGTTGATTCTACCACGCAGTGCAACTATTGGACCGAGACATTTCCATCATATAGCGGACCAAACTATCACTGATCCACCACCATGCTTTACTGTTGGAAGAACGCAGTCAGGGTTTGTAAGCTTCTTTGGGCTGCCTCCACACATAAACTTGCCCTGAAGTTGGGAAAAGAGAAAAACTGGACTCATCTGAAAATATGACTTGCTTCCATTGGTCTACAGACCAGACATTGTGATCTCTGCACCACTCCAACCACTTCTAAATGTTGCTAGTGGAGAAAAGAGGTTTCCTTACGGCGGCTCTTCTCCATCCCCTTCCTCGTTAGGTGGTCAGTGATGTCAGTTCTCTGGTGGATGCGGGGCGTTTTTCGTTTCGGGTGTGATTTTTCGTATCTGTTGTTGTGTCTGAATGAGTGCATGTCTGTGTGAGTGCTTGGGATGAATGAATGTTTTTATTTTTATAGTCCCGCATTAATTTCGTCCGGTTAACTGATGTTTCTGCCACATTTAGTGATTATGGGGGTTTTATTACTAACACGATTTTGTTTAGTTTCTTGTAAATAGTTATTTGTCTCATTGTTACCACTCACTGAGGTTATTTTTAAAAAAAAATTAAAATTGTTATTTTATTCCCCTCCCCCCACAAACGATAAATTGTACATATGGGGTCTAGTTAGTATTTTCATAGTCATTGAGGTATTATGGTGGGTGTGAAAAGAAAGGTAAGTAAGAATGTGTTGTTTTGGTGCAAGAAATATTGTTAGTATGATTGGGTCAGCGTTTGTGGCTAGCTAAGTTTAAAAGTTAAGACAGATGACCGACCTTTTCCCCCACTTCGGCCTTGTGCCACATTTTCTGTTAAAATACAGAAATAAATAATCTCTTTTGCAACTCTAGCTATAAGATGGGAAAGCCCCTTCCCACATTGGAGCAAATTCATTTTCAATGTTTTACTTTTCTTTTGTGACCTTTTGTACTCAAACACACACGTGTCTATCACGTTGGCCTAGAGAAATTTCACACATGCAAACACACATTCTTCAATTTAAATGTTTTATGAAACTAGTCTTTAAATGTTTTCTTCGTTTATTGCAATACTTTTTTAATACATGCATTGTCATATGTTTTATATTCCTTTGTGTTACTCATTTTCACTTGGACTCACAATCGAATACGCAATAATTGTTACGGGAAAATAACAGCAGGATACACAACAAGCCTTCCTGCAACACTTTAAGAGTTTTATCAGTTGCGATGGAGATCACATAAAATGAAGTTATGAATGAACGTGATTAAATTTAGATATAGGTAAGTCAATCTTGAAGTGTCTTGAAATAATACAAATTTTTGCCAGTTTACCACCAAACCACCATTAATAACTCTTGCCGATGTATTTATTTTACTCCATTTTCAAAATGGAAGCCAATTGAAGTTGGTAAATTTTGTAATACAGTCAATTATTTTAAATATCATAAAAAAACGCATATAATCTGTGTTTTTCGTGTTGTTGATATAAGATCCTGAATTTAGGCAATAATGGCAGAAGTAGAAAACTAGGAAAAAATCTCAATCTGATAGTAGTTGATCTTATAATCTGTTTTGTATACATGTATCCTTGGAAGCAAATCTTTTTTTTTCTTTATTCCTAAATGACTCTCATGATGGGGTTGTGGTAGAGCCACTGAGATCAATGATGTGCACTTGATGGTTCCCGTACAACTGAACCAGAAGTAAATGAACAGGCAACAACTGATAAACTAGAAATTTAATTTTAAAGTTTTTTAAAGTTAAACAGCTAATTTTTTTAAACAGCTTCTATTTTTTTACTATATATTCAGATGTTGATTGCATGTATTCAACTACCCACTGGAAGAATTCCGTTTCCCGTTTTTCTAACCGAATACTTATTTCTAAGAAGCTAGGATAAAGCTCCTAATGATATGTGGACATCTTGGTCTACAATATTATACTCTATGTGCTGAGCAACAACCGTCAGACAAAAATAAAATATTTCCAAAACGCTCTTTCCACTGTTGTAAAAGACATTTATCATCAGGCATAGACATTTGTATTTCAGGTTATTTTTCAACACGCCACTCATTTCTCTGACAGCCTGTGAACGTGGGTGAAAGTGTTACATCTGTTACCCTTTAACGTTACTCCAGTTCTGATTACCAATTCATCAATTCAACGCATCAGTGATCGATTTCACTGCTATTGGCCCATTTCATCGAATGTCTCAAATGCAATCAGCCTCTTCTTTATTGTGCTATTCATTGAACTTGTAATTTATTCCCTAACATATCTCGGTCACAAAGTATCAATTTCTCTATACTATTCCCATAACATGTACAAACTGTTGTCTAGGTCGTTTTGAAACCAGACCGGCTATATGAATTGTAATCTAAAATTAGACTTTTATATTGCAATCGAAATTAAACAAGAGTAAAGTGAAAGCTATGAAATTAAACTGAGTTTGTTTTTAATAAAATAACAAACTGAAAAATTTACATTTCGGAAAGTGAATTAGTTATTTTTATGAAATTTTACAGATAAGATGAAGACAGCTCCTTGTTAAATTAGTATATATATCAATTATAGGAAGGGGCTTTAGTGCGGAGTGTAATATTACATCTTTTCTGCTTAACCTTATCAGAGTAATTTTGACTTAAAGCTGCTTTTTTTCTACCGTCAAAGGTAAAGTTGCATAATCCTTACAGAATCGATTTAGAGTCCGGGACCTGTCAATTGATTTGTTTGCATTTTCGTTAAAGTTAATAAAAGCAAGAAATGTACAGATTGCAAACTTGTCATCAGTTGGCTTGTGTTTAAATCTTTGGGATAAATTATCATCAAGGATGAATACATTTTTCTACAAATATTATTTCTTTTTATCGTATCTCTAAGTTCGTTATCGGATCGGCGAGATTTGAATAAATGTCCAATCCTCTCTTAACATGGCAGAGTTTAACCGATTAAGCCAAAATGACCTAACAAATATCAACTCGCTTATTACGATTTATAATTCATATTAATGGTCGTGGAATAATTACCTGTGGTTAGCGATGAAAACTCTCAAAGATTAAAAAACATCCCATTTAAAAATATTTTTATTAAATGAAATATTATTCCTTAGCGTTTGATCTATTACTTTCTGCTCGATTTCAATTATTTTAAGCCAAAAGTCTATGGTGAATATTTTAAAAATATCATTAGAGTAAGAATTCTAAAATAACTTGCATAATAAAATGACAGATGCATGTATAACCTTTACATATGAAATTGCAGGAATTTAGGTAATGATGACACCGGTAAAAATCTGATAGTAGTCTCGATCTTATAATCTGTTCTCTATTCATGTATCCTTGGAAGTAATCTTTTTTATTCCCTTATTACTTAATATGTCTTCCATGATGGATGGGTTTGTGGTAGAACAACTGAGATCAATGGTGTGTACTTGTTGGCTCTCGGACAACTGAAACAGAAGTAAATAAACAGACAGAAACTGTCCTCTGATTAGAAATTTAACTTTAAATAATTTAAAATTAAACACCAGTAGCTGTTCAATTTTAAGCTGTTTAAAGAGTCTGTTTATCACTTGTTTTCCGTTTTTTACCTGTGCCTTTATTCGTTCATCAAAATTGCAGATATATATACAGTGTATGTCATTATAAACAATTTCTAGAGTGATGGATATTTTTTTCATATTAGCATACTTTTCAGCCTAAGAAATCAGGGTTCAACTGTTAACTGTATTCATAAAACTATTTCCATTTTTTTCCGGTAAAAATATACAACTTGCAGTGTAACCTCGTTTCACGAATTTAATTTGCCCTTGAAGGCTGTTCGTGACCCCAAATCTTCGTAAACCGAAACTATTTTTCGCCATAAGAATCTATCTAAAATGGATTAATCCCTTCCTGAACGCCAGGTGATTTTGTATTTAAATATTTACATTAGTACTTTGTGTGTAAGTTCATACACAAACCAATGCAAAACATTTAATTTAGCACATAAAAATAAAACGCAATATTAAACCGATAAATTATAGACGAAAACAATTTAATTTTTACCATACCTATACGGAGGAGAGTTGATGGCGTAAGGAAGGGGTTAGACGTTTTGAAGGGGGAATCACATTCCATAAAAACATCAGGTGTCTTTCTGTGGTGTCTTCTTAGTTTTATATCTCTAAGCACAACTTCACCCTGCTTAAGACTTACTGGGCTTCTGTCTCACGAAAAAAAACTTTTTAAAATGTCTTTTAATTGAGAAATGACATTTTCATTGAAAAATGTATATAACCTGATCACAGTATTGTTAGCCTATGTTTAAATAACTTACACGTTGAACTTCAATGTGTTGCATGCTATCATACTTTTCAAATTGCCGAACATTAGAAACCAATTTTAAATCGGAATAGAAATATTTTTCCAAGGCCATAGGATCTCTTACTGTACTTATAATTTTATCTTTTAAATATTCAACTCTCCTCAGTAATACATAATTTTCTTTGTCTGGCAAAGGATAGAACTGTCTGCACAGATCTTATCTTTAGTCATTTTAGCTATCCAGAACAATATTTAATCTGACAGAAATATGCACAAAGAACATTACCAGAAAAATACTTTGCAGCTTGTTATGGAGATTTTATAAGCGTAGCTAAGGTGTGGCACAAGGCCGCAAGTATGGGCACCAAGTGAGAATCGAACTCTCTCTTCATTCGTAATTTATCTAGCGAGGCAAACTTGCTAACCATTACACGAAGAGCCCATTTGCTGTTTGTTAGGTATCCGTTCAAAGTCACAGTGTATTGCCTTAGCTTTCCACTGACCGACCAATTATTACCCCACGTTGCATTTCAATCTTCGATCTCATCGGTGTGCACCGAAAGCTGAGAAAGGGCGTCTTGCATGCTCACATGGTAACACAATGAAAGAACGCGAACCCTAAATCCCGTATTATGTGTAGAAGTTTTATTCAGGTCTTCGCTTGATTGTCCAGGTGGGTTTGTAGGTGATACTTGGGACAAATCCTGCTTTGTCACCTCTTTCCTGTACCAATTCCTTTGAACTACTCAACCAGATGCGGTGGATGAAAATAAGAAATGGAGGCTTCAGAAATCTTCGACAGATACGTCCGTCTCCCGCCAAGGACGAACCAGAACTCTCCCCGATCCCAAACATTACTGTTAATATAGACTCGGATATACCCTATTCCGTTTTTCCGCCACTTGATCTCCGAGAATCCATCATCCACCGATTTACGCTTACGTTATTCTTAGGTCAAAGTAGACGCCGCTTAGAAGACCAAACTTCTAAAGGAACCCTCTACTACTCTGTCAAACAGAAACACTTGAGATCGAGATAAAACCACTCCCTCTCTTTCTGTGTGGATCTCCATAGTATCACACAGGGTAAATTTAACATGTTTTCTAAGTAGCATAATCAATTTGTTCGATTTCCGTAATTAATTCTGATCAATTCGACTGCATAATTAGATAATGCCTTCATATATAGCAGGATTATTGTTTATCACATTCTTAATTAATCTTTTCACTTCGAGTCCTTGCCATTATTAGCAATGCAATTGAAATCTCATTTAATCATTACTTGCTAAATCGTTTTATTCAAACGCCTAAACATTTTTCTCACTACTCTCATAAATAGCAAATGAACGCCATTCAAGCAGAGATGCAATTTTATAGTAATCGTCGTATTTTTAAATTCAAATTAACTTACCATATGAAATATAAAAATCCATCTGTGGATATATTTTAACAATATCCAGATAAGTATTTTTCTTTTCCCAGATATTTACTTATTTGCTACCTGTTTTTCTTTTTGACTCTTTAAAGAAATGTCTCTACATTCGCCGATGTGATATTATTTTGCTAGTGTCGTTAAGTGATATTAGGTTCGTTAAGTTTTAACTAAATTTAGAAAGATCGCATTTGATTTTAGTCTGACAACTTTAAAGAATCAGCTTAATGCAAAAAGCAATTCCTTTGAAGACTGCAGAAGCTACCACGAATTCTTCTTTACTTTGAAAGATAAAATCTTCTTGGACATTATCAAGTTGGCTGAAAGAGTGCAGAGGAGAACGGAAAGAGGCGTAAATATGTTGTTCATCAAAGACAACACCGACAAATATTCTGGTTTTATTTAAAAAAAAATAAAAACGAACCTTTTCGCTCATGACAAATGTTTTTAGATTCCTTCATGCGTTTTGAAGTATGCACAATGTAAATTCGTAAGTTCCATAACTAAAATCCATTAGATCAACATTAAGTCACTTTGTGGAACGGGCTCTGGCACGTCTGCTTCTTTGAACACTTATCTTAATCTCTTCAAGTCAAGCCAATCGTTATCCCTTCTTGTCCTCATAATCTCCACTTTATACCACCTTCTCATCCGCTCATATCACATACTAATTTCAGTTTTATTTTTTTTACTTTCAGTGGCTCTCGAGTATTGTATAGTTGATTTTTTTAATAAAAAAATGCGGTTTTAGATTTCTTAAATCGACTACTGAAATCGTTACTATTTCAGTTGGTTTAAAATCAATTAGACTGGGCAATTACGAAAAGCTACATTGTTTTAACGAAAACACTTCTGCTATTTTGTAAACCTTTTGTATTTAACTTAGCTAATTGACACACATTTAGTGACTGTTAGTATACATTTACTTTTCTCTAGGAATGCCAGTTTAGTAAGCAAAGTATATACACGGTTTCAATTTGTAAGCAGTATTCCGCATTTATGCTTAAAATAACCGTACATTGTCAAGAAAATGCAAAGATTTCAATTGATTTGATAATATTTCAGTGGCAAAATATCAACCAGTAAACGAGACAAAAACTTATAACGGTTTCAGTGATAATTTTACACGGGTTAGTATAACAGTGGAGTTGAATGAACAATAACATTACGTATGAGAGATAAAGTGCAATTTTCTTCTTGGTCTGTACAATGGTAGAATTAGAGAAGGGGGAAATATACCTGCACCGAGTAAACGATGAAATCATAAATGAATGTTTAATCTTCAAACAGAAGTTTAACTTATTCTAACACAAGATCATATAAGATGGAGACTAAATCTGAATAATCTATCTTCAAATTGGCTGCGGTCAGTCTACCTTGAAAAACAGCATTCACAATCTTAACACCGGTTATAAAGACAAAAGTACATCAGCCAGCACCCAGACCAACAATCATATGGTTATTTTTAATGAAATTACAATTAGTAGAATCATTAAGTACTTATTTGCTTTATTTTAATAAAATGTTATTTCCTAATTGGTACTGAATAATTTAAATCCAGATGACAAGCGAATGGGGGAAATTGAAATTTCCTTCTCGATTTCAGTTCAGTTGTGAAATAGGAAAATGAAGAAATCGAATCTTAACTGAAATCAATTCTCTCACCTACTCGTATATCTGCACGCCTTCGCATAATCTTTGAACGATATTTTGACTAAAATACACTTTCCACTATATTTATTCTACGAAACGGAGAAAAAACAATAGCTATTATATGAAGATTTTTAAGAACAGTATGCTCACATCACTAATGTCATAACCCTTAACAGCCAAAATATTTTATATTAAAATACATCGCTGTATAAACTAAACTTCATATCCACGCTGAAATATTTCCAGGTAAATTCAAAACAATTTATTTATATTATTGACAGCAAATACATTATTCTGTTAGGATAATAAAAGGATATATTTAGAAATCATTTTAAATCTAGCATCCTCCTCCAAAGATCGTGTAATGTCCGCTGCGTAACCCATTCATGCATAACCTGGATCATCAGGGCAGACCGTTTATCAATAGTGCAGTACAATAAGCTGTCTTATATATAAAATAAAAAAGCAGTCTTTCAAAACGCCAGTCTCTCAATCCTCAGGGTAGAGATTCATCTGAACCTCTACATGGTCTTCGCATTGTATTTTGTTTCCACGCGAGCAGATTCGATTTCCACAAGTTATTTAAGTTGCATGAAGAATGTAGAGAGACCTCTACAAGTTCAAGTGGACGAATAAACAAAAATGAGGGATAGACATCTATAAGGAACGGAAAATGGTAAATTTTTGCTTCTATTTATCTTTCCAAGAGAGAGTATATAAGAAAAAAGGGGGACGTAATTACTATGACTAAGCTCTCTTTCCCTAACGAATAAGCGTAGATGGTTGAGTTTAAAAGTACTCTTAGCTAGGTATTGATTTCATTCTTTGAGGACTGGGGGCGATATTAAGAAGATATATGACTTGATGGTTTGATAAGTAATATCAGCTGAACAATAACCATGTCTACGATGGATTGTTCTGCTTTTATATTTCGTTTTCAGTACTTTGGGTTATAAATTGAAAATATTAAAACTGAGTGAGAACAAAATATGAACCTGGATTAGTCGTCAAAGTTGAAAAGGACTCGATCATATTCGAGGTAATATTTAATATTCAGTTGAACATAGGCTGAAGAGAAAAAAGGTGTTGTATATTTCCCTTTGTATATTACTTAAGGGGAGGAGGTGATAGTTTCTTTTATAAAAATTCGCCCCCATCATCGCTTTCATTTGATATAGAATTTCAATACAAAGTTACAATTATTACACATTCACTTGTTAAGTAAGTAATGATGAAATGGTTCTCGCGTTACGTTAATGATAGTTTGTAAATATCGAAAGGTAACAACAGTAATATGTTTATAGAAAGCCTAGATGTATTTTGCAAATAATAAAATTCACATTTTCCAATGTAGAATAGCATTAGAGAACCTTGTTTCAACAAAAACTCACGTGTAGGAAGTCTTCATATCTAGTTCAATATCCTTTCAACGAATAGAAACTCTTACAAACATACTACATAGCTAAAAATTCAAAATGGAATCCAATAAAGTCTGTAAGAAAAAAAATTGCATTCACCTTTCTCTTTCTATAACTTAGTACTTGGCTGGTTAGTTCTTCATAAGATCATAAAGTCGAATAATCCCTAATAATCCAATCCTGCAGAGATCTGCACAAAGGAACGATTAGAGAAATAAATCTTGCTTGTGTCGAAACAAATGGTATGTTTACTCTGTCATGCATGAATATAACATACATTGCTTTCTGGAAATATTATTTCCTTTATTTTATATTATTTATATTAACAATCTCCTTGAGGTCATACTGGCCAACCAAATGCAATGGTAATGCAGAATTCGAGCACCAACCATTAAATGTAGATTTATTTCCATTCGAATGTCAGACTATTTCGGCAACATTCTCCAGTTTGCCAATAGCGATTTACTAAGTGTAGCTTAGATGTGGCACATGACCGCAAGTATGGTGCGCCCAGTGAGGATCGAATTCAATATTCATTCGTAATCGATCTAGCGAGACAAGCTTGTTAAGTATTACACTGTGGAAGTTCTTGTTCCCAGTTTACCAATAGTTAAATTTTTTATTGTATTTAATAACGTCTTATTTAGAAAAAGACGCCAAACGTGATGAAAACAAACTTTTATCGTCTAAATATTTATGTTATCATTAAGAGGAAAGATCAAAGTTTATTTTAATTGTTTTTTTAAATTTTTCCTTCTTTTTAGAACAATCTGAATTTTTATTTAAAAATCCTTGTTTCTCTTTTTATCACCGGAACTAGTAAAATAACATACAATTTTTAGCACGTTTTTTTTTTGTATGATGCACATTAATTTGGAAAATCTTGCAAAAATGAAAATAATTGTCGGATGTTAATGAAACATCCAGAAACTATTCATAGATGATCGAAATTATTATAAATATGTTTTCTTTTATTAAAGTCATGGCAGAAATATTTTTTCATAATTATTACTCCCCCATAACTAATTTTATGAAAACGCTAGAAATTCGATCGCATCGGGTTTAGTGATTACAATAGTTAAAAGCACAAGGCTTTGAGGAATGCAAATCATTTTTTTTAATTGGAGCCCACGTACCTGAGAATCAGCTCTGAATTGTAACATACAAAACTCAATAAAACAAATATATTATTTAATTTCAAATCCTTTTATTTGCTTTTAGTTGTTTTTATGAATATGGACAATATTTTCTGAAAGCAAAAAAAATTTTTGATGAAAAATGAATTTTTAATACAATTATTTGTTATTTTTTAATTATAATAGATTTTTACATTTAAGTTGTTAAAATATTATAAAATTAGTTAAAAGCCGCATCGGGTTTTGTAAGTGTCTTGATGAGATAGATCTTTGTTTAGTGCGTTGTAAATTGTATCGTTTTGACTAATCAGAAGACCCGCAGTAATTAAGAAATGTAATTTTGTGTTTATAATCGGGCTGTAATTATAAAGTACGGAAGACCAACCAGAATACAATTACGTTGCGTTATTTGAGCTAAGCATTGTTGTCGCTGTTAAGGCATTTAATTTTGCGAAACACGTGTGGAGAAGTTTATTTGATTTTTCAATTTCAACTGAGAAGGGTACCTACAAGTATCCATATCATCTTATGAAATTTATATGATCTTATGTTTATATTAATCTCTGTTATAGCATTTTTTCCATAAATGAAATATCAAAATTAATAATAAAATGAATGGAAATACAGATAACACTGTAAAATGTAGTAAATGTACATAAAATTATAATATTCTATCTACACTTCTGATAAAATTTCATGAGAAAGGTACCTAAAAAATTAATTAGATACCTTTCTTATGAAATTTATCTAATTCGTAACAGTCTTGTTTTAATTTCTTTATAATATATTTTCCATAAAGTATCATAAACGTAAAGGTGAAAGCTAAATACAAAATAAAATTAGAGCGCTGAAAGTTTTCCTAAAAAATAACAAGGTAAATAATTTGATCACTTAAATGTAAAATATTTCACATTTCTCCTTCCATAGAACAGATTATCCTCACGGAATCCATCAGTATGTCATTCAACACCTGTCAAGTGACGCGAAAGTTTATGACCTGCTTTGTTTTATTTTCAAGTTACCTCTTTTCGGCGCAGAAGCTAAGTTAAGCTTGGTTCAAAATATTTTAAATAAACATTATAATTTCTGATTTTCTTAAAATAAGTTTTGAAAAAATGATAATTGATATTTAAAAGAATTTCAAACTGAGATTTTCATTGATTCATATAAAATGGAAAAAAATGATCAATTTTGCTGACTCAAAAAAAACAAGATTTTTAACGAAATTTTCGGATGTGTTAGGAACGATTAAAAAATGTAAAAACATACCACAAAAATACTTTGATCTTTCCTCTTAATAATAACATAAACATTTAGACGATAAAATTTTGTTTTCGTCAAGTTTGGCGTCTTTTTCATCATGCTATGCTCTTTTTTTTAGCGATCTCGTGGAGGTACCTATATTTAGTCCTAATTTTAAGTGTCCGTTTTTGGAAATTATGGTTATTACCTACGTTTTGAATATCAGACTTAGGATTTAAATTTTACTGTTCTTTTGTAAAGTTTGCTTTGGGAATCATGGAGACAGAGGTCGTTTATTGACTGAAAAACTAAATCACATTTACCATTAATATTGATTTATACAGTAGAGGATTTGTCGGTGGTGGGTTCTATTTAAATAATAGCTTTGAAGTAATTCAGTATTCTATTAATTGTGGAATTTTCCCAAGCGAGTTTTTATACATGAATTAACTTTTGTATTAATATTAATTTAAATACATTACACTCTCTGTAACATAGCAATGTGCCAATAATAAAATGACTTAAATTCCCTTCACTCCATTTAATGATTTGTAAAGTTCCATTATCTGTCGATATTTTAAATGTTTACAAATAAATTTCTTTTGTACAACCCTATATTTTTGCCAAACTCAAGAATTCAACAAATTTGACCATGAAAAATTCCTTTGGTTGATACATACTTTTCATCATCTCTTTCGAAGTAGTCTCTTGCCTTCTGTTTTTACATTGGCTCACAAAGATCAATGTTTACAAAAGTCCGTAATATATACGGTTTCTCCCCAATTACTGTTGTATCCCTTCATAGAGAGAAAATTGAATTATTCCTATTTTCACACCCGGATGGTCACAGAAAACCCATTTGAGGGAACAGATTTCTTACATTTTTTTCTGATAGTATACTGATGGTTGTTGTTGAAAACATCTTTTCTTCCATTTGACGAAAATTTGGAGGGGACACGGTGGAGTAATGAATTGCGACTTGGATTGAGGAATTTGAATGAGTTCGAATTTCAGTCGAATTCATTACGTGCTAATACCCTTGGGAAGGGTGTGAATCCTCTTCTTCTCCCTCAACTAAATACCAGGACAGACCGGGTTCTATAGCCTTGGATGGTAACTGGTCTAACGCAGAAAGAAATGGCAGCCTACTACGGGAAAAAAAAGTCTGTCCCGTCAGTCATGTATCGAAAGATACATGATCGCTTAAGCGTGTATCACGCATGGCACATAACTGACTGAATCTTTGGTTGAAAACATCTTTTCTCCCATTTGACGCCGCCAAGGATTCAGTGACCTGCTGTTAACGTATACTGTAATTAGATACTTTGTTTTCGAGAGTTTTTTTCGGAACATTAACAGAAAGGTTAATTCAAAAGATATCATCTTTAAGTAGGCTTTCCACAGTTGTAGATCAATTCTGCTAAAAACTTAATACACTCGTCTATAAAAATGAAATGTCAAAAACCAAACAGTGGTTTTATTTCCTTTTTCCAATAGAAATTTAAGTCCATTTAATTCAGAAAATATCTTTCTTCAAAATGTAAATTACTATCACTTTTGGGCATCTATAACAGAGCATTACTTGTTACGAATTTAATGTGACACTCTCTTTACTGAAGCGATTGTAGGCTTCACTAGACGCCATGTGCCATGTAACATAGGAAGCAGAGTTTAATAAATATTTGCTGAAATAGATGTTTCCTGCTGGTTCACGAGATTTACATCCAAGCAATATACGTTTCTTCTGATGATTTATTGAACTAATTAATGTTTTGAGATAGAATATTTATTTTATAATAAATATCAATTGCAATTTCAACTGTAGATTTATGGGATTTGAGATAAAAGCTTTGAAATGAAAAGCTACTTCAATGGAAATTAAAATGAACCTAGAATAATTAAAGGATACACACAAGAATATCTGGAAGAAAGAGTGCATTTGGTTGAATGCTAACAATTTTTCTATTTTTTCTGTTTAAAATTGTGACTATTTAACGAAACAGATATATTAAAAATACATTTTATTTTTGTGACGTGTATCGTGTTTGTTTCGTAGCATTTTAGCAAGTTGTTAAGCAGTCCTCCATGAAATCAGAAATTCTTTCATTTTGGCATTTTCCCCACTAAACAATTCTTTTCCAAATACATTAATACAAGTCTTATTTCTGTCCCTAAAATGTCTTAAAATTACCTTTTTTATCCTTATCTACCCTTCACTTCCTATCACCTATTTCACTCATGTCACACCTCATTCGCCATGACCATTTTTAAGAGTAAGCCTCTACCTTGGGTATCTTTCGAGATTTTCAATGAACTTTAGTATCAAAAATATAGATAAAAAATAAAACATTAACAGTATGTTATCTGTACATCCTTCTACAGGTAATTACATTTAATGTAACTTTTAAAATGTTAATCTGAAGTTATATTAATTTTCAATTTCGGTTTCATAAACTTCATCTTATTTTAATTTGCACATAAATAAAATAGAGATATTCGAAACTTTTAAGACTTTTCTATTTTGCTTTACATTCTTGATTTGAATCATCGTGTAAATGATCGCTATGGGATATACAAAATAAATATATTTCTCGACATGTTATTTGTGAACAGAAATGTATCAGCTATACTCGTTCTTAAATGCTTATCTCTTCTGACAGATTACGAGCAGGTTTTGTTATATTTGTTTTACAGAGAACAGCTTTTATAACTGAAAAGAATTCCTATCCACTTATTACATATGTGATTTCTACAGAGAAATAGAAAACATCAATCATATGTAGGGACTGATCGATACGCCAGCAAGTGTTGTCCATAACATACTTTCTTGCGTGTTTCTCTATGAAATCCTACAGGATTTTGATCGCATATCAGTTTTTCAATTAATATTCTCAATTCAAAAATGGAACTCTATGAATTCATGAATCTCTTTACCTGCAGAAATTCGAAAGAGCGGCGCCATATATACTTTACCATTATCAACTGTCTTTATCCCAAACCGGCAATATACAATTGTTATTCGTGTCATTTTACACAGTTTCTCGCTAAAATATATGTAATAAATATTAATTTAACTATTATAAATCGAATAGATTATACATCGATCTACCTGAAGAAAATCGATTTGATAAAGTAATATTTAAGTGATATCTGTATATAATTTATAACTCGTTTTGATAATAGCAATTAGCAAATGCTAAATGCTTTCGCTTTCAA
This sequence comes from Acanthosepion esculentum, assembly GCA_964036315.1. Taxonomy (NCBI): domain Eukaryota; kingdom Metazoa; phylum Mollusca; class Cephalopoda; order Sepiida; family Sepiidae; genus Acanthosepion; species Acanthosepion esculentum. Next base: position 64,009,295 of record OZ038489.1, on the reverse strand, counting down.
TGTTTGAATAAAGTTATTTAGTTTTACATTGTTTTAACCAACATAAAATATATATTGCATTAATTAAACAAAGATTTATTGTTCGTACTGAAAATAATCTGTCACTAGATTGGAAACCGGAGATGTTTTTGATTCGATGTCAAACCTTCTGAAACATTGCTTAATGAAATACCAATATAAAATGAAAGTGAATTTTCATATTTCTGCTCTGAAGTGTCATTTAAATTCAAAGAAATCTCACATGAAGTCTGATTTGTTGCAATAAACTTTTTACTATTCAATAATAATGTTTGGAAATATTTTTCTATGCTTAGTGATAAAAAAAAACTGGTTTCACTCTATTATAATTAAATATATCTACTTACAAATGTTGAATGTCTCGCTTTCAAAAACATTCTGAAAGACATATCATCACGAACATTCATTTCAGCATGAAACCTTTATTGATTTGTCATAATTCTGCGTTTGGCTGCACTCGTTTCCCCAAATATAAAGGCCCATGTACTTTGGCTTCATAACCACTTGTTTAACTGTCTTTTAAGTTTTTCGGTTAATTGAAAGAAAGCTAATTTCTTTGAACGAAAAGTAAAACTATTACACATTGGTCCAATGAACTAATTGATATACAAATACATAATATAGTTTCTTTATAATAATCATCCTTAGGCGTTTCAAACATAAATTTATGAGTTTTGAAATGAAAATGCTGAAAGTTTGCAAAGATTAGCTGCTCCAATCAAAATAAATGAAGACGGAATAATTATTAATGGATAAGTATAGTTAAAAAAAAAAGAAAAGAAAAAGAAATTGTGATAGGAAAACCTACATTTGGTACCTGGTTGAATAACAAAATATTTTTACCGGATTGGAATTGTGGCCAGTTAACAACTTTCAACGCAAACCTAAGAATTGTTTGATATTTAATAATATTCCATGTTTTGTTTCGTAGCATTTCAGCAATGCTAAGTACCCCATGCTTACAAATCTCGGAAATTCATTACGGTTTCCAAGTTTCCATTAATCAAATCTTTCCAAACATATTTACACCATTGTCTTATTTCAATCGCAAAATATCACCAATCTTTTTTTCCTTATAAATACAAGCAATCATTAACCGCTGATTGACATATGTCATCTTTATATTCTTCCATAGCTAATCCTGTTTCTATTTTTCAATTTACAGAAATCCCCTTTGTAACTGTGACATGGAAGAACGACTACTTCAATAAGACGGTAAAATAAACAAAAGCAAAGATCTTTTGCTACACTTCCGACACGAAGTATTTTAATTAATACGCCTTTTCTCTTTTCATTTATTTTCTACTTTATGTTTTGGTTGATATATAAATGTCGGCCTTCCAGAGACATATGTGGTCTTTCGAAATTACTTAATTTTACATTCATCTTTTTCAACTTTTCCAATCCCAGTAATGCATATAATCCTTGTCCGACATTGTCGTTTCATTTCTCATCTGATTTCATGCAAATACTACTATCACGAAACTTTAATAATCCGTTCTATGATATGTAAAATGAAGAACGTAAAAATATACAAAGTACTCTGAAAATGAATTGTAAAGGAGGCTAAAATGGCTAGCAACTGAGGAAAGCCCAATACTGCTTTACGGAAAACGTCCTATCAAAAAGAACAAAGTTGAAAACAGTAGCTCAAAAAGTACATGAAATAAAGGATTATTTTTAAAGATCGGTAAATATCAATGAATGCCATCATTTTGACTTTCGAACAAATTGATCAACAGAATCCTGAATTCCGGCTTAAAAGTCAACGATTTATATTATAGAAATACAAATATACAAATCAATTTCTTTTTCTCTCACGCACGCACTCACACGCGCATAAAAAATTGCTCATATAAACATGCAAAACTGGTGGTTGGTATAATCTGCTTTTTGGTGTATAGAAATCCTGAACCGAGAAAAACCCTTTTTAGTAAGAAAATCTAACAAGACAGTTTTATATTTAATTTATAGCAATTTAAATTAATTTATGCCTGAACTAAATCATACTATCTCTTTATTTATGTCTAATTTCTGGAATGAGGACAATATTCACATGCAGACTATTATCTTCCCCTTTATTGTTGTTCCTGATGAAGGCCGGAGCGAAACGTGATAACAGCAAAAATGAGGACACTAGTCCACATGTAAATAAATCATGCTAATTGGATCACGTGGTTAGATCGTGAATATTTACTCATATTGTTTTCTTACTCTCTGTTAATTTTTATCAAAACACACCAACCGAAACGGAAAATATTGATACAAACACGACTATGCAAATTATACATCCTTCTACAATATTTTCTTAATTAACCTTGTCAGATTTATACAGATTTATAGAGATTTAAACATTTACATGGATGTCATTCAGCATATTCAAAAATGTCCATAGAATTTGTTTCAGATCAATGACTAAAATGACTTCAAGCGAAAGACTCCTTCATGTCTTAAAGAAGACAATCTTTCAATATACCTAATAAACTTGTGCTACAGAATCACAGAGGGCTTTACCTCATAAAACATCACTTGAAGAATTTCAACGGCAACTAAAATGGGTAACACTTGTAAATAAAAGGGAAAATAATGATGTTAACTTTCCATACTACCTTCAAACAATTTGGGAGAAAATCTCCATCAATACTCTAAACAGAAATAACTTTGAACTTGAGGAGTTTCATATCCCGAAAAACTGTCTTACAAGAAAGATTATATATTTATTTAGTCGATGAATGCTCTTTCCTGAATTTACCATTATACGAAGTTCTCAAATTATTACGTTAGCAAAAGTTGTCACTAAATGAATGAAGTTATATGTATTCCGCCTTAAAACAAATGTGTTCCTCATCGATATTTCGAGCTGAAGTAACGATAAAGGGCATCATTGATCTCCAAGTTGACTTTATTTTGGTACCAAATCTATCAGGTTTCATTTTGCTTGTGTTTTTCATCTGTATGATTCAAATAAAATATAAATATATTAAACGCGATTAGATCGCTTACAGCTGACACATTAAAGATATACGGCGTCATTTTTCCGTTAAGTAAATAAACATAACGAATTTCGGAATAAATTACTATCCGAAATTCGTCCTGTTTACAATATTTACTTAATCATTTAAATTTTCTACGAATAAAATCTTGATATGCTTTGCAATGAAAATGGTTTTCGAACATTAGTTTCTGTTTTTATATCGACATTTTCATAAGAAAACTGAAGGCCTTACTTAATATAATTTAGATTTGAAATAAAACTTCCGATATAAACTATATCAGAGATTTCCATTAATAGAACTGTTATTTGAAAAAGTCTTTCATTCAATCAGTTTATTTCAATGACCCAACAAAACGTCTTGCATGGGGAATTGGTTAGGCATCTTAGTTAATAATCATGTTAAATACACAATCGAAGACGTGATTTAACGGTTTTCATGGATGTTAGTAAAATGGAAAATTCCAATTAATGATTCTTTTACATTTAGTAAAAATTGCTAAAACGTGTGTTCTTTAGTTTTCTAGTCTCCATTCAATTCATAGACAAAGGCTATGTTTTGCTTTATTTGAGCAACCAACATAAATATTTTATAGAGATAATAAATCAGATTTATAGGATAATGATACCTTTTCTTTTATAAAACTGCAAAATGTCAAAAGCATCCAATTAAATTTATTCTATTCCACTATAAATATATATTGATTTTGAAAGTAGGATTCTTAAATTTTGATATTTCAATATTACAATTCTCCACAGAAGGAACTGCAATAGTACCAAATGTAAGGTACTATGTTTCTACATTCGTGTCTCCAAGTAGATTTATGAAGAAGTCCGAATCTTTTCACATGGGACACAGAATATCTTTTGGTGAAAAACGAAAAACTTGAAAACTTCGTTATTTAGTTTATTTTACCAATAAATTGTCCAGTCATATGTAGTTTATTTTGTCTCCTATCCTCTCTATTTTTAAAATAATTAATATTCTTAATTTGCGTCATTCTGTGTTAATATTTACAAGATTCAATGCGGACGTTGCCATTTCCCAACAATCGACATAAATGTTTGCCTTCTCTGTGGCACTTAGAATCTCTTCTTAAAAGTCAGGTCTCTTCAGGGCGTAGATAATCAATGTTTCAACAGCTACCATCTCGTTAATGTCTATAAATCGACATAAGTTCCAGGGAAATATAATTGGTTACTTTCTATAGACTTCCTATTCTCAAATTTCCAAGTTGTTCCAGACAGCCATGCAATACTACATACACAGTCAATCTCGTCTACTAGATAAATTCTTATTTAAACATGAATTCATTCTTTCCTTTGTGCAATAGAGTGAAGTGAACCCAGCAGATTTGGTTTTAATTTTAAAGTGATCCTCAATGAAAAACTGTCAATCGAACGACCAATTATATTTGTTAGATTGCCTAGCTGTTACACTATCGGCACCAACTACTATACGGATTTACAAAAATTCCGAAAAGTGTCTAATATATATATATATATATATATATATATATATATATATATATATATATATATATATATATATATATATATATATATGTATGTATATCGTCCGTCACCGATAATACTATTCGCAATATTCAAGTACTGAGTATAGACTGACCGTTAGATAATTTTAATTTTAAAAGTATATCTGTTTGCCGTAGTTACATATTATAATGGATTACATTTTTTTGTATTTTAAAAGATATATTTCCTATTTAAAATAGATTGGATTTGAATATATAATTTATTTTAGAGATGTGAATATTATTTTTTAGATGTAAAAATGGGAGATAATGTAATAATAAAAGTATAAGAGTTAACATTAAAACTTTTGATTATTCATTTCTGCTTACGTAACAATGTTTACCCCACTGAGATGACTTTGGTTGGTTTTGAACTTTTTAAAACTCTTTATTCTGAAATCAACACCATCATTTGACAAGACACCAGAAGTGGTGAAGCAAAATGGCTATTTTTCTAGTGATTTTATAACATGCTTATGTTATAATTTTTGAATAAATACTATATATATATATATATATATATATATATATATATATATATATATATATATATATATATATATGTATGTATATATATATATATATATATATATATATATATATATATATATATATATATGTATGTATATATATATATATATATATATATATATATATATATATGTATGTATATATATATATATATATATATATATATATATATGTATGTATATATATATATATATATATATATATATATATATATATGTATGTATATATATATATATATATATATATATATATATATATATATATATATATATGTTAATATTACAAGATTCAATATATATATTATATAGGTGTATATATATATGTATAAATGTATATATATATATGTGTGTGTGTGTGTGTGTGTGTATATAAGTGAATATATATATATATGTGTGTGTGTGTGTGTGTATATATAAGTGTATATATATGTGTGTGTGTGTGTATATATATATATATGTGTGTGTGTGTGTGTATATATATATAAGTGTATATATATATGTGTGTGTGGGTGTATATATATAAGTGTGTGTATATATATATATATATGTGTATGTGTATATATATATATATAAGTGTGTATATATATATAGATATGTACATATGTGTGTATATATATATAAGTGTGTATATATTATATATATATGTTGTGCATATAAATACATGCACAAACATACATAAATACATATGTGTTATATATATATATATATATATATATATATATATATATATACATATATATATATATAAATGCATGTGTGTTTATATATGTGTGTCTGGCTATATGTATGCATATTATGTGTGTATATATATGCATATGTGTATATATATAAGCTCATGTATGTTTATATATATATATATATATATATATATATATATATATATATATACATGTCTATCTCTCTTTTTGAAACTGTTATCGTCCAATATCCTCGGCGCCACTGTTATGGTCCAAGGTTAGCACGAAGGAAGAACAACACGAACACAAGAGTAGAAATAACAAAGATATATTACACAGAATAATAATACAAGATGTTGAAGGTGTTAGTATGACTGTCCGTTTGGTTTGGAGTGAACTACTATTGGCTCGACTCGATTCCGTCTCGACTCGTTCACGTCTCTCTTGAGAGGCGCAGTATTTATAGTGTCAGGAAGAGTTCATTGTGTCGTTATAAGTAAGATCCCATAACAGAAACTAAAAGTAATCGTTATCTGGTACCATGAAACCCTTAGTCTACTACGGTTATGAAAACGACACATTTTACCTCTTTGATAACCCAATAGAGGCCAATACGTTTTTCTTACTTAACAATATGTATCCAGCATTAAAATACACATTGGAAACAGAAACTAATTCTACTTTGTCGTTCTCAGATGTATTGGTAACCAAAACGCCTTCATGTTACCTTACATCGATTTACCGTAAACCAACGTTTACTGATTCGGTGGGATACATTTTGCCCTAAAAAGCGGAAAATTAATTTAATTGAGACCCTAACACATAGAGTCCTAATGATTTGTTCAGAATCAAAATTAGATGAAAAATAAAAAGGGTCAGTACAACTTTATCTAATAATGGGTATCCTTTAGATGTGAATAGGTCAGTTCTCAGTAAGAAAATGTCAGATTTTTCTGAAACTAAACCTAATTTGGTTAATAAATCCCCAATTTATTTTCGTTTGTCTTCGTTGGGCATCGTAAGTGAGAAATTCGCCAATCAATATATACATACATATATATACATATATATATATATATATATATATATATATATATATATCGAAGAGCAACTAGCAATTCAATGAAATATTACAAAGATAAGTCCAATGAAATTAACAGGTATCACCTACAGAGAGTCTCAGTCTGGAATATCGTGTATACCGATCGTTATAATAATAAAAAAGACGACCAACAAGATATGTATATATATATATATATATATATATATATATATATATATCCTTTGGGGTTTCCTATATCTGTTAGACACTTTCTGTCTTTTCTGCTTCTGCTCATTGTTGTATTATTTCTGGATTTCTTCACTTGGTGTAATCATGGTAGGTCAACAATAGTGATTTGTGTTTATTGTTCTTCCGCTGCTGGTGTCTAATAATGCCTGTCGATGTTTATCTCCTCCGTGTTCGCATGTTGATTTTTTTTCTTTGCTTGTTAGTCTCTTGTTTTTCATACTGAAATGTCAGAGTTTTTATTTCTCGCCAGACGTTTAAGGCAGCCGTAGACGTTATTGTCAGTGTCGCATTTAATAAAGCACTGTAGAATGCTTCCATGATATCCTTGTATTCTTCTCCAGACTCTTTTTACCTTGCTAATTTTGTCTATTTCTCTGTCGATTCATCTACAATTCAATTGTGGGGAATGTCCCCAGTGTTGATATTCCTAAATTACTTGCAAAGTATAATTCGTTTTCGTGGCAAACTTTTCGATCCCAGTTTTATTCCTCGTTGAGAAGCGCGATCTTTGTTGACTCGCACCTAACGAGTAATATAGTATAATAACTTACTCGTGATTAAATCATTGTGCTTAATTATTTTCGCCGCTCGTATTTTATTGTTATTACTACTAGTATTAATAGTAGCCACAACAGTAGTTGCCAGGACTTATGACATTCTCGAGAAGAACACTGAAATGTAAAGAATTGGTTTCACAGAAACATTACCATTTGCCTGATAGGAAAGTGATATTATTAGAAGTGGTGTTGATGGAAATTCATGTCAATGGTAATAATAGCTTCATTAAATGAAATATTACCTATAGCTGTCATCGTAAAATAAATGAACAATACATTAACAGTAATGTCTTATATTACGATTGTGGTGACAGTGACAATTATTAAAAGCTAGATTGCTTTTGTAAATTACTGCATTGTCTGATTTAATATATTTTCTCTTACAGGTGGCTATGTTCATACAATGATTCATTTTCAATTTTAAGTATTCATTATATTTTTTTTAATTATTCGTAAAGTTTTATATGGTATTATTTTTGTCTGTAATGTCAGTGCTCGAATTAATGGTGATAAAACTACTAGCTCTAGTCAGTAAGCATTTTAAATAGTGTAAATACCTATTATATCTTGCATCTTCTATTTTATCTTAAAAGGGAAAAGAAATGAAAATAAGTGACGACAAGTCTTGTATTAGGTCAGAGGATAATACCGATAGTGTCCTTCACGAATTAATTTTAAAGCCACAATATAATCAATAGATAAAATGCAAGAATTGTTTTTGGTTATTCCCAAAAATATTGGGAAAATTGTTGTCTACGCACTGGTAATTTTCGATTATCTTTGCTCACTATTTTCTTTCGTATTATTTTACAATACGATTATATATTAATAGGGCATTACTGCAATCTCACATCAACCAGATTGAAGTGAGTATCAAAAACTTCAGCAGAAGTTACATAACTTATTTTTATACTTTGTGATTTTTATAACACTCCAAACTCTTCACATGATATGAATCTTGCGTCTAAAACTTTAAATTACGAATCCAGATTGCACATTGAAGGCCATGGAATTATTTCGCCACCTATGGTAACTGTTTTCCCATTCATTTTCTGTCAGTTGTTATGATTGGCTCTATTAAATGCTCCTGGTGAAGTTAGCCATTTCTATACACGAAATATTTGGCATTTTTTAAAACAGGTTTTCAGGAAACTGAAATTAAATAGACTATAATCACTTTTTCTTGTATTGCTGTTTCTTTCCAAACCTATTGTTATTGGTAAAGCAGGTCAACAGCTTGGTTATTTCATTTATTTTCCATTCTAGTTAAATGTGTAATTCATTTTACTTTTTGCTGCTTTTGGATGTCTTCAAGTACTTTTTATTTGCTAAAACTTTTGGAGATTGTAGCGCCGATCTATAGAGTATAATGGATCATCGCTTTTAAGATTTAAAAGATTAATTAGTTTGAAGCTCTTTTTAGTCATTGCGGAGTCTGAAGTTCAATAAAAAAAATTGTAAAATTAAACATTGTTTTAACAAATAATTTAAATTATTCTATATTTCCACCATTTTTGAAGAACTAGATATTGCATGAAAACACCAATGAATGGTTTATCAGATGCTAATGCAAAACCTCCTTTATTCTATTCTTTATATAACTTACGTGCTCGTGAATATATTTTGATAGCACTCATCAATAATAATTCTTTGGAGTTAGGAAATATTTTTATCTGATGTTATATTAATCTTTGATTGCGTAAAGGGTAAAACCTGCCTCAGTGAATATGGTGAACAATTTAAATTCGATAAAATTACGTCATTGCAGAGCTAGAAGATGTAATAAATTTTGTTGCAAAATCAGTCAATTCCCTAACAGCATCAGATTCAACAAAAATCAGTTAATTTAAACAGCATGAGATTCTATTCAATTTTTATAGTTCTTTTCACGATGTTATTTTGTCGTCTCTTGCATTTTATACATTGTCAATTATAGTCTTGCACCCTTTCAGTTTTATCTCCTTTCACTTTTCTCCTTCACTCTCATCACTTTTCTCTCTCTCTCTCTCCCTCTCTCTCTCTCTGAGATCAGATGTCAGACAACCCAAGATAATAATAAGTGTCTCCAATACACAGAATATAAAAGGTAAATTTTTGTCTAAAAAAGTGTATTTCTTAGTTCATAAACTCAGGAATTCTTTGAAAACAAGCCCCAAATCTAGTGTTATAAAGGCCTTATATCAGCTGTTTTTCCATGCAAGCTTCAGTGGTGAATACTGCAAATAAAGTGAATACTCCATAAATCATTGCTTTAATCTACTGAATAATACAGTTGAAGTATGAGTTAACCATTCAAAGAGGAGCAAACGATTTTCTGCTATTCAAAATACTACCAAAATGTTCAAATTTGGACTCGTCTCTTCACAATACATTTTGCCACTCTTTCAATGCGCGGTTCTTATGCTTCTTATCCGATGAATGTTTGCTGTTTATTCACACCTTCTGTAACAGGGATTTCTTGCTGGTTATGCAGCTCCTCTTGATTCCCGCTGATATAAGTCGATCTTTCACAGTTGAGATCAACAATGGTTACTATCGAGAATCAGCTGTCAACACTAGAGAAGTTTTTCTCCAGTTTCTTTTTCTCTCAATAATCCAAGGTCTATTTTTAGCAGCAGGTGTCAATTTTGGCGCTCCAGTTCTTATCTTTTTTGTAAACATTTGTACCATTTTTTAACTACCTTTGTAACGAATATTACATCCCATCTCAAGAAATCTTCAACTTCTTGGCAATTTGTCTTTGAGAGTAGTTCAATTTTTGCCCTCACCTCAATGCTTAGCTGCTTTGATTTTGCCATTTTGTACAAATTACTCCAAAATTAAAATATTAAAAAATATATATACTGTCGTAATAACTATCTTTTTCCTTATTCAAACATAGGCAGCAACATATGTTTTGTTTACAACATTAGTCAGAGCTGAGTAAATATTTCGAACCTGTATTAATATTTAACTTAGTTGAATGTCTTGGTAATCTTAAAAATGTCTACTGAAGAGTTAATGGGGAAAACGCATTATCATACCAAATATTTATAATATAGAAAAATGTATTTTGGACAGACGAATCCAAAATTTGAACTTTTTTAATAAATGCAGGGTGGCTCCAAACACTAGCCTCTAGTGTAAACGGATACAAGATGATTAAAGATACATTCCAACTGGACTAAACTTACCCAAATTTTAGCCGAGTTCACAACATTACAAAGATGCCTATTTCAAAGTGATCAGTTTAACAATATCATAAGCTTTATCATATCTACAAGTCTCATGAAAAGAATTCTGATTTGAGGAAATCCTGCTGTGTTGTGGTAGCCTAGATTTTAAAATCCAATGATAGCAATTAGGAAATAATGTATATTAGTCAAACCAGATGACATGTACAGAATATTCAAAACAAAATTCATCTTTTAATGCATGTTTGAATGCCCTAATAAAAATAGTGTCTACTCATGAGGTCTATTGTTCTATATTCAGTTCTCGGCACTTTGGGGCTCGAATGTCGTGTTAAAATGATATAAAATTTGTACACACACTGTAAAAAGTGGTCATTTTTTGTCTTTTTTTTTTTTTTTTTTTTTTTAAGCGTATCACCCCAAGCAAGGCCGGTGGCCACTATCACGCAAGGGGTTACAGAAGGGTTGGAGGAAGAGCAGATAGGAGTGGTAAAGGAAGGGATGTGGAGAAAGAGAAGGACGGAGGGCCGATCGAGGTAGGGGGGTTACGGGAGATATAGAGCGAGAGCAGATAGGAATGAAAGATGTCAGGAAGTGGATAGATCAAGGCAACTGGAGATGACGATTGACGCTACACTTAAACCGTTGGAGATTGTATTTGTCAGGGAAACAGTAATAGGGAAGGGAGTTCCATAGGCGAGATGTGCGAGACATGAAGCTATTGGAGTAGAAAAGACGTCTACACCTAACAGTTTCAACGGTGAAGGGGTGGGAACGGGATGCCAGCCTCGTAGGACGCTTGAATTCACGAGGCTTAGGGACAAGCGAAAGCAACTCCTCAGAGCAATTACCGTGGAAGTACTTGTAGAAAAGGCAGAGTGATGCAACATTGCGTCTGTGAAAGAGCGACTGCAGACGAGATGACAGATCAGGGCCAATCACATTGCATATCCGTCTCTGGATCTTATCAAGAACCCCGAGGCAACACGCAGGGGCCCCAGACCATAAATGGCAGCAATACTCCATGCAAGGTCGAATGGTAGACTTATAGACTTGGAGGATCGATTCAGAGGAGAAGAATTCCTGGCTCGGCACAGGGAACCAACTTTTCTTGCGGTGGATGATGCAATTGACTCGATGTATTTGTTCCATCTCAGATCAGCGGACAGCGTGAGACCGAGCAGCCGCAGAGAGGAACTCTCGAGAAGTTGGTCCTCAGACATTCTGATGGGATGCAGGGATGGGTCCTTGTGGTGGTTAATGGAGAGCAGTTTTGTTTTAGAGGCATTAAAGTTGACCATCCATTTCTCTCCCCAGTCCACAACCGATTGGAGGTCCTTTTCAATTTGAGCTGCCAGGTTAATTTTGTCCGCCTCAGTAGATTTGTGCTTGAGGCAGGAGTAAATAGTAGTGTCGTCAGCGTAGATACCGACATGGGAGTCTATGGCGTCTGGAAGGTCATTTATGAATATGAGGAACAGAGTAGGGCCAAGGATGGAGCCTTGAGGAACACCAGCAGTAGTGGGATAGGAGTTGGAGAAGGATCCACTGAGAACAACCTTCAAATCCCGGTTTGATAGGAACGATTGAATTAGGTCAAACAATCGACCTGTGATACCATAACCCTGGAGCTTGCGAAGGAGGCCGGCATGCCTTGGAGATGTCAAGGGCCACGGCACGGGCTTCGCCGTTACTATGGATAGCTTGGTAGACAAATTCAGTGATGGCCGTAAGCACATCGGCAGTAGAGCGGGCAAAGCGGAAACCATACTGCTTGTCTGAGAGCAGATCGTGGGATATCAGGTGAGTAATCACTTCGGCGTTGATAATGGCCTCGAAGCCTTTGCCGAAGATGGGAAGGAGACTGATAGGACGGTAATTAGAAGGGTTGGAGGGGTCGCCAGAGTTCTTAAAGACAGGAACAATGGTAGAGGACTTCGAGCAGTCAGGAAAACAGGAGTCCTTGAGGCAGCGGTTGTACAATTTAGAGAGGGCAGGTGCCAGTTCAGGTGCGCATTTCTTCAGGACAATGGCTGGTATTCCGTCACCGCCGGTAGCCTTGTGGGGATCTAAGTTAGAAATATTGCCCAGTACCGACGACGGGGTTATGTGCAAGCCGTCCAGTAGGGCCTCAGTTCTGGGAGGGAAGTCGGGCAAGGGTACCCCAGAGGAGTCAAGCATAGAATTGGAAGAAAACTTTCGAGCGAAGCATTCGGCCTTGTCGGCAGAGGTGGTCAGGACCTCGAACTGATTGAACAGTGGAGGAATGGAGGGTTTGTTACTATTCAGAACGCTCTTGCAGAGGCGCCAATAGTCCTTGGAGCCAAATTTGCGGGATGCAATACGTTCCTTCATCCGAGCTGCAAATAGTACCTTGGCATTGTCGAGGGTACAGAGGTAAATAGACGTCTGTTGAAGTCGGACATGTCACTACGAAAACGGTGGAAGAAGTGGTTCCTATGGGCAATGGCGGTTGAGCAAGCAGCTGTGAACCAGGGGGAGGAGCGCGGTTTGACCTTGAATTTCCTGGAGGGGATGAAAGCTTCGATACCGGCTTTGATCCAGGAGGAGAACTCAGAAGCACACTCATGAGTGGGGAGCTTAAATACAGCATCCCAGGGGACATCGCGGAGGAAGTCCCGAAACGAGTCCCAGTCAGCCCGTTGGTAGCAGAAAGTGGTTCTGGTGGTAGGAGGTTCTTTGCAGGGGTGTGGGGCTGAAGGAGATACTAACAGACACGACAGCATGATCGGAGTTACCGATAGGACAGAGCTGCGTGGCACTCCAGTACCTTTCGAGTCTGTAGAGAAAAACGATTTGGCTGTTGTTAGATTCGGTTTCCATTGCCGTGGAATAGCAAGTATTTTCACACCAAACCATTTCTGGGTTTGTACAAAAGGAAAGAGAAATAGAATTTTCCTGTCTGGCTAATAAATATGTGATATAGGAAAAGCAATGGAATAGACAAAAGAAACTCTAGCATAAAAGTTCTATTGCAATGGAGAACAGACGAAAGAAAACAAAAGAAAATAGAGAAGTAAGAAAAAATCGGGACAGAAAAGAATTTCGTCACAGAGAATAAGAGGAAGAAAAAAGCAGAGAAAGAAAAAGGAAGCATTCGTATTTTTCTCACCTCAAAATTCAAAGAAAAATGTAATATAATTAAAAATTAACCCACTATGACTAACTGAAGATAAAGTCTCAAAGTATTTCACCAATCTCCTAAGAAACCCTGCTATTTTGTGACAGGGACTGTAACACACCTTTTTTCTTGTCTCTGTATATATTTCGAATCATAAAAATACTTCTGAAGCAGTAAAAATGTTTTAAACTTAATGAAAATAGACATTGGGGTCACTTCATCTCGTAGAAAGTTTATTTCTCCTCAATTTGTTTTTTTGTTTTTGTAACAAGAGTGCACCAGCTTCTATCGCACAAATCCACATAGTCTTTGAAAGAGAATTGATCAAGGTTATTACATGTTCATCATCCTCGCAGAAGACGGTTGAGAGACCTTTAGCAATATTGGAGGGTGATGAAGGCAGCTGAGAACAAATCGTCTCCAGTTCCGCTCTCCTCCAATACTACTCTAACCTCAGGTAGATGTATTCATCACCTAAAAACTAGTCACTATTTTTTTCGATGGTGGAACAAAGTTCCCGAGAGAAACACTTGACAAAGTCGATCCTGAATATTCTAATTTATCACAACCATACTCCAATGAAGATTGATGTAACAAATATTGAAGTGATGCACTTAATGTGTTCAAAAATAGAAATAATAATTCCAAGTAAAGAGGGAAAATATTTTTTGTCGGTTGAATCTTGTTTTTACGTTAAATTTTGAGACGTGATTGACAAACACGAAAGAAAAGTTAAAGTATTACCCACTGCAGTAGAACTCTCTTTCCCTTTTACTATTAATCTTTTTCTACACGCAAAAAAAACAACATTGTGAAAACTAAGCATAATAAATGGATGTTCAAACTGTTTTCTAGATAATACATTTTTATATTCGTATTTTGTCAGCTGGTATTCATAAAATTGTTTTCCGTCCTTCCATATTTGCTTATGATGCTAAATAGAATGTTTTTATGGAACTATTTTGCCTCTGGAAAGGTAATTATTTAACAAGTCCATGTATTACCAGAGCATCAAAGAATTAAATTATTTAGACTATAAACATTTCACCTAAAATATTCTTAACAAGGACACAGAGCGATCACTAACGAGTTCTTGGCCTATTTAATGAACTGAATAGGAAATTCTCAGGCGCTTATTGTCAACTCGACTGATGGTTGGAGATCGAACTATTTGACTTTTTGTTGTGGTAGGATCCACCTAATTTGCATAGTGGAGTACCGACGATATAAATATGGTTGGTACCGGAAGACAGGGGGGTGAATCAAGAGATTCAACTAGAGACTCTGCCCGACTGCGACTTAGTCAACACATTCTCCAGGAACGGTCTTCCCAGAAATATACAAAAGACTATATGTAAATATTGTGTACACTTTCTTGTTTAAATGCATTTTGTTCTAAGTACATTTTGTGTTGCATTATTATTCCATGCATTAGTCAAGTTTCAACACTTTTCTTTACGGATATTAAGGAGGACTATTAGATTGTAATTACCTTGTATCAAAAGTGAAATATATTTGAACATTTTGCACTGAAATCAAAAAGTATACATGATAAATTAAGTTTAAGGTATGCTAAATTTATGGGTAAAATTGCTCAACATTGGAGATAGAGCGCATGTAAATATATAGTTTCTTTTAGCAGCAGCCCTTTCTTAATATAATTTTAATTAAATATCTTACATAAGTATATATTTTTGCTTACTTGATTTATTCTTGTATACATGCAATCATAATATAAATATCCTTCAAACGTTTGCAATGTATCGCGTCACCCTTTGATTCTAGCCCTTATAAAGATCAGAATTAAATATGGATATTGTTTTCATTTTTAAAATACTTGTAAAATCAACATTATAGCATTTTCTCTTCGCGTTTTTATGACGGCATAGCGCACAAGGCGACATATCGGCAAACTTATTAACTAGGATTAAATTTCTCTCGATTGTTATGCTGCAGGAGTGCAGGTCGTGTTTTGGCAGGAGAAATACGTGTCTCCTTATATATTTATCCTACAACCAAAATGCCGGCCTTGGAATGTGAGTAAGGGTAAAAAATGAAAGAAACAACAAACCTATATATAAAAACAAGTGACAATGTATGTATTAACGAAACGAATGTATAGAAAGATAAAAAGAAATTGTTGCGTGTTACAAAGCAATGAATATGAAAGAAGAAAACATTTAAACTAGTGAATTGCTTGCGTGTATGTAGTTGGAGAAAGTCCTAGAGAAAATGAAATGAAAGGTGCGTGCACGCGTGTCCGTTCCCAGTGGGGAAAACCTTTTACTCGTTCGACCTACCTTTTACCGTCCCTGAGTAAAACAGGAAAAAGAGAATGACAGAGAATGTCACGGCCTGTTTATAGGTTTAGAGATCGTCGTGATCACCAGTCTGGTGCGGGTGACATGACAATGATATGGGAAAGAAAACATTTCTAGTGAAGGCGTTGTTTGTGTAGAAGAAAGTGTAACAAGCGTGTGTGATAGACACATGTGTATATATGCATGTGTGTGAGAGAGGTCAAAAGTCAACAGAGGACATGAAAAATAATTAATGGTAATATAAAAGAAAATTACCAGTTTTTCTAGTACACTCCATTTTTCTCATATTCTATTAAATCCTTAAAATATTTTTTTTTCTTTTTTGCCTGATAACGATTGTTCAAAGATAATTTTAAGAATGTTTTATTTGCAGGTAATTCAAAATACTTGCTTGGAATTCTTTTTGTCGGAATCATGAAAACATAGGAAATGCTAATTAAGAGAGTAATGTTAAAATACTATGCTTTTTCTAAATATATTGAATTTTAAAATATTTTACCAAATGTAAATATCGTGTAACGTTTAACACTTGATGAATGTTATTGCAAAAAAAATAATTAATCATATTATATTGACAGAAATCCTTTAAAAGTAAATAGTCTTTGCCGCGTTTTGCACCCATTATTATTTACGTCTCTTTTTGATCAAATGTTGTCCAATAACTATATTTTAATTAATAATGATTCCAATTGAAAATATACAAGTTCAGTCAAATAGATAAAAAAAATGTCTTACATTGTTCTGTATTCACGAGAGATGTCCATTGAAAAATATTCCATGTTACTGCCCACCATTATATGTTGATCGCGCCTGATGCTGCCGTTACCTCATCTAACCGTCTCAAGATGCTTTTGAGCATAACTTACTTTAGACAACACGACGACTCGAGCCGATATGGTATTTTGCCTGCTCCTGAATGCTATTATTGTTTTCCTGAGTGCAAGCACGCTATAGTACATCACTGACTGACACAAAGTGGTGTCGTCAGTTAATAGCCAGAGGTGACTAATGCAGTCTTAGCACGATCAATATTGTTGTAGAATAAATGCTTTATTCTGTTTCCTTGATAATCATTATGCATTCGTCTTTAGTTGCCAGTAGTAGATTCTAATTGAAAGTTTTGGAGATGATTAACTTTTATGAATATTATTTTTTAATAAGATTTTGAAAAAAATAATCAAACGCACCAGTAATACAGATTAGCGACCTTCTCACATCTCCTGTAAAGAAAGATTCATCACAATATCTACTTGTTAAATTCGTTCTATAATTTCAAGATAAAATGGAAATATTTTTGTTATCTGAAATTGTAAATTTATGCTATCATGATTACGCCTGTAAGAATAAAAGTTCCGATATCTGTTATTGTTTGGACCCATCATTTATTTCCGGTTAGAGATTTGTTATATTATGAAATTATTTCTAATCATAAAAAACACTTAATGTAGAATGTTATTGGACCTCTATAAGAGACAATACAACTAAAACGAAATAATATGACATTGATGAACGTATAAAGATATTAGACTACTCCAATGAATGATAGTAGTATAAAATTTCATATTACATTTTTAAGTGTTTCAAGCCAGGAAAAACAAGCTGTCTGAATGGAATCTTGGTCTAAGAAGATATATACTGGATTACCCCGAAGAGATATCAAAGGAAGTCTTATAATCTGTGTGACCTCAGAAAAATCAAGACCTCGAGAAGGTAATCTGAAAGCCACCATATGCAGAATAGGACCTTGAAGGAGGTCCGTATGTGCACCAAAATAAACAAAGAACTGGAAGCTTAACTTGCACACAAACACACACACACACACACACACACACACACACGAGCCGGATAAAATAAAATTATACGAATGCTCGACCTCCGAGCGGAAAAAGAACCCCCACCACTATCACCACTCTTGTATGAAGAAGATCGAACTTTGGAAGAAAGACCAGATACCACATATCCACGATTTAATTTGAAAGTTCAGAAGATTTTGTAGGTCTCCGTCGGTCAGGGTTGACCATGGGTAGCATCGACGTCTGTGACTGTTGAGGCCGATGCGGGAGTGACAATCTCTGTTGCAGAGGTCGCATGTGCGTTCTCATAAAATTTATCTGGTCTGTTGGAGCTGTCATTTTGCTTTTTGGTTTGGGGTTCTTCTCCATTCGGATCGGTACCACAGCTGTGGCCGCCCGGAAGGTCTGCTTCCACCAGCCAGCTCTCCATACAGGAGGTCTTTGGGGATTCGGCCGTCTGGCATGCAATAGACATGGCCCAACCAACGGATTCTGCGCTGTCTGGGCAGTATGAACACGCTGGGCAAAGCTGCTCGAGATAGGACCCTCTGTATTGGGAACCTTCTCTTGCCACGCTATTCCCAAGATGCGGCAAATGCTTCCCATGTGGAAGTCCAGAAGTAAATAAAAAATATTTGCTATATATTGAAAATTGAGTTTCGTATTCTTATGAGCCGCTACTAACATTGCAAATATTCTCACACTAACATTGTATATAATCTGGGAAAATATGGTAATGATTGGAAGATTAGCTGACAATAAGATGAACGAATTGATCTGTCAGTGATTAAATTCTTTAATTCTTGCTTCGCTTACATTTCCTTAGTACTGATTAGAAACTGTGCATAAAGTGAGTATATCGCAACGGAAATTTGATATATGAACAAAAACACTTTCTTTTCTACCTTTTTGACTCTTACAATGTCGAAATATAAAATTTAACATTTTTCTAACGTTTTTTATTTTAAAACTATTTTTAAAACATATAAATTTACAGCGTCCAGGTGCATAGTGCTTTTCCTTATAAAGATCTATGTACACCTCCCACACACACATACACACACAATAAAACATTATTCGTTTGTTACTTGATACAAGCAATGATCGATACTACTTGAGGAAAGGTCGATATGGTATAGCTGTAACTGGCTTTTGACAACTGACCTTTTGGGATTTTTGAAGAAAAATGGAAGATGAGTCTGCACGTTCAATAACACGCTGTTTCATAAGAACATGCATTGCAGGCATCATTCATATCTAACTTTTTTCATACAATTGTATTTTTTCTTAGATTCACTAACCTTTACATTTTACCCCGCATATTCTTTTCCTCATATAGTTCGTCGACCATCAAGTAAAATATTACTGGTGATTTTCAATACACATTCAGGATTTCAATACACATTGCATGATTATAATACAATTCTATTTCTTTCATGCAACTATTTGTAAAATGTGGTTTACCCGCGGTCGACCGACGATAGCAAGTGAATGCAGCTGGTTGTTTAGAGTTAAAGATCGCCGAATAGACGAAGTTAACCGTAAAGTTTACAAACATTCTAGCCTCCGACAGAAGCAATACCCATTGGGTAGATCCGCCCTCCTCCTCTATTACACACGACACTCGATCCCATCATTGCCAGCACGTGGGGGTCTTTTATAGCTAACTAGGGGTTCTAGAATCCCCGTGTCTATAAAAGACACTTGGTAACTTCTCTTCTTTTTTCTTCTGGATTTTTACAATGTCGCCGTCGGTCGGCCCCTAGGTAAGCGAACACATATTAATTTTAACAGTATCATTTTCTATATTTCGATTAAGCACTTTTATTTATTGATAGATAAATTTAGGCTTGTCATCTTTTAAATATAATGAGGTAACTGGGGTTAATTATTTTCATTGTCAAGGGACTGTAGCATTTTAAATGCGCATAAACTCGAAGATGTTCTCATTTAAGTGTTGAGACTATAATTAAATGTCTCGGTTAATAGCTTTTGAAAGGAGACCGTGGCGACTAGAGCAATTACACTGAACCATAATAGACATTTAAATAGAACGTTTTCACAAGTATCATACGTAGTAAAGTGACTTCAAACAATTCGGAGTAAGCTGGTGGGTACTAAAATGGTATAAATGTACTAATTAAAACAATTGACTGTATCTTGCCTAAACTCTTTTTCTAATTTATTTAATTATGTGTTCTATTAGAATTTATAGAAATTGAATTCAAGGAATTACATTTTATCCTATGAAGTTTATATATAACCAAATAAAAAATTTAGTAATTTCACTTTTCCTCAACAGTTGAGTATGAAGCTTACACATGTTTTTTTTATCTTGTGACAGTATCAGAACTCATCACTGCCAATTTTACTCTTACTATTTCTCTCGAATTTTTGCAAAAGTGACCTCTTTTAAGGATGTTGCATTTCTCCATAGTCACCCTTGATTGGATGCATACATCATTATTTATGTACATAAATGCAAATATGTTCATACCTACAACATAAATACACAAATATAAAACCTAGAAGCATATACATATAGGTGCCATTAGAGACAGCAACGCTTAGAATGAAATCAAATCATAGATGTCCATATAACTATAAAATCTCTGTCTGTGCCTGTGCCATTAAAAGAATGGGACTCCATTATTGATGGTTTTATTAACCATTGCATGCTCATTAATGCTTGCACGAAATGTTCTCTTTGTTGATGGCTCGTGTCCTCTTTATTATTAATAATAATAACAACAACAACAAATATCTCTTGACAGCCACCAGATAATAAATGACTGCAAATGACACAATCAGTAGTTGTACTTCTCGGAAACCGTCTTGCGAATCTCAACCGTAAGTTTAAATAATTTCTTGAATCACTGATTGTCGGGAAATAATATTCATGAAATATTTGACCTTTCTCACGTACACGCGTTCCTCATTTCCTCTTCGAGTTTTAGGATTCTGTCCGCATAGGTCTTTAAGTTCTTCTGTCTATTTCAGTGTCTTTCTTTATTCTGATGGCGCCCTTGTTTTCTGAAACCGACATATGAAGACTGAATGAATGTTTTCTCTTGAAAATACAGAAATTCTTCGTACTTTTGTAGATGCGCATGCGCTTCTGACCTGTGAATGTCGGATGTGTATTCAGGATTTCCTTTCTTCTGTGCATTCTTCCTTCTTTTTTACAAACATTTTACACAATATGACTGTTTCAGACTTCTGACCAGAAAATACAAACATGTATTAAAGAAAAGCAGCTACCCGAATGCCACCTTCAATCATAAATCGCTGTGCTTATCACAAGAAAATTAGAAGTTAATGTTGTGCAAAGTACATTTTACCGTTATATAGCATAGTTTCCAAACTGCTGACGAAGTGAATTATGTCATGGTGCTCATTTCTCACAGACGCTGCCCAACTGACCCTACAATACTGTGCAGTCGACAAAATCAAAAACAAACAACGCGCATGCGCGAAATTAAAAATATAAAATGGCGACTATTTACCCATTGCACCCTGTATATCATTCTTAAAAATCATTCTTTTTCAAAATCGCTTACTATTCATTTTTCACTAATTCTGCATTGATCAAAATCCTTGGTTCCGACAAAAATAATTAGCTCTTTTTAAATACACATTAGCATAAAGTTAATTTTTCTTCCTTGAAAATTGTATTAATTACTTAATGTTCTTTCTGTGTATCAGTAATTATCACAAAATATTTTAATAACTTCCACTTTCTTTTCTTTCCTTTACATTTCGAAAATAGACACTGAATTTTGCTTTCTCACAGAAGTTAAATTAAAATAAGTCTTTTTGATGGATGTATTAATGTGCTTTATATTTGTAAATCTTTCTTTCAGTTGTAAATGTTTATTATATTGCATATTTAGTTACAACCTCTTAAACAACTTATCAATCCCAGCAAAGCTAGCTAAGTACTTTTTGTTGCATTAACTTCGCAACTAAACGATTTCTATGATACTAGTTAAAGTGACTGCCACGAAGATTCATGTACCACAGTTAAAATAAGATGGAGAGTGTGACAAAGCCGAACGGAAATCCAAACCATCTGATTCAACTATCACGAGAGAAAAAAATTTATGAAAACCTAATAGAATTACCATAATTACGCCATCGTTCTGACAAAGTTAACGCAAAGATAATGATGAACAAATGAGTAATTCGAGAAATTATTAAGCATTGTATGTGATGGTAACTACTTTAAACTAAAAAGTGACTAAGATTAAAAACGGAATATATATGAAGCTCGTATATTTATTTCAGATTTCATGAATCACAGTAGAAGTATTTGTTTCAGTATTATTAATATTTGTTAAAAGCCCTAATAAAGGTATTTGTTTATCGATTGTATTTGAAACAGAACAAGCGGAAAGCACTGACTGTATAATCTCATCAACTCAAAAATTAAAAGATTGCTTCCAAGCAATCCGGTAAAATTATATCAAGTTATAGCAATCATGTAAAATATTTCTTTGTTTTTCTACTTTTTTGCTTGATACTTTAGACTGGGATGTTTTATGTAAAATACCAATAAAAAGGCGAGGGAAAATTAATCATTGTTAATTGATTCAACTTATTAATCCTTAAGGTTCATGTTTCCCGTCATTCACTCAAGAAACCATTACACCAAACATACCTCCTCTACTCTCTTTAAATTGCCTTCAGAATAAAATTAATTTTAATGCACACAGATCAACGTGAAGCCGTACTATTGATTATATATATATATATATATATATATATATATATATATATATATATATATATATATATATATATATATTAAAATAGTTTCCAATATCTTTTAACTTGACTTTGTTTCTTGTTTTCTGACTATCCCAAGGCTTATGTTACAATTTTCATTGTGAGATAAAAGGGACCATAACGATTTTAAACTCTCATTTATTGCAAGTGTAATCCTTCAGCGGTTTGTATTTTTTACAATAGAAAATAATAGAAAAAAAAATTCTCCCGTAGAAAAACAATCGTAATTTTTCATCTTTTTTTAAAAATTTCATGTTTAACTAGAAAATAGGATAAAAACACAAATGAATAATTTTTTGTTTATAATAATTTCTTTATTAATCTGTAAAAGTTTCTAACTGTCCAAATGAATAGAAAATCACTTAAGTTTGCATTATTTGTTCGAACATAGCGCAATATGTAGTCTATTAAGATATGCACATGCATACACATTGACTAGCACATCGCTTTATGCAATTGTGTGCATCTATCTCTGACAGAATAAGGTATTGTGAATTATAAGTATCTAACATATGCATACATAATCGTTCCGTTTGCATTTAAATGGCTTTCTACCGAAATTCATTGTAAAACATTTATGCAAATGTATAAAATACGAAATGTTTAAGTCGCGTCAGAATAGGCATATGCAAAGATTTATTCTGAAAATAAAGAAATCCTGACCAGCGATGAATCCGCTTAAAATGTATTTTATTCAGTTGCCTGTTCATTTTGAGAATTTTTATATTTTCTGTAATTTATTTAAAACTACTGAAGAAACGGGAAATCATAGCATACCTGTATTTTTTAATGGCATTTTTTAAGTGATGCCTGCCTAAGAGAAAAATGAGGTAAAGATTTTCCTTCTCAACAAATCTGAATCAGAGAGATCTAAATGATAGTCTTAACCGATCACTTCCGACAGAAATGAGGACTCTTCCTTTTCTCTAAGTGATTAAATCGGTAGGCAGACAACGGAAGTGACGTTTTGAGTCCACTAACAGATTTTCAAACCCGCGTATTTCAAGCAAATAGAAGAAAAGGACAATCCGACCTGCCGAAGAAAGATTCAGTTTATCTGATTATTTCTTTTCGTTGTAATCACGCATCTCTAAAGCAGTTAGTTTTTTTTTTCTTTCTTGTGACGTTTTGATGATTCAAAACATCGATCTAATTCCTTGGAATGATCCCGATGTGTGTTCTATTTGACTTAAAATTACTTCACTTGATCTTTAGGAAAGCGACAATACTTTACATTAAATAAATTTTTCCTAAAATGAAAGTATATGAACCAATGTTTTCCTTTCCTTAGGGAATACATATTTAATACTATTTCGACCTCAGACACTTTCTTCACAGTACAGAATTTTAATTGTGAAATTGAGTTACTTCAACCAGATTCTCTCTTTGTTCTAAAGTCTGTAAACCAACTTCCTCTAATAATTTTGTTTTCTTTCTCATAAAACATGCATATATTAAACAAAATAAGGAAATTATGATAATCTGAAAAATATAAGCCAAAAGGCGTTTCTACATATTAACTTTATGCTACGTCTGCATGTCAGTGAGGCTCTGATTCTTCACATTTTTAATTGGCTTTTGTTCGGAAGATATTTAAAACTTAAATTCTTTTTTTATATATAGACAAAATCTGATGCTAAATTTTCCTTTCTTGTCCGTAATTTAGCTACAAGTTTTTTTCGTTCACATATTACCTATCTCTATTGGGTCTAAACAGAAATGAATAAGCGACTATAAAAGCATATATCAGAGCATAATGAGGATTTTAAGTTTCGACGGTTTTCTTTTCTTTAAATAATTAACACGATCGTTTTTTTATGCAGCAAGCAATAATTTCCATCCCTGTAAAGTGTGGAAATTAATTTTACTAATCGACTTTTCATAGGTACAAATGGGTCTGCGAAAGAGTATTTCGCAATTATTGACGAATATTTAAAAATATAATAACTTTTCCGTTTTACTTACAACAGATTAAATGCTCTCAAAGCAAAGGAACACAAGTCTCGGCATTCTAATTCAAGTCTTATAATCTTCTCAAACGTGGTAAACCAACTTTGAATGGCTATTTGACTGTAATATCAAGTACCGTATTCATAGGCCTAAACAGATAATTGTCCTAGGGTGCCAGGTCTCTAGAAGTTCTTGGGGAGCAACCAACATGGATTTCTTCAAGGAATGTTAAAATTCTAAGAACATACTTTTCACATAGTGTTACCAAGAGTTTGCATTTAACTGTAGTTACATCAATGGTTCACTTGAAGCCTTTCACAGACTTTTGCAAAAACGATTCTCCTTTGAGCTATACTGTATAGTGTTAACCTGTTTGACCTTATTCTAAATGGTAGCAACAGCTGGCTTGTCACAGGCGGTGTCTGTCACTTAGGTCATTATATCCTTTCTCTCTCGGATTGCCCTTGGCTCTACTGACACCTCATCCAACTGTACTTACATCAACTGTATACTTTCCATAAACATTCACTAACTTGTGAATGTTTGCAGCATTATTCTCCAAAAGCAAAAAGTCTGTGACAGCCGTTTGTCTTCTACGTGTGTTCATATAGTCAGCCATTTTGAAAGAAGATTGTCGGTAGAAAAATTAACAACTTTTTTCTGAACTTTTGAAAAGTTTATGTGTTATCGCTTCAAAGGAACTAGAGAGTTTAATTAGTTTTTAATTTCGAAGAGACATTTTTAGTAACTCTCATAATATATTCAGTACTGTCCGGAAAATGCAGTTATTTGATATTATTTGAGACAATTCTTTAATTGGCGCACTCGGCATTCACATTTTCATTTCAGAGTGGGGAGGTGATTTTCAAGGTAAGCATACTATTACATCTGAAAACTTGATGTAACTATATCTCTTTTTCCTTTTATTATAAACTTGCTTAAAAGCAGCACACCTTGTGGAATTTTACGTTAGCTCCTGCAGAGGGCTAATTGGGCCTCCGGTCCACAACTAAAGGAACCTCTGGTCCAGGTTAGAAAACAGCAAAGATAATTTTGAAGAAATAACTTTGAATTCCTCAATTCATTCCACGAAACTTCAAAAAATCATTTTAACTCTAATTCGGGCTATAAGTCCAATACCAGCCAAAAGACAGATTGGGCTGAAATTCCAGTTCAGGTAGAAAATTTATTTCTTCAAATCACAAACTTCGTGAAACTTCAAAACCTCACGTCACAAAACTTTAACTTCACGTCACACTCACGTCACGTCAAACCTCACGTCACAAAACTTTAACTTCACGTCACACTCACGTCACGTCAAACCTCACGTCACACTTTAACTTCAAAATTCTGACGATATTTTAAAGTGAATTTAAAACAAACGTTTTTAAATTTACAACGGTTTTTTTTACTTAAGTAAATATAAATTAAAAACTTAAAATCACGAATTTATTTTTTTTTTTCAGTTATTTTAAATTTAAGATTTTTGACCGTTTTCTCTTCACTAGGATATAAATCCCAATGCTGGAGGTTTTAGCACCAGATGAAGGGCAGATTTTCAATCCCGGGATCATCCTAATTCCAAAAAGGTATATGTCTATATAGAGAACGTGTGGTCGGAGTTAGAGGAGTTCAGACATACGGACAAACAGACAGAATTTGCCGTTTATTTATTTAGCAGATAAATATGATGAACGTTTTATTCTTTAATATATGGGAAATATTTCTAGTGAGTTATATATAATTACAAAAATCAAATGTTGGCACAACCAAAAGATTACCTGCCAAAAGACCAAACAAAATAAAGAAAATTCTTAGATAACAAAAAATTCCAAACTTAGAAAGAAAAAATGAAAAATCAAACACCTACCTAAGCAGTAAATAAGTGCTCAACGCCTAAGCTATCCAGACAGAAAAGAAACGCTTCTGTGTCAACCCTCAACTAGGCACAGCTCTAGTTACATACGCATACACACACAGCGTTTTTGTACAATGAAGACATTCCGAAAATAACTCACAGCGAATGATGCTATGTTATATAATCTTTTGCTTGAAGGTTAGAGAACTTGAATTAATCTTGGATTGAACTATCAGACCAGAATATGTCTAAATACCGATCAGACACAACCCCTCGAAATTGCTAACATGAAAAGATTAAAACAATATCAAGTATATGCATGATATCCAGGTCTAATTATCTAAACAAAGACGATAATTAGATGATGTTAAGTGAAACCGCTGATTCGATTATGAGACTAATGAAAATGTTTGCGGCGTATAGTTGTTGACATCAATGTATCGATTTTATTCAAAATTGTCTGTTAATATTTAAACAGCGTATTCAATTCATTTTCAGATTCTTGCTAATTATATGCACACAGCAACTTCAGGCAAAGTAAATATGGGACATCGCTCAGCTCAGTTGCTTTCAGATTTCACAAATGCCTGTAAAGCCGAGTTATCAAATAACGCCCTTTTCACGGTTAAAATGAAGTTAAAAAAACGTTAGACGATCATTTCAGAAAATATCCTAACTTATCTATTCTGATATTTAAATATCTAAGATTAGAATTTAATTATGGCTGCTGTGCATAAATTTATGCGGTGGCAATTTAATACATTAGTATTTGATGTGAAGAAAAATGGTTTGACTGATTACTATCTAATCTCAATTAATGTACACCTTTCAGACGTGATAATTTCTCATGAATTAACATTAACTTAATCCATATTTTCATCTAGACGTGGCTTTAACTTCATTTTGATGTTCATTAATATCTCTATACTTTCTTTTTTTCTCATGCTATCATTTTGAATTGTAACGATACGCGTATGAATATTGAAAATCATTTTCAGGGAATTTTCTCAGATTTAGTTTTCATGTGTTGTTTAATCCAAGATGTTTGTAAAATGTGTCCGCCTTACAATTTTAGCTTACTTAATAGCATTGTCTCAAAGACAATTGTTTTGAATTTTATATGCTCTCACCTTACTGAAAAAAATCCAGAGATCTCAACATTTTACTTTTCCAACTTAACGCTTTTCTTGGAAATCTTTAGTTGATGTGGCAAAGACAATCGCCGCTTAAGAGAAAGATGATCACATTGATTTGTAGAAGAGACTTTTTAAGTGAAAAGAAGCCGTTTAAAAATTCCTCCAAAACATTCATTAATCTAAAGTTTGGAAATTCTAAAATCTATGAAATGACTTATGATAAATATATTGGTAAATATTATCAAGAGTTTGCTTTCCATATTTCAATCGGTAATAAATACATTCATGTAATGTATTCAACATTATAATGTAAACATAAGAGAGAAATATGTTTACTTATATATATATATATATATATATATATATATATATATATATATATATAAAATCATTTGCTCAGTTAAACTTTGATTTGAATGATATGCAAGTTTCGTAATTTTTAAAAAAATGATATTGAAAATGTAAAATTATATCCAAAATTCAAAATAAGATTACTATTTAAAAATGAAAACCTACATAGAAGTCTTTTACACAAACACGAGTCAAAACACTTTTAGACCAATAAACTCATATTATTACTCTATATTATCTGTAAAATAATTTCAACATTAAACTGAAACATAGAATAACAAATCTTAAATTTGAATAGAGAATCAGCTTCACATTTAATTTTCGTAATTTTCTCATTTTTGTGGGAACATAGAATAAATATGAATTTTACAAATATCAAACTAGCAATGCTGATTATGTTGAAGAAATCGTTGAATTTCAGACAGAAAAATTATCAAACATTTCGAATGTCTCGTTTTGCAACATTTATGAGATCATAAAGTTCATCTATTCCTTTGTCATCATTATTTAATAGATATGACAATGTGTACACGTGGAAATTTAACATTAACATAGCGAATACTTAACATAATGAATGAGTTTTTGTTGTTTCTTTTTAATCCGTTCAATTCGTCTGAAATTATTTTATCAAGTAGTTAAACTTTTCTTTCGCAATCGAAACAAGAGATGGCATTTGCTGTTGTCAAATTTCTAAACAGGCGAGATCAATATTTACAAATGATCCACTGATCGACAGATTTCGCTCCTTTGGCATTGCTATCATGTGTAACGAATGAACGTAGCAAAATAGTTTTAATCAAAATGTCATTGCATTCCCATCGTTGGCCACTCAATTAGCGTTCGTTCATGAAATCGACAACCGTAGACAGACACAAATTCACACCGGTGGATCATCGCCAGAATACTGATTTTTCAGTTGTCATTTGGAAATGGTTCACATTCATGTTGTAATGTGGATATATGATAATCAACACCTATCTCCGCTTAGGAAAGCAAAATATGAAGGATAATGGCTGGTCCGAAAGAAAAACGTTACATGATTAACAGAGGATCTGCACATTCTTAAATAGTTCAGTCTCTACGTATTCTTCAATAAAAATGAAGGGAAGAATGTTTATCAAATTAACTGGTGAAGCAAATGAAAAATTAAATTCGCTGAAAAGAAAGGCGATATTGTTAAATAGCTGTTCGTTTTGGGGAAATGATAAAATGCATTTTGATACCTTAAAATAAAGAAGCCTTATAATATTTTAAGCCTTTTGATTAACCTTCCATAACAGTGTGTATAAAATAATTTTGTTTCATAGTCTTATTCAATTAGGTAAGTCTTAAAACCAATGGATTGTCCTATTACAGGTCACTAATTTTGTAATAACACTTGACTGCTTTTCATTTTTTTTTCTTTTCCTTTACCTTAAGACACTTAAATTGCATTCTGAGATTGTTTGGCAGGCAGCATAATGGAATGAGGAGATGAGCCAAGCCCATCAAGAAAGAAAGAAAATAAAAAAATAACAATGGTGAATGACGTTAGACTATTTGAGCCACTCAACCAAGTAGTTTCCAAATCATTTGAACACCCAAAAGAGAGCAGTATTGATTCTTGGGCGTTTACGCTTTTACATCTGATCGGGGGTAATTTATTTAGATTAGAAAACAATGCAGCGTAATGATAAAACGTGCTTCAAACAATCAAAGTAGAAATAATATATGCAAAGTTAATGCTTTTTCCCCCACCTGAGAAGACTTCAACGAAGTTTTGTCTGAAAATATTATTACTAACAATATAAGAATGGTTGAAAAACAAATGACCAAAAATATGAAGAAAATGGCAATTTCAACAGACAAATGAAATGAATTTTAGACATGTCCAAGCTAGCGCAAATACATTTATAACTGATTATACAGACACGACAGGGCAGCAAAGAAGATCTTGTTATGGAGAAAAAGCTGAAATCATTGACTATATGATAACCAAATATTGCATTTTAGATTAGAATGGAAATACAAATACGCATAACTTGGTAGTAACGGTGATCTTCCGGGAATTATGTACGTAACTGGGATTTCAATATGAACACAATTAGTATATGCAAAAAAAGAAAGAACTATCGTAATGACTTAAAAGAATAAACATTCTATGGAGCGTTGAAATTCAAATGGATCTTAAGTCAAGTCAGAAGAATGGATTTATTTGTCGTGAACGAAGAGAAAATCTTTCAGCGATTTTTGCTGCCTCGGTAAGTTATAGAGAAAAATCAAAAGAAAATAAAAGGTTATAGAATTACTAGAAAACTTAAAATAATGTAGAATATGAATGTGGCAACTACAAATATCATTACTGACAACTTTTGCAACTTTTGTGAAAGGCCTTCATCAGAAGAGGCTGAAAAATTGGACGCACAAACATTTGTCTGAATTCCCAACAATAGGTTATCATTATTTATATTCAGACTAATATCCCTGTGTTTGTTGTTATCACAACCTTTTGGCTGTTGTGCCCTACGGCCTTTTTCAAGTGCCTGTAATTTTGAAAATAACCTTTCATTTAATCTGCAATTGGAAGGTTTCTTTTTTGTTCGCTGCTTATGTCTTGTTCTTTGTATTATTACTCAATCATTGCTCGCCTTGTTTCCATTGTGTTTTCAGTTTGCATTCCCTGACCCAGAGCCTGAACTTACAATTACTATATCAGCAAATTCACAAACCCACGTTTTAATCCATTCAGCTATTGTCTTTTGGGACAATTATTGAAGAACTGAAACCAACCTGAATATTGAAGAGTGTAATGAACTGAAGAAACTTGCAGTGACACGATCTTCTATACTCACTACTAGAAACCACATGTTTAAAAATGAAATAAGTTTAGAACCAAGATAATTATTATCAGAGATTCTAAATTACATGTTAAATGCAGAAAGCTAGATCAAGAGCAATGTAAAAAGAGACTGTAAAGATTAGGGGTGATGATAAAAACTAAGTAGACGATATGAGTGAAAGAATCACGTGACTACAAATAAGCTTTTATCTAGCACTCCTTATTACTGGTTGCCATATTGTATTTATTTCTATGCTTGGTTTGCTCAGGAAGCAATAATAACAACGAAAATTTTAATATGAGCTCGGGTAAAAAAACATTAATGATAACAGCAAAGATTACAATATGAGCACAGGTAAAATGCTTGCTGAGGACATTAGGTATGTAATACCCAGAAATTCATACACAGATGTCCACATGTCACAGTGAATAAAGGCGTTGGTTAGATCCCGTAAGGACCCAAAGAGTGTGAGTTCAATACCTGGTTAAGGCGGTGGAGAACTTGGAGAGAGGAATTAACAGGAGATAACTAATAACTGACATCCATTAGACATGGCATGTTAAAATAGAACAGACTACCCCAGCGAGCGAAATAAAGGGGGTTCAGTTCTACATTCCAACCACCTGAAGAAGGTCGGAGCGTACAACGGCCGAAACGTTGTGATAAATATAGCAACAAAGATGAGGATGATAGTCCGAGCAATGTAAATAGTGTACATAATACGTTATCTCAGAAATATAGACAGGTATTTTAATTTCAGCTTAAATATCCCTGTCGGAAATTGAATTTCTGCTCCAAGTTAGTCGCGTCTATTTTATCATTTCGATCTCATTTCTTTCCAGCACACAAAGTCTGAGATGATCCACTGACTTAAACTATACTAGATCAGTTTTCATAGACATTGGTATTAATAGAAGATATTAAAATTCTCAGGATAAATATTTATATAAGTAAAATGCTATGTGAATTTCAGCTTATATGTTTATGCTCAAAAGAAAATATTTTTTATTTATATTCAAATTCAAAAGATATAGGTCATAAAGCATACATTTAAAGATAATAATATAGGATATAAATGATTGAATTATATTTTATTAATTGCCTACTAGACATGCTATAACGTTCATCAGTTTTTCAGTCATTGATTTTTAACTTTTCTAGAGTCCCAATTTGTACATCATTGCTGTTAGGTTTTACTTTTCAGATTCTAGTATACATCTATTAATGATGGACCACAAGTTTTCTGTTATATTAATATTTAGAAGGATCTAATGTCCATTTCATTAGTTTGGTGCCTTTGATCCATACTTTTAATGTGAGTCATAGCTTAGCAAAATGTAAAGAAGCATTCTTTAGCATGCATCTAATAATTAGTGTAAAGCCTGTAATACTAAAACATCTTGTTCAAGAACTTAGAATAATCCTTTGCATTTATCATCAAATTTGTCTACAATATGACAAAGTCGCTGCATAATAAAATCTCACACCAGCAAGCAAGTTACTGTAATATTTCCAAAAAACTCGGATACATTGAATTTCACATGGTATATTTATCATATAAGAAAATCCTGAAAATTTTACCAACATCGTTTGACTAATAGAAATTTCATTGTGAAAACATTGACTTATATAATAAAACCTGACAGTCAACATTGGTACGTTTCATTCTGCTTTAAGACTTCGAAAGAAACTTCATTTTGCTGCTAACTTATTTTCAATATGTCACGTTAAGTCTATTGGATCAGTTTCTTTTATTTCCTTCCCCATGATTTGTTCCCCATTTTTCAGCTACAACAGGACTCAAAATGGCGCCAGTTCTAATTCATTTATTCGCATAACATTCCAGATTCTATTCACGTTTCTGTTGCCGCCTTTTTCTTTACTTTTTTTTAACGCAAATCTATCAACACTAGTTCCGAACAAACGTTTTCTTCAAATGCGGGTTTATATTTATCAGGAAATATGCACACATATTTTTTGATCAGGTACAAATTTGCACAATTTGCACAAATTTCTAGCTAGATAGATAGATACGTACAAATCGATAGATGTTATTAGATACGTACAAATCTTATATTGTATGTAAGTGTGTGATTTGAATTGCAAGTCTGATTATAATTTAAAAATAAGCATTTAATTTACATATCATATAAAAATTATCATTTTAGGAAAAATACCTTTTTACAGCTGCATAAAATCAAATTCCAAAAGCAATTAACTTTAATATTGTTTTTATTGCATGAAATATTTATGAATTTAATCTATTTTCTTCCTTATTCAAATTTTTAAATAAACTACTTTTGATAAATTTTGTTAATTTTCGCTTATTTTAATTTTCTTTGCTTTCAGACAATGAATTAAGGTTGTTCTGATTAATGATTCTTCGCAAACGATAAAGGAATTAAAAACGTTTCACTCCTTACGTTTCGTTTTTTAAATAAAAGTATGGTTACTGTAGAAATTGTCATTAATTTGAACCTTACAATAGCTCCTATAAAAGGGGAAAAGTATTAAATATTTTTGTCGTGAATTAATGTGAACAAAGAAAAAATTGAAAGAAATATTTTTTTCCAGTCTGAATTTTAATAAATTACTAAAAAAATGCGGTGAATTTAATTAAGTTTTCCATGTTTACAAGCGACATCTGATACTGGAGAATTACGTGAACTACAAACTTTGGACAATAACTGATAAAAATGTCATTGTTTTAAAATTGATTAATATTTGCATATTTCAAAATTCCTAATGCGTATTTGTAGGATATATATTTTTGCAAAAATATAACTTTTTGATGTATGGAATTATATTACAGAATGATTATTTGTACTAACGATATTTCAATACTAGTATACGAGAATACTATCTTTACACAATATGGAATTGCTCGTTTATTCAATATTAGCTTGAGAACCATAAATGAGATGAAAGTAACTGTAATATATGACAATTTAACAATTAAACGTTCATATTATTTTGGCAATTGTGATTTTTCTAAATAAACAAGAAAATAACAGCGATATTAATATGCCGTCTTGATAGCAATTTTCCAGAATGCCATTTATTGATCCATGAATGAGCATGGTTATTTTTTCCGGTTTTTAGGCTTTTTGGTATTTCGTGAAATAATGAACCCAGAAATAACATAAGCGGAAGTTTTCTTCTGCACCTGTTGATACGGATTTAATTTTGTTAAATAATAAACTAAGCTATATATGAAATATTTTATCTGCAAATATATTCCAAAGGAGATATTTCATATATCCATATTTTCGATTTTTTATTTTTCACTTTATGTGACTTTTCTTTAGAAGAGAAATATAGTTAATCTCCTAAGATCATTGGCTTACATAACTTGAAATATCGCTGGCGGATTACGCTGTTCGATTCTTTCACAGAGAAATCACAAAGCTTAGGAATACTTTAAATAAACTATATTTCTCTTAAAAAGGCCAGTTTTCTAGTAGCCGTTTGATCATATACTAAACTTTGACTTTTATATTTTTAGCAATATCGTTTTTGCACGGACCTGTAGCGCAGGAGTAAAACTTTAAATTAAAGGTCAGATGATATTTACAATATACTGACAAAAGAATCTGAAAGGTGGAAAATATCATTTAATAAAATATTGGCTCAGACGTTTCAATTCGCTTATCTATCCATGAAAGGTAATGTATTGTACACGCAGCGGTTTATAAGATTAAACAACTGCGTGTTTGACAAACAAACGTTGATTGAATATAAGAGACGTCAAAGCGTTTGGCAAATTACTTTAAATGTATAGCAGAAAAAAATTCAAACTTGTCACATATACGAATATTTTTCTCATATATATATATATATATATATATATATATATATATATATATACATACATACACACACATACACACACACACACACACACACACACACACACATATATATATATATATATATATGCGCGCGTGTGTGTGGGATATTAGTGGGAAATGCTCAGTATCCATAATAGAGCTAACATATGTGGTGGCATGGAGAGTTGTTTCTGACCTTAGGTTTCACGCCGATGTATGTTCTGACGATTTTGTTGTATGGTGAAATAAACCAAATTCTATTTCTACTCACGTGGTGGTAATAGACCAAAATCAGTGAGTGTGGGTGTGCATCTACATATGTGTGTATGTGTGGGGGCATATGAGCATGACTGCCGGAGCAAACAGCCGACCTTAAAAACACCAAAACCAGCCCCACCTGTCCCCTACTAAGACACCGAATCTTGACACCGAAATAGACAAAATGAAAATTTCGTACATACGTATGCTGGAGTGTATGAATGTGTAACTGCGCCTAACCCAAGATTATGAATATGGGTGTGTATGTATGAACTAACATGTATACGCCTGTATGAATGTGTGTCTATGTATATGTGAGCGCTATCTCAAACAAACACAGAAGAAAATTTCCCTCTCCCCACCAGCAAACACAAATAATCAAACACAAATAAAGCATAAATAGATCCACTTCTGAAAAATAAACCAGTTTTTCTGAAGATCGCGAAAGCGTGAAAAGTAAGGTCATAAACAACTCTCCATGCATATATATATATATTTCAAAATGTCTCGGTTAAACAGTGGTGATTAGATGCAATAATATCCGTTGAAAAACGTCAAAATCATTGGCTGCTTTTGATTTAAGATTTGGCAGAAAACCCTTCCAAGTTATGCAACAGTCGCTACATTTTTAATATCGACGCAAAAAAAAATGATTTAAGTTAAAGTTGTATGGACTTTCGCCTCTCTATTCGAATTCGAAATCATTCGAATCCTTCGTTCCTCACTCAAAACATCCTCCTTTTCAAATGCCACGTATCTATATAGCATAATAATGATATACAATTTGAAAATGCACGGAAAAATCAAATCTTGTCTGAGGAATTACCAATATGTCAATCATTTTTTAAACAGATCCGGTTATTTTAGAATTGTGAAATAAAAACTTGTTCAAAAAACTAATTAATTAATTTTTATATAAAACACAATGAAATATTCAAGGATAATAATTTTTAGCTGAAGGATCATCTGTAATTTTTTATTTCTCTTTTTATATGTTTAAGGAAAGTAACAACCAGATTCTACATAAATTTAATGTTCTACAATTTCTAATATCTTCTAAATGAATATATATTCCTAAATAAATATTCTAAAATCTGCGCGAACTTTGCTTCCAAAGAGATAATTTCGCAGAATAGATCTTTGTATATGAATTACACACGCACGCACGCACACAAACACATACATACATATATATATATATATATATATATATGATTACTTTTATTACTTCAGGTATTAATTTTAGTTGATACTCGTATTTGATATACGCCCTCTTTATTGTTTTAAACAGTTTCTTTATAATATATATCGGATTGTGCATTCGAGACCGCTCGGCTACAGAGAGCCAACCGACCAGCAAGGTTCTATTTCCTTTTTACGGAAAGCACACTTTCGCTTTCTGTGTCCGAGTGGTCTGAGGCACGCCAGATCAAACTTTGATTTCTCTTAGAAAGGAGGACGCAGGTTCGAACCCTGCCGGAAAGCACATTTTCTTTCATTTTTCTCGACTGAGCAGGCCGAGAGATATAATACATGGTGTTTAAAGTTTTAAAAAAATGTGTGGCTACTTCAAATACAGATATCGACTAAAAATAACGTTTAAATATCAGAGAAAAACAAAAATTATCATATTCGAACTTTTTTGGAGGAGTATCTTCGTCTTGGTTGTTATACTCGCAACATTTCAGACTTTACCTTTCGACCATCTTCCGGTCTACAAAATTTTGATAAGAACTCTTTGTTCAGTCCTTAAAGGTAGTCTGCCCTCATTGCGGTTTCCATGCTGAGAAGATGTCTCATATCAGTCTGTCCGACTTTGGGTCACTTGGCGTTTCTCCCACTGAATCAGACTAGACTAATTTAGACGTTGAAATGTCCCAACGAGAGATGTACATTTCTTTAAAATGATAAATGAGCCTTGTACTGTTGTATATTAGAATTGGCATTTGATAAAATGTAATTAGTTGCTTATTTAGCTGATGTAATAAGTGACATTAAAATATTTTGATCTGTTTACATGCATAAAACAAATGCATTTAACACGTATTTATTTGTACATATCATACCTTCAATGTTTTGTTTGCATCAGAGAGAACACACACACACACACACACACACACACACACACACACACACATATATATATATATATATATATATATATATATATATATATATATATATATATATATATATATATATATATATATATATTGCGATGGTTTATTTGGGTCTAGGACTCGTATATTAGTTAAAATGCGTACTCATAATCTGCGAAAAATATTTTCTATAAAGATCATTTCCGTCATATCAGAACATCCAACTGTAAACACAGAAAAAAATCTGTACTGTATTTTTAATATAAACAGAGGCATATTTTATTCTTGAGATCCAATAATCTAACAAATATATAAAAACTGTTATCTAAACTGTTTTTCCTTTCATTGCAAATCATTACATAAAAAATTCAAACATCCAATTTCAAATAGAACAATCCAAACATTTTCCTTCAGTCCAGCAGATGGAACAAGAGAGATAATGCTAAAGTCTTTTGACCCAAGGAAAACTCAGACACAATGTAGCCAGAATTCATCCCTATCACGTGACCAAGTTGTGCGGCCAGGTCATTCTGCCATGGAAATATTAAGAATATGAACACAGCAACTACAATAAGAAATGGAGAAAAAGACAATTCAGTTACAATCGGATGAGTAACATAAATTCGGCATTTGCCGCACTAAATTGTTTCGGGGATTAAAACAACCATCGTTTAAAATTTCAACTACATTAAATGAAAAAGTTAGAAAATGGTTAATATTAAAGTTCATATATGCATGTAGTATAGATGTGCGCATATAAATTGAAAATCATTGTTTATTGTGCAGGATTTTAAATACATGTATTCGAGCATAGCATCTCTTAAAAGTCACAAGTGTTAATAAGGTAATAAAGTTGTTTTATTTAAATTATTACTATTTTCCCATTTCCTATGTCTAATTTGATAATTCCGTAAATTTTTATTTGTTGTTTGAGTGCAGTGTATATTTTTTGAAAGATCAAATGTTTATATTTCACTCTAAAGCTTATGAATTCATTCACCAAA
This sequence comes from Acanthosepion esculentum, assembly GCA_964036315.1. NCBI lineage: Eukaryota > Metazoa > Mollusca > Cephalopoda > Sepiida > Sepiidae > Acanthosepion > Acanthosepion esculentum. The sequence goes on along the minus strand of OZ038489.1, from coordinate 63,971,173 downwards.
GCTAATATCATTGCAAAAGGAATATACACTTCCAAATGAAAAATATCTATAGATGGGATCGTTGCACAAGAATGAAAGATTTAGCCAGCACTAATGCAACTATTTGAAGAGTTTGGAAAGTAGGCTGACTTGAGTGAAAGGCCAAATATAGAAAGCGTATGAGAAAGTTTAAAATAAACTGGAATAGTTCGAATAAAACAATGAAAATATCTTGGCCTATAAAGCGCTTGCATGCAGCCATTATATGTGTTCTACTGACTTGATATGTTATTCTATGTAAGTATCTGAACTCAAGATTTGAGTAACATCAGTGCTTACGCACGCATGCACACATTTTCTTTCGCTTTCTTCTCTTTCTCTCCCTCCTTTTCTTTCCCTCGCCGAATTTAGTTTCAACAAATGAACAAGTTTTGCTGAATGTCGGCGGTTGTGATGAAAAGTCCTCGTCTCGTAGCATTTCCCAAAATCTTACCCAGTCAGTATTTTTTAATCCCTTAGTAAGGACGAGGACTTTTCCGCCTCCTTTCATCTGTAAATCACTCACGTCTAATAGCTCCTTATAACATTAGCTGCAAAATGGGCTAACATTAGAACAGATTTCAATATTTCCACACAAGATTTGTTCAATTATGTTATTGATCGAAAGGTGGCAAAGACATCTCATTGCGGTATCAACACATTTCTGTTAATTTCCAGGCACGAACCTCTGATCAAACCTTCAACCGCCTGACATGAAAGAAATACGGTACTGATGCTTGCATTGATCTTTGGGACTGTTCCTTAGATGTAAGATTTAATGAGATTGTTACCGGCACATTTCCACACATACATACACATATGTATGTTTTTATATGAAATCAAATAAAACTTTTAGTATCCCAGTAAAGAGAAAGAGAGAAAGAGAGAGAGAGAGAGAGAGAGAGAGAAAGAGAGCGAGACACGCAGAGCTATCTTGTTAAACTGCTACTGCCTCGTTTTGAGATTCAGTTCCGTCTTCCATACAGAAAAATAGTCACTGTTTCAGAATTTTAATAGAAATATGAAGTAAACGAAAAAGCAAAAGAAAACACACTTAATTTAATCCTATCGGAATAACTTGCAGGACTATAAATCATTTTTTTGTTTCACATCCAAAATATTTTATTATCAGAAATATTACAATGGAATCAAAAAAAGCAGATGGTGAAGCATTTTGATTTCGGTACTTAAATATAAAAGAAATTAAAAATCTTACAAAACACGTTAAGCCCAAAATAAATTTTAAAAAATCATGCTGTCTAATGTGATATTTTTGAATTGATGCATGTAATTTCCTTCTATTCCCCGAATCGATATCATAAAAATAATTAGAAATACTACAAAATCCACCGTTGACATTTGAATCGCATAGAGAAAAGAAAACTGGTAGATATTACCATGAATTATATATATATATATATATATATATATATATATATATATATATATATATGTGTGTGTGTGTGTGTGTGTGTTAATATTCTCAGAATAAATCTGTAGAGAAGAAAAATTGAATAAAATAACAATCGGAAAATAGTACTTAGTCGTTGCCGACGCGTTTCGTCATTTGGCTTTATCAAGGCAAGTGATGATAAGCAAAAGCAAAATGTTGTGTAGTAACATGAAATTAAAATATTTTTAAAAAGATACTTACACAGGAGTGTAAGCCTCTTTTTGGATATTAGTAACTTTTTTGACTAAGACTCTGATTTTGTTTTCCCTGTCGTCAATGTGTTAAATTTCTCAGAATAAATCAGTAGAGAAGACAAATTGCATAAAATAGACAATCGGAAAATATTACTTAGTCCTTGTCAACGCGTTTTATTTTTATTCAGTTTGTTTTCTCTGCAGATTTATTCTGAGAACTTTAATACATTGTCGACATGAAAAACAAAAACATACTGTCAGTAAAAAAAACAAAAAAAACATTTCGCTTTTGTTTATCATCACATATGTTGATAAAGTCAAAAAACGAAATGCGTCGGCAAGGACTAAGATGTCTGAGAAATTGGAAAGTTTTGAGACGCGTTTCATCGGATGAAGTCCTAACGGGTGAAACGCGTCAGAAAATGTTTTCAATTTGGCACATATATATATATATATATATATATATATATATATATATATATATATATATATATATATATATATGGGGTGGGTGCGTGAATTGTACTAATATTTCTCTTAAGGTGAGAACAGTTATACAAATAAAAGCTCGCCATAGAAGTAGATAGCAATTAGTCTTTTGTTTAAAACGAACCAATATTGAAATATGAGTCATAATATTAAGTCATTTGTAAAAATTTAGCAGAGGAAATGAAATAATCAAGAAGTAAGTGATGATTAATTTCCAAGGGCTGATTTTCAACATCTTTCATAAAATCTGATTGAAATAATACCCTTTCAATATGTCAAAAATCCTCACAGGTTTGGTTAAACGTGTCTCACGAGAACAATCAATTTTTCTATATTTTCTGATTATTCGTATGTTATACTTGATGGTAAAATAATTAAGAGTCAAACTCTTTGCCAATTGTCGAAGATTAGACCGTAATTATAAAAGGAAAATAAAGGTGTATGCTTTGATACATCGACGTTGTTGAAATTGATTGTCTAAACAATATCTATTAATTTGAGAAAATCAAAATATTTCTGTTGCTTGAAGCTGATTAACCATAATTACATTTTATCAGATAATTCCATATTAGGTGTGCAGAACTCGTGCGACGATGGCCACATAATCTGCCACTATGACAAATATTAAAATAAAGCTTTTAGTTCAACGTTTATATAAAGTGAAATAATATTTACTGAAGACGGATGAAATTAATTATCAAGCATTTATTTAAAAGTCACACATCACCCTGCAACCTATATTCTCTTAGCATAAGCTTTTTTGAGTCCATTAATCCATTAGGTTTGTAGATACACGATATTTTCTTCAGCAGTGGTGTGTCAAACTAAAGAAGCCATTCCTTTTCAGGTTGGTTTTGAATTCAGTTTTCCTACTAGACTGTTTGCTACTCGAAGTCAAGTGAGCCCAATGTGCGCTATTATTTAAGCCAGGGCTGTAGGAGAGTGGATTCATGCTATTTTCCTTATTCCAATCGATTATAATTCATTATAAAACCGGTATTTAACATAATTTCATAAACTGAATAAATTAAACGCAGATAGAAAACTGAATAACATTACAACACTAGTTTTTATCCTTCTACATTAATACCGATTCGAGGAAATATAAATAAAGCTTCTTAGATGAAGTCCAAGGGTTGCAGCATACAAATACTTTTGAGTTTGTGACATCTTTTAATTCAAAAAGAACAAACATTCTGGATTAAAATGCTAACCGTTAAATCCAAACGTACGATTAAATAACCATTACTAAAATACTTACAAAGTATAAAATTGTGCAACCGAAAACTCTGTAGAAAAAATAAATAGCTGTTGTCTGAAATGGAATTCAAAATTGATACTATCTTTATGTCGAGGGCGATCATGGCTTTTCACACTTCATCTCCTATTTAGCTCTAACCGTCCATCATACTCGCTGCTCTGTCATTTATTTGCATAAGCTCGTTCGCTAAGTTACTCGTCGTTTCCCCTGCTTCTCTTGCCTTCGATATGCAGTTTTCGTCATGATGTGTCGCAGAACGTTCAATTGACTTTCTAATCATAAGTTACTTCTTTTGCTTCCATTTACCTTAAATGTCCCTCGCTACTTAAAGATCAAATCAGTAAGACAGGTGAAGATATCTTTATTGTAAGCAAATTTCTACACGCAAAAATGGTTATCCAACTCGCACTTAATTTGAAATCACGTTATTCTCACCAGAGGCTTGGTACAAATTCTTGCATTTAATGTCTCTTGCAGGATTTCTGTTGTTGATAGTCACCTTATTTGTTATCGCTGGTTTTAAAAGTAAAAAATGAAGTTTAAATTGCGTACATAAAATTTGCTCAAACAACAAATAAGAAAATGCTGCTTTACTAAATGATACTGAGAAATACTCTTATCTATGATTAAATATTGATTTAAAATCGGCAAATATTTACAGACGACAAAGGACCAACTGGAACGAGACTGTCGGATCCAACAAGTGGATAAGTGCTATCTTTTTGTTTCAACAGAAAATCTGGGCACATTAAGGAACTAAATTAAAAGAACTAAAGATAGCGTAATGATAGGACACATTTTGAAACGGGGAAAACAGATTCTACATTGTTATCTCAGGTAATAAATATCACGCATCCACTGAGATTAGTAAAACATCTTTCAAAATATTATCAGAAAAGAATATTTCAATTGCGCCACTGACATAAATATCAGACAGTAATGTAGATGTTACAAATTCTAACACCGATTTTTCAAACGAACATTCTAGTTCAAACATACATCATACCACAGAAACGAATGTCTCAAACACTCAGAAACCACAACACAATATTGAAAAGACTAGTGGTACAAAAACGATATACTAGGCAAAACATTTCAAATATCATTTAAAACTTAACTGCGAGTTGTATTTCATTTTTATATTCGTATTATTGATTTTATCCATCTTTTTGAAGGGTGAATGATTTGTTACAGACAATATTACGCTTAGTGTCAGTTTACAAGAATTTGAATTCACTCATTTTTTCCTAGCCAACCAGGAATTAAATAACTCTTTTTTGATTGATTCATTATTTACATTCAGGTTATTATCGCCCTCCTTGTTGTTATCACATTGTTTCGGCCATTGTGCACTCTGGTCTTTATCAGGTGCTTGTCGATCCTGGTAACCTTCTTGGAATTTATAAATGAACACTTTATTCAATCTGTAGTAGTAGATTGTTCTCGTCCCTTCTGACTCTATCTAGGGATATCTCGTCTAGTTCTTATTTATTGTTGGTCCTGTTTCTCAGTCAAAGTACACACTGAACAAGTTCACGAACCAACACTTTTAATTCACTAGGTTATTGTCACGTGGGACAATCCCGAGTGGATAAATTGCAGCTCTCATCAGCAGGCAGGTTATGAGTGCGGCTGCTGCTGCGGCTTGACACGCATGTTCGCAATAAATTCTCATTACACGCTAAAATGTTAACTTTTAAAAACTAAAAAGAAAACCAACTTCCGTCTTAACTTCAATGTTTTTACCTATATTTCTAGGTAGAATTCGCCTTGAAATAATTTTATTTCTATCAATACCCAAAACTTTCTTCTAGGCGTCCCCCCAAAATAATAATTCCCATAAATATGCACATATACGCAAGTAATGACAACGATTCATATTTTCAAAGATGATTGCTCAATGTTTCCCTTTCATAGGCTAACATTTCTATAAATCTGCACATAAATACGTGAACATGAAGCATCTGCCTATATTTCTGAGATGAGGTATTGTAACTATTTACACATTAGGTTTATAAGTCTCAAAAATTCATACATTGATGTCCCCCAAGGACACATGGCCCAATGGATAAAGACGATGGTTGAAATAATCCCATGAATTGGCACAAAGAATTGTTAGTTCCGTACATGAAGTGCTGAGTTACTAAAGGGGAAGAATTGAAACTGAGATATCCCGAAGAGGCATGGCACATGGAACTAGAACAATCTGCTCCAGTGGACAAAATAAAGGGTTTGGTTCAAAATTTCAATCACCTGAAAAGGTTGGAGCGTACACCGGCCGAAGCGTAAATAATGTTAATAATGAACATGAAATTTCGTAAAAGTTCCTAATACAATTCCATATTTTATATTTTTGTGAATGTAAGATCACCTATTTTGTTATATTGGTTCAAAAACATCGAAAAAGGTTCTTGAGTGTATAGTATTAGATTAAAAATTACTATAATTTTTTTCATTATAATAGAAAACTGACTGGTAATCTGGAAAATAAGGAGTGACATGGAAGTGTGTACGAATCGGATGTGGGTTATTGAATTCGTCCATGTAGGAAAATTGTATCCGCTGACATTCATCAACGCTTCTGGAACATTTACGAAACAGTGCATTTGAACAAAAATTAGGTTGTAGGTAATTTAATATTTGATATTGCAATCCACTTTCCGCGCGAAAGATTTCTACACAGATATCTACATATTAATACAAGGAAGTCATGCTTCCCAAAACTTACATACAAGACTATCATTTTTTTACAAATTAAAATAAAATGGTTAACTCAAAACCTTTTAAATATTTAAAATAAATTAATTAATCCATAAATAATTTAGCAAAATTAAATAATTACATTAAAAATAAATAATAAATAAATAAAAATTCAACAGCATTTGCTCGCACACATTTTTTTATCCAATAAATTACGTAAAATAGCTTTCTCTAAAGTTTACCTTTCCTTACAGCTTTAAAATATTTTAGAGCGTTCTTATATTTAAAATTTAAAACTTTTTACATTTTACTCTGCCGTTTAAATACAAACTACTAAACAAAATCTTCACATTTACCTTGACAAAGTCCTCGATAGGACAAAAAGTTTTCCTTTTGTATTTTTATTTATATTGTCTTTACAGATTTATTTTATTAATATCTGAATTATAACATACGTATGTTTGTGCAAAATATTATTTTCATTATTAGAACTATAACTTGGTTCTACTGCTTACGAAGATACAACTATTCATTAACGAAGACAAAGAAAAATTCAACCCGTTTCATAAAAGGCTAACCGAATCAAATGTAGTGTTGCATAGATAAGAAGTAAATACTCCTACTTATAAATCTATGAACCAACTATACATGCCATAATAAATTCCTTCTTATTTCTTTAAGAAATACATCAAAATATTCATGTCCGTCTGTTTGTCCATACTTTGAGGCAGAATTATCATCTACTATGCAGTCAACTCTGGCGATAACAGTGCTGTAGAATGTCTTCAGTTCACAGTGAAAATGTTGCTTTTCAAACGAAAATTAATGGAAATTATATGCTTCTGCATTTTTTATAAAAGATAACAATTTTAAAATTTTTGGCATACAATATTTGCAAATATAATATTAAATTTTGTACCATATAATCTTTTCTCTATTGATTACAGCACATTGTTGTCTTCGTTTTTCTGAACAGTTTTGAATGTTGTTTTTTTTTTCATATTAAACTGAATTTTTACTTCCTTAGAGAACAAGATATGCCGATACACAGATAACGTGTATATATATATATATATATATATATATATATATATATATATATATATATATATATATATATGGGAGTGGACAGTGAGGTAAACCTCCAGTAGCGACAATCTTTCATGTTTCAGCACAGTCCTTAGATGAGCTGAAGATTGCTTTCTAGCATGAAACACTGCCGATGCTCGATGCTGACGTCTGTTTGCGTTTATATATTAACACAGGCTCCGATATCCCCGATACTGAGCACTTTTACCCGTAAATATGACATAGCTTAAAGTATTTTTATCATATATGTGAACTCTTTGTTAGATTTAGAAACCGGGACGGAATCCTACCATGGTCGATTTGTCAAGGTGTGGACTTGTTGATAATATCGACTTTAGACGCCGATCATAGAGTGAGAATGCAGTGAATGTTTTCAGGAAATTAATGCACATTTGCTTTTCCTTCCAGCATCCTCACATTAGCAGGTCAAATAATTCTCTAATTCAAATATACTAAGATATTACTTTTCATTAAGCAGGGAATTGCTATCTGTACTTAAAAATTCATTAAATACTAGATGAGTTAACAATTTGGTCAAAATGTATACATTAATATGTTTCAATAATGAACTCAAATAAGTTTTATTAATTTAAACATTTCAGGCAATGTATTTATTACAGCTGTCTTATACCATTGACAAAATCTGAGGCAGTCAAATAGGTTTTTGGGATACATTATTGAAAACCTGAAACATATTGGAGATAAAAATAGTTTTCGAAAGATAGAAAACTTTCGATGATGAAATTGATATCTTCTGAAAGTCAAAGAATCTTAGGTGAAATTACCAAGCCGACTGTCTTAGCAATATTTGACCTTTTAGCGGGTGGTCAACTTTTAAAGAGCTCAAACAATCAATTCAACGACTTTTATGTATTATGCCCTCTATGTATATCTGCTTCACCGTCTAGGTAAACCCTTTGTCTCCACTATTTCCAAGATCAACACCAATGACTATTATTAGTGATATGATTCTCGAATCTTGGGTTTCATGCCATCTACCAAATGAATCGAGCTGATATTTTAAATCCTATTCAGTAGATAAGACATACAGACAGGAACAATGAACTTTCTTAAAGGTTCGTTAACAAAATGGCTAGAAACTTAGTTTCATATTCAGAGTGTACGCAAATGGCCACAGCAGAGATGAACAAAAAACTTGGAGATTTTAGTTACTAAAGGGAAATAACTGAAATTAAGATATCCAGAAAAGCCGTGGCACGTAGAAGGAGAATAATCTACCCCGGTGGCGGAAATAAAGGGTTCGGTTCGAAATTCCAACGTATATCACCTGCAGAAGGCCGGAGCGTACAACGGTCGAAACGTTGTGAAAGTGACAACGATGAGGACAAGTCTGAACAATGTAAATATTGTAAATAGTTACAGTCCCTCATCTCAGAAATATAGACAAATTATTTTTTTAGAATTTTCAAATTCATTCATATTTATTTTAGGCTAATGGCGTCGAGAAAGAGTAAGCAGAAAATGCCTGTGTATCCAAGACTTTCGATAAACATCGAGAATTTAATGATTGCCTGATAAGATCCATAAAATAAAATTGAGCATGTAAATTTTTCAATTACGCTAAGTTGCGAGAAAAATGAAACAAATAAACAAAATAAAATGGTGTGAGGATAATCTTCTGTAAAAATATCAACGTCGTAAATGTTTTGGTGATCGCTTTCTGCACTTATCGCCTTCTGTTTATCTGGAGACAGTGGATTCAGAATGATACTTTTATTCAAGAGTAGAATTTTGAAGGAAATCTGAATGCCAGCAAGATTGCATTCTTTAACAAAAAGTTGAGCTCTAAAAGTTATTTTTTCGTGGAAGGAAGAAATACATAGCCTCAATTTGTTTTCAAGTGTATTTAAAGATAACTGGATGCAATTATGAGAATAGCAATGTTTTTCTTAATCACTTGAATAATCAATAACTAGAAAATTTGGCCGGATTTTATTGACCATATTTCGTATTTACTGTTTAACTTTATCGCACTGAACTCAGCAAATATCCTTGAAATGAGATTGAAAAATTTTCGTGCTATTTACCTCATATAATTTAAAATGCTGAGAGCCACAATTAAATCAGGAAAATATTGTTTATCTGATTTCTTTTTTTGATTCGCAAATTGTTTTTCTAATTAAAGGTAATCATGCGTTTCACGATAATATCGACATATTAATTTTTTAAGGCAATTCACCCCCAAGCAAAACGGAAGTGCCACTAGCACGCAAGGGGTTACAGGGGATTGAGAACAGGAGTAAAGAGGCGTGTTTGAAGAAAGGATACAGAGGAAGACGGGGAACAAGCTCAAGGTATCAGAAGATGACGATTGACATTACAAGTAAGGGGAATGGAGTTCCACAGACGGGAAGTGCGGGAGAAGAAGCTGTTTGAGTAGAAGAGACGGTTACATTTAACCGTTTTGACAGTGAAAGTGTGGGACCGTTATGCCAACCTGGTAGCCCGTGTAATTTCATGTAGTCAGGGAACCAGCGAAAGCAGCTCGTCGGAACAGTTGCCGTGAAAATACCTGTAGAAGAGGCAGAGGAAGGACATGGCACGTCTGTGGGATAGCAATTCTAGAATAGATGCCAGATCAGGACCTATCATCTTGCATATTCGTTTCTGGATTTTGTCGAGGTCCTCGAGACATACAGCGGGGGCATCAGACCATATATGATAGCAATATTCCATGCAAGGACGGATGGTTGATTTATAGATTTGAAGGACAAGAAAAATTTTCTGGTGCGACACAGAGAGACAACTTTCCTTGCAAGAGAATAGTCTATTGATTCAATGTATTTATTCCACCTCATGTCAGTGGACAGCGTGAGACCAAGCAGGTGCAACGAGGCGCTCTCAAGGAGTTGGGAATCAGCCATTCTGATGGGAGGCAGGGAGGGTTCTCTGTGGTGGGTAAAGGAGAGCAGTTTCGCTTTGGAGGCAGTAAAGTTTCCTGCTCCAGTCAACCACAGAGTGGAGGTCCTTTTCGAGATCAGCAGCCAGATTAGTTTTGTCGACAATACCAGATTTACTATGCTGTCGTATTTTAGCTGTCGTAGATATCCCAACTTGATATTGTACCGAGTGGTATATGTTAACTTGCTTTTACTTAACAGTTTTGGAAACATCTGTCCGAATTTTTTAAACCTATTTTTCATATAATCATTCGTAACGTTATTTGCTAAACCATTTACATATATTAGTTCACTTGTTTAATTTTGACAAACAAGTATTTAAACTTCATTTCTCCGCGGCATCTAAATTCAAATTTATTTTTGTAGATGTAGAAACTGTTGAATCTTCACACGCTGTTTAACTGATGTTTTCATCACTAATTCACTGGCCAGAATATTGTATCGCTTCTTCATTTCTTACAGTCTTTACCGCATTCTACTGATATTTCCCCATAATTGTGAACTGTGGTTAGAGTGTCGATCAATTGTTTACAATAGACTTTATCCCATATAGACATTGATTACCTCTTCAGTGGTCCCAGGAAAGTCTCTTGATATTTGTTAGAATCTTTATCTGATCTAGAATTGGCAATCATTTGTGTCGATTTTTTCACTGTACTATATATATACATATATATATATATATATATATATATATATATATATATATATATATATATATATATATATATTGTGTTTATTTAGGCAGCATTTTTTTATTCATAGATGTTTCATTAAATAATATAGACAAGTGTTGTCTATTTATTTTATGTAAATTCTGTTCATATCGTCTGATAAGCTTAATAACATTATCATTAAACGAAGAAAGAAAATCACAATATTGATACATATTTTTTAATCCAATCTAAGCTTTCGGCTTGCATAAGCCATTATCAAAGATGATGTAGTAATAAAGCAATGTGCTGTTCCAACAGGGTAACGACAGTCCTCATGATTTCCATTCTACTCAAAATACTCTGCAAGATGTTCCACAAATTCCCTGACCAGAACTATCATTAGATCATTGTTCCATTAAATATTTATAGCACGTGATAAAACAGTGTGATTCGTTCAGTTAGACCACCTTCAACTGTTGCTGTATTTTATTAACAGTAGCAAAAGCCGTGGATTCATGTATATCAGGATATTATTCACGATCAGTAAGATCGTATACCTGGGAGTTCAGTCTAAGGAAGATATAAGGTGTCCTGACAGTGAGTTTTCTTACGGCTAATACACCCTTTCTTTTGCAATCTGTGCATGTATTGAAATCAATAGCAGATTCCAAAATACAGACAGATATTAGATTATTTACTGTAATCAACTATAACATATGTTTAATCTTGAGTAAACAAATATACTCAGTATTGCAATTGCTTGTCTTTACTATACTTTATTAATGCTTCGAATCTATTTTTCTCAGAATATTGAATATTCCTTCTAACTTCCTATTCTTAAACTGGAATAGATTTTTATTAATCAAATACAATGCTTTTAAACTAATGCTAATTTTAAGGCAAGTCTTGATCAACTTAGGAAATTTAAACTTCAATTAAAATGACTTTTTCTATTTTTCTGCATTTACTGAATTTATGTATAAGACGTGAATAGGTTCCTATCAGTGCTGAAACTGAAATAATCATCTCAATTTCAAAGACTATGAAGTGATTTATGACTTTTAATTGTTTCATAAATATGAATGATCTCCTGACTCCTGAAAGCTTTACGCAGTCTGTCTCGGCCAAGTTAATGTGTAATGTCTTTCTGATTTCAGCGACAATCCATAATTAAATAAAGCCAGTATCCCAAGTGTGTTCAGCTCGCTGTAAATTATAACAGTACACCTGATTGGATAAATGCATTATGAACTTATTGGTCTGATATTCAGCGTTATCATTCAGAGGACATAATGGTCATTTTACAGGAAAATTAGTCATCATATATTTATTGGATTAGACTTAATAGTCTTTCTGTATCTGGATGCAATTTTTGTTTTCACACAAATTCAAAAGCTCTGTTCTCTTCATCAGGCTATCCCGAGCCAATTCGCCGAACACAAAATGTATTATCGTTTTTACACACTTCCATTTTCCGATTCTACAATTTCTTCTCAACGTTAAACTGTTCCACTATCTGATTCCACTATTGGTGCTGCTTTGAAAGAGAAGGCCAGTAATATAAGTTATTTCCAAATGTTAGTTTGACAACTAAACTTGTTCTTAGTAGTATTATTTTTGTTCTCATAGTATTTAGTCCGATCCATTCTATGACGTCCTTCAAGTGTATCTGTTTTCCAGTGCAGTAAAGCGAGAAACTATAGCAGGCATACAATTCAAAAACATTCTAAAAAATGTGACCACCTCTTTCAAGACGAATAGTATAAGTAAAGAAGACCGTAGAGTGAATTAGGCAAAACTTTGCAGGCACAGCACAGATAACAAAGAATATAGTGAATATAACTATTGGAATGATAATGATTTTTTGTTTTTAAAATAATGTTCATCCATGTACAAGGCTCAAAGGCATTCAAGACAGTGTTACAGAGTAAGATGTAAAGAGGTAAAGTTTAGAAAAATGTAGAGAAGATAACTGCTAACTCGAAACATCAACATATTGATTGCAATCACCGGAGAAACATCCTCTTAGGAGTCAGTCCCACAAAGTAGCGTTTGGTATCTCAGCAATGGATTCAAAGAATAAGGGTGGTTTGTTACAATGTGCGTGGTATGGTGGATTTTAGCTGCGAATGTTAAAACTGGTGGAATTAAGGGATGTAATTAGTCTGAACACTTCCCATAGAAATAGCAATATAGTAAGTAGCGAGAGTCTCTCAACGTTCCATCTGGAAGTAAGGAGTTGAGAGTGAAAAATAATTAATCACCCACGAGAGAGCGTAGTGTCTTTTGGATACTTATCGAGACGGAAAGTGAAGACTGAGCAGCTCCTGCACATATATAGCAACAGTACACCATCCTTGACCTGTTGTGGCTCTTCTAAAGGAAGAAGATAGCAAGAGGAGTCAGGTACTTTCTGAAGCGGTACAGGGAACCGACCATTTTTCCAACATCTTTAGCGATGGGTCGTATCTACACGAGTTTCACTTGGGTTCAATAGGCGCTCATGGCACGGAGCATCTCTTAAAGAACATCTGTTCATAGCAATAGGCAAACATTCAGTGTCCGTTTGGTGATGATGGAACGCCACTAGTTTGGCTTTTGGGGCATTTAATACGATTAGACATCCCCTCCCACACTGTTAGAACTGAATCATATCAGCTGCCAGTATTTTAGAGGTGCACCCATATACCATTGTATCATCAGTACAGATATCCACAAAATATCAGAATATACACTTAGGTAGAGCATTAATGTAAAATAGAGAGTTGGACCGGGAAGCGAAACTTGAAAGACGCCTGTGTTGATCACATAGGCATCAGAGGACTGGTCGTTAGCAACTACTTTCAGGAACCTATCCGAAAGGAAGGACTTGATAAATGAGAAGAATATTCCAGTGATTCTATAGCTGGAGGGGTTTTGCATCAACCCTCTATGATACATATTGTCAAAGCTCTTTAAAATATCTAATGCCATCGTCCTTGACATGTATTTATTGTCTAGTATTTCACTTATTCTGACAGTTTATTTATAAAAATATATAAAGTTTGGCTCATTAAATTTACAACACTACTATAAATATTGTACTAACAAATCGCATGAAACTTTGTAGAAATACACAATCGATAATCGTTTGGTAAAACCATGATAAATTTGTGGAATCTTCCACGACAGCCAGTTAAGCCCCGCTGGGAAATGCACTCTTCCTGTTGTAATTTTCACCACCATCATACTTACAAATATATAACAAGCATTCATTGGTCAATCACCTCCAATCTAGTTCGTTGATTGGTTAGTTTCGACCAATCAAATCACCTCCACGCGACATATCTGTTTTGGCGCCAACTAAGTATGATCCTGTCACGTGATACACCATACTATAAAAACCAAACACGTTTGTTTCTTGCCCTCTTCTAGACTGTCTCGTTCTCTTCGTCACTCTCACGTCTCAACTCCGCTGCCAAAATGTGACCCTTAAAGAATTCCCGTCTTGACTAATGCAGTCAGACGTAAAAGAACTTTACAACTAATCACGCAAGTACTTTCTGAACTTTTACCAACTTGTACAATAGACAATTCCAAACATTCAACACATATTCATTTTTATAAACTACATTTTAATAATTAATTCTACCCTTATGAGCTCAGGTACAAATATTTCCTAATCAAAGAGGCGTAAATCCGTCTAACCTTTCAGTTTACATGCGTGTACATCAAATACTAAATAAATTCAATTGATGTGTTTCGAATCATTATTTTTGTCTTCTATTAATTGTTGTGGATGGAAGATTATGAACACACACAATTTTAAGCCTTCTGATCATTCAAACCTTCTGATATATCTTAACATCGTCACACAATCCCAACAAATTCATAATTCATTACACTTTTTAAGCCATTTCTTTTTTAATAATTCTTGTATGATCTACTGCGACTTGCACCGAGATAAATGTCCGTCCAAGAGAAAAGACGAAGTTTAAAGTTTTAATTTCGAGAATAAAATATTTGAAAAGTGATGGGTATAAAACAAAATGATTTGCAGAGGTCGACTATAACCTGATTGCAAAATAACAACTAATCAGTGATTTGTGTTATGGCTTAGGAAAACACTTCTTGAAATATTACAGGATTATTCTCTGTGTTTTATTTCTTGAATTTTATGAATATTTGTCAAAACCTGAAATATATTCGCGTCTGTAGATGCATTTTGTCAGCTATAGAAAGGCGTAAACACAAAACGGTGTTTTTCCCGCTTGCATTGCTTCGTCTGGGTTGATTAGGTTCATTTGTTTGATCGTTGCTACCAGATAGTGCTTGCAAGAAATGCACAAAACAAAAATACTGTACAGAGATTTACAATAAAAGCTAGTCAATGGGTTTATCACGGTGGATCAGTTGCCCGCCTTGAATAGAAGCACTCAACATGGTGGTTAGAATAGTGATTGTTGGTGTCGTTGGGAATTACGTAACACCTTCAAGTGTCAGTTCGTTTTCGAACAAAAATATTTACAACTCAAGGATTTTTCACCTCAATAAAAACTAGATTATTTTTAATTACACGACGAGGAAAGAATAATTTTCGAAATGGTTCTGGTTTTATAAACTTTGTTTATTAATATGCATTTAACTCTAACAAATATTTCTTTCTTAGTAACCTGATGAAGAATAGATGACGAGAAACTGACAATATAAGTTTTCACTGGATTTACGTTAGTTTCGAAACTACATTATATAATATTTTATTATGCAAGTCATTCTTTTCATAATAATATTGACATTGAACAACAAAATGTTGTAAGAATTTTCAGAAAATACTTAAATTTATATGATAAATAAACCATGTGAATGTTACTTTATAAGATCTAATTTTATTAGAAACATTTACAATGACTTGATGCAGTAAGGTTTTATTATAAAAGACAATACGTTTCATAGGTACCGCCACACAAATCACGATACCGAAGGTTTAAATTAATTTTAAAAATGAAAAATAAAATATTTCAAAAATAATTTAATTCATTTGTAAATAAGACCCGAAAATTTAATTAGAATTCCACATTATTTGATTTTTGCAACAATTTATGAATAAAAAAATGTGTTTTTTACCGCAAAAAAGACACTAAATTTCCCATTGTAAATTTTGGCCCACTACTGACGCAAGAGAAACAAAGTTTTTAACCAAACTTTCGACGTGCTAGAAAGGATTAAAAAATTAATAAAATAATAAAAATACTTTGGTTTTTCCTCTTAATGATAACATACATTTTGACGATAAAACTTTGTTTTCATCAAGTTTGGGGCCTTATTTTATCATGGTATGCGCTTTATAGCGAAAAAGCGAGGTACCTAGTTTTTTCATGATATTGAACATTTTTAGCTTTAAGAATATCACAAGAGATTTAAGAAAAAATAAAGGGTAATAAGCGCGAAATGTAAATTAGCTAAAAGTAACCAGGGCATTTGATGTTACGAATGTCAACTAAGAGACACATATAATAAACACGACACCAGGAGGAGTAATAATTTGGTCTAGTATTGTAGGCATTACAATAATAGGTCCCTTTAAGATTGCTAATTGTGTTACGATAAATGCAGAGAATTTATCAGTGGGACACTTCGCATCCAACAAACTTTAAATTAAAGAGAGTGTATAAGTAAAAGAATCATATTTCTGCAAAAGTTGCTGAATTAATGGAATGGGTCGTTAGCTCCACCGGGTAGACCACACGATTTCTATTGGATTGTTATTCAAAGATATGTTTATGAGAAAGGAGATTAACAAAGCATTAGAGGTCTATGGGAAGTAATAACAGTTCTCAAGCCAAAACAATGGAAACGTTAACGTAATCGATTAATGAAAAATAGATAAGGATTATAGAACATGAAGAAGCCCATATGAATGTGCATAAATAATCAAAAATAGTTTATTCCAATGGGTTATGGTGTTAATTAAATGTTACCGTGTTCAATATCTTTTGGATTTGTTTTTAAATGATTTTGCTTTTATAATACAAACTGACACCCCACCCAAAGGTTATCCGTATATTTTTTTAATATGTTATAAGCTGAAAGTTAACTGATATTGTTTCGAATGGTGAAATGGATAACCTGGAAGTCAGTACCTTTTTGTTGTAACAACAAAAAGGTTCTGTTGCAGAGGTTAATTTTTTCTCCACTTCAGCAAACATGAAATCCAAGCGAGACCTTGAGCAGGGGTTAAATAAATGTAAAATTTATTTCCGTGTATATATATATATATATATATATATATATATATATATATATATATATATATATATATATATATATATAGAAATTGCTAACTTCCACCTGTTGCTGTTGCAATGGCGACAGGAAGAGAGTGATGGAATTCGAAGAGAAATGGACATTGGTAGTGGCAGTTTCTCTCTCTCTCTCTCTCTCTCTCTCTCTCTCTCTCTCTCACTATATCTCTCTCTGCGCGTCGGTGTTGAAATCAAGCGCTGACCTCTCTCTCTCTCTCTCTCTCTCTCTCTCTCTCTCTCTCTCCATATATATATATATATATATATATACATATAAATTGATTTTCATATTTAAGAATTCATTTTAAAGCTTAGGTATCGAAAATATATATATTAGTTACCACTACTAAATTTTCGATACTTAAGCTTTAAAATGAATTCTTAAATATGAAAATCATTTTGAATCTTTCTTTTTAGGTTTAATTGAAAGTTAAATGATTAAAGTATTTTTAATTATTTAAAAAAACTTTTTAAACCTCTTTAACACGTTCAAAGTTTTGGTTAAAAATTAAGTGTTTTTTGTATTTTGGGAGGTTTTTTTGTTTTGTTTTTTTGTTCCGTCAGCCGGTGA
This sequence comes from Acanthosepion esculentum, assembly GCA_964036315.1. Taxonomy (NCBI): domain Eukaryota; kingdom Metazoa; phylum Mollusca; class Cephalopoda; order Sepiida; family Sepiidae; genus Acanthosepion; species Acanthosepion esculentum. Next base: position 63,953,540 of record OZ038489.1, on the reverse strand, counting down.
CATAATTTTTACCATTCGTGTTTTTGTGCTTTATTTTTTCCGTGAAAAACACATTGATTTGGAAATTCTTGCAAAAGTCAAATAATTGTCGGATTTTAATGAAACTTTCAGGACTTATTTTTTGCTTAGAAAATCTTGTTAAAAAATATTTTTTTACATATGTTACCCTCTTCTTACTTTGTTTCATGAAATTTCGAGAAATTATTTAATTAGAAAATCTGCTCTGAATCATAAAATAAAAAATGCAATGAAACTATGACATTATTCAATTAGAAAAGCTTTAATTGCTTTTGTAAATAAGCTGAATTAAGGACACTCTTGTCTTAAGGAAAGTGTTTTTCGATGAATGATGAATTTTTACAAAAATCATCTCATTTTTTCATTGTAATTATAATAATTTAAAAATCGTTTAAAATTCTACATTACTTTCTTTCTTTTATGTGATATTGTCGCATAATATATTTTAGATGCATCAAGCGTGGTCTTCAGTGATGCATTGTCCTCATCGCCGATTTCTGGTCTTGCATCATATCGGCTCAAAAAAGCAACCCGAACCTGACTCCGGATGAGTAAGGCCACCTCATTGAAAGCGTCGTGCTACGCACCTCAACAATGCAAAAAAAAGAAAGGCATAACTAGGTGTCCGACCCTTCTTATTGAAATACGCCCAGCAGCACCAATTAAAAAAGGCTTAATTCAGTTGAAACTACAAGGTAACCAAAAAAAACTTTTAAATACAAGGTAACCAAGTTATGTCCGTTTTTTTATTAGTCATTGAATGACGTTGAAATATATACACAATGCGTGTAGCAATTGTTTTCAAATTCGGACAGCCGGAAGTAGGAACATCAGACGTTATAAAAAACACGCGCACCGTTCCCGGACATCAGTTATAAGCCGGACACCTGTAAGAAGGATGGAAGTGTCTAGAGATTTCGTTCGGGGCTGTTTGCTTTACGACTTCAAAGTGAGCTTATCAGCAGCTGCATCAAGTCGCCGCATATGTCAAGTGTTTGGGGATAGTGCTGTGGATGAACGTACTGCAAGGCGTTGGTTTCGAAAATTCAAGTCGGGAGATTTGTCTCTCCATGATGAGCCTCGCAGTGGACGGAGAATGACGGAGTCCTGAAGGCGGCCATTGAAGAGGACAGTAGTCTAACGTGTGGGGAACTTGCAAGACAGTTCAACGTTTCGGATGAAACAGTTAGACTTCACCTGCACCGCATAGGTAAGACGTACAAACTGAGCAAGTGGGTTCCGCAAACGCTGTTGGAGGTCCACAAGGGACAACCAGTGGCAGCCAGCGTATCGCTGCTTTCTCGCTACCATACGGCATCCTTATTCAATCGAGTGCTTACCAGTGATGAAAAGTGGGTTCTGTACGAAATTCCCAAGCGTTCCAGATATTGGTTGTCTCCTCAGGATGCTGTCCCTCACACCGCAAGACCGCCTATACACACACGCAAGATTATGCTTTGTGTCTGGTGGACAGGTCGTCAAGTGGTTCATTATGAACTGCTACTAACGGGCCAAACGGTCACTGGAGACATATACTCGCAGCAATTGAAACGTGTGCAACAGGCATTGCGCCAGAAGGAACCATCTCTGGTGAATCGCAAAGGTGTGATTTTCCTCCATGACAACGCCATGCCGCATGTCGCGCGAGTGGTCAGGGATACCATACAGCAACTTGGGTGGGATACTTTGTGCTATCCACCTTATTCACCTTATCTTGCACCATCCGGTTACCACCTCTTCCACTCCCTGGATAATCATCTTCGTGGAAAATCCTTCACCAATGAAGCAGACTTGCGCAAAGCCCTCACGGACTTCTTTGCGTCAACCCACCCCCCGAGTTCTACTGCAAGGGCATTGAACAGCTGGAGACACGTTGGCAGAAGGTGCTGGATGCCGATGGCGATTACTTCGAAGACTAAATATAAGTTACACATACAGTGAAGCGTTTTCTTTTTTTCCTTTAAAAACGGACAGAACGTTTTTGGTTACCTTGTATATTTACGAATCAAAATTTGATAAGTCGTTTTGCACAAAGATTTTTTAAATAATTTTTCATTTGTTTTTAGTTTAAACAATCTATTTTGCATCTATGGAAGTCTGTAAATGACATTATTATTTAAAGGTCACTCATTGTAAGCGCTGTCCTCCATTTACAGAGAAATTCGCTTGTCTGCAATTCGTTATTCATTGCATCTTTACGTCTTTTTAGAAAGATATTAAAAAATATAAATTAATAATAATTAAAAATCGTTGAGTTACTTCTATCATGGCATTTCTTTAATATCTCAGTTATTAAATTTTAAAATTAATTGAAGAAAATTTTATAGTAATTTAAATTTATTATTTTTTCATAAAGCATCTTCAAACGTAAATAAAAGTCAATAAAATATTAGATAATTACTGAAAATATGTTAATTTGTAAAAATTAATAGTTAGTTAAAAACAAAAAAAACTGCGTTCACTTAGATTTTGTAAATTTATGTCAATTCTGGTCATCCATACTAGCTGTCAACACCTTATCGATAACGATAACGTCAATAAAGACATGAGAAAAACAGGACCAGTCGTTAAGAAATGCATCTATACTACTTTTTATGGTATAAGTAAGTAATATTTGTTTCAAATCAGATTAAATTAACTTTGAATTTGCTAATTTTACTCAAATAATGTGTCACAAATATTTATTTTTGTAAGAATTTTAAAACCGATAATTACATTTTATTTCAAAACTTGTTTATATGAAAAAAATGGTTACCAATAAAAAGATTTTTTGAAATCGAGCAAATATTTGACATTCCAATTTATATAATTTCTATTTGAAAAACACCAGAGTATTTTGCTTAATGGAAATAGCAAATATAATCATTTGGCTTACAATTAAAGCTAAAAAGAAATCTTCAAGAATAAGTTTTCATTTATAAAAATTCATTTATAAAATTTATACCGAATTAATGGAGGTATCTAATCTCTCTCTCTCTCTCTCTCTCTCTCTCTCTCTCTCTCTATATATATATATATATATATATATATATATATATGTGTGTGTGTGTGTGTGTGTGATGCATGACAACTTGTGATGTTTCTCTTATCAGTGTTGAAATCAAATTTAATTTTTCATAGAGAAAGGTTAGTTTAATTTACTTCTTTTTAATATATATACCAAAGTTTGTTGTTGTATATATATATATATATATATATATATATATATATATATATATATATATATATATATATATATATATATATAATAGCAAAGCTGCAAAAAAAGGATGGACAAAATAAGGTAAAAATAATTAATTATTAAGGTACAAGAAATATTTATGAAACTCTTGTCGTTTCGTATAGCTGACAATTTGAGTAGCGTCATGACTTTTATATTATCAATTAAAAACAAAAAAGGTATTACTATATCTAAGATATATCCTAAATTCTCTTGTTTGTTCTCTTCCAACTACCTTCTGGTGCCGTATCATTTATTTTCCGTCCTTCAAATATGTTTATCTGTATGTCAAATATTATCATTTGTTTTCGTCTTTTTGATTCTGTCTTTGAAAGATCCTCGATGCCGTAGGTGAGAACTTGATAATTTGATTTGACAATTCTTTCAAAGGTTGGATACTTGTTGGGTTCATCAAGCGCCAATCAATCTTGTTTAGACAACGTTTTGCTTGACACAGCTGGCAAATATCTTCTTCATTTAAAGCGCCTGGCACGATCAGATATTCATACTAGTCGGTTTCAAACAGAAAACATGTGTGCATATGGCTTAATATATATATATATATATATATATATATATATATATATATATATATATATATATATATATATATATATATGTATATATGTATGTATGTGTGTGTGTGTGTGTGTGTATTCATGCATAGAGATAATGTTATTATAGCTATTTAGCAACAATGACTGAAACCTTTTATTTTGTAGTCAAAGCCCTGTCAGCCGAAAGAAATAATTAAAAAATGTTCATTGGTCATACATTTTCAAATCCTGTAATTTAAGTTAATCAAAGATATTCTCACATTTTTGTACAATTTCAGTTTTTCGGATCCATGACCTTTATTTGTCAATAATACCTGGCCTCAACATAAGAATCATGAAATTCTCTCTTAAGACACATACCTTTATCTCGAGAGGCGAATTTTAAAATGATCAATAGTGCTTTCCAAAGTGCTTCTAATACGTTTAGCAAATAAGTTTATTTTCCTTATATCAAAATAATTAAAGGTATGTATTTACTTTAAGGTATATTATGCTAAAAACACGAAAATTAATATTTATTCGAAGTATTTCTTACAAGTATTTGTATTAAACATCTGAAGAGTATGTTTTTAAATGGCACAATCTAGAGAAGCGTTCAATGAAAATATTAAGTTTGTACCACGGCGAAAATATTCGAGAGAGTTTGAATTGTATTCAAACCTAGATCTAAACTAGTGTTAACTAATATCACTCGACTCATCGAATTTCCGATTAAAAGTTTCAGTGACATTACATTTATAACAATTTGCAAGAAATCTGTATCCACTAAACTACCTAGAAAACACAAGATTAACTAAGACTATAAATTGAAATAATTCGTTTTATCCAGAATGGTTTAGGAATTACTTAACTAATCACAACAAGAAAATTCGGATAAAACACGTGTTGTGGGTCTCTGTAAACATTTTAGTTAAATTTTTCAATATTGATTAAAGAAACAAAAGATATACAATATCATTTCTCTTTAAGAAAAAAAGGTCCTATGACAAACTGCGTGGACCAAAATTTATTGATAATATTTCATTTTTAAATAAATGCTGGAAAATCGATCAAGTAAAATAATCAGTAGGACAGTCAGTCGAGACTGATATTGCTGGACAGCCACCACTAAGTGATACAAGCATCTAGTAAGGTGATTGGCTCAAAGACATTCTGTCTGAACCCCTACGAGACTAGACTGCGTAATTTTCAGTGAAATGATTTATGTCATTTTAATTGGAAAGAAAGTAAGATTTCAAGAAAGAAAGAAACTCTTAATTTAGAAAAGAGAAGAAAAGAAGCAAAAACAAAACAAAAGAAAAATGGTTTATTTCAATGAGGTGCACTTGACATGAAAAACAAATCAATTACCTCCGCCCAATTTTGCCCGTATCTTCTATTTAGATCAACAACTAATCCCTAATTTCTAACGACAAAAATAAGACAAGGAGCATTATTCTCTCTCCCTATGATCTTGTCCGAAATATACACTGTCCTACTTATTAATATTGAAGACTAACTAGAACGTCTGTGTTTATTCATCATTCGATCCACTCAAATTATTTGTTCTTTTCTCTGTCGTTCGAAATGTGAACATGGTGTGAGGTTATCTTACTCAACATGCAGATTCCATCGATAACCTTTATGCTACCCAAACATCCAACTATCTACAATGTTGCTATTATCTACGAGAAAACGAATTTCCTGAAGAACTTCCTCGGGCGAGGACATGGTATCATTGTTCAGCCGAAAGAAGACTGTTACCATTCTTTCAACCTCGCTTTCTACCGATTATGTTTTCTATGTATATCTAGGTATTATCATTAAAGAAAAAAACAGGAATAAAATGCAGTACAGAGGTGGAGGTGTTGATTTAGTTTGTCCCTGTATTAGTTGACATTTGAACTAACTCATCTCAACAAACAGCAGATACTCTGAATCTTCACTCGGGTCATTTTCTGTCTTCAGGATTCAACAAAAATCTTCGTGTCTTACAATTAATCAGATACAGACGTTCAAAGAAAACACTCGTGTGATTAACTGTTATATTTTATAGATTTTAATCATGTTACCGAGCAATGGAACCAGATGCTACTTAAATTAGATCAAGAAAGATAAGTAAAAATTGTTCATTTGTCAAAGCCTATGAAAGGAAGCTTATTTATTTATTGGCTTCCTTCCAGGTTGTCCAAGCGCTTTGTTTTAATAGCTGATTAACTATCTAAGCTCAATTCTCCACACTTCATCAGCATCATTTTAAAACCTATTTTACCATTTTTGGTCTGTTTGAAGCGACAAAAACATGTTTTCTACCACAAATGCATTTTCTCACAGTTCTACTTCCTTCATCTATCTTGGGTCACTTTTATTTCTGCTACTCGATAAGCTACACTATGATGACCGCAACACGCGAAACAGTAGATCTTTCTGCCCACCCACCAAACTATCGAATAGCATTAATAATTCTACTACGTCTTAATTGGCAAAACTTTTTACGTTATTCTTCTTGAGCCAGCTTGACATAAATGCAAATATAGAAGCAAAATGGTGGTAAAGTAATGTCTAAGTTTACAGCATGTAAGGACCTGCAAATCTCAAAATCAATGTTCAAAATTATGGTTTCAACTGGACCCAAACAGCAACCACTGATGGCACATTTGAGAATCTATTAAACATTTTAAATATATACACATTGGTCACTTAAGACCCAGTTTTGCTTTCACTCTGGCAAAGGGTGTAATGATGGTATGTCATCAAACAATTCTCCAATGCTTACCTCCAATAAAAAAATGTATACCTACTATATCGACCTCACAGTAGCATACGACCACACCAATAAAATACTTGCTCTTCTCATCCATTCCAATCTACAAATCCACTGAATGTCTAGACCTGATAGAACTATGTGACCCAATGCCCAGACATTCCAAACTTTCACGGATACTTAAGTTATCGATGATTGAGAGCGTTTGTCCGTGCATATATATATATATATATATATATATATATATATATATATATATGCGTGTGTGTGTGTATGTGTGCGGCGTGTGTAAACTATTTGGTAGATTATAGTTCTTGCGTATAAATAACAGGTAATTTGTTAATTTTTCAAATAAGTACGATATGTCTTTCCGAAACGATTTCGAAAACGCTCGCCTTAGCACCGATATTCGGCGGTAAAATGGCATACCAAAACTCAAGATGTCAATGTGAAAGAGTAAAGCAGCCAGAACACAGACATCAGATCTGTTTTAATTCAAACAGATTAATCTATATATCTCGCTGTACATTTCAAAGATCTTGGGAAATCACTCCACCAGAATGTTAGGAAACCAATTTTTTGTGCTTTCTTTCGTTGAACTTCCAATGTTACATTTGAGTTTGTCAGTTAAGTGCTATACATGATACACGGTTGAGCGATCATGTCTCTTTCGGTCCATGACTGACTAAGCAAAAGATTTTACCGTAGTAGGTTGCCGTTTCTTTCTGCAGTAGACTAGTTACCAATCAAGGCTACAGAACTCAGTCTGTCCTACTATTCCCACCATAACTGGAGGGAGAAGAAATGGATTCATATCTTTCCTAAGAATATGTGTGCGTAACGATCTCGATTGGAATTCGCACTCGGTTCTCCGATTTATCATTCCGAGCCAATATCCATGACAGCAGAACGAAGAAACATTTGAGTACTACTCTGCAGATATATGTATGGAATAGTTTTATGATTTTTTGGCCAAATCAGCAGCGATAGCTTTAAAGTGGAGAATGCTTTTGTTCTACGATAGGTTAGCCTTGTGACTATACGAGCAGAAATATACACAGATTATTTATCATATTTTGTCTTTTATTACTATCTCGGTCCCTGATTTTATACGCGAGTATACGTAAGTTTTGTATATCGTTGCCTATTTATAAATATATGCATAAACGTGTGGGGATTTTTGTCTTTAATTGTAAGTATGTATTCGGGTTCATACACCTTTAAATCCTTCCTATACAGCGCAACTCAGGACTGTCCCTACTTTGGCATATTAGTATGAAATACGCGTAATATTTAAGTGATGACTGTCAGCTGCGTCTAGTTCGAATTAATACCAGGTTTTCAGCTTTCTATTTAGACACTCCCCTTCACACACTGAAGCAATTCCTCAAGAAAAATTATATATAACTACATATAAATTTGAATACTACGAGTGAAAACACTTTTTTGTGTTTTGCGTTTTTTGTCAGACATTAGTTACTTGGTAACATTAAACTACAGTTGATGTTCGATAGCATTTAGCTTCGGACATAATGCCTTCAAACAACGCAGCCACACTAAACCACTCAAAATCCCAGAGCTGTCGTACGCCGATAAGAACAACAATGTATCGGCTACTGTCGATTGAAGTCATCGGTTCCGACTGCTGGGAGCCATTGGTTTGTTCTTGCTTTTTCTGAGATAAATATTCATGAGAATATTTCAACTTGGGCGGGGCCTGTTGCGTATATCGGGCGGACTGTTGTTCACAAGTATTACTATTAAGAATTAACAGATACGCGTGTCATCTTTTTTTTCTCTCTCCTCAAAATGTAAGGGTTTTACAATGGATATTATTAACTTTAGATATATCACTCTCCATTTATCAATGAGTCATAAGAAACTAATAGAAATTAACGCTTTCATCAATGTTTATAAACGATGAGAAAAGAAAGAATATTCTAGAAAATATGAACGCAAAAATCTATAGAACGTTCATATGAACTGGCTATCACGACTTTTTAAAAAAATACAAAGGATGTTCGAAAGTATTCAAAATATTACACCTAATTTCCGGAAGTTCGTTTCGAATTATCCATTCAACATCCAGCCTATAAAAAGGCATTGACATACATTCTTTTTCTATTCATTAAAACGCACACACATACACACACAACACACACACACACATACACATACACATACACACGCGCACACACACACACACACACACACACACACACACACACACACACACACACATGGTGTATTAAATATGCTTTTACAAAATTTGATGCGGGTTCCACACACCAAAACAAGGACAAAAGACCATATAAACATGACCGCATATTCATCGTTTTGGAGTTATTGAGTTTAAAGAAAATTTACGGTAGGTGGCGCTGTGTTGCAATGTAGACACCAACATCAGTTATAATGCGTTTTTAATAATACGATTAATGCGTGGGCTAAAATTGTAGGTGTCTGTCTGGTAGGTAATTATGTTATCACAGTACGCATTGCAGGACCGGTCTATGAATTTATGTACTCCTGCTAATACGAAGGCGCTTGTGGTTTAGGCATGATAGGGCTACAGCACATTTTATTCATATTGTTCGCGATGTACTGGCTCACATCTACCATGAAAGATGGATAGGTAGAGGAGGACCGGTTTCATGGCGTGCACGCCCCTCATTCCTTTGGGGGTTTATCTGTGGGGGCCACCTAAAACAATTACTGCAGATATTAATTATGCAAAGATGCTTCATCAACATGTCATGGAGCATGCGAAACCATTCGACACTGTGTAGGAGTATTTGCAAAAGTCCGCCAGTCAGTGATCCGACGGGTGCATGCGTGCGTAGAAGTTACTGTCTCCCTGTTTGTTTGTTATCGAACTCCTCCTAAGGTTTGGGAGATAACCCCCCCCCCATAACATATATATTCTGAAACTACGTTACCCAGGGTACTTGGATAAGTATATTTCATTTTGATCAAAGGGTGTCCCGATGGAGGGGAGGCACAAACCTTCGGTCGATTTTTTCCCTTTGATATAAATTAAATTCAAATTTGAACAAGGGAATGACTCCTAGGGTAGTTGAATAAGTATAATTAATTTTGATGAAATGGGGGTCCCGGAGTGGGGTGAACACCCCCTACACACACACTGAAAATTTGTTTTCCTTCGATTTAAATTAAATTCAAATTTGAACAAGGAATGACTCCTATCCAAAATATAGAAGGAGAAAGTCAGAAGATGGAGGTCACATCAACAAGATCAAAATGAGACAATATGGACATGAAATTGAGCAAGAAATCATCAATCAGTGGGTAGTAACTTACAAAACATATTTGTTGCGACAATTCAACTGTCATATCAATGTTGAAATCTGCTCATCAAATATATTTCAAAGATGTCAGATCAAGCTGTTTTTCCTACATCCCACACAAAGTTTTTTTTCTTTCTGATTTAAATTTGATCATGGGGATGACTCTTATCCAAAATATAGGAGAAAGAAAGCAAGAAGATGGAGGTCACATCGGCAAGATCATTGAGTAATAGTTAAATGCATAATTTTTCTCCACATATTATAACAAGGATTTAAAATAAATCATCATTTTCTAACAAAAAACGTGTGATACGCAGCAAGGCGCGGGTAATTCGGCTAGTATATATATATATATATATATATATATATATATATATATATATATATATATATATATATATATATATATATAGTAAAAAAATCATCTTTGATCTTGCAGAAATTATCACATTTCTTATGCGTATAAATACCAAAGAAAGACAATTGTGAAAAGTATATTTTTTTCATTTGCGCCTAAATTATAATGACTTCTATGTATATTTTCTCTTCAGGAGATGGCGGACCGTGGTTCTCCACAATCTCGTTGAAATTCTAAGTATATTTTCTCTGTTCACTACATCTCCTAATCCTAATCATTTACACAGCCTCGTGATGTGGATTATGCGCTGCTTCCGCCTGTTTCTCTTGCTTTTAATCCTGCAAGTGTCAAATGCTTCAAGCCAACTTTCCTCATTATGTGCCCTAAAATTTCAACTGTATATTTCTGATGCTAAATATAAGTGCTCTTTTTGTTTCAATTTTCAACTAAAATTTGCTGACATTTTCAGTCCATAGGATTCTTAGTTTCCTTCCGTATAATCCCATTTCTATTTCTGCAAGTCTCTTCTTGATATGTGACGAGATTTTCCAGCATTCACTGCTATATGGGAAAACTAATATTACATAATAGTTCAGCGCTCTTTATCTGGTTTCTAACGATTTTTTATGTTTCTTAATACTTTGCTTAGTTTTTTTGAAAATAATTTTCTCTGTCCTGATGTTTTTTCAGATTTCAGTGTCACATTTTTCGTCCTCTTTTCAAACCCTTCCTAGATATCTGATTTGTACTTGCTTGATTTTGGTATCTCCAATTTGTAATTCGCATATTGGGCTCTTCTTTTTGCTGGCAACCATACATTCTGTTTTCTTACAATTGATGTCTACTCCGTTCTTGCTTTTCATTCTGTAGGAGTTCCTGTATTTTCCTTTTTTTTCAATTTTACTCATTCCGCTGTTTGAAGTATTAATGTGAATTTGAAAATATATAAACGATTGCAAGGATAAGATCAAAGTTCTCCTTCTCGAAGGCAATATGAATTTTGTTCAAGAACTTCTTTGAAAATGCATAAAATGAATATTTGATAAAGACCTTTATCCTCTATTATACTAAGCAAAGTTCAATAATATGCTAAAAGCAGAGAGTCTATTCTGAAATTCTAAATTTATTTTATCAATGTAGGGCACTGAAACACTGTTGCAATTCAGTAGTTTAACATATATATATTCATCAATAAGTCTGTAGCCTAATATAAAAACGCCTTTCCGTAGATCACAGATCAGACATTGTAGAGTAAAAGTTTCAGAGCGAAATTAATTTAATAACTGTATCAGGCTACAGATTTATTTTTTCACGCTTGTATAGCTCAAATTTTATTTATTTTTTTATGGTTTTAAGCAGTGAATGAGTTTATATGCTGTAGAGATCAAAATCATTTCGAATTCACTCCGAATGAGTATTGTTCGTAAGATAGTTTTTTTTTAAATTGCCTGGAAGAAATAATTTTTTAATATTTCTTTTGCTTCATAGTTTAATTTAAATATTGACCGATCCTTCCTTCCTTCCTTCCTTCCTTCCTTCCTTCGTTTTTTTTTATGAATCTGTACACATTACAAGAATGCAATGCTTTCGAGGAAAACTAAAGTAATCTTGTGACGATATTGATTTTATTTGTTATTGATACATCAAGCAATACCAGCAAAACAAAAATATGAACAAGTAATTCTAATGAAAGTCTAAGCATAAAAAATGGCAAGAGAAATCCGAATTTTCACAGGATGTGATCATCCAGCTTCTAATTTGTATTTGAGGTTCTTTTATTCATTATTCTGTTATGAAATTTATACGCGTGCCTCATACATTAATATGATTATAACGCTGCAATTGTAATAAGGATAACATTAAGTGAAATAAGCAACTGTATTAGTCTTGAGCTAATAAGCACTGATTTTATAAACTAATACTTACTAATTTTCTAAGTATATCTTCATCCTTTTTTTAATCTTATTTGTTTAAAAAATAGATTGTCATGAAACATCGAAGTCAGCTGTACTTGATTACATGATTTACACCTAGAATGCCATTATTTGTAGGCTTTACACTTAGAATGACATTTGTAGGCTTTACACTTAGAATGCTATTATTTGTAGGCTTTACACCAAGAATACCATTATTTGTAGGATTTACACTTAGAATGCCATTATTTGTTGTCTTTACACTTATAATGCCATTATTTGTAGGCTTTACACCTAGAATGCTATTATTCGTAGGCTTTACACTTAAAATGCTATTATCTGTAGGTTTTACACCTAAAATGCTATTATTTGTAGGCTTTATACCTATAATGCCATTATCTGTAGGCGTATTAATTTAAACACCAGATAAGCCACTTCTATATGATCAGCTTATTTCTTTCGCGACATCGCAATTGTTTCAATATCCTAGAGTCATCACATCATTTACTATACACAAGACTAAATTTAGATTTTGTAGTTTGCAGTTTACCTGATTTTTTATCCTCAAGCAGGCCATCAAATCTGAAAATGTTTCGATCTCATGCAAGTGTACTGTGACAGATTATGCCAGTTCGTTATAGCAATTGATACATTAATAATTTGCTCTGATATATTAATAATTTGAAAGTATGCTTTTATAAATTACGAAATAAAAAATGTCATAAAATACGATGGTTTCTAATGATGCTTACCACTTGCTGCAAATGCAAATTGGAAATAGCGAATTTGCTTCAAAGCGTTTTTGTGCGTGTGTATGCAGGCCTTCTACTTCCAACAATGTAGGACCAATCTGATTATATGCATTTTCTTTATAGTGCCATATCCTTTCAGGTCGTGAGTTAGTAATACTCTCCAGAGATTCCTTTTATTTAGTTTCTGGGGAATGCCAAGTTTCATGGAAAATAATGTGAAGGTGTTTTCAACTACCTCCTCCATGGTCTGAAATTTAAATCCTATTTAACCCATAGCTGGAGAAAAGAAGTAAAAGAAATTGTGTAAGGAGGAACACAGTAGACGACCCCAGAATTTGAACTCTACTCTCTGGTTCTACTTTCCACGTTGATATCTGTTTCATTATCCTCACATTTGTGAGTTTGCATAGTTCTCACCTTTTGAAGCGATAACTTCAGTTCGAATCTAAGGAAATCGTAAATCGCAAGAACTTTTTTTTTCTTCTATTTCATCACTTCGCCAAGTTTAATCGCATCATTCAAATGAATTGATATGGAAGGTTAAAAAGAGTAAGTCATTATAAATAATGTAGGTCAAAGATGTTCCTTTGCTGTTTCCTTCTCTGCACAAAGTTAAAAACTAAAAGATACTGTTATATTCGCCTCACATTAAGTGGATTCTTGAAGTGTTGTACTATTGATTCTACTTGCATCACATTTGATTTTAAACTTACAGGTATCTCTTTAACAGGCGTCATTTCTTTCTTTGGTTTGATCTTGAATGAACGATTGACAAAAATAATTGAATCACTTAAAATAGTTTAAGCAATTGTCACGGAATATATAGCGTTAAAAAGAGGGACTGCAGGTTTTAAATCAATTTTTGTCTAAAATTAATCTAAGATTGAATCTGAAAATCTATAATAGCGGTCCTTCTTGGCTTAGAAACATTTTTAGATGTAGAGTTAACTTTTATTTTCAACTTGTATGTAAAATGTAAAAATAAAAAAACAAAATTATGACTTCACTAGAAACATAATCTTAACTTCTGCTTTGTTTAGAAATTTAACGACATTAAAATATATTCATGTCATGCCATCTTACTGTAAGCAAATGGTTATACACATTTGGAATGGTTAAAAGAAAGGATTTCCTAATTCTGATTTAAGACTTCCATTTTAAATGTCGATTATTTGTTAAACGGAAGTTTGGGGAGGAAAGAAAGAGGTTTTCATTTTAGGGAGGCGTGGAATTAAATTTAGAGTTTATGAATCAGGTGATCTTTAGAATCAGATATACTAATTTAGATAAGTAGATAGAGAAATGAGAGATTACGAGTGGGAGAGATACAATTATTCGTTTAATATTTTACTGAATTATTTTGTTTATATTCATTTGTGTATTTCATGTTATGATTAACTGAAAGCGATGATAGGCAGATTTTCACCCCATTCAACCAAAAAACAGTGTAAATTCGAAATCATTATGAACAAGGAAATGAAACAAGAATGATTTAAACAAAATAAACTTTTGTTTAAAATATTTGCTATATGGTTAAACTTTTTTTAGTTGACAAATTGACGATAGGTGAGTGTTATAGTGGTAGAATAAAGGCTAATTAAGGAGACGTAGGAAAAAAATGAAAATGCTTTCTCTTGTTAGAATTTGATGTGTCACTATATAAGGATCAGAATAGAGGGAAAATTTGAAGTATTAGATTCAGAATCCCAAGCCCCGATATCACGGCTTGCATGAGAAAGATATGATTCTTTCTCAAGATTTGGAAACAGGTGCGATTTGTTTTTTAACGTACTAACAGAGAAAACAAGAATATCGTATACCCGCGAACATCAAGATAGAAACTGAAAAAGGTTAGGCATGGAAAAAGAATTACTGTATGTGAATGACGTGAAAAAGAACCATCTTGAAAAACGTCTTTTTCGGAGAATTTTGTAAAATGCTGCAGGTGGTATGTAAATATAGACTTGATTTTAAAAATATCACAATAATTACGTAAATTAGTAGATTATTTCTAAAAAGTGGTACTTTTCCAAGAGCTATTTCTTAAAAGTTGTAAGAAAATAATTTATATTTTTGTTTTTCATCAATCTTCATAAAAGTAAAACAAATATTTTCTGAATTGTTTGTGTATAAAAAATCTGATTCAACATTTCAGGAACAAGGAAAGGTTGTCCTTTTAACACAATTCATACAAAATATGAGATTTTATTAGTTTGTAGTATTTATATACCCAGAAAAAATCAAGAGCTTATATAATGTATATAATATATGCATTCAGAATTAGTATATTTTGTTTTAAAGGATGGATTTTATTTTAAAATTTATCGCGCTACTACGAGTGATCAGAAACTCTTTATTGTCCTATAGTCAATCATTTTTATGTACAAACGAGAGCAAAACCGTTTATATGCAGCTCTCATTGTCATAAAAAACGAATCAAAATTAATATTACATAAATTAATCCCAATATAGGTATCTCCAATCAGAATGCGTATATGTCATTCTATGAAGATTATATTATTTTTTAATACATTTGGAATGGTTTATAAGGTGTAAATAAATGTTGGACGCTTGAAAACGAAAACACTGAGAACAGAAATAAGATATTTTCATTCTTAAATGTTTTAAAATGTCCTTTTTAATGACAACGCCTATAACAATGCTTTATATTACGCTTGCAAGTTTATTTATGCTTATGTAATATAAGGTTTTGTTTTGCAAGGAAAAGCTATGGAACATTTTTGCGTTATTCGTCAGAAATATAATAGAATTCAGCATTTCCTGATTTTCCTGTGTTCTAAATTAAGTCTATACATTTTCTCACAATTTCGTTGAAGTAAGAAAAATCACTAAGGACAACAAAAGTTCGATTGATTTTATAACATATAGTAAGGCAAATTTTGTTTGCTGATAGCATTGTAGAGAAACAAATATTCCTCTTGTCGACAATCATCAGTTCTGCTCATATTAGTTTTAGCTATGCGTTTGTACTGCTCAAACCAAAGGTAGCGGGACACATAAATGCTTCTTAACTAAAGTTGACAGAGACTGCGATGCAAAAACAAAAAATTGTAGTAAAACATTCTTGCATCGACACACCGAAACTTGCGGTGCGCAAGATGAAAGAAAAGCCCCAATATCTGCTTTTTGTCAGTCAAGTTTCTAGATTTTGCCTTTTACAGATACTCGCCGCCATTCTGCTCTTATGTTTTAATAGTCTTCTTAAAAAAAAAAAAAACATTCTGGAATATTACCAGCCAAATAACGCGTCTAATTTCTCTCAAATTTAATATTAAATTAATAGAATAAGTAGAAGTATGTCATTTTATATAAATATCAGCGTCGACTCAACCTCAATGTTTGATGACTGATTTTCAGGACTTTTTGTCAAAATATATTATACTAGTTTCTACTTCTGACCTAATTAAGAGATATACAGATTTTGTGCAGATTTTAATAATTCTAATACTAAATTTAGTAAATGTTAGTTCTTTGTTTAAATAAGTATTACTTAATATTCTAACGTTGGCTATTCGAATTCAAACTTTTCTTTCTGCTGGTCTTGAATCCTGACCGCATTTAAAGACTTCAGTGGATCTGTGACAGATAAATTTTACTCCAAATGTAATTTAGTTCACTTGATATGCTGGTGAATAGTGAAGAAAAGCGTTTAGCGCGCTGTATATACAAAGCGTCATTCAGATGTGTGTTGTGAAATTGTGTTTGAAAGCTTATGCATTGTCCATGTTTTTAGTTTCCTTCTCATTTACGCAGTGTCTCCGCCTATGCAAAGCATAAATGTTCGTCAAGTGTACGCGCCGACATTGGTGCAGCTGCATGCGTGCATCTCGCTTTATTGAAACTTTAAATGCAAAAGGCAAAGAGAGACACGTACAGCGAAATTTGAGTTACGCCGATTTTTTTTTTTTATCTTTATTTTCTCTTCTGGCAAAATATTTTCCTGCAAAAAAAACATTCACTAAAATATTAATTTACTTAATAGAATGACGGCACTTTGAAGTGGAAATTTCACATAGCAAAGAATCAAATGTCAGTAAGACCTATTTACTTTCTTTTTATTTCTTTATGTTGAATACAGAAATCGCACATATGCAAACTCTCATACATATATATATATATATATATATATATATATATATATATATATATATATATATATATATAGTGTGTGTGTGTGAGAGAGAGAGAGAGAGAGAAAGAGAAACCGTTTCCATGTATATATATATATATTTGTAGACATACATTTCGCCTATATGCATGCAAAATATAAACTCCAGAAATACATATCTGATTACATGAACATATTTTGTATATATACATGCGTGTAGTCATATTTATTTATGAGAGTTCTTGCATAATACCTGTGTCCTGCAGAAGAGACAGAAAAAAACAGATGATAAGAATTAAATTATATATAGGAAGTAGCGTTTCGGACCTATGTACTCACTGAATTCCGACTAAATGAATAAACATCTTATTTTATTTTTTTGTGTGTGTCAGAGGTGCATGGAAGAGCTTCTTGGTCGAGAAACTCGTAATTTTTTGTCAGTTTGAAGGCCTTATTTGATTTTAATTATGCATGCGCGAATTTTGTGTCGGTGCCTGATCTCGCGTAAACACACACACACACACACACACACACACACACACATACATACATACATATATATATATATATATATATATATATATATATATATATATATATATATATATATATATATATATATATATGACTAAATGGTGAAATATATATTACATTATATATACTTGACTGATTGCAAACCAACAGCGCAGAGATAATAGAAACGAACCCCCCTGCCACAAAAACACACACGACGGGAGGAGTGAAATGTTCTCTGTTCACAACGGAAGTTTTTTTTTAAAGTATGATGTTATTTGGTGAGATTTTTGGAAGTTGTTTCGCTTGTGAACCTTTCAAGGCCCTATCCCTCTCTGTCATACATACATACATATATATATATATATATATATATATATATATATATATATATATATATATATATATATATATATATATATAATTTCCCCTCCCCCTTGTCTCTTTTAATTCTATTGCAAGTAGGGTTTTTTCCTTCTAGTAGTTTTTTTCTTTATACCGATGATTTTTTCAGACGAACCGTCGGACGAAAGGTACCTTAAAATTTCTATTTTTAATTGATACGATACTTTTGTATCCCTCGTTTTGATTAATAAAATGTTCCCTGTTTTAAGAATACTACTTAGATCCTGTGGCACCAGAAAATCTTTTCACCACACGCACATACATAGATACATACATAGATACCTATATATATATGTGTGTGTGTGTGTGTGTGTGTGTGTGCATATATATATATATATATATATATATATTATATTATATTATATTTTTCCGTGGTCACGGACATTTGCATAACTTTATATAAAAAAGAGGCCTGAAAGAGCTTCGCTTAAATAAAATTATTATTCTATTAAAAGATTTCCCTGCCGCATGCCTCTTTGTATTCAGATATAAAATTAATAGAAATCACATCGGGCAAATATTATCGTCCACTCCGCGCATTTTTCTTGTTAAAATTGTAAAAGTCATCGAAACTGATTTTTAGTCTTTACTTTTTCTTTTGGCCTTTGGATTGAAAGATTTAATTCGTCTTTTTTTCGTGAAAAGATTACAGTTCTTATAAAAGATATTATAGAAAATATTAAATTTATAGTTTGAAATTATTTATATTAATATATATATATACACACACACACACACACACACACATATATATATATATATATATATATATATATATATATATATATATATATATATTATATATTTTAAAAATAAGTGGCAATAAAAATGTTTTTTTTATTAAAAGTTCTCTTTATTATGCTGAGAAGACTGAAGTAAACGGACTAAATTATTATTAACGAGTTTTGTTTAAAACCGATTCAAATAAATGAAAATCTCTAGCATGATTCTAATTTATTGTTGATTGTTAATTGAATATACATGGAAAAATTTTCGTCAAAATTTCGCGTGTTGCTCTCTTAACGTTTACGTTCTCAGAAGCTGGGCCGCCCCGAGTACATCATTACATCAGATTTAAAGCATTCCGTTATACGGTTTTCTTTCCACTTATAGGGAGCAATAATCTTTAAAAAAAAGTTTATATTGGTGTTAACTGCTTATACTTTCGCTCAGTGGCCTCTTTTATAAATATCTATCCTCATCCTTTTTATGACACTTATTCAGATTTATATAGATCTTCATAACGTGTGTGTGTGTGTGTGTCTGGTCGCGCGCATTCATATTCAGAGCTGAAATTACACGCAAATGCACTGAAAAATATGCATATAAACAATATATAAACATACACATACGCACCCACACGGGCACGCACATATATTGTCTCTGACAGTGTGGAATTTTTCTCAGATATAAATGTATCTAAAAACAAAGGTATGTCTTTATGCTTATTCATTTTTAAATTAGTACTTATCAATAATAGCTTCCGATTTGCATAATATTTATAATAATTGAAATTATTATAAGTCGTATTAGCTAGTGTAAAAAGTGGCAAAAATGTGTGCTTCAAAAGACCTAGAGTTAAACAAAAAGTATTTTAGCTTATATTCTTTCTTGATAGAATATAGGCAAATAGTACACATGGTGTATATGGTGTAGATACAATAATGATAATATCAAAATATGCACAGCTATTGACTGAGTTTACTAAAACCTCTCATTAATGATTGTGGAAAAAATTTAAAAGAAAAATTTTTAAAAAAGAAAGCAGAGATTTATATTTGCTAATAATTGATAAGAAAAATAGAAAAATCATGTATACATTTCGAAAACAGTAGGGTTCCTTTTTTCTAAAGAAAGGTTGGGAAAAAACGAAAATGGAAAGTCTTCTTAATCCGAAATACAATGATAGAAAAGTTGGTGAAAGAGAGAGAACATTTTTGATAAGACTAAAAGACAATAATAAAGATGCGAATTGTGAGAGACGATTATGCATGGAGAAGAGAAAATAAAAAGCTAGCGTACGAAAAAGAAGTTTAAAAAAAAAAATTGAAAAGGACTTTTGGGTTGGTTGGAAGAGGGAATGATTCACGTGAGATGGGACATTGAAAGGAAATATTTTGTAAATAGTAACTAAACTTAAATGCGCATGATAACATGTTTACTTTCAAAAATAAATAAACCTTTTCGTGTGTTACAAACATGTAAATATAGTAACAATTCTTAGAAGTATTTATATTTTCAGTATTATTTGTTAAAACTTTTTTTATTTCAAACTTTGTACTGAATATTCTCTTAGTAAGAACATAAAATAACCATGAATCGATCGTAATTTCTCCTATTGTCAAAGTTTGATAATATCCACTTACCTTTTCCTTTTATATGTTTAAATTATTTAATTTTTACATCACTGCTTCGGGACATAACAGCAACACCCACAAGAACTCTCCTAATTCCAGGGCGGGCAAAATATGTGAGTGCCTCCAGTGAGAATTTCGGTTTTAATATGGGGTGTGGGGTTTACAGAATAAAAGAAAAGAAAAAGGAAGACTTGCGCGCCTCTTTTTCCCTGTAGAGTGAAACTTGCATTGTTTTCTCAGTGGAATAAATTAATCCGGTTTAAAGTAAATTCATGTTTTTCTTTTCTTGTTTCGTTTATAATTTTCTTTTCTTTTTATTCCTCTTAAAGTGGTACAAACTTTTTCGTTTCTCGTTTGAAAATATTTCCCTCCTCTTTTCTTATTTCTTTTTTTTTAATAATCACACAAAAAATGGATTATCTGAATGAGTTTGATAATCTTACTAATTATATATCTGTTTAATTATCTCCATTTTGCAAGCATTACATTGATGAAGTATCGGTCGGTCTGACGCTGAACCATCGCGTGGTGTGGAGAGGCGGCTGTTCACTCTCAGGGCCACATATGCTCTGGCTGCTGGCTCACGTAGTATGTTAAATAAACCTTCCTCGTCCCCCTCCTCTCATCATCAGCATCATCAACATCTCGTTTCTTTTACTTTTCTCCTGCCACTGTTCGTTTGTTACTGAGTTCTCTTACTGCCATTTCTTCCTTAGCCTACTACTTCTACTTTCACTTTAGTGACAACAATAAGCATTCAATGAAGAAATCGAACAAGTGAAAACATAAGAAATTGTAATTACGGCTTGTGTTTATTTTCATTCATAGGAATAATTTAATGATATTGGTTGCAGAATATAAAGCATAAAATACTATCTAAAGAAAGAAAATAAATGAAATGCGCACTCTGAAAATGAAGTCTTAAAACGCGCATCAGTTTAAAGAGAAAGTGAAAGTATATTATGAAAAGGCGCGAAATATGTCATTTCTTTTTCTTTTTTGGGGTGGTGGTGGTAAAAGCAGGAAGAGAGAGGCTTATTTAAAGAATAAACGAACTGGATATATAAAGAATTTGAATATATAAACTACGATAGAAAATTCAAAGAACAGAAACTGGAGGGATAGAGGAAAGAAAGATATAAGGAGATGAGTTTTGCTGAGTGGGGGGGTTTACACGGAAGACAGCTGTATATCATTTATTTCCCTCTCACATCTTAGTGTGTGTGTGTGTGCGCGTCTGAATACACCTGATGAAATGCAAGTTATTTTTGTACATGTGCGTTAAGAGGTGAGACAAGCAATTTACATGAATTGAATAAAAAACTTATTTGTTTTATTATGAGTATTGTTTTCCATTATATTTCTTGTGACTTCATTTGAGAGCTGTCACTATTTTCCATTTGTATAACCCACCTAGTTAAAAGATTAAATCGCACGCACACACACACACACAAATGCTTAAAGAATTGAAGTAAAACCATAGGACAATCGAAACAGATTTCGTTTACTAGTTTGCATCGAAGAGACAGCTCACAACGGATGCATGTTGACTGCACGCTACTTCTAACTACAACATAAGCAACAGCAGATGAAGCAGCTGTAATTGAAATAACTTTACACTCACCCTCCAAACGGCAAAAATGCTCGCATAACGGAAGGAAAAAAGCCCTTGTTAATTACCCTAAAATAGACTGAAAAGATTCACTACAATGAATCTTTTTAAATAAATTCAAATAGGAGTCATTTGTTTGTCTATAAATATTATACATTACTATATTATATTATTACATATTATATATAATACCTACTAATAAATTCGATCTGTTTTGCAAAACATTGATATAATTTTTCTGATTATGTATATGATAAGAAGTGTCAAAATATTTTTTTTAATTTATCCCAGTTTCAATCGCAAACTTGATAAAAAATATTCTGTATTGTGTTCCTACAGGGCGTGAATAATTATGGCTCTCCACAATTTCCTATTCTTCGTAGCTCTTAGCAATTTTTTCTCCTTACTATCCCTCCTAGTCCTTGTTCAGCCATCCATTTACCCAAACTTGTCAGGTTTATTCGCTGTTTTCCTATACCCCTCTTATCATACGTTCTTTGAGTGCCAAGTTCTCTATGCCCATTTGTCCCCATTAGGTATCCCAGAAGTCATTTTTCCCGATTCTAATTATAGAATAATCTTTTTTCTAATAATCTTTTTGTTTAAAACGTCATTGTTATTCAAATGTCCTGACCAAGGTATTTTCAATATCTTTCTGCAGAACCACATTTCTTTTGTCCCAGGTTTCCTGAGTAAATTGTCCAGTATACTTATTCTTAAAAAAATATTAATTTACACTTTTTAATTTAGCAAAGAATCATATTGTGTCTAAAACATGGCGTTTATAGAAAGCTGAAATTATTGAAAAGAATACAAACAAACGTTTTAGTCTTTACTTCTTCATGTTGTGGGCGATCATAGCTCACCTCAACTTCCTATCTTTTGCGGCACTTAGCAGCATTTCTCCCTTTGCAAAGTCCCCTCGTTCCGCCATCCATTTACACAAGCTCGTCAGTTAGGTGACTCGCTTCCTTCCTCTGTATCTCCTGTCCTCGATATGCCC
Organism: Acanthosepion esculentum; assembly: GCA_964036315.1. Classification (NCBI taxonomy): domain Eukaryota; kingdom Metazoa; phylum Mollusca; class Cephalopoda; order Sepiida; family Sepiidae; genus Acanthosepion; species Acanthosepion esculentum. The sequence goes on along the minus strand of OZ038489.1, from coordinate 63,930,655 downwards.
TGTGAGGCTTAAGCTCTTTCCTCGTTGTGTCCAAGAAATTACAGCTCTCTTCCTCATTCTGTGTACTTGTTCTTTTTGTTGCAATTTTCTTTAAGTGTACTTCGTTGCTTACTCTCTCCTGCCATAGAATTCTAAGTATCCTTCTGTAGAATCAAATATAGATTTGTTTCAAACTTTTTTCTCTACTTTATCGATATTATGCAAGAAGATATTAATAAATGATCATTTTAAATTATTAATGGAGTATTTCGCCTAATTTTACCTAAATTAGAACGATTTCGAAATGGGTTTTCGAGTAAGATAAAATAAGTATTCTAAATAGTGAAAGTTAAATGGGCAATTTCATCATTCAAAAATTTGTTCATATCTAAATCTTACTTTTATATTCGGCGATCAGGTCATCCAGATACGCTTTATATAAATTCTCTAAATAGTGATGATCAAGTTTACTTATGATATCACTAAACATATATTTTATTTATCCAAGTACACCATAAAAGATTGGTAAAAAGGGCACAGGTATGATTTTAGAAAAACGATAAGATTCTGTATGTAATCATACAAAATCTTATAAAATTCAATTTTACAAGACTTTGGCAACACATTCTGTAACATTTAATATCGCCACTAGATTTTAGGCAATTTTACAGTATCTGTGGGGAGCCATGGACGAGACTGCATTCCGAAAGAAAAACAGTATACACAGTTTAACACATCAGTTAATTCAGAAAATTTTTCACATATTTAATGTACTTGTAAGTTCAATTCGTATACACACACACACGCGAACACACACACACACGTATATATATATATATATATATATATATATATATATATATATATATATATATATATATATATATATTGTCAAGTTCATAACAATTTAGAATTTGATGCTAGGAAGATCAATAGATGGGTATGATTTTAAAATGCATCTTTTGTAAACCTAGTTATTTCACTATTGTATTGCGTGTTTCAGATTGTTCAACCTTGAAATATGTTGCCGAGATAATAAACTGCATATTAGCAAACATACCATCTCTAAATTTTCGCATCTTCCGTGTGATAGATTATAACTATCAAGAATTCATATAAAATGGGATAATTTCCCACAAAACTTAAATGACTCACTTGTTTCTTTAAAGATAAATTCAGCTTTTCAGTAGTTAAAATGTTTTTGCTTTTGATGAAAGCAGCAATTACGCCAACATGTGAATGTAAAATGTCTCTTGATGCATTTAATCAACGACAGATTCATTGACTTCTGAAAGAAACGTTTCATAAATAGTATTTCCGTTATGTCGAGTCCTAGCCTCTTTTTAAGTTAGTAGTTTAGTGTAAAATGTCGATTCCATCTAAATGTTGTATTAGGCATGTAGCAGCTTGAAAGGAATATAGAAAAAGAACGAGATCGATTGGATTTGGTTATTTAAATGCTCATTAACAGCGAAGTAAGCATCAATCAAATAATTGTTGAATAATGTCGTTTACATATGGAGAGCATGGCCATTATAAAGTATTCTTTCAATTTAAAAGATAACGATAGTTTTGATGAAAATATTTAATTTATTTTTCCAATAAGCTAAAAAGCGAAATAGTGTTTTCTAAAGTACAACACTGCTCACTAGCCTTCAGATGCCAATGCCTTGTATGTTCAAGATGACTAAACCAAGCGTGAGATAATCCAAAATAGAACTTGATCCAATGTTATCTTCTGAGAAATGAACTGGTGATGTCTATATTTGAAGTTGATGCAGGTTTCACAATGATTGCCATTTTTACGAAGAGATTTAAACTTTCAAATACTCTTTTCATCTATGCTGTATTGCATTTGTAATTACGTGAAAATCAAATTGTCAGTTTCCCTGATAATCGACATGAAAATTTTGTAGTATACTTAACACCAAATCATTTGGGAGATAACATATAGGAAAATGATTTTCAACAATATCATTAAAGCTTCTTTAGGGGATTATTAACTCTCGATGGACAGTTAGTTTTCAGAAGGGCACCATAATTTTAACTGAACAGTAAGATTGAGCTTCATATATTTATGTACGGTTTTTACGATATTTTTAGGCGTATCTTAAATTTTAACTACTTTGGCATTCGTGTATGGAGCAAAATCAGTTTCTGTTGTCTGGCCTGGTGACAGTCGCTTTGATGTTGTTGCCACAGCTTCACTTCCAGTGATTGTCTCTGTTGTAATGCAACATAACGTAAACACGTGGCATTCAATCTGTTACATTAACTCTTCTCCATATACAAATGCAATTTTAATACAGGAAGCGTCAGCCCACACAAATATCGGAAAGAAATAGCCGAAGAAGCATAACTGATATAGAGAAAAAGAAATGATGCTACGCATGAAGAAGTCTAATGAAATGCGGTTATCGATAAAAAGATAAAACGAGACTTACATCTGTTTTACTTAACCTTATATACTTCAATATTCCGTCAATTAACCTCAGCCAATTTGGGTGTGAAGTAGAGACATGGTACGATACAAGGATCATTCATTATCCATTTGCTGCGTGAGAGAGACTAACCAAAACATCTCTGTGGCGGTGGTTTATATATAATACTTTCCAACATGCTCTGTCTTACGCTTGCGATATCGGATGAAGTTATGAGCTTACGTACTTCTGCATTTGGCAACCAGGAGTAATCTCAACCCCGCACTGGGCTTCATTTAACGGTTTGGTGTGAAATTTTATTCCGACATAATATCACAGATAAACTGTGTCCTCATCTTGCCGAACACATTTTAATCGATATTTGTCTCGGTTATTGTTCGTATTATTTGGCGTAATTGAAAATAACGAAAAGAATCTTTCAAGCGTAGATACTAGACATTAAAGTTTGAAACCACATTCTTAATAACTTTAAAAGAGCTCGTAACGACACAGCAGGCCCATCGAAAGAACAGAACTATTATCTCTTCTACTACTTCATGTAACTAATATTCTAACGAAAATCAGTTATTTTACATCTAAGTGATACTTGTATAAGGCCGCGTTTAGTGTTTGCTAATTGGGACCACTCAGGAACAAGGAATATAAACAGTCACCTACTGAATTTGTTCGATATTTTGCGTTGATCTCTATCTGTACTTTCTCATCGAACCATCCCGTCACAAACATAATATGACGCGTGTTATCTTGCAATTTAGCTATCGATAAGAAGGATCAATAACTCTGTAACGTATATAATATTTGGATATTAGCTGAATTTTTGTCTTCATTTTATTTTTTTTATTTCAACTTTCAAGCTATCATTCTATTTATTATTCTACGGCCATTGCTATCATTCTATTTAATATCCTACGGTCATTGCTAAACAACACGAGCCGTTATGCAACGAAACACGAACTCGCATACCTGGAGGAATATATCATAACACGTAAGCTACTTTAGTCAAAGTGTTCACCGGCTGCAGTCGTCTAAATTTAACGATATATATTCTGTTTATCTTCCCCGACCGCCTGAAACGCCATAACTTTTGTTTATGTATACTAGTTGTATGAATAGTAAGATTATTGTCTGAATATATTTGAAGTATTTTTAATTATCATTATTATTAAATATTCTTATAAGTAAGAAATATCTATATGATTATATTTGAATGAATGCAGCCAGTGATTTCCGTACTCTAAGCAGTAAAATGGCTATGGATAAATAGCAAGGCAGACCGGGTTCTATAGCCTTGGATGGCAACTGGTTTACCACAGAAAGAAATGGCAACCTACCTCGGAAACAAAAGCTGCCTCGTCAGTCATGTATTGAAAGATGCATGATCGCCTAAGCGTGTATCACGCATGGCACATACCTGACTGAATCAGTAAAATAGCTGCTGTATTAAAACCGGTTACTCGAGGAAAAATGAGTTTCTGGAGACCTTTATTTCTGATCCATATCTTTTACCAACAGTCGTAGACTGATGATCTAGGTGTTGTGATGAAAAGCGACTTAGGGCTTAAAAATGACAAATCGTATGGCATATAAAGCCCACTCTCATAAATGTGTCATAAATATACGAAAAGAAACGTTTTTTGAACGTGGAGAACTTGGAAGAAATTCCATAACATTCGAAGTCCCATCCAACTATTTATCTCCCTAAATAAATGTGTGCTATAGCTGTCCATTGGTCGTATGTCATCAAATACAGTTCTAGTCGACAAAAATAATTATAATACGAAAATTTCTAAATTTAAGACTCGCAGCTTAACATTTGCATTGATATAGTGAAAACTTGTAGCTCCCAAATTCCTATTCTCTATCAGATATTTGAACAAGGTTTTTCGGAGCCTAAGGTTGAAAAGGGATAAGCATATTTTTCTTTTAATTACCTTAGCGCAATAACCAAACGTTTCTCTTGGTTTCCTATTGTATATGCACTCACCAGTGACTACTACCCAGTTAGGCTTCTTTTTTTAATTAAGAACTGTCTCAGTTTTTCTTGGAGACGGTTTGACAGTGGTTGGGAAGCACGCTTTAGAAATTTGGGTCCATGCTGTTATTATTGCATCCCGCAGAAATGCTGCTCACGGATTTTTTTATCTATGTCCATTCTCTGTAAACCCTAAAGTTGGCTGTGCAGAAAAATCCTAGGAGATCAGCAGATTCTGAAATGCTCAAACCCGACCATCTGGCATCAACGACCATGCTTCATTCAAAGTCAATTAAGTCACCTTTCTTTTTCATACTAATTTATGAGATAAAAACCATCAAGTTGCTATGATCATTTTTAAATGCCTACATTCATAAAATTGTTGCACGTCATAGAATGATTACAAATGTGTATAAAAGGAGATTTTGTATGTTTTTTCCATTTATTTCAATCTAATTATTTTCAATCTAATAATGAATCTTTATTTATTAAATAGATGCTTTTGATTCAGTCATTATTTTCATCAAGCACTTTTAATAATTATTCGACGCCTTCAAGTTCTTAACATTTGAAATATAAGATTAGCCGGTTATTATTTTGAATCATAGTTTTTTCATTGATTTTATTTGAAAACCATGAAAGTTTTTTCAAAATCGCATGTTTTAAGCTCCTTAACGCATTCAGCTCAGTCGATGATCTTTCAAGTGATATGCAAAATGAAATTATTGAAAGAACAAGTGGCAGTAATTTTACACATACTGCATACAGTATAACGTAAATGAACATTAATCTTCAAAGCAAACTGGGTTCCTTTTCACAGCAGGCACGGACATGAGGCTAGCAATCGTGCGTTGGTTTGTCTACAACAAAGCGGCAAGTAATAACTCAATAAAACCGATATCTCTTTCTTGCACACAATCAAATAGATTTTTTCGCTTTGTTTTCAGAAAGAAAAATCCTTATCGCATAACGAAACCTTATATTTCTTTACATTAAACAATATACATCACATGCCCTCTTGTGCGTATGAATACATGATACCTTATAAGATTATAAGACAATATTCTCCAAAATAAAATCTATCAAGCACAATACTATAAAATAATTATGTTGCTCAACCTTATACAATATATAAATTATAGTAAACTTTAAAAGTTAATTGTCATAATTGGAGAGTTTCTTGTATTAATTCAAATCGTGTCATTTGAAAAAAAATATATCGTAAGTAGAATGAAAATTTATTTCAGGACATGACTGCAAATTTTACTATGGCCGTCGTTTAATATAATCAGGAAACCTACGAGTTATAATGGCTTTTGAAATCTAAGCTCTCTAACCTAATCAGCAGTCGCGAATGCTTACAATAAAAACTGTTTTTTTTTTATATATATAGATATGTTCTACGGCAGATATCATAGTGGATGCTATTATATAATGTCTAAGGAGTTAATGTATTCTTTATACCAAAAGCTTTAGATTTGGTGGATACACATGATAGAGTAGATATCCATGTTTTGCTATTTTTTTTAACTGCGTAATTAATCTCTCCAGGTCTTGACAATCGAAAGTCTTAACAAAGAAAGTTTTAATTTTTGGTAAAGATCGAACCAGCAACCTCCCATATTTTGGAAACCACTCTCAGATCGGATATGCTTTAGATCGTGCATCCACGAAAGACGTTGCAGCAAAGCAAACCATGATGAGCGCTTTTCTGAGAAATGGACATATCTCCTCAAAGCCAATATCTGTTAATTTTTTTTTCGTATCCGAAATGTGAACAAATTAATTTCTTAAGGAATATGTTCACTATAGATCGACATGAAATCGTATTACTATAACTGTTGTGTAAAAATTCAAATAGAATATATCTTTAAATGACAATATAAATAAAGACAAGGAAAACTTATCTTAGCCGACGCGTTTCGTCCTCTAAGATAAGTTTTCCTTTTATCTATGTTATATTTAATGGATACGTGTGACATCACTCTCTATCCGCTAAATATAAAGTTTATAGTAATAAGAAATGTTAATGTGCGACAATTAGTTCTGCTGACGGAGTGACAGACGACGAGACTGACCCGTTAATTTGAAATAGCAGTTTAGGTCTTATGGGTTTTCATTTAAACGTCTGAAAATTAGAACAAATTTAATGAAAAGAACTGAGACAAAATTATATTTTCTTCAAAGCAGTTTCCGCGTGAAAATGAAAGAAATCGTAACTACACATTTTAATGTTAATTTCCATTCACCTGATCTTTCCGGTCAGTTATTCTGTACATGCACCTTTGACCCGAAATAAAGTAGTGAGTGGTTCGCTGATCAGCATCTAAAGTTCAATAACGTTCATAATTTACTTCATCGTAAAGAGTTAGGATTCAGAAAGTTGCCTCGGTGCTCGTAAATGGAACTGATAGCGCCCTGTTCTGTTCCAGTGTGCGTAAAGCTTAATTCACTTCAGCGGTCACAGGTTCCTGCTCAACAGAGCAGTGGCGACATCGTGCTCGAGGAGAAAATGTCAAACATGAATTCGACCACATCTCGAATTCTTCGGCGTAACTGACTTTCATACAATGTGTTTTTCAATTATAAATAAAACTCTAAGCAACCAAAGAACTGTAGAAAATATGGCGAGAAAGAAAACATGATTTTGAAGTAAATTTTCTATAAACTTAATTTCCATTTTTGTTCATTTTTACATGTATGCGTTCAATGAAATGAAATAGAAGCACCCCACAATTCTAATAGAGGAGTTTTATGCTATGTACCTTCAGGAAATGAGTTATCATGGCTCTCTACAACTTTCTATCCTTCCTAGCTGTAAGTAACGTTGTCTCCTTACTAGTCATCTTAGGCTATGCTGCAGCACCCATTTACACGGGCTCATTACTTACAATATGCCCTGTGAGTGCCAAATTTTCTAAGCACACTTTCCTCATTATGCGTCACAGAAATTTCAAATCCCATTCTGATACTAAGTATGTGCCTTGAAAATATTTCTTTACTCCCATGCTCCATCAGCATCCTTCTGTAGAACAACATCACTGTTGCCTCAAGTCGCCTAGCACTGCCACATTTAAACCTCAATCTTTTAAACGATTAGATTAAGTTATTCACTTACAAGATTTTACAATAATAATGTGTCATTTCAGAGATTAAGGAAGTAAGACTTACCTACTTCAATTCTTATTTTACTGACAGTTATAAAATTTATAAAATCAAAATATTTGTAGACATAACTTTTTTGATCCACTATTAAAGCTTATGTAATTAGTTATTTGCTTTTATCATCTTATTTGAAAATTGTTGAAATCTATTTGCTTCTCTCAATATGAATTCATTGATATTTTAGTATTTTATCAACCATATTACAGACCGCTACTTAGCAATTTGTATTTCAGGCTATGGCCGACGGAATTTGTAATAAGTGAAATCATATGTAAACATAGATTAACATAAGGTATTTCAATATTTTCGAATTAATAAATTTCTCCGCTACTTTCACTCGTAAAACTTACGAAATTTATCTAAATGATTATTTATTAATATTATAAAAGCTTTTGTTATTGTAAAATAGTTCTAATTTAATGATGCAATCAAATGCTAAATAATATTCTTTTTTAATTTTTTCCGCAATGCACTAAATGTAATATCAAAATCGCAACAGCTATAAGTTGATCATAAACGCTTCCTTGAAAAGTTATGCATCGGTTAAGTCAATAAATTATTTTATTCTATTGTGTCTAATGAGTTCTGTTAATTGTTCTTTTTCGCTGTTTTGCTAATAATAAGATTCACTATTTTTTTTAATCTTAGTTATTTATTGTCGATAAATGCTGTGGATTCCAGGATGAAATCTGATATCAATGAATAACAAACGCCAGGAATGGATAAGGAAAATAAATATATTAACGTAATAATACAATACGGGTTAGTAGATCCAGGAATGCGGATTAATAGCACTAATATATATACAGTCTTGGTATTGAAGCATCGCGGATGACTCCTTACTGAGTCTACGTGCTCGCTAACTGTGACACTTGCCGCCGTCTCTGTGTGTGACTTACTCTACTACTCTTCTGTCGTTCCGTCTCGACTCCTTTGACTCTATCGAGTATTCACTGATAGTAGTTGTTATAGTGGAAGACACCTTGTCTAGGTAATAGACTCTCCCACCTATTATAAGTAGGAGCCAGTAGGTAGTCGAGGGGAAGAGTAAGTGAGCAGCACCACAACTCGATTACTCTGCGTAACACTTTATTACAAGTTCCTAACGTTTCTGTACGTTTACCCCATTTAGGACGCATTTAGTCCGACTACAAGTTCTATTGTGGAAATAACTCCACAACAGCAGTATATGTATACCTTGGGTGAGTCCATTTGTGTGAAAAGGGGAGACACCTTAACAATAAATTTTAATGATTTTGCAGACAATACAATTGATATGTAGAACTTTCTAAATTCAAAACATTTGACCATCTCATCAATGACTGCACTTGTATTTTTATTACTGAAGTTGTTCAGTATGGCCGATTTATGCCTAAATAGTACTCCTACGCTATTTGGTAGAAAATACGAGGAAAGGGAAAAAAATCTTCGTCTATAACACGTTAATCGACAACATGCTTTCATAGAATATTAACGATGAAATCACTATATGTTGCCATAACATTAGTAAATAGTATATACACAAGTGTATTAGGCTTAATGGATCAGAATTTTAGAAAGAATAATATTGAATAATAATGAGAGATTAATTTTTAAATGGGTTTTAATTATACTAATAATGTCACTTAAAATGAAAACAATTTTTTCTTTTAGTTAGTTTAGACGAATTTGCGACTTAATATCTGAAAAACCCATTAATGATTTTATGTAGTTTTAATTAAAACTATATTTTCAACAAAGACACGAATGAGGAAACATCGAACAGACAAGCATCATCAGCTTCTTGATTAACCAATTACACAAATCATTACTTTAAACAAATATATATATATATATATATATATATATATATATATATATATATATATATATAGTAAACGTTTTCCAGTGACTGCTCCAATGAGTATATAAACATTTGCGTAATAAATTATTGCAGGCAAGAACATGAAACGAATCATCATCTTTCAGGATTAAGAAATTCGAATACCTTGTGAGGATTATTAAAGCGTCTTTATTGCTTAATCTTATACAAATGGCCGTTGGCGTGCATATATAATCGCTCTTTGACACGGATTGCTCTAATCTGACGTTTACATCAAATAGAATTCCTTGCCCACTGGTTCTCCTGTTTTAATGTTTCCAACTGATTTTCTTTCTTCTGATTATGAATATATGGAAATCAACAAAAATTAGTGTAACAAAATTAATGCCAGTGTCATATTTTATTATACAATTGAAAGGTATTTACAATTACATTTTATTAGGCAGGTCAATATTCCGTAATAATATTGATATTAAAAAACCGTTGGTAACTTTTCATGATATATTTATTAGCAATATATCCTGTTCTAGCGTATAAACACTTATATAACGCTTAGAATCTCTCTCTCTCTCTTTCTCTCTCTCTTTTAGAAAAATATTGAACATTTGCTGCGTGTCAAATGCTATTATGCAAGAAAAGTTAAACATATATTTTTATTTTGCAATAAATTACACATTCTTTTTATAACCGACTGTTATAAAATATAAAGCCAGTTTTTTTTAAAATCTTACCAGTGTTTTCATTTTCTTTGGAGTACTGAGAGCCCTGTTCATTGTCTTTGTGATTTCCATCACTCGATAACTTGAGAATATCTTCTTTTTTTAAAATGTTATCTTTGTTTACTAGACATTAAATATTTATATATATCGAAATTAAAAAATAAGTACTAGTAACTATAATATTATATTTAGTTATTTACTATAAGATGTAAAATCTCGAGGTGTATCATAAAAATTCACACCACGAAATAAGTTAATGTAAATATTAAAAAAAAAAACAATTATCATACATATCCTGAGAAATTTACAAACATCTTAGTTATGAAAAATAGTTTAAATAAAAATAGATTTGCAAAATAAATTATAGTGTAGAATTAATTATAACATTGTTGTTAAATAGTCATCAGGATTCAATGAATTGTCTACTTTTTTATCTCTTTAAGTAGCCAATAACCTAAGTCAATTATTTTTCTCCGTTCCGCCACCAAGATTGTACTAATTAAAATAAAAGGTGATATAAAATTGCCATTGGAAATTCTCCACTGATCTGCTATTTTATATGAAGATCTGTCTTTTTATCAGTTTTCATGAACTTTACAGAATCTGGAATACAATTAGTTCGTTCTAAATCACTGTAAGGCATTTCCGAATCACCAACCGGAATGCAATGCATTCTTCTTTTAAAAGCTGATGGATAGTCATCAGTCACAAAACTGATATTCATCTAAACAATGAAAAGAAAACTGAAGGGATGTTCATATTTCTTTTTAGAGTTTATATGTTATATTTCTTTTAAAAATAATTAAATACAGATGAAATGTTTATAATGATCTCTTCCAAAGAAAGAAACACGAAAAAACGATTGTCTAAATATTTTAATACCACGTTTATAAATTATCAATAGTCAAGTTTACCCTGATAAAACTGCAATTATAATGTAACAGGTTTACACTTACAACCTAGGTGAGTATACACACGCGCGGGCGCGCGCGCGCACACACACACACACACACACACACACACAAACATATGTATATATATATATATATATATATATATATATATATATATATATATATATATATATATATATATATATGTTGGTCACACCACAAATTCGATTTCACGGCGTTTAACTCTACATTTAAATGATAAGTCTAACATTTTTAAACATTTAAAACATCATGCCTGCTCGCGTACTCAATTCCGGAAAATCCTTGTTGACAACACAACTATACTTAAACATGAAAACAATAAACAAAAATTAAAGATCCTTTAAGCTATATACATAAAACAGTTGAAACATAACCTGAACAAAATAAACTATGAAATATCCACAAATATTCTTAAATGCCTATAATTTATAACAGAAGCCATACTTAATACTTCACATTTTTCACTCTCGCGTGGTCTTGTGTGACGTCACGAACTGCGACGCGATATTCTCTTCCTCGTCTCGTATATACGAGTTTGTCGTTGCTTTGAGCTTATTCAAGCAGCAAGGGCGGACTATCATTGTAGTTTCGTCTGTGTGTTGTTTGATTTATTGAAATTGTCATCTTTGATAATGGCTTATGTAAGCCGAAAGCTTAGATTGGATTTAAACATGTATCAATATGGTGTTTTACTTTCGTCTTTCAACGATAATGTGACTAGGATTATCAGACAATATGAACTTACTTAAAATAAATAGACAAAACATGTCTATATTATTTAATGAAACATGAATTAATATATATATATATATATATATATATATATATATATATATATATATATATATATATATATATATATATATATATATATATATATATAACATTTTTAACTCTTTCTATGATAATATAGTTTCCCAATGAGAAAATATCAGTATTTCGAAAATTAAACGATTCTTTTGTGCATTTCTGTATTATACAATTTTTTCAATAGTTGTTTTGACGTTAAAGACATTTCGTATACTGTTTACAACTGAATTTTATATATATTTAATATCAGTGATTAACCTATAAAATATATAAAATTTACACACAGAATATACAAATTTTAGACCAACATTCAAACTTGAATTGCAAAAATGGTTAAAAACATTGTTTTCTTGTAGAATTATCATTTACTTATAGCATACTTTTATTTCTTGTTCCGATCTTAGTGAACAAGGTTCATCAATCGGATTGGATTCATTTTAAAATCCAGTAATATCGGTTATTCTTCAGATCACAAAGAAAATTGATATAATTTCTATTTGAAAATACTGTTTTCTTCATTTTTCTTATATCATAGGAAATTTTAAGTAACATATAATTGTTGGTTTATTTGTATTTATATTTGCATGAACAGAACGTTGAATCAAATAAGCGCCATCCCTAAAAGCTTTTCTTCTCTTTTATTTGTCAATAAAATTTCGATGTCTTTTTTCTAAGAATTTCGAAAAGGACAGTGATATACGAGACTGACGATGATATTTGAATCACAAAATTAAAATCATTCTTCAGAATCGGATCCGCGAAGTTTAGTCCGAAAGTATTTACTTTCCACATCTGTGCAAACTGCTTCAAATTGAATTGAAACAACTCCATTCATTTTCTAACAAGTCTGAAGGTTTGATGTAATGTTTTAATAGAAAACAACTTGACTTTCAGTCAAGTAGGTTTGATAATTGACTTTCATAATTATGTGTGTAATAACAATAAACGGAATTTTAACGCAACATTAAGACATTTCAAAATGTATTATAAGTGAATAAAATTCTATATTTCACTCTTATAAAATTACCGTTCAAAATTGAGTCATTGATATAACACAAGTAAAACAAATAGGTTAAGAACTTGACATCATAAATTCTATTTTGCATGTGATATGTTCCTTAAGCGATTAATGAAAACATACACACGTTTATACGCGCACGTGTAGGTATTTGTATGTGGGCGTGCTTATGATATTGCGGTCTACAAGTGAAGAAATATCTTTCAGGTATTATGAATTATTGTAACCGTACCTATTCCGTTTCAAGTCTTTTCTTCATACTTGTGGAATTTGTCCATTATCTTGTTAGGTAATTTACAGTATTATCCAGCTTGAATATTTCGGTTATATATATATACATATATATATATACATATATATATATATTTTAAATAAAAATAAAAACAGACCACTTTAAGGTTCCATATAATAAATTATTTCACCACAGCCCTTTTAAAGGACAGCGGATCATCAGATTTTATTTCCAAATGTTGAAACGAAAAATGAAAAGAAATTTACACATTTATGACGGGCAGTAATAAGTAAATTAACGAAGTGAGGGAGTGAAGGGGGGGTAGAGAGACATGATTGAGTTAGATGTAACATTTCTATTCTTTCAAATTTAAATTTTTATTTTTAGAGGAAATCCAGACATTGACACATTAAATCTGTTAATGGAAGTTATATATTGATATGGTAGGGGGATAGGACAAAAAGGCATAAAGAGAAAGAGAGAGAAAAAGAGAGAAAGAAGTTGTGATAAAGTATCATTAACTTTCTTTGGAATGGACGCTGTTTTTTCTTTACTTTGAGAGTTCATAAATATTATAAATTTTTATATAAGTTTGAATGTTTAAACAGTGTAAGGAATTCAAAGATAGATGTAAAAAGAACCAAACGGCACTGTCAAAGCATTATTGGGATTTGTTGGAGGGTGGCTTAACTCCACAAATAAAGTGGAAGATCATCTCGAGAGCCAGAACTCCAATAAATTTCAGAGACAGATGCGAATTATGTCTAAAAGAAAAGATCCTCATTATAAAGCATAAAGATCCGGATGTATTACTAAACAGACATAATGAACTAATTTTTAAATGCCGACATAAGAACAACCTCTACCTAACGAAATATATTTAAAAGTAACTATATAGGAAGACTAATATTACTTGATCTTTATTTTTTGCTTTTGAAATGTTGTTATGCACACATGAATGTGAAGACATAACTGTATGTATATAACTATGTAATTGAACTGAAACATTGATATGTCTTTTGACATGTATATGTATATGTTTTTATATAGAAAAATAGGCATGCTTTGGTGTAATTGTGCATTGTGAACACATATTTGTAGTTGCCCGGTATGAATATTGATATGTATGTATATATACGTGTAGGTATGTAGGTAGGCTTTTGTGTTTTTGTTTTTTTAAATATATGTAGTTGCATGTATATATGGGTGTATATATGTATGTATATGGGTATGTGAGTACTTGTATATGTGTGGATGCGTGTATATATATGTATATGTGTGTGTATATGTACATGTATGTGTGTATATGTATATATATATATGTATAATATGTGTGTGTGTATGCGTGTGTGTGTGTGTGTAGGTGTATGTATATATGGGTATATGTGTGTCATACCACGGATATGTGATTACGGGTAATCTATGTATGTATATATGTATAAATATATGAATTTGTGAGTTCGTATATATAATATGGGTGAATATTGGTGAAATATAATAACGTAGATACGTTTGAATATTGACATATTTTCTGCATATACGGACATGTGTGTGTAGGTATATATGTGTATGTATGTGTGTATGTGTATGTATGTGTATCTATGTATATATTTTATGTGTGTATATATGTATATGTATTTATATGTTTATGTATGTATATGTATGTATGAATGTATTTATATGTATATGTGTATATGTGGAAAGGTGTGTGTATGTATATGGGTGTATATGTGTATACATGTGCATGTATATGTGTGTATATGTGTATATGTATAGGTGTATATGTATGTATGTGAATATATATGTGTTTATATATGTATATATGTATATGTGTGTATGTATGTACGTGTGTATATGTGAACGTGTGTGTATCTACATGTGTATGTATGTGCGTGTGTATATCTACATGTGTATGTGTGTAGGTATGAGCATATACATATATATATGTGTGTATATGTATATGGGTGTCTGGATATAAGGATATATATATATATATATATATATATATATATATATATATATATATATATATATATATATATATATGTATGTATGTGTGCATATGTAGATATATATATATGTGTGTGCATGTGTGCTGATGTGTATATATATGTGTGTGTGCATGTGTGCTGATGTGTGTATATATGTGTGTGTATATGTATTGGGTGTGTGCAAAAAAATGTTCTTTAAAAAAAGGACTTACTGGTATGTTATTGATGTTTTACCCCACTTGCAATACGTTGAATTATTTTTTTTAAATGAATTACCCTTTAATAATCATTATTAATGATAAAATATTTAGATTCTTGATAATTGAATACTAAAGTCATTACCTAATATTTTTTAGAGAAGTTTTTTAGGGAATTCTATGGGCACACTTATATATATATATATATATGTATAAGTATGCGGAAACATTTAAAAAGATATATGTAGGTATTAATACATGAAATTACCCATGTATATCGGTACATGTGGACCTGTATGAGTGACTGCAGATGTAAAGGAACGTATGTATATGAAATTTACATGGATGTGTTTACAATATATGATAGAGCAAGATCTCTAATATTACATTCAAATATCACTCCATATTAACTTAAAACTAAATTTTAATTAAGAGAAATTACCAATCTAAAAATAGTCGCTAATCAATTAGCGACTAATTTTAGATTGGTAATTTAGTTTTAAGTTAATATGAACATAAAATTCAAACTGATAGAGATATCACCTTAACAATCAATTACAACTAGAAGTAAACCTATATTTGAAAATAACATTTTTAGTGTTTTAATGTAAATTCTATGAATATTTTTCTAATCGACTATTTCATATTAAATCCCCAACATTTTTGTAATAAAGTTTAAAAAAAAAACTTTAACTAACATATAATTAAATTCCTTACACTGTTTAAACATTCAAACTTATATCAAACATTATAATATTTATGAGCTCTCAAAGTAAAGCAAAAAACAGCGTCCATTCCAACGAAAGTTAATGACACTTCATCACAACTTCTTTCTCTCTTTTTCTCTCTCTTTCTCTTTATGCCTTTTTGTCCTATCCCCCTACCATATCAATATATAACTTCCGTTAACAGATTTAATGTGTCAATGTCTGGATTTCCTCTAAAAATAAAAATTTAAATTTGAAAGAATAGAAATGTTACATCTAACTCAATCATGTCTCTCTACCCCCTTCACCCCTTCACTCCCTCACTTCGTTAATTTACTGCCCGTCATAAATGTGTACATTTCTTTTCATTTTTCGTTTCAACCTTTGGAAATAAAATCTGAGGATCCGCTGTCCTTTAAAAGGGCTGTGGTGAAATAATTTATTATATGGAACCTTAAAGTGGTCTGTTTTTATTTTTATTTAAATTATTAGCTCTGATTTACATTGAGCTCTCTGGATTTTATCCTCTTTGGGTCTACCCATACGGATTACCTAGTTTTTCGTAAACTAAATCTCTCTCTCTCTCTCTCTCTCTCTCTCTCTCTATATATATATATATATATATATATATATATATACAAATATATATACATATATATATACATACATATATATATATATACACACTCACATATATATATATATATATATATATATATGCAATCGATAAATTGTCGTCAAAATTACGCAAAAATGAAAATAATACTGACATCTCATTTTAATAGATATATTTACCAAAATGACACAAAAATATCTTGAATTACTAGAGAGTACATTTATTCAATAAAATTGCCTTTGAATGCTTGCCTTCAGTTCATCTTTGATGTTATAATAAATTTTGTTGGTGTCTCGCTCAACTGTGCCCCGCACATAAAAATCAAGGGGTTTGAATTCTGGGGAGTTAGGTGGTCACATGTGATATGCTCGCAGAAATTG
Source organism: Acanthosepion esculentum (assembly GCA_964036315.1). Taxonomy (NCBI): domain Eukaryota; kingdom Metazoa; phylum Mollusca; class Cephalopoda; order Sepiida; family Sepiidae; genus Acanthosepion; species Acanthosepion esculentum. The sequence goes on along the minus strand of OZ038489.1, from coordinate 63,913,671 downwards.
TCTGACAGCCATGACTGGTTTCTCCTGCTTGTGTTTCAGAACCCTGCTGCCAGACATAGGATCTTCCGGCAGTCACCCTCTTAACCGAAGACACTTGATGTAGGCCTCTGTGTTGTGTCCCCCATTTGTAATTTGTATTTTGAGCTTATCCTTTTGATAACAAACATACATTTTCATTACGATGCAATAAAATGCGCGAATAGTGGATTGTTTAAAGATCCAGCTCTAAGTAAGTAGAAAGGAAAGGAAAATAAGATTTTCAAATTGGACTGAAAAACTTTCAGATGCGAAAATCAATTCAACCTTGTTGATTTATAAAGGTGTCTAATACGTTACAAATACTTTCGCCAAGTTTTTATAACACTTCCACTTGGAAACCAAGTCTACGTTTTTCATGTCTGTTTCAAATACATTTTGTTCTATAGACAAAATGAATATTAGGAAAACAATAACTAATAGACATTCACACAAAATCACGCATTTCCAGAAGTATAAACAGTACTATGATGAATAATTTTACATCTATTTCAAACTTAGTTTTTGTTTCGCCTTTCAGTATGTGAGTACGCACACACGCAATATTAGTATTTCGTTGAAAAAATTTGAGAATTTTTGATCAATCTTTCAATATATATTATCAATCTTTCGTGTATATATATATATATATATATATATATATATATATATATATATATACATATATATATATATATACATACATACACACACACACACACACACACACACACACACACATATATATATATATATATATATATATATATATAAGGCAATGCGGTATATGAGCTAATAGAGGAAAAATCTATTTTGGTGGCTGATTAAAAATCCAACACACACAAATCGCTGTAATATATGAAAAAAAAACATTTTCTGGTCTTTGACCGTCGGAGCTGATAAGGTAATTTAATTTATTACCCTTCTTATCGTCAAAAATTCCCATTGCACGGTTTTGTCTCCCATTCATACCGGAGGAAGCCAAACCTATGTCGGCGAAACTCGTCTTTAAAACATGTTTTCCACACGATTCTCTATTTTTGTTCTCATTACTATTATACACCCTACTAACACCTATATATAATAATGTGAGCGTGTTTTACTTTTCCAAATTTGAAATAAGTTGTTGCATATAGCCATCCAAATTGCCTGAAGTTCATACGATACTGACAATCTTCATTTCTTGATAGTGACCAAGTGGACTAAAACTACTCGAAGATAAACAACAAAACACTTTTGGTCACTTTTTCAAATTAAGATACTAACGTTCAACATTTCCAATACACACACACATACACACACACACATACATACATGCATATATATATATATACACAGACATATATCTGTTTATATGTACGTGTATATATATATATATATATATATATATATATATATATATATATATATATATATATATATATATATATGTGTGTCTCTCTCTCTATATATATACAGACAGTGTATGTATGTATGTGTGTGTGTGTCTCTCTATATATATACAGACACATACATATATATACATATATATACATACATATATACAAACATATATATATATATACATATACATATATATACACACATATACATACATACACGCATATATGTGTTTGTATTATAGTGTTTAAATTATACCGGCAAAATACAAAGGCTAATATTTAGACATGTAAGTAAGCGCATGCGTTTGTGGTTTATTTCACTTTTCGTGCATTTCTCTCAAATATGCGCTAACTAAATATTCACGCGTTTAGTGTTTCTCAATTCTCCTCAGACAGTCAAACTAACGTGGAAAAGCAAATGCACAGATTACGTAAGAATTACACTCTTAACACCTCGTCTTACTTCTCCGTTCTTTACTCGCTCTCCGGTTGACAATGTGTTGAGAATATTTTTCTTTCCTAATGGTTTCTTTATTTCGGTATCAGGGCATAAGTAATATATTTATATAGCCGATACTACTATCTTCATGTCAGTCTGTTTCTTTTTATAGAAACAAGTTTCCGTTTATTCTACTTTTCGTATTTTATCGCTGTCTGTCTTCCATATTTCCCTTTCTGTTTACTATTCCTTCTTTCCACCACGCACCTTCACGTTTTACCTACATCTCTCCACAGATAAACAAACCCACAAAACAGCTCTCGCTCTCTCTCCCTCTCTCTCTCCCCCTCTCTCTCTCTCTCTCTCTCTCGCTCGCGTAGTTTTAACGTCACCAACTGTTCGCATGTCTTGGCATCTGCAAACGCGTGTAAATATCTCCTTACATACTTCTGTTGATGTATCTACGTACAGTAAAAAACTATCGTCGCCTGCTGTAGAACTGTGGTTAGCTTTGTCAGTATATATATATATATATATATATATATATATATATATATATATATATATATATATATATATATATATATATATATATATAGGAATTAACAGATGTTTTTATTTACACTATTTACAATTAGACTGTTGACGTCGTCTTTGCTGTTGCTATCACAACATTTGGTCTTCGGCTTTCTTCAGATACATATGGACCGTTTTGGGCATGACTACACCCGGCAGCAATCGGGAGGTTTCTGAGGAGAGTGAAACCACCTCTTAATTGCTTTTGTTCCTATATCCACTTTGACCCCGCGGTCGTAGCACCGGTTAAGGTCCCAACTATGAACACAATGAAAATATCAAACATTTTATAGTAAAAATACCAGCAATATATTTTCTTAGTAAAAAAAAATAAAAAACTTACCAGCAATGCATTTTTGAAAAAAAAAAAAATTTCTACTACTGTAAGGAAAAACATATTACCAGAAATCCATTTTTGTAAAATAAATGCTCCCAAGCAAATTAAATTCGGTATTAATTGATAATATAAACATTTTATTATGTGGACGCAAGTATTTGAGTAGACATCCCCGTTTTCTAAACAGTGTAATTAATGTCTACCTGTTTGGGAAAATCGAAAGTTTTATAAATATAATGTGCCACTCGGCAGGGATCCAAACAGTGTTCCCATTGTATTAGGGAAACTACCTTCAAGCAAAGTGTGTTTCAAGCATTTTTTAAAAAGCGTAATTGTACGTCGTTTTGCTGTGAAGCATTTTCGTGTATGGCCTATCAAAATGCCCACTTAGCTTGATTCTGTTTTTCCTTAAACCAATTCCGGGGGATGTAGCTTCGACCTAAATAACGCTGCTTAAAAACAGACTTGTCTACTCAAACAATTGTCTCCACTAAACAAATCATTTATAATAATAATCATTTATACATATTACACTAAATCTACACTATTTACATTGTTCGGACACTTGTCCTCATCTTTACTGTCATATTCACGACGTTTCGACCATTGTACGCTCCGGCCTTCTTTAAGTGATATAGTGCTGTTCGATAAAAATGACTCACCTGATTTTTTTTACTAAAAATATTTTTTGTCTATTGTTTTTGGGGTTCAAATAATTTTTAATCTTACAAGATTAAAAATTATTTTAATTATTTCCCCACCACCTCGGAAAAAAGTTTATTCACCCTAAGGTACTCTATTGATAATTAAAAATTTGTATATAAATGAGATTCAGGAAAAAAATCCGTGCAAAAAAAGTGACTCAGATATCCTATTCTAATGATTAAACTGGTAAATTTAAAGAGCTTTTGAAAAAATATTGAAAACTATTTTACAATACACTCAGAACAATATTCTAGAGAATTCTAGAACAGCTTAAATTAAATCTAGAGTATTCCAGAATATTCCAGAAAGCCTCATACAGTATAAAAACAGCTTGAAATAGCCACCCAAGTCACTAACTAGATGAAAACAAACACGCATCAGAACCACTTAAGGCATCTATTATTGCTCTCTCAAAAGCAGGCAAGTCTACGAGAGAAATTGCTATAACCTCGCAATCAACTGTCTCTCGAGTGCTTAGGGCACATAATGATGCCACTCCTGCTCCAAAGAAGGAAACAATGGGACGAAAGAAAAATATTGATGATAGCACTGGCAGTGTAATCAAGAGAGAAGTTACGAAGAATAGGACTATAACTAGCCAAGAAATTGCAGCCAGTCTAAGCGAAGAGCAAGGTGTTAGTCTTGCCTCTTCAACAGTCCGTCGGTGGCTGTTAGAACAAATGCTACAAATCTTGTACACGAAGGTTTAAGCCGCTAATAAGCAAAGCCAACAAAGCCAAGAGATTTGAATGGGCTCACTATTATAAAAATTTCACATTAGAAGACTGGAAGAATGTTCTCTTCTCCGATGAAACGAAAGTTGAGCTAAATTCAAAGGATAAGGTGAGTCACTTTTATCGAACAGCACTGTACATTGGCATTTCGGACCGAGCCCTTTATTTAGTCAACTGAGGTAGATTGTTCTCGTTCCACGTGCCACGGCTTTTCTGGATATCTCCGTTTCAGTTATTTCCATTTAGTAACTAAACTCTCAAAATTTTTGTTGACCTCTGCTGTGGCCCGGTATTGCATTCACAACTCTTTGAGTCAAGTCACTAGATTACTTCAACCAATGCTTTTATCTACTGGGTGTAATATGCCAATAAAGATGAGGACAATAGTTGGAACAAAGTAAATTGTGTAAAAAGGTGCAATACATCATCTCAGTAATATACGAATGCTAAACAAATTTATTTAATTAACAAATGCACGCAACTGGTAACACTTTTGCAGTCAATCGTTACTGATTTTAGAAATGTACAAATGCGGCCGGTGATTAGAACTATTTTCACAAGTGCACATACAAACATTTTTGCTATTCATTTATCATTGTTGCTCGATTTATTTCCTTTTGTTCATCAAACATCACCTTCTAAGGCTCTTCTCCTATTTCAGTGTCTCTGAACTTTACTTTCTACCTATCACTGTTCGTACGGTCAATTCTCTACCGTCGAAAACCTTTGATTCCTACCATAGCTAAGTTACTTCAGAAAAGGATATTGGAATCTCGAAGAAAACTTTTCACAGAGGCGTTACAATTTGTTGGAATGCAGATAATGCATTACACTCGACCGATCAATACATCCCAAGCACATATCAAAATAATGAATCATGATTTTTTCATATTCTTTATGTTCATTCTTCGCTCATATTGTGAAGGCTTTCTTTTAGCAAGCGGAATCATACAAATGCTCTCTTGCATTTCCAAAAATAATATGTATTATTATTGTAGATGATAATGGAATCCAGCGATTTGTTGTAATCAAATAAAAAAGAAAAAGTAAAACTTCGAATTTTAGTTGTTTGCTGTAATTGTATTTAGACTTTTAAGGGTGACATGGCACGAGGTGAACATTCATATTAAAGGATTAATATAATTTTTCATTAACGTATTTAAAATGTCTCATCCTCGGATCTAAAGAGGAAATCCTCTAGGACAATGGGTAATAACTACTTTAAACAAAAGAACGAAACATCTGCTTCAGAAACGTTTCCAAAACATTTAATTACGGAAAATAAAATAATACCGTTGAGCTATAAGTTAAATAAATGCATGCAAGGTCACAGTTTAACGAAGTCGCACGAAAACTTTAACAGACTTATGTACATGTATAAATTTATAAAATGTTCTAAGGACGAAAAGGAACAGAAAACCTTTATGCAAAAAACTTTTATGCAAAAGACCAGAAACTTCTTCTATGATATGGAAATGGAGTTTAGCTCCAAGAAATGTATTTTTGTCAAAATAAACAACGACCAAAGAGAAATCACAGAAGGAATTGAATTACCCAACAAGGAAATCATGCGGAAGTTCAACATGAAAAATATGACAACGAAAACGTCAGTATTTTTAAGGAAATAACATCAGACAGAAAAAGAAAAACCACAACAAGAAGAAAAATACTAGATTAAATTCTACATCAACTGTAATTCGTGGTAAGTTTTCACTCTTCGGATACAACGAAATATTCTTACGCCCCAAAGCAAGAAATGCATATGACGCTACACTTAAGAGACGATGCCGACAAGCTGCAGGCTCAAAGAGAATAAAGTATACATGACTACGGACAGAAGAACGAGCAGAAATGTAGGAAATACGGCAATCAGAAAACTAGGAAGAAAACTAATTTTATAAATACGATAGATAAATCGTAAGGTAGCTAGAAACTTTATATTGACATGGCTATGTAGAGGCAACCTTAAAAAGAGAAACTGAGTTGCTCTTAATAGCTGCACGCATCAACACGATAAGAACAAATTTTCCAATGGCCAAGATGGTTACAACATCGAGAAACTTCAAAAAAGGTAAACAATCAGTGAACGGAGCAAGTTGGCCCGGAAAGAATAGAAAAAATTGACATGATTAAATGGAAAAGAAAATTATATATTAGCCGTATACGTTGAGATTGAAACACATAAAATCCAATATACCTTTAAGAATCAGATGGGTCTTCCAATCCGGGCTAGAAGATTGGATCTGGTTGTTTGCAACAATAAAGAAACCATGGATTTCACTCTTCGAGAGGAGATCAGAATGTGAAGAATAGATATCTAGGCCTGACTAGCGAACATGAAGGTGACGATCGTAAAGAACATTAGTGGAACGCTTTGAAAGGCCTAAAAGAGCCAAGGAAAAATACTGGAGAAATTCGGAAATTAGAAGTGTTAAAACCATACAGTTGATTGCAATACTGAAAATAGATTCAATGCTGAGAATATGTATTGAACTTGCTGTTATTTAATTCCTGGTGTAAGCATGTCATTTGTGTCTCAATGTGTAATTTTTAATAACATGAATAACCTGAAGGAATTTAATATTTTGGTGTCTTCTCCTTAATATTAACACATGTATATAAAATGTTTAGAGATGCAAACTTCTCGTAGTAAATATGAACTGCAACATTCCAATAGCAAAACTCATTTTGAGCCAACTATTTTGCAATCAATTTTGTTCATTTAAAGTGAAAAGCAATAGTTTACTCCAAACTTCATTTCAATAAAGCGTTACTTCGTATTAATATGGCAGATATTTTAATTTATTTTTAAAAATTATAGCTTTAAAAGAACAATAAAAAACGACTGCATGTCCCTAAGAAGGTCTGTATTCTGTTCATACAAGTCTTTTCTAACTGAATTAAGCTATTGAATTCTGATCACAGACATGAGAAAATGAGTCATTATTTTAGGTCTTATAACGCACTTTTAAAGTAATAATGTTTTGAAGATAAAAATGTTTTATATGAGTGACCAGCAAGGTTAAATTTCAGAAATAAGAATATTTTTAATAGTATATGATTACGCTTATATAGTAAATATAATGTGCATATGTCAATATCGTGAAGATAATTTTGAACGTTTTATCGATTTTAAAGTTTGACGTTTGCATGGCTTTGCATTATAAAATTCCATTTCTCTGACAGTTTTGTTATTTTTGTGTCTAGGAACAAAAGTACTGTCGGACGTTACAAACAAAGGCTCTTCCAAAACAATTTATCTTAAAATATTCAAATTTTATTATAAATTATTGTATGAAGCAAATGTATGAATACTATAACTAATTACGTAATATTAAAATTGATTTATTTTGACGTCTACCAGAAAGAATATTCTCCCTTCCCACCATATTAATAATGTTATTTATCATTTTAAATATAGTTGCAGTGCAGACTACATAGGTAGAACAACCCAACATTTAGATGTAGAATACAGCAGCAGCATATATAGCTAAAGTAAACCAGGAACGGGACATTCCAAGTAAAAGTCGTTCTGAGCAACACTTATGGTCCCTCCGTCAGGGAGCATCTTATTAAAAACCCAAACTGTGCCACTTTAACATTGACTCGTTTACCATCTGAAGTCAGGCTCGCACTATATTACAGATAAAGTTTTTGGAACCAATTTACGTTCTGTCCAGACAGCCATTCCTCTGTAAACAGAGGGAGTGTCTGTTAGGACTTAACGTGATTTCAATTTAAATTGTATTCCGACTTCATAATAATTACATATCGTTTTTTTATGTTTTATTTTATTGCAATATATATTCCATTGATCCAGCTCTGTTAAGTGAAGGCGAAACCAGTCGGCTAAGTTTGTTCTATTTTTCGTATATATTTTTAAATCATGAAAATAAATTTAAATCATAAAATTAGTCTAACCTTTTCTTATTGCGAAAATTATAATATATATATATATATCATCACACATCAATTAATGTCATGTTTATTTGGACTTTTGTCCGTGTGTTGATGTGAAAAACCCTCCCCAACGTTTGTAAAAGTATTTTGATACACCATATATATATATATATATATATATATATGTGTGTGTGTGTGTGTGTGTGTGTGTGTGTGTGAAATGAGAACGAATAGAATCCAATTCCAACGTTCGTAACATTAAATTCAAAAGTGGGCTCAATACAAAAGTAGAGCAATATTCTTTATTTTAGGATATTACATCAAAAACATGTAAAAACGCTACACAAATGCAATCTTGTTTTGATGTCTATTAACACATCTCATCGGGCGTTAGTAAATAACTGGTAAGTAGACAATTTATCGAGATTTAAACAACATACTGTTGTTACCAAGTAATGGTTAAGAAATAACAAAAGAAGAGGTGGCAGATAAAGAGTGTATTGAAGTAAATACAACAGAAAAGTGTTACATGACTTGGGAGTGTGTGTCGATTGACCAGCGTTCAGTCTACCTCACTGTTAATTTACCCCCCCACACACACACGAGCGACATATGTGGCACAAGGCCGAGTTTAACGTGGGTCATTCGAACCCTTAGGTTCGGCAAAAAAAACCGTAGAACTCGCATAAACGGCTTCGGGACTGTCTACCTCCCCGAACGAAACTCTTCTCTTCGGTACAGTCTCGTCCGGGTTCCTCTTCACCCAAGACAGAGAGTTCGACAGGAACTCCGAACAGTCTCAATAGAACTATATCACCGTTAATATTTAACAGTCCCACTACGAGGGATATATGTAAGACAAGGCCGAGTTTAACGTGGGTCATCCGAGCCCATAGGCTCGGCCAAAAATCTCCGTAGAATCAGCATAAACGCAAAAACCCTGCCTTTCGGCACAGCCTCGTCCGGGTTCCTCTCTGCCAAAAGCAGAGAGTTCGACATGGAGCTGCGAACAGCCTCAGTTTATATCATCGTTATATTTAACGGGCCCACCCCACGTGGGTCGTATGTGGCACAAAGTCTGTTTATTGTGGGTTCTCCCTTTGAATCCGTATAAACGGGTTCAGGCCCTGTCTACCTCCCTGGACGAAACTTTGTCCTTCGGCAAAGCCTCGTTCAGGTTCCTCTCTGCCGAGGCAGAGAGTTTGACAGTTGAACAGTTTATATCACCGTTCCCCCCAGGCTTATTTTCCTACTACTTTATAGTAAGTGGAAGAGTCCTCATTAGAAGGAAGACACCACAACACATACAAACTCTTTTCACGAAAAAAGGAAGAAAAGAAAAAGAGTAAGAAAGAAAGATACAAGATATACTCTCATTTCCCGAGAAAAGGAAACATAAGGAAAAAGTGTAAGAAAGAAGAGGGAGAATAACAGCAGGATTTGCTTTGTTTATATTCAGATCCACCAATCAAAATGGCGTACACTAAGTTCACAGAGGAGAAACGGAAGTTAAGAAGCAATCATTAGTAAGAGGTCATGACCCACAGATTTAGAATCGTAAACAACCTCTAGACAACATTTTTGATACAAATGTAAATTTGATACAATGTTATACATTAGACATATGTAATCTATGAGAGAAGAAAGGTAATTTAACAAGATACTTGTCAAACAAACATACCCTGTGAGTTAAAATTTAAAATTCCACTTTTATGTAGTTGGTAAATAATATGTCTCTTTAAGAAATAAATGGAAAGTTTCAAAAAATGGATCTAACGAAATATATTTAAATATATAGATCATACAGAATAGAATGCAACTGTTAACAAAAGGGTCTTAAACAGGGTGTTAATAAAACCAATTAATGCAAAACGTTAAAATGTCAGCCGAACGCCTATGCTTCTATACTAAATATGACTGACAGTAATGGAAGAATAAAGTACAAATTATACTACGTCGAAATTAATCTTACTGACAGAATGATAAGCTTTATATGGTGCAACAAGTTCTTTCTAAAATATAAGAAGCAATTGTCAAATTTTAAAGTCTAGAAGTATTGCGTATAGGCGCAGATCTTGTGTCTTTCTTTCTTGCTCTTTTTCTTTTATTAGTTTTCTCTTGAAAGGAGGTTGTATGTTGTTTAAATCCCAATCAATTGTCTTCTAATCAGTTATTTACTAACGTCTCATGAGATGTGTTTATACAACTCGAAAAATGATTGCATTTGTGTAGCGTTTTTACATGCTTTTGATGAAATATCCTAAAATAAATTATATATATATAATTAAGGAATTCATTGAGTCTGAAAGAAAACTCAACAGAATACACTGAACGGCCGTTTCGTCCTATATTTGGGACTCATCAGCAGGGCGCATCCACTACCGAGAATTGAAACCCTGACAGTTAGGCCATCAAGCAAACATCATACCAACTGTTCCAACGGGCCTCGGTGACGAAGAGATAGCAAATCAGACACATATTCGCTCACATATTCCGTGGTGGAACTCAACTGAAATTCTCTGTAACCATAGGACTGTGCCCCCTGGAGCCACGACTACTATCACCAAGCCGCTCAAACTAAAGCATTAGAAGCCGGATCAAGCAATGATATACACGTGATAGAAATTGTTAGGAGGATTTGATAATTATAATTAAGGAATTCATTGAGTCTTAAAGAAACCTCAACAGAATGCAGAAAGCACTGGGACTCATCAGCATTGCTGAAACCCGGACAGTTACGATATTAAGCAAACGTCATACCAACTGTACCACGGGCCCCGGTGACGAAGAGGTAACGAATTAAACTCGACATAGCGCCGCTCATTCACAAATTCCGTGGTGGAACTCATCCAAGTTCCTTTAACCAAAGATTGTGCCCCCGAAAGCCATGACTACTATCACCAAGCCGCTCCATATATATATATCAGAAGAAATATGACAACTCTGTAAAATCAGATTTTCACCTTATTCTGAAGCCACGCATGAAAATCCATCCCATGTGGGTGTCGGCGGATAAAAGCAAACTTGCAATAAACGTATTTCCTAATCTTCGTTCACAAATGCAAATCTCAATGATAGTTTATTTTTTGAGACATTTGAAAAACCTAGTGTTGTCGTTACTTACATGTGCATGTATTTGAAATTTTCTGCCCCTTGTTTAGGTGTAGGCATTTTTAACAGTAAATGTTTTTTCTATCTTGAATAATATTTATTTTTTACGGTGTTTTATTTTTTATTGATTGATAACAATATTTCACTTTGTCTTGAATGGGCTAAAATGTGTTACTCGTTAGTTCTTTTTTTGTTTTGTTTTTTACATAACCGGAGATTGTCAATGTAATGAACTTAAAACATATGTAATATTATTTTCCTTTTCACAATACACTCTTCTAAATAAAATAAAGCTGAACTTTCTTTTTTTACACAAGATCAATAATCGTGAACTTAATTTTAGTCTAACTGATGATTCGTCTTCATTCAAATACGTGAAAATACTTTAATGTGTTTGGCTGAAAGCTTTAAGTTTTGTTTCACATTAAATCTTTAAAATTATCAAACAACTGAAGATCAACAGGAGAGTAGAATTCAGTTTCCACCTTTTGGGTGAAGATAATGTCCGCCAAGTCGGAATTGATATGAGCGACACAAGTGTAGTGCTTTGGCAAGATTAGTGCACTTATTTATAATATGAAAACGAAAAGGGGGATTTAATGTATAATTTTATTGATATGACAAATGGAAAACTGGGGGAAATGATTATATAGTATTGCTTTCAGGCGATCCCTTACCACTGATCCCAATTTGCCAATCCACATAATTGAATATCTACATGGTCATTGTTCTGACTTAAATACTTTTCTGGGGAATACTCATTTGATTTAAAATAATATTTACATTGAAAACAACTAATCATCGATGTTTTCTCTTGTACATGCTTTGAGAAATAGGCTGAGGCGGGAAAATAACAGAATTCAAATATAGGTAGGAGAATTTATCTGTCATTTCTTAAATCAATTTTCTAGCAATCGAAATAAAAATCAGTAAGAATTTGTGGAATTCAATCATCTATGATAATGTCTCAAACACTTTTAAACACAGGAAGGTTTGTTTTTTTCGTTTTTTTTAAATAATACTATAACATAGACCACAATGAAAATGACAATTATTGCTAAATCTGATAAACTGTTATTTCGAAAAATATTTTACCCGTCTGTCTAAATAATTTGACAGATAATTTAAGCGACGCCATACCTATTCAGGATGGTTATCGAATCGTAATACACATTTAATGGCCAGCCACGTGTTCTTTTCAAAATACCAAATAACAAAAATGCAGAAGAAACATCTTTCTTATTCAAACCTTTTATTTTTGTTTTCTTTCAGGCAAGCCTGTAACATACTATACTTGTGTCATATAATGAATTAGTAACTATGAAATCTGCTTATATTTTATTCACTATTCATTGTTTTCTGTATTTCCATGAAACAAAACGTAATGCATTTGTCATACAAAGTCGCTATTCTGACTTTTTTATTTCAAGTATTTCCAAAGCGAACTTGGAAAGCATTAGAGATTCGCTGTCAATAAAAATAAGCAGCAGTCGTTTTGAATAGAAAAAGCGGCTCTTACCTCATGTATCTAAATCACTATAGTCTTCGGTCCATTACTTTGCCCAAAAGGTTTGCACTTAAGCTTTTATATCAGACATTCTAAATTGCCATTCAGAAATATAATAGCAACTTTGATTTCAGACTTTTTGTCATAATTGAGAAGGAAAATATAAATATTTAGATATTTCTTTTTTCATAGAAATTTTTTCTGTCTGAATCTCTGGGACGGGAAGCTACATCTGTACTAAGGTCCTCATCTTTGTTATTATCAATGTTTCAGTCATCGGGCCCACTAGCCTTCTTCAGGTGCCTGTCGATTCGGATAACTTTCCGATAATTTCGAATTGAGTCATTATTTTGTAAATAAAAAAGAAATGAGATATCCCTAGACATAGACAGTGAACCAAGAACAATTTACAACAATTTTTCAGTTGGAAATTCCTTGTAATTTACCTGAATTGGCAGACACCGAAAGAAAGCCACAGGGGACAACGGCCGAAACATAGTGATAACTACAAAGATGTGGACATTAGTCAGAATGTAAATAATAAAAAATAGATGTATCTTATCAATTAGTTTGAACGAAAATCAACGAATACTGCTTTTCATAACAGTGTATTGTGTTTTTTTCAGAGTTTTTGCATTCCTACGATAGCTATTTTGTTCAAAATCGAAAAATAATAAAATAAGATTTTGTTTTCCTTTGAAATTATTCTTCTGGCATTATTTAATGAAATGATCCCATAGCAATCCTGATTTGAATATTTTGGATTTTGCTGGTCGTCTTGAAAATATTCAATATTTTTTTTTATCTCTTTTTAGTTCAATATCGTTGATCTTTCTGATGAAAGAATATTGTAACTTTCACTACATGACGTTCCAAGATTCTGTATCGTTCTCTAACGAGAACTCATAAATGATGAAAATAGAATCAACAAGACATTGTTATTAAAAAGCAAATAAACAAAATAATACAAAAGGTATAAAAAGACTAGTTAGTTATTTTGAAGTGAAATGATTCAATTAATTTTAACCTTTAAGTTGCAGTTAAACGATTTTTATTTCAAAAACACATTAAGTTATATAGAATTACATATATTTGTCTAAATGTTTGTTTTTCCTGAATTAAATGCTAAAAGTCTGTTTATAAATTATAATCAGAAGGTAAAGGTTAACAGGTATCATAGACTTGTAAAATATATAATAACCAATTAGAATATATTTTATTGTAAAGATGTTTTTTTTATCTTTCGCTGTACACTTTCTCTTTGATTTAAGTATTTTGGAGGTTTCTGCTTGCATCTTGAATCGATATTGAAAAATGACAGATTTTCATTAAAAGATAATTATTTTAAAACTAACGAAATAATCAATAGCAAAATCAATATTCATTTACCCAGAAATTGATGAGTGCCAATTTTACCTGCTCAAGTTCATTAAGAATATAAATCTGCTGTTGACTTTCACTTTTCTTTCTATGCCATCTTCATCCATTTGACTGACTTATTAACAGGTTGTCAAAGTTTCGTTTTTTTTTTTTTTAATCAATATTATGCAAAATGTTATAAAGTGTCGCCAAATTCTTTTCATTGATTTCAACGTTTCATTAATCAAAACAAATTAAAAAGTAAATCAATTTAACGAATTGTTCCAGTTGATAAGTCCCATTGCAATTGATTAGTAGCAACCGACTTAATTTTCTATTTACATTGTACAAAATATTAAAATTTCTGTTGAACCAAATTTATCATGTTATTCCTTCACTTCACAAAGATAAACGCTTTGCTTAATATATATATATATATAGAATATCCAAGTTTGGTGTGTGTGCTTGTAAAATAAAACCACGTCATTGAATGAAGAATATATTTGCAATGTTTTGCCATACCTGTGTCCAAGCTTTTACTTTCTTAGAGCTCCACTGGCAGGGGGGCCTTATTTTTGTACAGAGTGTGAGAGCGAGAGGGACAGAGAGAGTGACACTGAGAGAGTTTGAGAAACAGACATAAAGAGACAAAATTAATTATAATTAAATACAAGGCAATCAAAAAAATTCCTTGCCATCTGATCACTTTTATACAAATGAGTGTATCACGTGCCGGGAAAGAGGTGGGGGCATTGCTCTTGACTAATGCAGGCGCACACATCAATCATAGCTCGAACAGAAGTGAGGAAACATGGCGGTGTCGAGCGCAGCTCGTCCAGGGTTGTCTACTTTCTGACTTTAAGATGGGATTGTCTGCAGCCGCATCGTCGCCGAATACGTCAAGCCTTTAGGGATAATGTTGTGAGTGAACGCATCACTAGGCACTGGCTCCAGAAATTCAGGTCGGAAGATCTGTCCCTTTCCGATGAACCCCGCAGTGGCCCGTCACACGTCCTGGGTGATGATGTCCTGAAAGCGGCTATAGAGGAGGGCAACAGCCAAACCTGTGGTGAGCTTACCGAACGCTTTCAGATTTCTGATGAAACCTTCACTTGTACCGTCTAGGGAAAACGTACAAATTGAACAAGTGAATACCTCACACACTGTCGGAAGCCAAAAAGTAACAACGAGTGACAGCCTGTTTCTCGTTGTTTCTCGTCACCGCAGCGTGCCCATAATTGATCGTGTGCTCACCATTGACAAAAAGTTAGTCATGTATGACACTCCCAAGCTAGTCATTGGTTGTCAGAAAGGGGCCCTGAGTCTCACACCACAAGACCACCTCTACACCAATGCCAGATCAGTGTCTGTATTTGGTGTACTAGTAGGCATGTACTACCAACGACCCAAACCATGAACTTCAATTACGCAGAGGAGCAGTGTATTTATTCATAAATCTTTTAGAATAAAAGATATTGTTTTCATATGACATTATATTCAAACTTTACTTACGGACATACTAAAGATAAAATCCTATTTAGAAAATACAAATCTTCTAGAATGTGAATTATTATCAGAACAATGTTTGTAATGTCCTGAGCAGAAATCTAGAAACATCCATTACAGTTTTAATCTAAAGAATTCATGAACAAAAGCATTCGTACATCAGTTTTTATTAAATTTCTGATTGTATATGACGAGTCAAAAGCATAAAGTTAGCCGATGTTGAACGCATCAACCATTTAAGTGAATCAGTGCACACCAATGATTGTTTTGCTGCAAGAGGTCTTATTTCAATTGTTAAATAACAATTGCAATAAGACTATATCAGCCTTAGTTAATATATTTATGCAACAAATAGCAACTGGATTCTTCTGTATGATTTAAGGGAGGAGAACAACTAAAGTCTTCAAGTGAAATTAGAGCCAAATATAAACGACAAAATAAAACGCTTTTTTATATATATTATTGGGCATAAACCAGATCAGTCGATATAAAGTTTCATACTGCAGAATTACTCTCAGCAAAACTATAATAAAGTAGCACAAGATAAAATACATTTGATTTATTACTCAAGGGAAAACTGAATAAAAAGTCAGGCAAATTATATTACCCGAAAACCTAATCCCGGATCAAAAAATATCCGTTTTACATAATGTTCTCCGTTACTCTAGTATTTTTATGACTAGCGAACAGTAACCTGTTATTGTAAAGATTCCATCTTCCAGCATCATGAATTTTTAGAATTTCAGTAAGGGTATTTTTATTAAATCAAATTCTAGAATAATGAAGGTATGGTTACCTTTTTTTCCTGTAGCTCATTTCAGATTATCAAGGGGATTCGAGCATAAAAAATGAATATGATTTGACTTGAAACAATAATGCACATTTTGTCTTAATATAGGTATGATAGTTCTAATTTCCGCATTTCAGTTTCATATTATCATTGTTTTTGTATTTGCCATGTCTCACTACACCTGTGCTCGTTTTTATGTTACAGAAAAATCATGAAAAAAATAAGAGATTGCAAACAGCTTTGATAAACAAAAATCAATCTACGTAATTTTGCTCTATTAGGGTTTAGTGTTTATAAAGAGTACTTAGCCGCTACTTATGTTTCCATCAAGTCTCACCTAAAGTTCGAGAATATTTAGTGATACTGAGTCAGACACACTGGAACACGTAACCTGCAATTCTTTGAAATTTCTTTTTTTTCCAGAATTCTCGAGAAAAATGCATTTTCTCATTTACCCAATTTCTGTTCTTCATGTTTGAGTTGAGCTAGATATGATCTGTGTTTACTGATCATAGTGACAAATCTTTGAAAATCGATTTCTTCATAAAGAGTTAATGAATTTTAGGTATGGCTCGTTTTCTCCTCCTCCTCTTCTTCATTTCTCTATTTCCTTCTCATTCTCTCTGCGTGTGCGTTCTTTTTCGTTCGTTTTTACCTGCATCTTGATGCGATTTGCTTCAAAATCGATGCAATGCATGAAATGAAAAACAAGATTTTGCACAAAAACATATCAGTTTTTTTTTCCTTGAACAAAAATTTTTTATGAACATATTCTGCGCAAAATTTTGTTAAATAATTTTGAACCAATCACAATCAAAACGATATTAGTTTCAACGTTGCTTGTATCACCTTGTCACGGTGAAATAACAAGAATTTCTTCCATCATTTCAATTTCACTCTATTTTCTCCCTCTATTTTATATGCAACCATTTTATTGATTCATTTGTATAATATGAATTAACTGATTTAACCATAAACTATTTTTAAAAATCTTTCTTTACTAATTCAAAGAGATATTGACTATTACGAACATCATACTTTTCTTAGTTTGAATGATTTTCTTGTTTCTAACGTTCGAACGAATGAATGGCTTGTCACGTAAGAATATAATTTAAATTTCAATCAGTTTAAATGTTTGGCTTAGAAAAACTCTTTTCAAATGCATTTGGAGTAACATTTTAAAAACTATGAAGAGGATGTTAGAAATTATACAACTGATAATATTTTAGCATCCAGTCAAAGTATGGAATTAAAACGAATGCAATTTAAAAACTTTCGATTAAAAGAAAACATAACTAAGCAAATCGTTTGACTAAAGGTTTTTCCTGTTGACAACAATTTTACTTTACCTTCAGAATTTTCATTTAGAAATTAACAGATGAAAGAATAGATTAACATCCATTTAGGAAATCAACTACCTCTTGCTTAATTGCTCTTCTTTTCAAAAAGTATCTTTATAGCGCAGCATGCACTTTCCTCTCTTTCTTTCTGTCGAGGCTGGCAAGGATGTTTCGTATCAAAATGTTATCTCGTATTATATTTGTATTTATGATCATTATTACAGCTGTTCAAATCGATGATATGTTTGAAACATGTTTTGAAATATGTTTGCTACCATTTTGAATTCATTTTACGTGTTTACCTTGGATAATCATGTTTTCATAGCTGTTTCGACATTGTAAATCAGTGTGATTTCTCATCTTCCGCATTGCTGTTCAAGGCCATGCTTGTCCCTCTTTTCAGGCGCATTAATATTTCTTCAGCACCCACAGAGCCAACATATGTTTTATACTGCAACTATGCTAAGCGGACCTTAGTTACAGTTCGAGTATACACTCCATTAGGGACATATACGGTTTTGCATTCAGAATTGTCATTCCTCTATCCTGCTTACCAATCACGGTTAGAGAATTCAGTTTGCACTACAATTTAATTCATAACTGAAGGGAAAATAGATAGATTCATACTTTTCACAATGGTATTTGTGCGAAAATGAATATAACGATCTCAACTTGAATTCGATCTTAGTTCACCGATTTTAAGTTCCGTGCCACCAACTATTATATCACAAGTGCATTACCTTGGAGGCAACCAATTAAAATACTTTTACCTGTATACATATTACTCAGAGTTTTCTCAAATCAAGACATTATTCGTCTTGAGTTGTATTTTCCTGTAACACAAACTACCAGAATATATGATTGTTAGTATAAAGTAACTATACAAAAATACACTACTAGAGGTGTTATTTTATTCCCGCCCGACGCGAATAAATAGGAAACATGATCGACTTTAATTTTGAACCCTACAACGTTTTTCACTGGGATCAGAAATCACCCGGTCCCATAAACTTTTTACTGTAGGCGTTAAAGCTCACTTCCATCAGCATAATATCGCAAGTTTCAGGGCGGGTTCACTAATCCTACACTTGTTTATAGTGTAGCGTCTCTACCTCGGAGATAGCGCTCCAGGAACTCATAATGAGTTTACTTTCTGTTTTGCCTAAAGACAAGACAATGTCAATGGCTAATCACTTGGGCCACCAACTCCCAAAGTACAAGGAGTTAAAGAAAATTTCAAGAAATTGTGAAAAAAATTCTGACTGGTCCAGAGCATTAACAGTGTAGGCTCTTTCCCATACGAAAGGTTTCGCACTCCTTCTACAAATAAGTGTTCTAGTGGATGTATACATTTGTTAATAATATATATATATATATATATATATATATATATATATATATATATATATATATATATAGTTGGATTGATGTGAGTTTATGATCCTGGGTTTCACGCTATTTGCGATCGTCAGACAAACTGATTAATTTTTAAATTTTGAATTTATAAATGGTTGCGTATATCGGTGTCTTTATGGAAGTGGGAGAAAAATTGTCGTCGGGACGCCACTCATACTTGCACGTACACTCATCGACCGACGTACCCAGGCACACACACACGCACGCTCACTGACCGGAATTCACACAAACATAAACATATGTGAACAGTGTGGGATTAGGCATATATGCTTATATATGTTTCGTTGCACATACACGTACGCATTTGGTCGCTGTATTCAATGTTGGACTGTGTAGCAAATATTTGCTTGTCGGTTGCACTGTCAGTGCGCAAACCGTTTTTCTATTTTTGTTCGCTGAATACTTTACTCGCACGAACGCCTATACGTATGATGGTGTCTGTGTAAGACTATGAGAGGTAAAAATTGCTATTATTTTTTTATTTTTTAAGGTTGTTTTGTTATTATTTTAAAGCCGATTATTTGCTTGTTGTTGGCAATTGCGCATATGCAAATGGTAGAAATTCCAATTTGTAATACTTGTTAGTATTTATGCGGTGATATTAATTTTGCTTGGGGAAGAAGAAGTAAGTATAATTGTGAACTGATACGGTAATTGTGGACTAATACGGCAATAGTAATTGTGACGTGGTAGTAATGGGGGGAGCGGGTGAGGATAATAACAATTGTAGCAGCAAATAGTTGTTGTAAAGTGGTACAAGTGATCGCAGTAATGGTGGTGGAATGATAATAACAATAATTGTAATTATTATGATGGTAGTTTGAACTAGAAAATAATTGATGTTGTTATGGTGTCAGTGGTTTCTCTTTTCATGCTTATAGGGTCAATGGTGGTTTATGTAGTAGTGTTTGTTGGTATTTTTTTTATCCGTTTGGCATAAATTCTGATAATAGGTATTTATTTTCGTGCCTGCATTTGGAAATTATTTCTGATCTCATGTTTATTAGATTCTTTTGTTGGGTATGAGAAATTATTGCTACCTTTTCGTGTAGGCAAAGTAGGCATTTTTTGTAATGATTTTGTAAGCCGGTGCTTTTTCAATATGCATATATATATATATATATATATATATATATATATATATACAAATTTTACACGAAGACTTGTCAGTTAATGAAATATAACTTCTGTCACTTCCAATATAGTTTTATAATAAACATTTAAAATAATTTTCATTGTTTCGTTGACCATAAATAGCAAAACAATAAATTGAATATATTATAGAATTATGCACCTACAAATAAAGCCACTCACGCATAGATATGACTTTTTACGCTCATCTGCTAGGGTGTCTAATTCATATTACAGACACATGCACAGGCACATTTTTCTTTCTTCAATTCTATGTGATTTATACTGCAACGATGCTGAACATAATTTAGTTACTGTTTCTGAGAGTTCCGCATAATCTTGCGTGATCAATAGTTTAACAAGGTCACTACGTTCATCTTTGGTCGCGATATCTTCTTACTAGCACAGCCATTGACGATTTACGAAAAGTTTTGTCGACCCAATTTCGCTCACATGGCTTGGACCAAACTATCCTATGGATTTCAGGCAATTCTCGAATTGTCGTCACGCTGAGATCATCTCCACAGACCGATAACATCGAGGTCACATCCCTGGAAAATCGACCCTGGTGGGATTAGAACCAGGTTTACACGGTTTAAATGCGAACTTTCTAACCACTCAGTCATAGATATGTAAATATATGTACTATGTTCTGCTGAAAGGTTTTCGGTCCGAACAAGAAAGGAATCCTATAGGACCATAAAGTTTTGGTCCTAGAATTTCCTTGGCCGCGGTTAACTTGAGTTCTGCATTGATTGTTTGGCTTAAGTGATGCAACTATGTTTCATCGACAATGATATCATTCCAAAATATTATCACTAGATTTCTGAAAAATGTCCACGCATTAATTTTTGGTTGGAATTCAAATATGTTGGTGCCCACTAGTTGAAGAGTTTCTATATAGGAAACCACTCAACGTGTTTCATTGATACCTCTAATGCCTCAACTATTCTTTTGACAGAGATTCGTTGATCACCCCTGTCTAGGTCATGACCATGATCAATAATTTCAGAAGATAAACAGGTCTCTCACATTGTAGTGTATCTTAGAAGTTAATCTATCACTACTTTACAACTATGATGAGCACTTAATCCCCAGTGTTTGCGTCATACACTCTTGGATTTCATTTGGGGGTTTTATACTGTAAGAACAGGAACATTATGACGAGACTACATTATTTATGTTTAAGGTAAACAGATTTAAAAACAAGCGCATGATCCTTTGTAATATAAAAGAACATAGGTATTTGGGAAAATTGACAGGTTGAAAACATTTCACACAACCACTTAAGTTGCTTGTTTTGGTATAAATCTTATGTAAATTAACTATAATAGCTTTGAAAGCAAAAAGAACTATAGTATCATCTATAAAGAGGCATTTTCAAGAACTCGATAGATGAGAATATTTCTTATTTTTTGTCAATGATAAATTTTAGCGCAATATTTATGTACATTGAACTTTTGCCCGCAAAGTTAATTACGATGTTGTTTGTTTTTATGTCTTGTTTGTTTTTATGTCTTGTTTGTTTTTATGTCTTGTTTGTTTTTATGTCTTGTTTGTTTTTATGTCTTGTTTGTTTTTATGTCTTGCAAACATTAAATATGATAGCCTGACATTGAATACCCGCGATGAAAAAATAATATTCAGTGAAGTTTACAAACCGGAAGCTGGATGTTGTGTAACTTCGTCTCAAAAATAATTTTGGAAATTTTTTTTTTGGCAACAAAACTGAACAAATCCCTTCAAATGTAAAAGCATCTTTTCTAGAAAAAAGCCTGGTTTAGGCCTCAGTTACCTATTTAAACAGTCTTCTATAACTTGCACAATGTCAAATTCCAGAAGAAAGTACTTTAACAGCCTCGCCGTCGAGACAATTAAGATAAATTTTATCCATGTAAAAGTAGGCATTACGAAGCAATTAGATTTTATAAATAACGTATTTCTACGTTCAATTACCATCTTAAAATGTGTAAATTTTAAGTCTTTGCATTGTTAGCAAAAGCATTTAATTGTAAACGAATCTATGAGAGGGGTTTCCAGTGATTATGTGATTTCGCCTTAATATTAGTTCACTCCTTTATGCCTGCCATTTTGTTTTCGCTTAGGTGAACGCTACTTACACACACTGACAGTGACATACTTTAGTGACATTCTGTTTAAAATTCACTTTTTATAATTGAATAACAATAAAGTCAATATATCGTTTTAACACACACTGTAAATCTTTTTTGCGTCTTACTAAAAACTATCCAATCATATGCTTCACTTAATGATTCACAGTGATAAACCAATCAGTGGTCATTTCCATTGTTCAACATAAACCTTCTCAAGAGGAGAAGCCGAAGACGGCAGCCGTCATCATCGACAACAGAAACGTGCACAAATATTCAACGAATAAAATGAAATACCCATACCTACATTTTTCTTTTGATAGCTCTTGATAGAAATGGAAAAACATTTTCCCCTCTCCGCCATAATAATGGAATATCTCATAATCTTAAAGAAAGGCAAACAGTAGCGCAAAATTTTAAATTTACAAATTCATATTGTTTTATCGTATAAAATTATTTCGTTGGATATTCCGTAGAACAATGTTGTGAATGCAAGATTTCTATTAATTTTTATGAGATTGAATTGCCTTCAAACCTCATAATTACCAAATTTCATTACAATAGGTCTATAAAAAACGATACGGTTTATTTTAACGAGTTTAGCGGAAGGTTTTATTGCGAATTCTTTAAGAAAATATCTCCTTGACAATTCTGGCTGACCTTTTTTAATACTAAGCATCCATCTCCCAGGACGGGTTTGGTAGAATCAAATGCAAAACCAATTCTTACTGATTTCAGGTATTCTATATGACATGTTATTGTTTATTACCTGACAAAAATCGATGGAGACTATTTTTAAATGAATCTACTTTATTAAACTGTTCCCAGAAGTATTGTTTAATGCTTTCTAGCCTCTTACTTTATCTTCTGACACTTCTAAAATAAAACAGTACGATTGATATCGTTACCTCGTGCGATAACCTATCAAGAACATGTTTTGCCTCACTTTCCAAGATTCTAACAGACGAGTAAACACGCGTGTTCACAAAATGCCTCAGTTAAAAAAAAACATTCTAATTTATGTAAATATTCTGAAAGTGTTTCAAGGAGCTATGTTCAACAGTTATTGAATAAATCCTTGTAGTATGTTCTCTCTTCCCAGACAAGATTTAAATCGTTTGTGATTAAATTTATCTGATCTCTTATTTATATTACAGCATTTATTAAAGACAGATGAAATATTATCTTTTAAGATAGACCTCCATGTATGAAAATTACTAGTTCTCATTGCAGAATAATAATTATTAAACAAAGTATTATGTGGACAATGTCCAAAATTATATGGATATTTTCACAAATTATCTAAATCGTAAATCTTAATGTATTAATAATTTCCTGCTGTTCCATATGAAATCGCACTATTTAATCAGTGTCAGTATCATAAGAAGAAACAGGTGTTTGTAATTTTATTGAATGTCTATAAATGTGTAAATTTTCTAAGTGTGTAATGTCCCATGTTTAGTGGAAGTTTACAACTGTTACGTGGTGAAGTTAAAACTTCTAAATATAGGAATTAGATTGTAGAGTTTCCTCGTCTGTTATACTTTGAAGCCGAGCTGGTCAGACAAGTTTTTCTAGCCGTAGTCGATTACAAGACCGGAAGCAATCAAGGTACTCTAGTAATACGAGTAATAACATAGAAAAAAATGACCGGATCATGGTGGGCAATTTGCCAGAATGTTGGATTCTCTTAACCACTCAAGCGCTGCGACTTGAGTATCTCATTTTTGCCTGTCACTTTAAAGCTATTCTAAGCTGTTTACAGAAATGTACGTCTTTATTCTATATACATGCTATTGAAAAATTATCGGCTGGACCTAATTAAAACGGATAATATCCCGATTGAGAGTAAGGTAAAAAAAATGACATTTTTCTTTGGTGACTTGCTTCAATTTGATTTATAGGTTAATTAGTCGGATTGCGTGTATTTTAATGCAAAGCCAACGGTGGATCACCCATTATAATGCTTGAATAAAAACAATTAAAATTACTTATACAAATAGACCCTTTTAAAACTGACCAATTCATCTCTCCATGTACAAGGTCGTAAGCAATCGGTTATTATTAAAATATATATATTAAGTTAAAATGTCACACTTAGTAGTATGAGTGTATGTATAAGCGGGTACATTTTTTATTTTTAGTTAAATCTGGAATCAAAAACAAGACTCGAGATATTGCATTTAGTGAACTAAATCTCTGACAAATGAAAGCATTTAATACTGAGTATTTGTACGTTCAGCTGAAGCTAAGTCTTTCAAGATTCATTTAATAAATTCGTTTCGAAATTTTAAAAAATCAATAAACTTATTCGGAAAATAACGTTACATTTATTTACAACGTTGTTTTGTTGTTCATCTTTGTATTAAAATATCTTGAACTCGTAAAAAGATTTTAAGTTTTAACTTTATATTTTTATATGCAGAAAAAACGATAAGAGAATCTCAATATCTCCACGAGTTGAAAATGTGTAACTACACATTTGTTGAAACAATTCAATATATTAATGTATGTGACAGCTTATAAATTTTAAAATGAATATTTAAGTTATAATTACGCTCAAATAAAGTAGATGAACATTGCTTTCGTTTTGGTCAGAATAGATAAGAAGAAATGACACCATATTTTATTGGACACCTTATTTTTCTTTTGCTGATGATGGTGATAAGGATCCAACTTGTATTTACGCAGTCATTTTTCATTCTAAATTGTCTTTTGTCCCATTTGTTTCACTCTTTATCTCACTATTCATTTCTCACCTCGACCATCAAATATCGCCTAAGAATTTTGAACTTTGCTTTTCTTATCGATTGCTGGCAACTGTCAAGTACGTTTCATAAAATGAATGTAAGAGTTTTATAATAAGAACATTTATTTTTTACCCCTTATAAGACATCGGAATCGGTTGCAGGGGAATTTGGCTTGTCGATACAACCAGTTTAACCTTTACGTTCCACCTATAATAATCATGAAATCTAATAAATCATTATCTTTGTAAAATTTGTTTTCTTCATACAGATTATAGTTTTAAGACCATTATTTATTTCCGCTTTAATAAGAAATTACTTTGACTAAGAATGATTATTTCTCAAGATGAATCTGAAAAACTGCAAATAGGAAGATAAAGAGACTACACATACTCAATTCTGAATTGACTAAATACCATGGCGTTTATCACATCGGTAATGTGAAAATGATTTTTACTTATTTTCTGCTAAAACGGGAGTTACTTCTTTATTTCATTGCATTTTACATTATCAAGGTAATTTCAAGGCTTTTCGTTTTACCGTGTTAATAACTGTTTATATAATGGTACACATCCACTTTATTTAATTGTAATCGAACAATTTATTATATTCAGTGATTTCAACTATTTAAAAACGATCATTCAACTTAACTTTTGGATTGATATGAAGCAAGTGTCAAAACAAAAGAATGGTAAATGTTGAAAGTCTAAATTCTCCAATTTAAAAGAATTGATTGGCAGGGTATATTATTCCAAAATGCTAAATATTTTCTCAATTAAATATTCTCTTATACAAATAAAATTCACGTAGATTCTATTGCGTTTAAGTATGGTAAAACTATTTTGCTGGTGTTGTGAAATGCAACAATAACACATGGTAAGAATATTTATGAACATAACTTTTCATAAAATACTAAATAATAAAATTTAAAACAGAATTTTTTTTAAAGAAGAGATGTCTGTATTTTCTATATTACATCAAGTGTGCTTAATTTTTACTCGATTCAAAAAATTGTCTTTGTATTATGAGTGCTGTTTGATCTGGAAAATATCTAAATAAATTCTTTTGGTTAATTATTTTTGTGTGACAGTGGCGGCACGGTGGAGAAATGGATAACAGCTCGGAATCGGAGAATCGAGTTCGAATTCCAGTCGAATCCATTACATTCACTTATGTGCTCATACCCGTGGAAAAGTTATGAATCCTCTTCTAGTCATGAACTGAAAAATGTGACAAATGCAAGTAACCATTTTTTGTAGTTTATGGAGACGATTTTGAAAATTGGTGCTGAAGATTTCACTCTGAATGATGTTGGGCAATTGAGAGGACATTTTGAGTTTGATAACAATCATACGAAGAGGGAACTTGAGAATAATGAACATTATATAACGTATGGCATAACCGACATATTACTAAAATTCAAATGAATTGTTAAAGATCATTTGCACCAGATTGGTTATGTGAGTTACTTTGGTGTGTGATTTCAATATAACTTAAAATATATATTCGATTCGCTACGTATATGGAAGAAAATGTTCTGTTTCTTTTAAAACAAATTGTAACGGTCTATTACAATGAGTAACTTTGCAACAACAAAAACGTAAAAACATTGTGAAACAAATGAAATGTACGACCGCTAAGCATACCAAAGATCGGTCACCATCGAAAAATCGATTCTCTGCAAATACTCCTATTGGAATGAATTTCTCCTCCCATGATCCCCCTTTGAAGAAAGAAACGATTGGCTTGAGCAAATAACACTCCCACTTAGACCAAATTAAAACAGCAATGCGTTCATCCGAAATTAGTTACCGGAAAGGTTATGGTTCTTTGGTGTCCAAGCAAAAGCTGCTACACCTATCCTGGAAAATTTCAACTCGTTAGTAAATATTGCACATCTGTACTATTCATTATGCTGTCTTTACTGAATTTTCTCCATGAAAAAATAATTTCCCTTTACTACTACAAAAGGCACTTAGTGTAGTTCTTTTATCAAAAACATAAATTGTGAAATATGAGAGAAGATAGAACAAAACAGTAAATATCTTGCTTAGTAATATAAATAGGAATAAGAAAAATCTCTTATATTTTTACTGTATAATACGAATGAACTTTTAGGGCAACTCATATTTTAAATGAAAGACAAGCAGCCTGACTACTTACAAATGTTTCGAAAATCTTTCTTCAAATTTTAATTCACAATAAAATAATTTCACATCTAAAAGAATCGTTTCGAGAACTTCAGCGAAAATGTAATAACTACAAAACACAAGATTTTATTTGATCGGATTAAATTTATTGTCTCTGTTGTTTTTTCTAATTGAAAAGCAACTGATGTGAAAATCTGCAATAACAATCCTACAAAAGGAATAAAATAATCCTGATATACAATATATCATGGAACATTGGCGATTAAAAACTGATGCATTTTGGATCAACCTTAAAAACTTGTCCAGTTACAATGAAGATACTTATACTACACTGCTGATCAATGCGCTACAGTTAAACATTGTTATTATTGACTACGTATAATCTATACAATACTATCGGGGCATCGCTAGCAACCTCTAGCCGCTCCTTTATAATACAATATTTTCCAGACATGCCATGAGACCAATTCAGTTACTTCCAAACAACACTGATATAATACTTTATTACCGACCGCATACAATATCACATCAGCTATACATTTTGGAGTGGCTATCTATAATTCGTATCGACAACCTAGCTTAAAATCCTTGAATAGGTCTTCGCCCAGTGCATCGGTTTATATTCCAAAGTACAATTCTGCCTGTGGAAGAAATCGTCAGTGGAAATTCCCAATAAACTGTGGAATAACTAAAGACCTGGCACAAGGTTCAATGTTAAGAAAACAAATTGTTCTTTTCTTTTTAAAGCATCAAATTCTCCTCCTTGAGCTAATGTTGTTTTATTTTTATAGATATGTATTTTATATGAAATTTTAAAGAATTATATAAATTCCAAATACAAAGTGAATAGATAAGTTTTGATGAGAAATGGCATGTGTACTTTAGATGGAGCTTCAGACAATCTTTCATTGCTAAGTGTGTGTTTTTATGTAGCAAAAATTATTTAATCCTTTTTCGGAAATTAAAACAATGAGGCAGATCTTTACGTAAAATATGTGCAATATTTAATCACCTTATTAGTGTCATCCATGATTACATAATTTGACTGACATTATTTTTAATTAAACGCTTTGAGTTTTGATTTCCTATGTATTGAACATAGGAAATCAAAACTCAAAGCGTTTAATTAAAAATAAACATATCAATATCGTTAAGTTAACGATTTCTTTTAAGAAAAAGTTTAACAAGTTCTAACAACGTAGGGTGGCTATGTATGATGACCTAACACCAGATTGCAGGAAACATAATTGCAAATAAAGTTTCCCGTTGATTGCCATCTCAGCTTTAATATATCGAAGTAAATACGGTGTGAGAATTTCAGAAATAATATTAAAATCTCCAAAGATAATTGATAATATTTGTATTATTCCCCTCAAATATATTTGCCTTGATAGTCTTTGTTATCTTTGATTTTACAAGGTATGTGCCAGAGAATTCTTGGTAATTATTTTATAAAAACTTCAGAAATAAAACGAACTGACTAAAGGGTATAAAATAAATAATATATATTTATTTGATTTAGAGTGAGTCCTTTAATATTCGGTATAGTAAAATGTTCTGTCTATATTTATGAGATGAGGTATTGTAATTATTTGCACTATTTACACTGTTCGGACTGTTGCCCTCATCTTTTTTTACCATATTCACGACTTTTTGGTCGTTGTAGGCTCCGGCCTTCTTCAGGTGATTGGAATTTCGACCTGAATCTAGTGATTGACCCAAACAGTTGTGAGTTCAACACCTGGCTACAGTAGAGTTGAACAAAAACTTGGAGAGTTGAATTAAAAAGTATATAACAGATACTAGGATATCCGACAAAGCATGGCACGTGGAACTAGAAGAAATCTACTCCAGTGGACGAAATAAAGGGTTCGATTCGAAATAGCAAATCACCTGAAAAGGGCGGAGCGTACAATGGTTGAAACGCCGTGAATATGGCAACAAAGATGAGGATAAGAGTTCGAACAATGTAAATAGTGTAAATAGTAAAATCTTCGTTTATAAGGCGAATCTTGGTAGGAGTCGGGGAATAGTCCGTTTCGGTCCGGTATTCGATAGTTTCGGGATCAGAATATGCTAGTAGTAATCATCTTAGAAATTGGTCAGTGTCAATCTCCTGTGTTTTTTTTTCTAGAAGGACAGAAAATATTCTGACCTCTTAGATACTACTTCACGCATGGCGTGTTTCTCCGATGGTCTGGTTCAGTGGTTTCTTATGTGTTCCTTCTCCCATCTATCTCAGAGATGTGACCTTATATCCTTTTGGCCTGTCTTCCAGACTAGTGGCGCGAACATTGGTTTTGGCTAACATCAAAAGTCTCTTTGTGTTAATTTTTTTGATTAGCCAAAATTATATTATTTTCCGGCGTTCCTGTCCTTTGCTTTTTTTTATATAACGGAAGCTATGCGTGGAGCCTGTCTTACTTTGATAGATCTATAATCATAAATAGGCTCTTGTCCCGCAAACTTGCGAAGTTTTTCGGCCTGGTTCTTTCTTTTCTTTTTCTTCCTCTTTTTATTTGAGGACTACCTTCTCATTAGTTGAGAGAACTGTATATATATATATATATATATATATATATATATATATATATATATATATATATATATATATTTCGTAAAATACATCTATTGGATGCTTTAATACGCATGATCAGTGATGTTTCTAGCCGAGGTTCGGAGCTTTCAACATCATACACCCTCTCCACGGTGACCCAGCCGATATTGATCTGGTATCGACTTCTGTACCTTCCGTCAGCTACAATTTTTTCCATCTTCCAAACTCCACACCATGCGACTCTTTATTGTCCAATCCCAGATGACTTCCGGTTCACCAGCAATGTGCGCTCTTCCATAAAAAAGGAAGCAAACGTTGTGATTGTATTAATCCTTTAAATGCTTTAGTCCGTCACGAAGCACCAATTAACAAAAATACTGGAATTTGCGAATTAAAATATATAATTAAAGTAATCGCCATTTCTTTCACGATATATATATATATATATATATATATATATATATATATATATATATATATATATATATATATATATATATATATATATATATATATCAATTCATGCTAGATAAGAAATAGTTTCATTTTAACGCCTCCAAAACAAAATTGCTCCCTTTTAATCGCCGGAGAGAATCTTTTTTGCCTCCTATCTCGACTTATTGCGAC
Source organism: Acanthosepion esculentum (assembly GCA_964036315.1). NCBI lineage: Eukaryota > Metazoa > Mollusca > Cephalopoda > Sepiida > Sepiidae > Acanthosepion > Acanthosepion esculentum. The sequence goes on along the minus strand of OZ038489.1, from coordinate 63,883,231 downwards.
TTCTCGAGTTCATATTTTCCGGGGGTGTGAGGTGGAAAGATTATATTGAATCCATCGCTAGTTCTGCCACTAAGAAAGTTGGTTTACTGCGTGGTACTGAACACTTTTTTCTCGCCAGAATCTATCTTAAGCATTTAAAGTCTACAATTTTTCCATCCATTAAATATTGGTGTCAGAGCTGGTCTGATGGTTCTACTGTATAATTAGAGATTCATGGTAAAATCCAAAGAAGAATCTTCAAATATATTGATCCTGACTTCACAACTTGCCTTCAGTCACTTTCCCACCATTGTAACGTAGCTTCGCTGTGCCTTTTCTATTAATATTTTCATCGTAATTATTCTGACTCGTGTTTCCCTTTTGTGGCTAGATCTATGAATTTAAGCGTACTACTAGATTGGCGGCAAGGTTTCATCTTTTTGCAGTTGAAATACCTAGATGCAAACGTAAGTTCTATGGTAACCGTTTCTTCTCTCTCGCGTCTCGCTTGTGGAACTCTTTTCCGGCTTCTTGCTTTCCAATTAAGTCTCATTTCAAGAATTTAAATGCAATGTTAATCATTATCTTCTGTCTTCTTCATTCCTGTTCTTCTATTGTTCTCTCTGATTAATAATATTTTCTTTGTTTGTCTCACACTCAGCACCTCCTTGTGTCTTAGGGGTTTTTTGCCTTACTTTGGAGTGAAATGCTTGAAAACAAATCTACTCAGGCTAATTCGAAACGTAAACAAAGTAATTATAAAAGATTAATGGATTTTATTTTTATAATCAGTCATATTTGTATTACTTCATGCATTATTTTTAGTGAATTATAATTGACAGCATTTATTTCAACCGCTGGTAGACAAAATAAATTGTGTTTAAAATAAATAGTGCGTCTATTCAAATACGGGTATCCGTTTAAAATAACGTTTAAATCACTAAATAAAAAATTTCCGGTTTAAAAACTAAAATCCATTAATCCATTTTATATACCCGTGCGAGAGAAATGCAACAAATGCCGGTTCCAATTTTACATCGAAAACGCTAAATACAGTGTCGCTTATCTTAAATTAATATAAGACTAATTGCACCAGTAAAATCAGTATTAATATGAAACTGTTATTTCTAAGTATAAAATACTTCACGTAGGTTTTTGTTTTCATTTTGTAATCCAATTGTCTACAATATATTCGCGCACATACATACATACATACATACATACATACATAGATACTTACATGTGTTTAGAGCTGAGGAAACAAAAAATGGCATGGATAAAGAGTTGACGTGTAAATTAATGTCAGTACATTCCTACATAATCACAGAATAAGAAAAATAAGCTTGTACCTATATTGTTTGCAGTATTGTTCTGACGCTGATTGGAGTTTTGTGCGCTTTTGTTTTGCATGCGTGAAGTATAAACCAAATCAAAATATAATTTGTTTTATCTGAAAGATGACTTCGTTCTAGAATGAACGAAGTCATCTTTCCCAAAAGCTCAAAATATCGACTCGATTGTCGTTCATTTCAGGACCTATGTAACCATTTGTAAAGTAAACCTCATTTCTATTCTGTTTGTTACTCTTCAGTCTAACGTTTGAATTTTACTGTTTGAAACTTGCTGCAGAATAAACGTAATGGAGAAACATGATGGATATCATTTTTCAACAAATCTTTTTTTCTTAAACACTATTGTTTGCACCAATGTTTCATACGATGTGATTTCACATTTTAATAAACCCCATGCTAAAACTTATGTCATAAGTTATCTAAAGTCAAACTTCTTGTCCTATTCACTTCCAAAAATTGCTTATGAAATTTTGAAATTGATTAATTTGGCTCCATTTAATATTTTCGCTAAAGACTTGAAATCGTGTTTCCTAAATTTATTTACAGGTATGTTTTTTTCTCATATCTTTAGTTTTAGGTAATTTCCTCTTTAAGGATATTTTGTCAGTCAGGCCCTATAGAGAATATATGGACTGGCTGGCAAAAATAGTTTATACCTATTTCTAATTAAAAAGAGGAATGAAATTTATTCAGTATTATGATTATATCAAAGGAAATAAACGCCCTACAACAAAACTCGTATTTTTCGGTTTGGTTTGGTTTGGTTTGGTTTGGTTTGGTTTGTTATCAATCTCAATCGGTTATTTAATGCCGACAAGATTTTTATTGCTGGTAATATGTTTTTTCCCCCAAAAATGTATTACTGGTAAGATTTTTTTCTTCAAAATCCATTTCTGTTAATAATGTATTGCTGGTAATAACATTTTAACAAAACAATTATTGTTGATATCAAAACCTCTTTTTACACTTTCATAGTGTTTGGGGTTTAACTATTTGCCCATAGTTGGGACCCTAACAGGTGCTACCACCCCAGGTCATTGTGCACATGGGAACACCATCAATTAATAGGTGGTTCTCAAAACGCCCCCTCAAAACCTCCTGATCAGAGGCCTTGCTGTCGGATGTAGCTTATCGTCTTACCTAGGACGCGGATTTTTCGGACTCTTGCTTTTTTTAAAAATATACCTCTAAAAATCATGCCTGTATAAAGGATTATCTTATTCAGATTCTAAAACCCTTGTTAAGAAGCAAATTTTAAGATCTGAAGAAAGTTATTTAGAAATAATTTCGCTACTTCCTCACGTCAGCATTATGGCAATTAAACAAAAGCTCATGTTGGATGAATTACTAATGCTTTCCGAATCAATTTTTGGCAGGAATTTTGAGGAACACAAAAATGAAGCCAAAATATAAGAACAATGATAGTTAAAATCTAAAGAGAAATTCTAGAGACCTGAACAATATCTCTTTTGCTGCTGATACTGCAAATGGAAATAAGATACATTACATTGTTTATCTATATGCGCAGATATTTCTGGAGTAAGGAATGTTGAAGTGAGAGAAAAATCATTCAATAACATTTACTTCTTTTACAGAAGAAATATAATTGACCATTTCTTGAATGATAAATATCATATTTTAATTCATCAAAGGAAATCAACAATTTGAAACTGAAAAACACTATTATAGATTAAGCGGAAGTGAATAGTATCAAATCCAAGGAGTAAATAACAAAAATGAACATACCGCGCATACTTCAAATTTTCAATTTAATAAAAATAAATAGCCAATAAAATCAGCTCTATTTTTCTCATTTTTTATTTAACAAACGATGACACATGGAATCTTTAGTAATTTAAAAGCTTAGTGAAAAATAAATACAACTTTTAACTTATATAAAAACAAAATCTGATTACTGTTATGGGTTTGCAAATTTATGGAGCATTATATGCATGTATACACTTCTACAAGTGTACGACTACACTCCCACACGCATAGATACATCCAAGCACATATATAGAAGCACATACATTTAACACATACATAGATTAACACATACATAACTCCACTACTTCAATCACGATAATTCTCTTTTTCGGATTAAAAAGAATTTGACTGTTTCGTGAATTATACTCAAGCATCGAAGTTAATAGGAACATTAACTGCTGCTAACAATTTAAATTATAATTTACAGCCATTTTTAGCGCCCTCTTTACAAACCTCTGCACTGGAGTGTAAGCGCATCACAGATTTATAAGAAAGGGTCTTTATTTAATGTTTAGCGCTGAACAATAGTAAAGCAAATTACATTTCCATTAAACGTATAATATTGTAGAAAAATAAACACTAGTCTTATTTCTGTTTCTCATGCGGTTCGACTAAATTTGGAAGAGCATATGTCAATAGAATATTGCCAAGTAAATCTATTTGTTACTATTTGTTCGCATCGCATTCACTGGGTTACTTGTCATGGTTAAACTGAAAATATCAATACTTGGCTTTCCGGTGGCAGAAAAAGATATTATTCTTTCGGTAAATCTGAACCCAATTTCAGGAAAGGAGAACAAAAAATCCAATAAAGGGGTTTTTTTTATACACAGGCTTTAATAAAATAACTACCATTGAATAAAAATGATTTATTTTATCAATATCAAATAGGCTTTTATGGATATTGAATTAGGTTGGAATTTCTTGGGATTTATATTATATAATTTTATGTCGAAATAATTCACTGTATTAAAGAAAACAAAATTGATTCGTTCGAAATCAGTTTGCATAATGTATCGATGTGTGATCACATTAATAGCTTCTATTAAGTAACAAGTGAACGATATTTAACAATAGAGACGTGATTGGCAGTTAATAACCTTTTGTTTCCATTATTATCGGGTAATCCACTGAATGAAACATGGAAAGAATAACAATAGACAATGTCCGGGAAAGCACTCAATAATCTTAGAAAGTCGGCGTCTTGTTATATTACACCATTTTCCGATTTTATTGCTTTCTCAAAAAAAAGTCATATGGGTAAGAGACTACGTTAGAAATGCTTGAGAAGCAACACAATTGAACTGATTTTCGTTTACTAAAAGGAACCTGATGATTGCATAAAATATCTGAATGTTTGAAAAACTGATTGGAAAAATGATAAAGTGCAGATTGTGTCCGTGGCTGAAGGAAAGTAGCTTATCCTATTCCATATGTTATTTGTCAATCACTGATCGGCAGTAAATTTTCGTTTTAAAAATATAAGCGTACTACATCTCTTCTTAACAGGGAATTTATTATTTTAAACAAAAGTGATTCTTTGTTCAAATATAATTTCAAGCATCCTCTCGTGTCTCTTTTTAACCATTGACAAATAATTCACGTTAATACCATGAGTCACGACAAAGACATTGAAGGCAGTTGTATTTATATATCATGAAATTCGTGACGTTTCTGTTATGACGCAATAGGACAGACAACCTTTGTTATGTTCTTGAATTTTTTTATCCTTTTCCTTTCTTAACTTTTGTCAGTAATGGAGCTGAACTTCTGCCCTCAAATCAGTTTTATTTCTAAAACTATTCCTAAGTGATCGGCAGTTTTTATTTCTGTTAAGATGCATATTTTTGTATATTTTCCGCTTTTAGCCATTTTACCTCCCAATAGAATGTTCTTGTCTAATGTGAATTGCAAAGAATTGTGATTTCTTTATTCGATGCTAGTTCAATAAATTTCTCATTTAAAGCATCTTTGACTAACAATACTATAAAGTAATGTGGGAAAGTTTTTAGCCCGACACACTTCCCAAATAGCCAAAAATCACTTAGACAAAGATTATCGGTCGAACAAAAGATTTTTCATCACCTCCTCGGAGAAAAAACATTTCTGAATTAATAATTTTATTACTGATGTTATTTACTTTCCAACATTTTTCACGGATAAAAATGCACAATCAAATAATTGTTTTTGATATTCTTTTTGGTTTTCGTTGTATTGACGTTGTTATTGTCTTCGAGATTATGAAAGAAAAAGAATGGACTCTAAAATCATTTAAATTGTATCATTTGCTTTCTAGAAGCGAGGAAATGGCGGAATGCAAGAATTGGGTTAATGTATTCTTTAAAAAAAACTGTTGTCTCAAATGAGTTTTATTAACAAGATTTTGATCTATTGAATTGTCTTATTCATTTAATTAGAGAAAAAATACTTGAAAGTTTACCGGAACGAAAGTGGAATAAAATGAAGAGCAGATAATGAAAACAATGAGATATTTAAATTAAATATGAATCGTTAAAAATAAAACCTCGAAAGAGATTTTTAATATGAATATATTTTATTTACATAAACAGTGACGCTACACTTATAAGCATATATAATCATACACACACACACACACACACACACACACACACACATATAGATATATATAGGGTGCGATGGATAAATTATCACCATTTTTATTTTTTATTTCACACATGCACGTTGTTTGCTTTTGATTTTGTCGACTGCAAAGTATAGTAGGTTCAGTTGAACACCATATGTGAGAAAAAGTGCACCACGATCCAATTCACTCCGACAGAAATTTGGAAACGGCATGTTTTACAGTAGGTACCTCCACTCAGTTTCGATATCATGGTTTAAAATGAAATTTAAAAAAAGAAAAAGCATTCTTGAAGCTTTGTTTTCAGCTTTAAATGAAAGCTAAATGATTAAACTTACTATTTTCAGTAAACAAAATACTCTGATGTATTTCAAACAGAAAATATACTGATTTGAATCTCAACTTCTTGCTCGCTTTCAGAAATCGTTTAAATTCAGCCATTTTTGACACATTTGTCAACAAAAGTTAATTCTCGGTTTTACAAATCTTCCAAAAATAAAATATACTTTTCTGAAACTTTATTTGAGGAATATTACTTGAGTTAAAGTATAATTAATCTGATTTCAAAAATATTATTTACGTTAAGTTTAAAATAACATAGAAATGTATTTTTAAAACAAACAGTAGCGCGATTAAGTGCTTGTCAACACCTCGTAAATCATGTGAATAATTTACGAGGTGGTGACACTTTTATTATTGTTCTAAGATTATATCTATTAAAACATAATTTAAGAAAATGACCGGTGAACAATTTTTATATAATTTTTAAGTACTCAGTAATATTAAAAATGTTGGAAAATGTTCTCTGTTATCTAATTTTAGGAATGTTGAATTTAAACCTACTCTAGTCATCGCTCTTATATTCCGATTATGTTATGTAGGGGCACGTTACGTATACATATTTCTTTTAAATATTGGGTGTAAACGACTTTTCATGAGCTTTTTACTTTTTGATTCGTAAATATAGTTTTCACTTAATAACAATATCATCTAACCAAGTTGAAGCAATGCAAAATTTTAAACGAGTTATAATATTATAAATTAGTATAATTACAATTTTGAAAAATGAAAACAATTCTTGTAAAAATACATTATTCATCGAAAAAAGATTTTTCGCAAAAAGTGTACAGGAAGCTACAATACGAACCTTTCACATTGTTTGGGTGTCAATTTGAGGACAGTGCAGAGGATTTGGAAAGTGTTGGATGATATAGCCAGTTAACATCATGGTGTTTGAAGTGATCACTGGTTTTTTGTCTCCATCTGTTTTGTCTCCATCTTCCCACAGAGCTTCAGACTCAACACTTGAGGAGGTAATGCTGCCCTGGGTCGAGAGTGTGGCTACTGGAAGCCCCCTCTGGCTGGGAACAGAATTCTGTATCATGCCACAGGAGCATGAGAACCCAGTTATGACCGTAAGACAATTTCCGCGATCACGTCAGCCATTACATCTGGTCACCTAACTCAGACTGCAATTCCCTTGATAATTTTGTGTTGGGCACAGTTGAGTGAGACACCAACAAAGATTCTTGTACGGATTATGCCAACATTCACCAACTTAAACAAGGAGACCGTCCTGAAGATATATGCTGGAGATTCTGGATACGTGGTTGAAGCCAATGGCAATTTAAATGAGAAGTTTATTCTTTAGTATTTCAGGATATTTTTGTGTAGTTTTGGTAAATAAATATCTTAAAATGAGATGCCAGTGTTATTTTCATTTTTGCGTAATCTATTTTGCAATTTCAATGTTGCGTTCTCACCACTCAATAAACTTATATCTTGTTTTTCTGATCACTTTATATTTTCCCGTTGACCAATGGTGATATTTATAGATCTGAATTTTTTTTTAAATTAACTATATTATTTTATATGCAAAATAGAATCTCACAGTACCACGTTATTTAGTATAAATATTTGTAAGAAAACATAAGTTTAAATTCCTATCGTATATTTATTATATAGATATAAGTACTTACTGAAAAGTTGACTAATGTTTGTTTAATACCAACTTTACTGAAAATATTGACTTGTATAATATTGGTCTTTTGATGTGGCAACAGTTTTATGAATTTTATCGGATTTTCCAAATTTCATATTATTATTCCTGAAGTTCCAAGAAATATAATGTAATTAAAAATTATTTTAAAATCTGTGCAAATTTACCAAAGACAAAATATTTAAATCAAAAGATGAAAACGATATCATTGTAATAAGGATAAAGATGTGAAAACAGTCATATTCAAGCTATGCTCCATGTTCTGAAACTAGTTTTTAGTCATTAATCCATTGATGAACTGTTATTTTTCTTTATATGGAAAAGACCGATTCTCGAATAACATTTAAAATGTCATTGCGTGAGCATTCATCGTAAAATTTAGAACCCGCCATAGCCACACCACCTTATTTACTTAATATTCTACTTCAAGACATTACACCACACTGGTTTTCATGGCGTCTCTTTAAGAGCAGTCTCTTTTAGCAGTCTCCCAACTCTTTGATTCTGTCATTTCCTCGTCGCTAGAAAACTTAAAATTTTCATAGCTTGGCTATGACGAATTTGTCATATTACTGCACCTCAGATTAATAGCCAGTTGAGCAACCATTTTTTTAAATGTCCTAAGTCGACACGTTGCGATTTTGAAGCTGTAAAATGCCTAGAAAGGCTGATTTAACGGATAAAGTGAAATTATTAATAATTATAGAGATTACAAACGGTAAAACAACGCTACTAATTACAAAAGTTATCGACAGACAGGCAGAACTAAACTGTAAATAGATTTGTTGAAGATTCCGGACGTCTTTGATCCAAGTATGACGAGGGCACATTGAGGATTTTAAGTCGCTGATTTGTACCTCGTATTAAGGGATATGCATCAAGATGTGAATTGTTTAGGCTTTCTCACAACGAGGAAATGGACAAGTTATTGAATGTTTCACGACAGAAACCCAGATGATGATGTAGCAAAACTTTTCCCTTATTGAATTTTCCACGGGGTCATGGAAATTTCCTGTGGGTGGGATCATTATTATTATTATTATTATTATTATTATTATTATTATTATTATTATTATTATCGAATTGTTGATGATATAGATAAGGCACATTAGCAAATAAATACTGGAATCAATTGTACCCCATTCTCGGTTAACAGATGAATATTGTCCTCAAAACTGTTACTGATATTTTGCACGTTTATCAGACCAATTCTGCAATGCGCATTATTATTATTATTATTATTATTATTATTATTATTATTATTATTTCAAAACGTTTAACAATAATTTACTTCTTAACATCAGAGATCTGAAATGTAATATTTAATTTTAATTAAATCTCTTTTAGACGTGAACTAAAATGAATCCTTATCAATTCTATCAATTGTTCGGACTAATATACACATAAGTTATGCTGTTCTTATCTTTTCTGAGTTGCGTGTGTCATTATTTCTGTTTTTAAGTAAAGTTCACACATTTTATTGAACTCGGTATTAACCAGAGTCACCTAATTGTTGCAAGCAGTTGGTTATTTATATTTTAATATAATCACACATTTATGGAGACATTGATATTAGTTTCAATAAGTATTGCTCTTGCGTTTACATTATTTGAAATATTATTCGTTTTTATAATTGGCGATTTACAAGAAGAAAATGCTAGTACTTTATTAATACGAGCCTTTGTCAACTGAAGAGAGACCTCAGACTTATTGTCATTTAATACAGATGACAACCACTTCAGTACGACATTTTTTTTTTAATTCGGGATTCTCTGAAGCCGACCATACTATTGAATTATGTTTGTCTGTCTATAATTCTGAGAAGCGGTACTGTCATTATTTATACTATTTACATTGTTCGGACTCTTGTCTGCATCTTTGTTGCCATATTCACGACGTTTCGGCCGTTGTACTCTCCGACCTTCTCCAGGTGATTTGACTTTCGAACTGAACCTTTTATTTCGTCCTTGAAGACACATAGCTCAGTGGATAAAAGTGTCGTTTGGGCCGAGTGACTTGACCCAAAGAGTTGTGAGTTTATTAGCTGGCAACTACAGTGGTCAACAAAAGCCTAGAGAGTTGAGTTAAAGTGAGTTAACTGAAACATCCGGAAGAGGCATGGAACTACGGTGGGCGAAATAAAGGGTTCAGTTCGAAATTCCAATTATCTGAAGAAGGCCGGAGCGTAAAGCTGTCGAAAAGTCGTGTATATGTCAACAAAGATGAGGATAACAGTGCGTAAGGTGTAAATAACTATGATTACATTTTTAATATCACTCTAGAACAGCCCTGGTAAGATTTTACTTTGAATTATAAAATTTCTTACTAAATTTTCTTTTTTGTCTATGATACACTATGTACTTTATACATTAAAAGTAGTTCGGGTGTTCTACTTCCTTTTACTTAGATAAAAGTTAACGAAAGTCAAAACTTTATTATGTACACTCAATTTGTTGTCATGTAACATATAGTCATATATCGCTTAAGATATAACCTAATGGGTGTGTGGGTGTGTGCAGGTGCGATGAACACCCCCGGTCGTGATGAAAGCAGCTCATTTCGAAAGTCAAATGGGTAGATAGCAATCTTAATAGCTATCTATCTAGGAGAAATAAACTTTGATATAAAATAAACCAATTTAACCCCATTAAAATGCTTCATACGCATATTGAATACCACATCGTCCGTCACGTGGATGTTCAAGGGACGTATTTCTTGGTGACACACCAGGATGAGGTCGAAAGCCTGCTACTATAGGAATGGTTTCGTCAGCCACCTCACCTATCAACAACTAAAAATCTGAGCTTAAAAATGTTTCAAATGGAAAATAGGATAAATCATGTTTCAGTCAGGATCAGATGATTTCCGCGTGCATTTCATTTTCGAGCGATGCAAAATTTCTAGCCTTGATATTATATTTATGCAAGAGGTGCGTCGACTCCATTAAACATTTGGAATGTAAATTTTAAAGGACAAAAGGCAATATGAATTTGGAATTGCAATATGAATATCATTATATATTTTAAGACAATATCTTACACCAATCGGAAAGACTGATGGCTTCCGATATATTTGTTCGTGGTGATATAAGCATATAATATAAGCATATAATAATATAACAGAAAACGTGTTGTTCCCGAAAAAGAAGTTCTACACATCTACCTAAGCTTTGTGTACTAGAAAAAAAAAGAAAACTGCATTAATGGGAATTGTAATGCGACTTCTAATTTTTTGAATGTCACCTCACCTTTTAATGGAATGAAGACACCGCCTTTTGAAACAGAAGGCCCAAAGAGCAATGGGAAACTTTTGTGAAATGTTTGTTATTCAAAAAGATATTCAATTCTGAATACATGGTTGGAGCCTCCTATGAAATACCTGATGACATGGCTTAGCTCAGATAATCGAACCAAAAAGATGATTGACTTCGTCATCACGGTCACTTGATTTAGGCAGCTCCTGAGAGATGTTGCTCCTACTTTGAATCTGTTTTTCGAAAAAGCTGACAACACGAACGAATAAAATAGCTCGCTTCTGTCCAGATATACCACGAAAACACTTAACATCCAATCCCTTAAAAATGAAAGCGTAAAAGTAGGATTTTTGATAAACTAGGATGCAGCTTGATGTCTCTGAATTTTCAGCAAAACAACACAGAGGTATTAAATAATGTATTCATATTTTATTTAGCCGAAGTACATGAGACCATTCCAAGAATACTTAGACGGAAAAAGATACTACTGTGGGACGACGAGTCTGAGTTGGAGAAAAAATTGATACAAGGAAATAAAACCGAAGAGGAAAAAATGTAACTGAGATTATTAAACAATTAAAAAAGAAACTACCTAAGGCTCTGTGAAACTAATATCCCCGGAATACTAGAAATCAATTAATGAAACCGGAAAGATAGACAATATGTTGAAATGTGGAGGAAAGTGAAATATAATGATAATATCATACAATCACCTCGCATCGCAGGGTTTTCTTTCAGATAAGCAATATGGCTTTCACTTCTATCGGTGAACTACTGATGTGTTACTGATTATTGCGGAAAGATTCTATCAAGTTTAAGATAAGAATAGTGAAGCTTGGGCTGTTGCTTTGGACATCTCAAATGCATTTGACCAGGCATAGTAGTCATCTTCACAAGTCGAAATGAATGTTGTCTTGACTGGCCGCTCTACTAGATCTTTTTGTATTAATGCAGGTGTTCTCTAGGGCACTATCTTGGACCAACGTTGTTCCTAATTTTCATCAACGACCTTCCTGATGTCATCAGTTCTCAACTCGGTATCTATGCTGATGACACAACTATTTACTCTTGTCTTAATAGTAAATCTGATCAGTTCGATAAGATCAAATTGGCAGCTATTCTAAAAAATGACATAAAATCTGTTAACTCGGGCAAGGAATTGCTTGTTCATTTTGACATCTCAAAAACAAAACTGCTCTTTTTTTAGTCATCTGATATACCCTTTTTGCCTTCCATCAGCTTGGCAGATGCTAACCTCCAGGAATCTCCCGACATGAATTTTCGAAACCAACGCCTTGCAGTACGTTCATCCACAGCACTATCCCCAAACGCTTGATATATGCGGCGACTTGATGCAGCTGCTGATAAGCCCACTTTGAAGTCGTAAAGCAAACAGCTCCGAACGAGATCTCTAGACACTTCCATCCTTTTCACAGCTGTCCGGCTTATAACTGATGGCCGGGCACGGTGCGCGTGTTTTTTATAACGTCTGATGTTCCTTCTTCCGGATGTCCGAATTTGAAAACAATTGCTACACGCATTTCGTATATATTTCAACTTCATTCAATGACTAATCAAAAAACGGACAGAACTTTTTTGGTTACCTTTTACATTAAAAACTAAAAAGGACTTGATTTTAGCTACAATCTTTGGAAAGGAATATAATGAAAGAATCGGCTTAGCGTTTTTAAATACATAATTTTAATATTCAATAAATATTGAATGATGTGAAACCGATTACATTTAGTGGACTTGAGAAACTTATTTTTCCTAAAAAATTGTTTTCAGTGACTGATCGTATCAGTTTCAACCGGAAGTAGCGCTGACTGATCGATCAATGAATGACGAATGTTCCCTTCTAAGCAAATGGCTTTTATTACCATTACCATACATGCACGAACACAGATGACTTTGCAAGTTTCCATTTTCGAAAATACTCCTAATGTAGACACATGTTTTACCATTTCTGATGCCACTGCATTTACTGGAGCCATAAAGAAATTGATACATTTCACTTGAGCTTATAATGCAGAGAATATTTTGCCAAAACTTTCTCTATTTTCTGCAACGTTAGAACATCGGTTTTCGTGCTTATGCATATATGTGTTTTATATTTAACGAAGAATAAACACGCATACACAACATGAGTATTTATTCAGTATATGTTTATGTGTGTTTAAGTATACGTGTTTATACACATGTATATATATATATATGCACGGAGGTGTATATCTGATTATATTTTGAAATCCTGTTCATGAAAAAATATTAAAAGAAGCAGATCAAATTTTCTGTATATTTACATGCTAAATATATAATATAAATTTCACTTGATATAAATTATTCATCTGATCGCTTTATTAGAAATATTTACAATAATTGATTTAGACTATGAAATCTTATTATACAACTCGAGGTTCTGGCATGTGTTTTAAATGTATATTATAATATAATCACTGGTGTGTATTTTCTTCTAATTTCAGATATATAATGATTGCTGTGAGTCGGAATAAATAAATAAATAGCCTCAAGGTATTATAAAGATTTTCAATGATATCAAATTATGATGTTAGTGAACTCATTTTTATTTCTAGGAGTGTACATTGGGCTTTTATGAAATACTAATTTTTATTAGTAATTTTGTTTGAAATAAGACAGTTTGAACGCATATTCAATGAAGATGGAAAAGTCAAGGAATTCCTGCCATAATGAAAGCATTCAACATTACATTTTTAAAGAATGTTGGTATTAACGTTCTTAAAATGAATTTCCTTCAACTGCAAAACTACAATCAGAGCTTCAAAATAACCTTTACCTATTATTCTAATATTTTTATGATAAACAACTTTCTGCATGTACTTTTGCTCAAAAACAAAAACGTGCGATTGTTCTGTTGATCTCTTTGTGTATATGCCTTATGTATTACATCATTTTGTCAAAGAAATCTAGTTGATATTTTTGTTGAGTAGAATCTTGTCTTTGTAATCACGGGTCTAATTTATTCGCATAATTTATTTAGTTTTAGCTTAACAATAAATCATTTTTTTCCGAAATATTCATTGACTATGCTTCTTTTTCAATAGTTTTATCTGTAAAATATTGTCTTCTTCATACAGATGTATAACCATGTTATTGTTGTCATTGTACCAGCATAGATATTCGATTTATTTTGATGTAAGCAATTAAAAAATAAATCATTGTCCACATATAAGTGATGGAATCGACTATCAAGGTAGTTATTCAAAGTCTTATAAAAGAAACTCTTAAAATATATTATAATATATATTATTCAAAATGCTTTATAAAATATATATATTACATATATGTGTGTGTGCGTGTGTGTGTATGTGTGTGTGTGTGTGTGTGTATGTGTAATATAGTCGTATTACTATTTTATCAATACACTAATTAGTCACAAGGGAACATTAAATTTCGACCCTTCAGCCACTTACCGTTAATTTATGGCGTACATGTATCGGCATTTATCTTCTGTAAATATTGGTGTAACATCATAACTTAATGCAAGCAGTAGAACCACCATTATCTACTGAATTCTCACAAAAAGGCCGTTGCATATCCGTCATATTGGCGTAGTGACTGCAAATGTTCATCCTGAAAAATTCAATAAATAGGCAGTCATGTTTATAGCAAGATAATGGGAATTAATTTCTGTCATATCAGTCTCGACTATGGAGGAATTTTGTGCAAGATGGAATTGACGTGGACTTATTTATAGTGAACTTTATTTTCTGTCCAACTAAATTTACAAGCATAATCCAAAGTATAGTGAATTTCTATGTGCTGATGTATTTATAGTTATTTAAATCTGAATTTATTTGTTTCTTTAAAGTGTAGCCACAAGTGTTAGTATTTCAAAAATTCCGCTTTTGGTTAGTGACTTTCCAGCCCCATTGCCAGTGTTGTTCTTAGTTTCACCATTTGTTTGGAATCTTCGTTTATTTCTCTTTATTGGTTTACTCGGCGCATATCTATCTATCTATCTATCTATCTATCTATCTATCTATCTATCTATCTATCTATCTATCTGTATGTCTGCCTGTTTGTCTGTGTTTACTCGTATCCATTTATCTACTTCCTATTATCATGCTAGCCTATAGATGGTCAACTGTGTATTTCCTACAACCACTGTTTTAACAAATTATTAATTGCATTTCAAATTATCTTTTTATGATAATTATTTATATTTTATTATGATGTTAGGTTTATATATATATATATATATGTGTGTGTGTGTGTGTGTGTGTGTGTGTGTGTGTATCATGCCCATACTCACAGATTAGGCAGATATTAGTTGAAAATACATCTACATTACATGTAAACAAAAAATCCTTGAAGTCGTTTATATAAGAGAATTAAAGCTCATAATAAATAAAGTGAACTATGACTATAGTAACAAAGTCCTTAAATACTTATAAAATATATGTATACATGCATGAGCAAAAATGGAAAAGTTACTTCCCTTATAGTGGAAAAAACAAGAAAAAATACGTGAACTTTGGACTTTGAAATGTAGAATGCTGCATAAACAGTAAAAAGGAACAGTTGAAATGTTTGAATTTACAGAAACACACATGCATACTCACAGACAACTCGTTAAGATGGTCTCAGATGTGATTGAAAGTACTTGGGAAAATAAAAACTTTGACAGAACATTTTGGTATTTATCTTAATCAATTTTCTAAAGCTACAAAAATAATCCGCGAACATGAAAGGATTACAACAAAAATATTCGATATGATATGTCTAGGTTATGTAACCAAGCCTATTTGAATATATATATATATATATATATATATATATATATATATATATATATATATATATATATATATATATGGCGGATTCTCTTATCGTGAACGATAAATGAGGGGCAGCAGCAGATGGTGCCTTTCGTTTTACACTTATGCATGGTAGCAGGGGTTATTATGGAGAAATATATATATATATATATATATATATATATATATATATATATATATATATATATATATATAGTGCCACCCCTGATATTTTTGCATGATTTTTAACCTCTTCAAAAGCAATTACCTGTGTATAGTGCGGTCCCCTATTTTTTGTCATAAAAAGTGATCTTAAAGTATATATGGTATATTCAGTTTGCAATCTATTTTCCTAAATAGACTTGTCATTTTTTTCTATTGTTGTGCATATCGCTACATTCCATATTTAGTGAAATGTTATATTCGTTCTGTATATTAATGTGTTATTGACAGATAACCCATTAATCTTCATTCTATGGTTGTAAGCTCAATTAACATTTCAGTCTTTTTCTCACTGATATAATGTTTAAGTTTTGCAAATATATTTCAGCTTAATTATTTCTGTTAGATTCTTGCCCTGAAAAGCTAAAATTTACATTTCTGTCTGGTTTATTGCTAAAGAAAGTTCCATTCTGAAGTAGGTAAGGCATTTTACGTGCTGAGCTGAATGCGAGTCAATCTGTATCAACCAACAGCCGTACAATGTTTGGTTTTAGTAACTTTGACGTGTGAACTTCACAGAAAATAAAGATTTCTCTCTTTTTTAATCTTCATCAAGTGGACCGGACAAAGCTGAAGGGTTGCGCATAAAATCATTACTCATTGCTGAAAGTAAGCAATTTCAAAATGTGATTAATGTAATTGGTGCCTGTAATTAAAAGCCAGCCACAAGCTACATTTATAATTTGAGATTCAATCGATCCTCTGCTTCACTGACTTAAATATACAGTAACAACCGATCAGCCATCAATCAATTAGGAAAACTTGACCCTTCCTGTGTTTTGCGTGTTGGCTATTTAAGGATGAATAGCTTCAGATTTTCGCCTGAATGCCTATTCACTTTAAAACAACCATAAATCTATTTACTTGCTCCAAATCTCCTTGGAAAACCTGGCTAAACGAAGTTAGTGATCATCCATCACAAATACAAAACAAAAAGAGTCAGGCTTTTGATTCGTGAAAAGCAAAACATGCATATTAGACAATCTTGAGAGCATTAATGGTTTCATTAGTGATTTAAGAAACATTATCAAACATATTTTTGACAAGACCGAAAAACCCTCTTCCTATTATATCATTCGGCATAATGAAGATTTTATTATTCAGTGGATTTTCTTATACATGAAATATGTTTTCTTCTTCTTCTAGTTGGCCCAATGCTAAAAGTTTATACTTAAGAGAATTTATCAAAAACATTACATGACGCTTTGACATTGAGATGCAAATGACCAGGAAAGAAGAGATGTATTTAATTTTTTCATTCTTTGTTACAGTTTATACAAAAGTTATACTTATTTTTGTGAAAAGGAACAAGAAAGCATATCAAATGTCCTTAAAACCAATCAAGTTATTTGACACGGGTCACTAGGTGTCTTTTACTTGTAAAATATTTGAATAATAAAGCGCTGAATTTGAAGAGCAAACTTCTTTACTATCCTCATTTTCATTGATAAACGGTTTATGACAAAACGAGAAAACCCGGATTTCCAACTCGTAATTTTACTAGTAACTCTTATTCACGTATTTCTAAAATCTACGATTTATATCAGAATGTTTGCTATGATCAAAGGATTTTTTAAACTTTTAAACCAGCTTTCTATTTTCTGTTTTATTTTAAATTTTTGTGAGTTCTTTTCCATCTTTGATCCGATTTTCATGAGGAAATAAGGACGATTACATATCGAAAAATTAAATTTATTCAATAACCTTTCTTTTGTGAAAAAGTAATTCGAAATGTTCACTTAAGTTAACTCATAAATACGAATTTAACCATAAATAGTAAAATTTCCCAGATGGTGGAAGTAATTTTTCATTGAATTTCCAACCGTATAAGGGTCTGGATATCTTCAAGTTAAGCATTTCACATAACTTAATATTTATTAGATATAACACGTATGTTTTTTTTAAAAACGCTAAGGCTGATTTTTTTATAGGCATCTTTATAAAGTTTATGTATGTTTTATATTATGTAGGAATAATATCTAGTCGAAAAGCAAACTATATATATATATATATATATGTGTGTGTGTGTGTGTGTGTGTGTGTGTGTATTATCTGTATAAACCAATGTTCATATATACAGCGTGCGATGAATATCTTGTCTAAATTACGCAAAAGTGAAAATAACACTGACATCTCATTTTAACAGATATATTTACCAAAATTACACAAAAATATCTTAAAATACTAAAGAGTACATTTATTCAGTAAAATCGCAATTGGCTTCAACCACAGCCTCCAGATGACTCCGCAATATCCTGCATCTCTTCTGGATGGTCGCCTTATTTATGTTGATGAATGCTGCCATAATCCTTGCTTTCAGTTCATCTTTGGTTGGTCTCTTTTTCAACAGTTCCCGCACATAATAATCAAGGGATTTGCAAGTCTGGAGAATTAGGTGTCTATATGTAAGGGGTAAAGTGGTCGCAGAAATTGTCCTACAGCCATCACTGGGTTCTCCTGCTTGTGTGGTATGGTACAGAGTTCTGTTGCCAGACGCAGTGTCTTCCAGCAGCCACCCTCTTGACCCCGAGCAGCACTACCCCAAGACACTTTTTGTATGACTCCGTGTTGAGTCTGAGGCCATGTGAGTAATTGAATGGAGGCATAATGTCAACATCCCTAGTGATCACTCCAAACACTTCCGTAATCACCAGTAGACTCATCCAACTATTTCTGAAGCCTCTGCACTGTCCTCAGATTGACACCCAAACACTCTGAAATGTTCGTATATTGAGCTTCCGCCGCGAATAACAAAAAGTACAGCATACCGTCTCCAAATTTCTAGCGAAGTGAATTACGTCACGGTGCTCTTTTTGTCACAGAGGGTGCTCTACTGACCTTAAAATATTGTGCAGTCGACAAAATCAAAAACAAAAAACGCGCATGCGCGAAATTAAAAATATAAAATGGTGACAATTTACCCATCGCACCCTGTATATGTGTACATTTGTGTGTCTGTGTAATTTCTGTATAAACCTATTTTCATATATATATATATGTGTGTGTGTGCGTGTGTGTGTGTGAGTGCGTGTGTAGGTAATAGCTGTATAAAATTATATTCATATATAAATATATGTGTGTGTGTGTATAATATATATCTCATGAGTTACAATCTTTTCCATCCGAAAATTTTATATCTTAAGTTAGGCACTTCTGCTTTTAGCTTAAAGGTAGATGTACATTCAATAACGTTAATGAATCGAATCATTTTATGATCAGCAAGCAGTATCTGAAATAACTCTGATTAAATCTCTAAATATTTGTAAAAACTATTTTTACATCATTTTATTGAATAAATTTCGTTAACGGCTAAGATTTTTTCAACTTCAGCGAATTTTTCAGTTTTCTAAACATTATTTTCCTAATTTTATTAGGTTTAAATCAAACATTATGTAGAGATGTCATAGATGTCCATACAAAACAATGACACTTTTATGAGCGGTCAAAATAGAAAGTTGAATTACTTCACTTAATTTGTCCAAAGCATTGGAAACAATTTTATGCGACTATTAAAACATTTACTGAATGACAATTCTTTTTAAAGCACATAATAGAGTTCTTAACTAGCATTCATGAGACTCATATCCATAAAACTATAATTCTACTTAAACCAGTCAATTTTATATAATATCGAATGCATATAAATTATACATAAAATATAACTCTGTCCTGGATTAATAGTTCAGCGAAATTTTAATCTTTAAATTTTTCTAAATATGATTTTTTAAAATCACAGTCAATATTTAGGAAAATAATAATTGAAAATGACGCGCTGGAATTATTGCTTTGAATATTTTCCAGATTTTCCTGATTGAATGAACATTTAATTTCTTTATGAATATACATTAATTTAAAGCAATTTTCATCGACTTTTCGTTCATCGGGAGATTGTTATCCTCTTATTACCATTATCGGATTTCTGTTTATTTTTTTTTTTTATATAGTGAAATGTCATGACAGTCTGCCAGCTGTTTGCGCCTTAACGTATAAACACACTGAGAATACTTCATCAAAGAAAGTCATCCTGTTTTATAGAGGACATTTTGTGAAGGCTTGCGCAAAATGTTAGTTTTTACATTTAAAATGAACCAGTGCTTTGTGAACGTTGTTTTGAAAGATTCATTTTCTTTTGTATGCAAATAAAAACTTCTTGTGAGACATTTCCTGGATCACATTACGTTGGAACAAATAGCGAAATTCATCCACCTTTGTAGTAGGCAGTCGTCATGATTAGTTCTTTGGTTGGTGTTTAGTGGAATGGACCAGATTGTCTCGCTGTCTGATGAAAGGGTAAAGAGTACTGACGAAAGGCTAGAGAGAACTGACCTGGAAGCCCTCTTTTCTTGCGTTTATACTGAGCTCGATAAGTGGTCATGTAGTGCGATGTAGGATTGCCCTTCCCTTTGGTACAGAATCTTTTAATATTTTGTTTTGCATATCCAAGTGTTTGGTTTCAGAAACAAAGGTAGCTGATTGACCTGTACTTAAGAATGCTGATGTTAAAGAGATGATAAGTAGGTGATACACTTCAGGGGATTTTAAAATATTTTTATTTTATATATTAACCGTTGCCTGCTACTACAAGTTCAACCATTAGTCTTTATTGACTCTATGTTCTAAAATATTATGCATAACCAATGTTTATCTCAAACGGAACTCGAAAATGAGAAGAAAACACATATGAAATGTATTCCTATAAGAACCTATCTTTATCTTGAAACTGTAGTTCATTGCCAGATTAGTAGAATGGTGAATAAATTCTTGAAGTCCATCTCAAATATATGGATGCCACCTGAGATGGAACTTTAGATACTTTTAACATTTAAGGCCACCAATAGTATGAGATAACCGAAGTCCATTTTGGAATGGTACTTTAAACTATATGTTCAAAGTGCACAGAAATGATAATCCTCCCTCGGACCAGCGGAAAACAATGAAATGTCTTACCACATCCGTTTTTCGGCATACTACTTAAACAAGAAGTGAACACCCAATGTGTGACTCAGGGTTTCTTAAAAAAATTATTCACATAAAATATATATTTATTTCCAACTTTACTTTCCATTTAGTTTATCAACAACTGTCGTTTTGATAGTATTCCCTGCTGAACTGCTATGACTTGTTCCGGAATTTGTTTCGTTTTGCGGTCGATTTTCTTTGTTTATTCCCTTTTTCTCTATTTGTCTACAGGAATTATTTTAATAACCCTAAAACATTATATTTTGGTTTTATAAATGTTCTTTGTTTCGATACCTTTTTGTTACCATTGTCTGATTAAATTATTTTGATTTACTTTCATTACTGCAACAGATCCCTTTGCGTTCATTTTGTTTTTCATTTGACCAAGCGGCTGGTCATTCACGTGCAAACCTTTGGTTTGTTGCTTTATTGTTATTATTGATTAAGATGACGTCGAAAGTACGTTTCCAAATGAAATCTGTTTTGAAAGAATAAATTTATTTCCATGATTATTTACATCAACCACAGAATAAAATATAAAGATCCAAGTAACATCGAAACGAGCAAATTTAAATTAGTTGCTTGGAAAGGGTACAGAATAAAGTTTTTAATTCAAGTCATCATTTTCATATGTTCCTCATAGGCACCACAATGAGACTTGGCTTCGATCAAAACTTCTTAATTTAAATCCTTGTACGTTAATTGATTTGCTTTCTTTTGAAAATCTGTTTCTACAAGAATTAGTTAAAATATTATCTGCAAGTAACGTGGAACAACAGCTTCACTTACACTGGCTAATACGAAGAAGCGTTGCAAGATTTTATTTTGAAACCATTTCGACCACAAACGAGACGACAATTAAACAAAGCACAATTCAGCCATTTTGTATTGTATCTTATTTTATTTTAAATGTTTGATTTAATAATTTGTAATTTTATTGATTTTGCGTCAATTACGTTTTTTATGAAACAACTGTATCTGAATTTTCGTAATATTAAAATAATTTTAAAAAATTAATTTCTGATTGTAAATAAACCTTCATTGAATTTTGAGTAAAAGAAATGATAGAAAAATCTTGTGATGTTAATTCAAATGAATTGTTGAGTTTATTTGCCATTAACGTAATCGAGAACAATAATTCTAAATAGCAGTGCAAGGGAGCATAGTTTGAAAGGATTTACATAGAGAATGTAGCCAAACAATTAACCACTGCATCGCAACATATTTATGCACAAATACACACAAATACGTCTATACTTATACACGCACACAAAGGGAGATAGGCACCATAACTTCAGAAATATACAATAAGATCCACACTTTTTATATAAAATCATATAAAGATGTGTGTGAGTGGCGCAAAATACTCACATAGAACAGTGAATAAATTTACTACACATGAAAGACCGACAAATATATTTCAGCGAATTTGGCAAGTAAATAAGTTTTTATAAAAATACCCCGCTGTTTGTACCCAATACATTTCCGGTGAGATTTTTCTCTTTCCATTTTTCGTTCCACGATTGCTTCTTTGTAGCGTACCCAATGATACAGTCATTAATCTCTTGTTACTCGGCAGTCCCTTTCAGCTATCTATTGCTAACCATACAAACTAAGTGATGAATAAAACAGGTCTATATTTATAGACAAAACACACAACTAGAAGAGATGGTTAAAGTGAGCACATAGGTCAAAAGTCATTCATAGGATTTTCTTTGAGATTCTTGGCTCTGATCGATGGTGACCGGGTTTAGAATATACAGTTTTTGTCTGGGCTTTTGCAGGTGTTACCTTCACGCGATACTGCGCCGCAGATATTCCCTTTCTATAATCACTATAGTTTTTTTTTGGGTGGGCGGGGGGTGGGTCGTAGTTTATTTATGGTGGCAAATACCAGCCACTTACCAAATTAATATGGGCCCTAAACAGATTTCTTCGGGAAATTTCTATATTTTTTGAAAAGTTTGGAGCTCGCATAAAAATATTAAATCTCAAATAGAATTTAATCTCGTTCAAATGAGTTTTACATTGTCAAATTGAAAGTGTTCCTCTGATTTTCGAATCCTGCAAGGGCATAATTGCAATACAAAAATAAATTCTTTTAGAATATGTTTTTCCGTCATCTTTAAAGAATATATGATAACAAAACTTATGTAAATAGCCTCAGTATTAAAACAATTTCATTAAATGTTTTAAATGTTTTACTAACTGTTATGGTCCAGGTTCCTTGTACGACGGTGATGGTCCAAGGTAGAACCAATGAAGAATAACTCGAACACAGGTATGGAATAACACAGATATATTACAAACAGAGTATGCACAAAAGAAGTAGAAGTGTTAGTAATAACAATCAGGTTAGGTTAGAGAGAACTATGTTGTCTCGACCAGTATCACTATTCCAATGTCTTACAGTAATCGTCTGACGCGACTCTGTCTCTGACTGACTCTGTGACTGACTGACTGACTGACTGCCTGCCTACCTCTTCTTGAGGCGCAGTATTTATGAGATACGGAATAGTCCATAACTATTATGGGTAAGTTCCCATAACACCCCCTTCCGAAGCTTTTGCGTAGCAGGGGGTTTTAATATCTGTTTCTTTGGTATCTGTACAGTCTTTTGTGTGTGTTTATGCATAGTAGTTTTGAACTTTCTTCATCGACTGGAATTTGCAGGTACGCCTCACTTAAATCAATTTTTGAAAAAAAATTCCGCCATTTAATTTAGTGAATACTTCTAGACTGCGTAGAGGATAGTGGTAGTCCTTTATTGCAGCGTTCAAACCTGTAGAAAAATCAGCGCAAACTCGAATTTCGCCTTATTTCTTTTTGACGTAGACCGTCGGTGCGGCCCATTTACTGTATTCTACTTTTGTCAATATGCCAGTGTTTTCGAGTCTGGTTAATTCTTGATGAATTCTTTCAATTGACACAAACGGTACGCTCCTTTTTTTCTTGAAAATAGCCTGGACGTTTTCCTTTACTTCGATATTTGCTGCCATTTTCTTACATCTTCCTAGGCCTGCTGAAAATACTTCGGGGAAACTCGTTTTTAACTTTTCTTTTAATTTGTCTGCCTCGGTTGGTAAGCTTTTTACATTTTGGCAGTACGTACTTATAGGTAGATCACACAATTCGAATTTTTGCATCCAGTCCGTTCCGAATAGGTTTTCAGTAATTCTTAAGACGTACATTTTTAGTTTTACGTCATTCCATTAAATGTTACGCTTGTAATTACTTCTCCCTCGAATTTTATCTGTCTCCCCGTAACTGATCTTGCAATTTTATCAGTTTTTAACATGGCAGGTTTGTTCAGTTTTCTCCATGTTTGTAGGTTTATAATCGTTAAGTCTGAGCCAGAATCCAGCTGTAGCCTGACTTTTCTGTTTTGCATTTCAACTTGTACGTATTTTCTTATGTTAGTCTCATCTGCTTGGTCAGTCCTCGTAATTCTTATTCTGCTTTTGTTTTCTCTTCTATACCAACAGTGAGAACTTTTGTGGCCTATTTTTTACATGATAGAAAAGCATTAAAATGATATGTACAGTCTTTAAACCAATGCCAAGTCCCACAACGATAGCATGGACTGGGTGGTAGTTTTTTTATATTGATTTTTAGAGTTATAAAATTTTGTTTTACCTGTTCTTGAGGGGGGAACATCGGTTTGGTTTGTTTGTGAGGGGGAAAGTTGATTTGTCTTTGTACTTTATGTATGTCCGCGATACTAGCTTCTTCTATGTCTTTTGAGTCTTTCTTCACATTGATGCATCTCTGGCAGTCTACGGCTAGCTTTTGAAGTGTCAAATCATGTTCACTCTCCAATTTAGTTAGGATTCTGCGTCTCATTTCCGCGTCTTTTGTTGAGACCAGGCCGTGGACGTAAATTAAGCATTTGAAATTGTCCGCGCTGAGTTCTGATAATTTGAAGTCGTCACAATGTTTAGTGACAATGGACGCGAAAGTTATGTAATCTTCGTTGTCCTTTTTTATAAGGTTCATGCATTTCCATCTTTTGTGGAATAGTGAAGTATTATGGCTGAAAAGTTCTGTTAGCAGTTTAATGGCTTCTTTGAACGTTAACTCACTTGTTTTTCTTGGAAGGATATAATCTACGAATTTGGTATATTCGCATGTGCCTAATTTTCTTAGTAACAGACGTACGTTACGTGCGTCTGAACAATCTTTGCAGTCAAATTCATATAGATCTTCGTACCTTCGGAAGTAGTTTGCAAAAGTTTTATCTTCGTCGGGTGCGTGCTTGAAATCTTCGATAGTACTCCAAATAGCGTCTTGTGAGAGAACTGTTTCGTTCTCGGATTTTTGCTCCTTGTTTGATATTACACGTAGCAATAATTCTTGCAATTCCAGATGTTTCTGTTCGTACTTTTGCTGCTGTTCAAATTGGATTTTGATAAGCTCCATAATGGTTGACTTGAAATCTTCCATGTTAAAGTAATTTTGTGAAACCTGATATTCTGTAAC
Source organism: Acanthosepion esculentum (assembly GCA_964036315.1). Taxonomy (NCBI): domain Eukaryota; kingdom Metazoa; phylum Mollusca; class Cephalopoda; order Sepiida; family Sepiidae; genus Acanthosepion; species Acanthosepion esculentum. Next base: position 63,857,820 of record OZ038489.1, on the reverse strand, counting down.
CTGTGTACGTTGAAAAATTTCCTTTGTTGCCAGTAATTTTGATATCCAAAAAGAAAATTCTTTGTGTGTGTGTGTGTGTGTGTGTGTGTGTGTGTGTGTGTGTGTGTGTGTGTGTGTGTGTGTGTGTGTGTTCGCGCAGAACTAGTTTTTTTTTTAGAATCTCGCGTAGAACTTGTTTTTTTTAGGGTTTACTCGTCGACCACTGTTATGTGCGACGGATAGCAAAAAGAAGTATGTCCTCCGCGTAGAGAATTTGTTTTTCTTTTGGGGTTTTCAAGGTCGCCACTTGTTATGTGCGACGTATAGCAAAAAAAGTATGTCCTCCGCATATAGAGTTTGTATTTCTTTTAGGGGTTACCTCGTCGCCACTGTTATAAGCGACGTATAGCAAAAAAGTATCTCCTCCGCGTATAGAGTTCGTATTTCCTTGGGGGTTTCCTCGTTGCCATTGTTATGGTCCAGGTTCCTTGTACCACGGTGATGGTCCAAGGTATAACCAATGAAGAATAACTCGAACACAGGTATGGAATAACACAGATATATTACAAACAGAATATGTACAAAAGAAGTATAAGTGTTAGTAATAACAATCAGGTTAGGTTAGAGAGAACTATGTTGTCTCGAAGTATCACTATTCCAATGTCTTACAGTAATCGTCTGACGCGACTCTGTCTCTGACTGACTCTGTGACAGTATTTAGTGTCCTCCCCACGAGGGACAGATGTGGCACAAGGCCGGGTTTAAAGTGGGGTACCCGAGCCCGTAGGCTCGGCCAAAAATAGCCCGTAGATCCCGTATAAACGGGATCGGGGTGGTCAACCACCTCGAACGAGGCTCTGCCCTTCGGCGGAGCCTCGTCCGAGTTCCTCTCTGCCCAAAGGCAGAGAGTTCCCCTCTGCCTCAGAGGCAGAGAGTTCGACCGTCTAGCCGAGTCGTCCAAAAAGGACTGGCTCTGCGACTACCTGCCTGCCTGCCTCCTCTTGAGGCGCAGTATTTATGAGGTGCGGAATAGTCCATTACTATTATGGGTAAGTTCCCATAACACTAACATATAAGGATTTATCAATGCTTTTGATGCTGTGTGCTTTTTCTTTCTCGATAACAGAACATGTGTCTAAGACTGAGTTTACAAATAGGCAAAAACTAACGAAATAAATATCGAATAAAATATCGAATTTCTATGACTGAGATTTTGAGATTTTATTCTAACATGAAAGTTTCAAAATCGTTTGAATTCATTTATTTGATATTCGTCAGCTAATACGGTTAAATGTTATATAATGCAGGTGCTAAGTATTGTGATGATTTGAATTTAACATAAATTTTGTGTTGTGACCTGTATATATGATTGGTCGTTGTTCGATAAAGAAATTCAATTTTAATATCAAAAAGGCATAACATATTTCGAAATTAATTCTAAATCAATCATATATATTTCTAATATGAGCGATGCAAGGAATTCATGTGTTTGTTGAACCTCGGGTTGATCCGACGAAATTTTGATTTCACATTTGCATATCAATCTTGGGTCAAGGGTAATTTTGTAATAGCAATAAAGAAAATCAAAACTTTCCTTCATAAAATCGAAATTTCTACACATTAAATTCAGTATTTTTCGTTGCTCTCCAATTAGACGCCTAATGAATAATTTTCTGTTGAGAATGTTTTAGACAGAAAAATGCAGAACAAACCATCAACTTTTTTAACCCCCAAATGCAATATTCTATTGAACTGATGCAAAGTTTTAAGGTTCTTGTGTAGATCGATAAGAAAAATGAGATTTTTCAAAATCAAAACTTTCTCTAAAACTGTAGGATCGATAGTGAGGAACATGAGGGAAACGTTTCGCCTAGACACCAAGAAAGAAAGATGTAAGGGAAATGAGAACATTCACAGGATGACTGACTACTGCTGGTATTTAAAAATAATTGCAAACGCAAGCCAGAAGTACTTTTCTCAATTTAAAATATGCATTTCTCTTTAAAATTAAATATTTATGTAAAATAATCCGAAAATTTCGATTTGATTCAATATATTTACAACTGAAACCTTGCCGTACTATTAAGCTAAAAAATACTAAATAGTTTTTCTCTCTACAACGTTGAATTTATTGTAAAATGTTAACTGTTTTTTTTAAACATATTCAACATTAATAGTTTGAACAACTTTTTTATGTTTTGTTAAAATGTCTTCTTTGACGATGCCAAATATTCCTCATTTATTAATGATCATTTTGGCGTCTATCTGCATGTATTTATGCAGACATATTTAAAGTTGCGTGAGTGTGTTGCGTGTTTATCATTAAATTGTCCCCTGCATATTAATCTTCGTACGTTTATTAAATTAAATTCAGCAATCAATAATTGCAAGTCTTTATCAATCTGCAACGGTCTATTAAGAATTTTAAGAAATTTTAAGAAATTTAAGGACAAACATTCCGACGCGTTATCTGATGGAGTAACAGAAATTAATGACAGTGATTGCGCTTAAAAATATTGAGTCGATATTTTGAAAAATATTAAGCAAGTATTTTTTAATGTCAGCTTATATTCATGAAATATTTGGGTTGTCAAGTTAAAGATGTGTGAGAGTGGGTTAAATCATCAAGTAAAATAGGAGAGTGAATTCCTTTTTAAAAAAACTTTATGTTTATTAACAGAGATGTTGACGAAAGTATTTCTAATTAGTTGATAAGATAATGATAAGAGTGGTACTGGTCAAATGCTCTTGTGCTAATGATACTTGTCATTGTGATAGGTAAAATAGATAATAAATGCATCATTTAAGGGAAAATTCATTATGACAGAAAAAAAAACGAGAATATTATTCATAATAATCTTCATGCTTATATTTATATTGATTTTATGAATGTGGGTGGCGTGGTACTGACCTTGTTTTCGATTTGTAAATGTCTATTCGATATGAAAGATGGCTGCCAATGTTCATGATCCGGGTCACTACCAGCTATACGATGGCAAATAAAGATAACGTTCAACCAAATGTAATAAAACTGTGGAAAAATAAAGAAATAAAATTAGTTCCGGCAAGATTTGGTCCGGCTTGACCCGACCTGAGCCAGTCAGTCTACACCCACCCACAGCAGCAAATAATGCAGTTGATTTTTGTTGTTTTCTATTCGTTATTTATTGTTGGTTTGTGTTTATATTTCCTCCAATGACCAGATTGTACTTTATTGCTTACTGATAAGACTCTGCCAACCCGATTATTCGGCATTCCCATGCTTCTGCCTTTCCCCAATCCATTCTATCAGTTTCACTTGTTGAATGAATACGCGATCATTCCGAGTTTGAAATGAAACTAATCTTAGAACAATTCTTTTCTGTTTCACTCTTGCAGGTCATCATGTATTTTCTGCGTTGTCTGTTTCCAGAAATAATGTATATTCCACAGGCGAGATGCGGAAATAATTTATATGCTGTGTCCTACAAATAAAGAAATAACATCTTGATGAATTCAGAGAAGAGGAGAATTGATAGTTTTCATGTGAGTAAATTATTTTCAAGGGGAGAAATAACCGTCTATCAGAGAGGGGCCTTCTATTTACAAGATCTTTCTCCATTATAAGGATACTGATTGGAATTCATTTCGTGACTTTCTTCGAGACACCCACTGGATTGATATTCTTAACCTTCCTATTGAGAATTGTCAGTGAGGTTTTAATCCAGGGTTAAAGGCGGCATCGATGTTTTTGTACATTCCAGGAAGTATCACAATCTTCTCCATCGTTCAAAATGGCCTGTTCAGCCGCTCTAGCTCACATGAATCACTTGTCCGGCTATTCCAGCGTGACAGATCCGAACACAACAGGCGCTTATTTGTGACTGCGCGTAATAATTGTAAAGGTGTGCTTAAAGGGGCTAAATATTTTTTTGCTGAGAGAATGAGGCACTGTATAACGTCTAACAACGTTGGCTCTCTTGCCTACTACCGGCTCTGTAATATTGTATTAAATAAGAGTAAGTCTTCTATTCCTCCTCTCTTCACTCAGTTTGAGGTGTTAATATCTTCTGATAAAGCAGATTTTTCCCCATAAATTCTCTTCAAACTCTACTCTTGACTCATTTGGAGTATAGACTCTGTTGAGTGATATGCATATAACTTCTTCCATGATTTATGCTATCATCTCTATTCTGGAAACCTGCACAGCATATGCACCTTATGGTATCCCTGCAATTATCCTTAAGACATGTGCTCCTGAACTGGTTCTTGTTCTCTAAACTCTGCGATAAATGCCTGCGTGCCTCTTGCTTTCGTGTTTGTTGGAAATTCTCTTTTGTAGTCTAGTCTTTAAGGACTCTGTTAAATCGTTTGATCCTTCTATCGGTCTTTTAGCCTTTTACCTTGTTGGGGGGACTACTAGAATCCCTAGAAAACTCTGAATTGGTTAAGTATCTCACAACACAGGCCTTCTTTCCGTCAAGCAATATGACTTTCGCTTCTCTAGATCAATTGCTGATGTATTTTTTATTATTGCTGAAATAGTCTATCAAGCTTTAGATAAAGCTGTTGAAATTCGGGCTTTTGGCTTGGGGTTCAACAGCGTTTGGCATAATGGTCTTCTTCAAAAGTTGATTCAGACTTTCTTATCAAATCGCGAAATGAAAATTTTCTTGAATGGTCTCTTGTCTAGATCTTTTTTACATTATTGCAGATCTTCCCCAAGGCTCTACCTTGGACATTTCTGATGGAATTAGTTCTCAACTCAGTATCTATGCAGATGACACAACCATTTATTCATGTCTTAATACGAAGTCTGATCAGTTTGATAAGGCCAAATTGGCAGCTGATTTAAAAAATCTACAATCTTTTGTTAACTTGGGAAAGGAATGGATTTTAATTTTAACGCCTATAAAACGGAACTACTCTCTTTTACTCATCTGAGAGAATTCTTTCTACCTCCCATCAGCTTGGCTAATGCTAATCTCTAGCAGCGATTCATTTTGCCTTCTCGAACTAACGTTTTCCGTTGAGAAGATAATAGAAAGATTATACTGAATCAACTGCAGGGTTTGTTGATAGAAAAGTTGGTTTACTGTGTCGTGCTAAACAATTTTTCTCCGCAGAATCTATCTTGCATATTTATAAGTCTACCATTCGTCCTTGCTTTGAATGTTGCTGCCACATATGGTCTAATTTATCAAGAATATCTAACTATATAGCAAGAGCTATATAGTTAGATATTCTTGATAAAATCCAAAGAATAATCTGCAATGTTATTAGTCCTGACCTGGCATCTCGTATTCAGTTACTTTCCCAGCACCGTAACGTAATTTCTCTGCGTCTTTTCTATAACTATTTACAATTGTAGTTGTTCTGATGAACTTTCCGTTAAGTAAACTTAATGAATTTAAGCGCAGTACTAGATTGGCGAGCAAAGTATCATTAATTTACAGTTAAATTGGCTAGATGCAACCGTAAGTTCTATGCTAACAATTTATCTTTTCGCATTTCTCTCTTGTGAAACTCTCTTCCGGCTCCATATTTTACAGCCAAATTTGATCTTCAAAAATTTTAACGCAACGTGAATCGTTATCTTCTTTTATTGTTCTCTTTACTTAATAATGCTTCTCTTTTTTCTTATTCTTTCATACTAATAACCCCTTGTGTCTTAGTGGTTTTATTGCCTTGCACGATGTGAAATGATTAAAAACATTAAGAAGCAATTCTCCAATGTATATGTGATTTCTGAAGATGTTTTATTCTCAGACTAATAAAAAATCAGATAAGAACAGACTCCGTTGTTTCTCAAGCCCATTATGTTTTCCTTGTTGAAGCTCATTTTCAAATGGTTTACTCTATAATGAAAATGCTAAAAAGGAGAATACGGGCATAGTCACTTTAATTCGCAACACTTTTAAAAGCTTCAACATATTGACAATATTAGTAAATAATCGAAGATGGTCCCACTAGATCAGTTAATGAAAATTAAAAATGGTAATCATTTTGACAATAGTAGATCTTTTTATTTGAGTTAAGACATGAAATATATTTTTCGAAAAAAAATATCTAAAAGGTGTCCAAATAGAAAGCGAAAAAGTGACCGGTTGATTCAATTTTTTAGATGAATCCGTGGAAATTCAACCCGGTCCTTCGGAGAACAGACTAAGAGTTTCACTGATCGATTCACAAAACTTGCAAATACAAGTCAAACTGGTTATTCAGATTTAGAATATTTTGATCTCTGCCAAAACCGATTCATCTCAAAACACGTCCAGGCAATAGACTTTAGGTTTTATTTGAGCTTCTTGATCAAACACTACAAAAATCGAAGTTTTATTTCTGTTCGTTTGATTTCTGTTCTTCTTTATGTAAAAACACCATCCACCTGTTCTACATAGGATTCTCCGAGTAAGTTTTATTAACTAGGTTAACAAGATTAGTTAAGTAATTGATACGTGGTGTTGGGTATAATTCACCGTAAATCCAAAATGTTTTCCTTACACGCTACCTCTCAAGTTTCAGCGAATGAGATTCATACAATATAAACACGTTGACAGATGAGTAGTTAGAAAAATATTAGAAATAGAGATTGGCTCAATAGAATTTGAAATGAAAAGAGAGAATTAAGGTTGATGAAATAGAGAGATGGGTAAAACTTAAACAAAGAAACGGACAACAGAAAAGAATGCGTTTTGGGTTTTTTTTTTTAATTTATAATATATGCGATCATGTACTTCTACGCCTGTCGGTGCTCTGTCAAGATACTGGAAGCAAGTGTGGTATTGTGAGACAAAAATAATCAGTGTTTAAAGGAATACACTAGTACTCGCAGTAAACGAAAAAAAGCAACGATACTCGTTAGTGTTCGGGGAAAAGCAACAACGCCGTCTCCGTTTCATAGGGTTGGACATTAAAAAATATTTTCCCGAAAGCTTTGCCTGATCATCCAACGACGAAGATTTTTAACAGCCAAATATATCAAATGGAAACTCGTAATTCAACTTCACTTTTTCCTTCTTCTGGAATGGCTCGTCTGACGTAATACGTTGCCGAAGTTGGCCTTCACGACAACTGAATATTTAGTGTAATATCTTCCCCAAGTGCACCACGAGGATCAAGAAAACACCTACAGTTGAATCCAGACATCAAAACTTCCGGAACAGTTTGAACCAGAGGATTGTATTCTAATTGTTATATTGATATACAATCACGAATGCTTTAAATATCCCAAACTTTGTCTTTGTCTCTCTGTATTGATTGAAGGCATCAAAAGCTTTTACTTTGTATTTCTCTGAGTTGATCGAAATATACGTTTTTTAATTTGTGAAATGGTATATGGAGTTCATTGAGAAATAAAGTAAGCTAATAAATATAAAAAGAAACAAAAATAGGACCAAATATTGCCTGCTAGAATGATCTAAAGAAAAAGAATGCATATATATGCGTTGACGGGTTCATGTTAAATATTTCACTCGGCATCACGGGAAAAGAATATCGCAAAAAACAGTAACGAAAAGTAAAGCCTGTATAGAATACGCCCACAGAAAAACGCATAAGATTTAAATCTGCTGAGAGACTTAAAAGATTTATAATAATGATTTCGATCAAGATTGTCTTATTTTTACTCGGTTTACTCTCAATGTCTACTTCTTTGATGCATGTTCACCAGTTAAAAGATGTCGTAGGTGTTCATATTTTCTGGTTTCAAGTTCTAAGACAAAAGTGCCAAATCTTAATGGAAAGCCACCAGAATTAAAAACTGTTTTATTAATGTGCTGTACTGGCGTTATTTATTCCATGGATCTTTTTGCTATCTGTTTGCCATAAGTGGATCAATTTTGGATTAAAAAAACATTTCGGAGACGGAAACAATTCAAAGACCATATTAAAATGTCAACTTTGTTTATATGCAACGTTACGTCTTAGTTTAACCCTTCATATAGTTCTAACTTGACGGAGAAATATTCATTTTGGTCAGCGAAGTAAGACAGGAATTTACAGAATATTAGAAGGGAAAAACTATCAGAAACCTCATAAAAGTATTAACAAATTAGATATTCTGCATATTTTTATTCTATCAAATTAAAATATTTTTTTAAAATTATTATAAATCCTAGATACTTGGCCCATAAACATTCGGAATATTCCTGTGTTCATGACTTCACGAAAAGTTGTAAAAATAGTTCTAACATCTCATGGCCTCATTTTTCTCATGTCTTTTCCTTATTAAAAGTATAAAACACCATTATTTATTTTTCCCACTACCTGAACAATTCTCATTTCAGTTTTAACTGTTTTATTGGATTTGCTTTGTGCAAAACATTTTCGAGTTTTAAGCAACTTTCGACATCTTTTATTTATTCTCGTCGTACCTTTCTCTCCAGGCTCTGACATTCAGATCTATGCAGGTATAATCAATTGTCAGGTTTGCCTTCTCAGACGGATAATTCATCAATTACTTTCAAGTGGCAAAAACCGTTGCAGAAAAGAGATGGCAACCTATATTAGTTGCCAATGTACAATTAATTAGTTCATACTATTTCCCTCTTTCTTGGGTGCCGAATATTACAGTGGCTATTCAAGCTTTCTGACACCATTGAAATGTATTAAGCAATGTCAACATCTATTTTCATTGCAATTTGCTGTGAAGAATAAATTCTATGAAAATTAGCAATGTTGCTCGGGAAATTTATCTAAAATATGAGAGGAGGATGTCGAGTGATGGATGGGTTTGAAGGGAGGCACTGTCTATCATTGTCCATTGAAGCTGTTTTTATATACTGCTTCATTGAGGATAGATATTTTTGGAAATGTTATGCCTATGATTTTGATAATGTACAGATTATTATATTATTATGTATTATGTTACATATTATATGCATATATGTATTATAATATCATATTATTACATAATTATATATGTTCTATACTGTTATGTATATATATTATTACAATAGTATATATATATATATATATATATATATATATATATATATATATATATATATATATATATATATATATATTATACTATTATATTATTATTATTATTATTATTATTATACTATCAGAAATACCCGTCGTTGACTGGGTTTTGAAGAAGCTGCCAAAATTGTACTAGATTTTTTAAAGATATTGATTAGATAATATTGAACATAATATAATAGTAAATGGCTGTTAGCATTCATGTAGATGATACAGCTATATCCATCCAGGTAGCGCAATAGAAAGAACTGCCAGTTTTCATGTAGAACAAAGAGGTGCTTCTTCCAGGCCAATACCATCATGGTTACACATAACCTTCTGGTTTGTGATCTCTATATTTTGGTCTATAAATGAAGCAATCATCACACAAATAAAACATTGAGGAAAACTATAAACATATGCATATTCCGATATTTATTTAAGTATTAAAACAAACATCAGTAATAAAAAATATACCATTATAGTAATGTTTTTTTTTCTGTATAATTTATCCCGTTTCCTGGTTGATGCATTCTATCGAGTATTCATTCTGAGTCTTCTTTCCTTTACTTCTGGTGTTTCAGATTGTCTGGCAGCTGCAGTCCGCTGAATACCCATGCTATGTCTCATTTCAATTTCTTCTTGAGTTTAAGATTGTCTAGCTTCTGCAGTCTGTCGAGCGTTTAATGTACGATTTCTGGCAGTCTTATTGCTGCAGTACGATGACCATCTAATCTTCGTCTTAAATCAGCTTGTTCTCGACTCTGTGACGCTCGTGAAGCTGTTATGCCTTTCTGCGTCTTCTCTCCTTCTCTTGCTCAGTTTCTCCGGCTCTTTCTCTTTTCCCACGCTGGAATTGCTTAGGTGGTTCAAAACTGAACATTTTGGGAGACATTTTAGTAAGTGTGTAGCATAATTATTATTTTCAATAGTCAGCTGGGAGAACACATATCTGAAAGTTAGAGAACTTTTTAAGTTTGGTCATTATAGGATAAACGACTTTATGAAGAATTCAAATAAATGGCAAAGTTGCATATTAATGAAATTGTAGATATTGTATTGGTTCATGTGATGCCTCCTCAGTCCTAAAGAGACGAAATTGATCGAAAAACTACACTGGGCTCGAGATATTAATTGGATCATTACATAAGATTGAGCGCTATTGTGTAGGTTATAGGAAACTAAATATGCGGTCTCAATCAAATGTTTGGATGCAACAATGAAATGAATGTAAAAAGATGGTATGGTTTAAATTTCATTTAAATCCAAGGAAACAATTTCTTGAGACGGGGATTTGTGCAGCCATGGAGCCCACTCTTTTTTTAAATAGGTTATATATATTCTATGTAATTAGGTGTCATACATAGAATCTCTTTTAAATTTCATAAGAATCAATCCAATTGTTGTGTTGTTTAGATTTTAGGGGGCTAAGCAACCCCCCTTCCACCACTTCGGACTCTGCATAAGTACTTTGGAAGTTGGCTTCAAAATATATCAAAGTAACTAACAGATATAGCCCTATGGTGAAAAAAAAACCCGTGAGCTTCCAAAATTTTCAATATCGGGTGGGAGGATGGTTCAGACCTCAATAAGGTGTCTTGAAGTTATTGAAATTGGCTCATATTTTTGGAATAGGCATCATTTCAGGTCATTTACCTAAATTTAAATTTTACCTGTTATATATATATATATATATATATATATATATATATATATATATATATATATATATAAGTGTGTGTGTTCATTTTTATATTTTATTCATTTATTTATTAAACATTTTAGATGTGGAATAATCCATCAATTTAGATAAATGTGAAATATGCGGAAGAGTATGTTTATCCAATACAATCCTCATTAGCCATGAGCAGAGTTATATTGGTAGACATTTGACAAGTTACAATTTGTTTTAATCATTTCACTTTATACAAGGCACTAAAGCCACTAAGACATAAGGGGTTACTGATTGTGAAATAATAAGGAAAAAGAGAAACGTTATTAAGGAGCGAGAACAACAGAAGAGTAATCAACAAGACAGTAGATAACGATTGATATTGCATTCAAATTTTTAAGGATCAAAGTTGGCTGGAAGAGAGTTTTGCAAACGAGAATTGCGAGAAAAGGTTGTTAGCATGGACCTTACGATTAAATCCAGACATTTCAACTGTGAATTGATGAGACCTTGCCGTCAATCTAGTACTGCGCTTAAATTCATAAAGTCTAGGAAACGTAGCGAAGAGTTCACCTGAACAATTAACATGAAAGTATTTATAGAAAATGTTCAGGGAAGCTACCTTACGACGGTGGGAAAGTGACTGAAGCCTAGACGCCAGGTCAGGACCAATAATATTGCTGATAGCACAAACCAAGTTAGGAGTTAAATGCATATCACTCAAAAAGTATTCAGTTCTAAGTAGAAAGTCAGGACAAGGATACTCCAGATTAGTTAAGAGTTAAGACAGTTTGAAAAGAATTTACGAGCAGAACAATCTGCGTTATCAGCAGATGTTGACACCTCAAATTGAGTGGAGAGAGGAGGAATAAAATACTCTAATTTATTACACTATTACAGAGCCGACAATAGTCACGAGAGCCAAAGTTTTTAGAGTCTATACAGTACCTCATTCTATCAGCAAACAAAGACTTAGCTCCTTCGATGACACATTTACATTTACGCTGGAAATAACTTAGTATGCAGAGTGTTAGAAAACTTACAGTAACTGCTCTGCTCTTACCTGTCACAAGAAAAACCACGAGAAAACTTAACGAAATTTGCAAAACAGTCCATTCGTTTGTTATGCCTGCAATAAGCATTTCAAGTCAACTGCTGGTTTCATGAGCTATTGTCGATCTTAAGAGAACAAAGACATTGATCAAATTTGTCTACGGTGGCTACACTAGTTTAACGAGTTGACAGTCATATATGTATGCATTTATATATTAATTAGTAGGACCCTTCTAAAGCTGTTAATGCAGCACTCTGTATTTGACAACCCATGAAGATTCACAGACACCTATAAGAAATGTAACATTATCTTTTAAACATACTAAAAGGTAGTATGACGAATAGCTTCGGTAATTAACCCGGACATATATACACACACTCATCTTATGGACATATTACCCAGAAAATTCAGTACAGCCGTGAATTAAGGATATGAGTACAATTTGATTTTTATTTTAAGATAATCTAAATTTTAATTAAAATATATTTTACGAATTATTAAAAACATTATTTAAAATTGTTTATTTAAAAAGAAAATGAAAACACACATTAAATTAAATTCGATCGCAACCGTGTGATGAAAGCTGAATTTTACGGAACTGACAAATTATACAAATTATAAAATGAAATAAACGTATGAAATAAAAACAAATTAGCAAAATAAAATTTTAAAAATGAAGATTTTCATTTCAAATGGTGATTTGAGGTAGAACGGCGAATGTGTCCTCAACGGATCGTTAAGTTATAAAACCTGATTTAGTCCCCCTTACAAATAACTGCCTTTATCTAAAATGACTTGCCTCCAATCCCTCTGTATGACACTACTTTTTCGTTTCTCTATTTTGTATGGGCGTCACGTGTTTACCTCATAGAGTCCAGGTGTTTGTTTACTTCATGAAATGGTACCGTAATTTAAATTTCTATTACAATTTTTATATATTTTTCTTCTATGTGTCATATACTTTCAGAACGTAGGCGATCATGGCTCTCCACAATTTCCAATCTTTTTAAGCTCTTAGTAAAGTTTGTATTTTACTCTCTCTCCTAATCCCTGTTCTACCAAACATTTACAGAAGTTTGTTAGATAGGTTATGCACTGCGTTCCTCTGCTCCCTTGCATTCAATATGTTCTGTGAGTGGCAAATTTTCTAAGCCCGCTTTTCTCATTATGTAACCTACTTTCTTTTTCTGGTGTTAAGTATAAATGTTTTTTTGTTTCCATTTTCTCTAAAACGTTGTCGTTGCTCACACATTCAGTTCATGCTATTCTCAGCATACTTCTGTAGAACCACATTTCTTTTGTTTCAAGTCTCGTATTCATCTGTGAGATTTTCCAGCGTTTACTGTCATATAGAGGACAGATATTACATAACAACTCTTTTCTTTGTTTCTAACAAAATGTTCCTGTTTCTCAATAGTTCACTTATCTTTTGGATAGCATCTTGTGTTTTCAGATTTCGTTGTCGCATTTCCGTTCTCTGTTATAAACGCTCACCAGATATTTAAATTTGGTACCTACTTGATTTTTGTATCTCACATTTGTAATACGCATGTTGGGCTGTTTCTTTTGCTGACAATCATACATTCTGTCTTCTTGCAATTGATGTTTGATCCTTTCCTTTACTACATTCTGTAGGACTTCCTGTAATTTCTGTATCTACTATCAACACTGTGTCATCTGCATGTCTAATGTCAAGATTGCAGCCACTAATAATGAATCTTGGTAGTATATCTAATTCTTGCAGGATTGTTTCACTATAAATATTGAACACGTCTGGTGAGTAGACACATCCTTGTCTTAAGCCCATTTCTATTTTTGTGTATTTATTGAATTCATTTTCAATCCATATGCAAGCCGTTTGCTCCCCGTATAAGTTCTGGATTACTCTAATATCCTTCCCAGATTAATCAAGCCTGCCTAGCATTTCCAACATTTCTTTGTGACGTACTTTATCAAATGTTTTTGCATGATCTATAAAACATAGGTATTTGTATTGCTTTTTCTTATATCATTCTGATCATAAATACCCCATTCCTTGTTCCGGTGTCTTTAAAGAAATCGTACCGTTCTTGGCCTATTTCTGTTCTAATTTTGTTGGGCGCTCTTTTCATCAGAAATCGGATGATAAGTTTTATGTGACGCATTGGGTTGATTGTCTGAGGTAGTTCGCATTCGTTTACACTTGGCAGCGTTAAATCTTCCGATATATCATAATTGTTGCATATTTCATTTATTATGTCAGTGCCAAATTCATCTAAAGTTGTTATCACCTCTATTAAAATTCCATGGGTTCCTGCTGCTTTAATTGCTCGAGAAATATAATGAATGCTGGAAGTGAATGTGTACTAATAGATTACGTCATCTGCAAACGTTTGGACCTTACATTCTTGAAGTATAGATTTTACGAATATTAGTGATAGGAAGAATTGCGCCTGCCGTGTATTTATTGGATGTTGACTATTAATATTACTTCTAGGTATTTTTTCCGTAATAGTTTCTATTATTTTTTTCCTTTTACTAAGGTTGTATTTCTATATATTTATAAATATATATTTTTGTCCTGATTAGAAGTCAACATCGAAATAAGCTTTAAAAATTAATCAAGTCACTCCATACTAAAATGTAGCCAATTGTTTTCTCATGTACAAAAATGACTACTTAAAAATTTCTACTCAACATGTTTACTGTGTACATTTGACAAGATGCCATAATTAATAATTTTAATGGACTTATTTACATATTGATATTTCAGATTCGTATTTTTATTTCAATTCAAATAACCAAACCCATTTTAAAATATATTGTTCTGCTTTGAAGATTTATTGATCGGAATCAGAACTGACTAAATTGATTTTCTTTTTCAGGTTATTTATTCTTGATTGTATTTTTATATGAAAACTATTTATACAAGGATCTACCACACTTTCATAGCCAGGAATTAAATTTCAGTACGATGAGAATATGTATTGTAAGTTATGTTTCCGCTGAAAGATTTATTCTTTCATTATTGTCCTTTTAGAATACACAAGGTTATATCCCTTTATCAAATAGTTTTGTAAATATCTCTAATAACAGATTCTGTTAACAGTTTTCTTTTTAAATCCTGCTAAAATACAATTTAGGACAATGAAAAATGTCTTGTAAGTAAACGGAAATCCATATATGAATTATATGAAAGAGTAAAGAAAATCAAGAGTTCTAAGTAGTTTATATTTTTAAAGTTTTTATTTTCTTCACTTTACTTTTTCACACCCCGGAAGATGACTAGTGTAACACGAAATCTTGCATTTGCGACATCTAATTTTTCCGGAAGGTGATACGTAATTCGGAGAACACGATAGTTAAATTCGATAGACATAGAGTGTCTATCCTTTTTAATACAACTTGTTTAGAAGAAAAAATGCTGCTTAATTATATTAAATAAATAGACATACAAACAATCTAATATTACTTGTCTTATATAATGTATCCCGACTAAATCAGATTACATTACGCCCAAAGTTTTTAAATTCTAAAATAAGAAAATAAAAGAATGGTTGTTGGTACCTACAGACAATACTGTTTATTTAGAATTAAATCGCCTTATGTTTTTGTATATAAGAGACTACTTATCTGGCTTAGGGACATTTAATGTACTGCCACAGACTGTGAATTGGCAACCAATGAAATGACAAGAAGGGGAAAAAACTGGCAAACAGTTCACTATAACAAGACCATGTTAGTGTATATATCCTACCTCTTATTTAATGTGATGATATATATATATATATATATATATATATATATATATATATATATACAGAGAGAGAGAGAGAGAGAGAGAGTGAGAGATCAGAGTATCTCAACCTTTTTGCCCTTATGGAACCCTTGAAATAGTTCTCATGTCTCCGGGAACATAAAAATTATTATATATCATTACTAATATCTATCTCTTTTATATTTTATTATAGTAACCAAGGATTTTATTATAGGTGATAAGGAAATTGAAAATAGAACAAACCAGCATTTCTCAACGTTTTCACCTTTGTGGAACCATTGAAATAGTTTTCATATCTCCAGTAAACCCTGGCTAAAAATTATTATATATCATTATTAATATCTACCTCTTTTATATTTATAAAGTAGTTCACGTGATAATACATGGACGATCTTCCTGTAACACACGAATCCGCCAAGTAAAGGTCCTGTCTACTAACCAGTGAAGGCGGTTTCACACTGACGTCATATAAAGACCGCTAAATATATCGCCTGTATTTCATGTGTCCGGGAACCCCTGCATAAAAATTATTATATACCATTATTAATACCTATCTCTTTTATATTTTATTATAATAACCGAGGATTTTTCAAAAATATGCCATACGCGTATAGTAAAATTACGAATATAATTTTTTTTTAAAATTACTAAAAGTCTACATTAGTGTATCCATCACTGTTTCTCGCAGAAACCCTACAGTTCTGGATTTTACTAGGTGAGAAAATGATATAAACTTTCAACTAGATTTTTGTTTTTCCCAATATGTTTATATGTGCATCTGTGTGTCTATTTGTCCCAATATGTGCATCTGTGTGTGAATTGTTTTCTCAATATGTGTAAATGTGCATCTGTTTGTCTGTTTTTCCCAATATGTTTATATGTGCATCTGTGTGTCTATTTGTCCCAATATGTGCATCTGTGTGTGAATTGTTTTCTCAATATGTGTAAATGTGCATCTGTTTGTCTGTTTTTCCCAATATGTTTATATGTGCATCTGTGTGTCTATTTGTCCCAATATGTGCATCTGTGTGTGAATTGTTTTCTCAATATGTGTAAATGTGCATCCGTTTGTCTGTTTTTCCCAATATGTTTATATGTGCATCTGTGTGTGCACACGCTTGCGCGTATATTTCACACTTTGCATCCTAATGATTTTCCCTTCATCCGTTTGATTCTCTAAAACAAAAATATAAACGGCAAGTTTTTTCATCAGATTACACGCTTTTCCACAATATATCGCATACCATTGTTTTCATCTTGAAATTCTCTCATTTTCTCAGCAGACGCATGTAAGCGATAATCTTTTCAAATAGTTTCCTTTAATATATAAAATCGTAATAAAATAAATATGAGATAATATTTCGTACAAATGGAAACTTATAGATATCTTATGTTTATTACCCAATTTGGGAAAAGGCAATTGTATAATCTATGAGATTATTCAGAATTCTATTTAATATAGGGGAGTTTATATGCCGTCTGATAGGGCATATGACTGTTATTGTTGGTTTCGTCATCAAGATGATGTATATGTTTTTATCCCGCAACATCAAAGATAGAATCTCGCTGTCCTACAATTTGATTACAATATGTACATTCATTCTATGTCGAAGACATAGACAACTATAAAAGGATTCTAACTGGTCTTCATACCTATGATTAGAAAAGTACGTCATCCTTTATTTTAGATTTACTGATTTAAGTAAGCATATTGAAATAACCATAAGTTGCAACACGTGGTGATTCTAATGAATAGGTTCTTTTTTTAAAATGTTCAGCGCCATTTCTCTTGCATTCAACTGAAGTTGATCAAATGTATTCATTTGTGATTTTCTCTTCAGCCGTTTGATTTTCTAAAACGAAAATATAAACGGCAGATGCATGTAAGCGATGATCTTTTCAAATAGATGAAGAATTCTTCATTCTGAGGAAACCCTCATGGATAATATTTGTCACATTTCATGCACCCGTAAATCCAAATGCGTTTATTCGATGCCAATCCGGCCCTTATCACTTCCCATTTCCCAGCGGTTGATGAAACTGACATGATTAAATTCAGCCTTTTCTAAAATACTTATCATGCCTGATGTTTGACTTACATCGCAAAAATAAGCATATCGAAATAAAGTTCGATATATTTTATATACTTTACATTCAATATTTTATCAATATTAGATATGAAAATATTCAATATATGAAAACATTCGATTGTTTAAATTTAGTGACCTTCAGATGGTATGATTAGCAATTTAAGTTTCTTTACGCCAAAAAGAAGATGCGTAAATTTGCTATAATTATAACAGAATTAGTCTTAGCATAATTAAATTGTATATAAGAATTTAGCTAAATATTGGAGAATATGTTTTAAAATAGCTATGAAGATAATAAATAAGCTGACTTTCAAAACGCAAATATTGATAGTCAGTTGTAATATTCAGGCCTTCTCTCAGCTTTGACGTCAGACATATTTATTAGAAATTGTAAAATTATATTTCTAAATGTTTACAAATAGCGTCTTGTAAACTTTTATATCTTTCGTAACGTCATAAAAGATTGCTGTTGCATAAAAATTAGGAAATGTATGCTTTTGTTAAGAAATGCATTAAGAATTTCTCAACAGGAAATTAATTAATTTACACACATTGTATATGAATGCTTTCACCAAAAGTAGTCCAGCTCTAAAAATCATATAGGTTCTTCACTCGTATTCTTTAAATGAAAATTGCAATCTTATAATAAAATACATTTGGGGATTGTACATCAAATCTGATTCAAATTAAACTTTATAGAGAAAGTTACATTAATATCCATGTATATAAATTTATGCATGAGATAGATAGATAGATAGATAGATAGATAGATAGATAGATAGATAGATAGATAGATAGATAGATAGATGGATGCGGATATAGAGAGATAAAAGGAAAAGAATATCATTAATAAGCGACGGCAATCACCGAGAAAATTTAGTGAAACTACAGATAGGCTTCAAAGTCGTATGCAGCATTCTGGCTTTACCTTTATACACATAACGTAGAAGGACGCGCCTCTGGTTTTATACTGGGTCCGCAACCTCTTCAATCAGTAAGATAAAAATGTAAATCATACTAATAAACAACCTGCCGCTCAATAAATTTCTTTTTCAGGCACATTTTTTTCCTCAAAACCCACAAATTGCTTTCTTGTAATTCTAGTGAACAAGCGATATTTACTCATAAAATATTTTTTTTACATTTTTATCGAGTAGACCACAATGTATGACTGTTTACATACTTCATACGTACATCGCTAGAAAATGAGTTTGTTATATTCATAGAAAAACAAATCATTTTGTTTTAATTAATAGGGACAAAAGATTCATCAGATCCTAAAATTTATAAAATACGATTGCCCTATTAAACGTTTGCAGTTGTCAGCAAAAGTTTTGTGCTATAGAGTTTACCTTTTCGATACAAATCCAACCTTTTTCACTTGATTATAAAATGTGTTAAGAAGATTTATGATGCATGAAATAAGCAAAGTGTATCCCGAAATGCACTGCTGAATTTAAAATGTCTAGAAATAACATGCGTTTCTGCTAGAACAAATATTAGGCTAATGACTTAGCTATCCACATATAAAAATAACATCTCTCTCTCTCTCTCTCTCTCTCTCTCTCTCTCTCTCTCTCTCTCTCTCTCTCTCTCAGATAGATATATACGCAAGACAGACAAACAGACACTATGTGTGTTTAGTTAATGACGAATGTATGTTTATATATATATATACACACACACACATATGTTTGTATGTATATATGCTTTTAAATAATAAACAAAACTTATTTTAGTTGACGCGTTTCGTTTTCTGATGGACTTTATCAAGGCAAATGTTAGGATTTAATTTTACATCAACTATTAATAAACAATAAGTAAAAAGCTTAGTTTTTGAAAAACTTTAGTTTTAAGAACTGCTCATAAATATTCATTAAGTTAAGTGAAAAGTCTAGGTAAATTATGGAGGACGCTAAGTGACATAATTTAATCTTTAATAAACAAGTGAGTAAATGTCGTTGAATATTTTATAATGTAATTTATATTTTAGTTTTGGATTAATTTAAGTATAAATATACATATATGTATATATTTGAAATAAATGGCGTTCATGGAAATAACCGTTTTTCTTAAATATCTTTATAGTTATGCATGTTGGCTTGGGAAAGCAGTAATTCTTTCAGGAACGGAGATATTCGAAAAGAATCTGTGTCGCAAATATATCTTTTCATTAGATTTGATAGCAGCACTCTCGGGAATCTTTCCTTCTAAGTAAGTTAATTTCTCTTTTAATAAGTGTGGGATTCTTTAGATGAAAGCTTGGAATTTATTTCTATGTATAACTAATGCATTTAATGAATTGTTGTGTATAAAGTCTCTTTTGCGTTCGTAGATACTTTTTAAATTTCTTCAAGTTACCCTCAATGTATTGTGATAGGCAGTTTATTTTATGTATACCTGATTGAAAATATAAATCTATGTCCTGGTATTTTCAAATATCGCCGTTCCAGAAAGAATGACACCTTTCTCAAGCCAATACACATAAGGATAAAAATGTTAATAAAATAAAAGAAAACCTTTTAACTCATAACCTTCTATTGCTTGAAATATATAATACATAAATTAATCCAAAACTTGAATAATATGAATATTAATTACATTATATTCAAAACATCCTCCTTTAATCACTTTCATTTATTAGACATAACATTACGACACTTAGCATCCTCCATAATTTACTTAGACTTTTCGGTTAGCCCGATGAATATTCATGAGCGATTCTTAAATTTTTTTAAAAATTGTAAAAGTAACAACATTTTTACTTTTGTTTATAAATACTTATTGCATCATAGTGGAAGAATTAGGAATAAAAACATTAAAATGAGCGGGAATATAACAGAGGAATCAGGAGGACAGTAGATAGCGATTGACATTGCATTTAATTTTTTGCAGATTAAAGTTGGCTGGAAAGCATAGAGTCAGAAGGGAGTTCCACACGCGTGAAGTGCGAGAAAAGAGACTAATAGTATAGAACTTAGCCAGCTCAACGATAAATTGATGAGATCTTGACGCCAGTCTAGTACTGAGCTTAAACTCAAAAAGCCTAGTGGAGATCTCACCCGAACAATTACCATGAAACTATTTATAGAAAAGATACAGAGAGGCAACTTTGCTGCGATGAGAAAGTAACTGAAGCCGAGCCGCCAGATCAGGACCATTAATATTGCTGTATTTTATCAATGCTGTAGTCATAAACCGAGTAGCCAGCCATTTGATCTTCACAACCATATTTAGGTGAAATAAATAATTAGCATATGTGTCATTTTACATTGTATCTATACATTCTGATGTTCGTCTGCATGTCTACTTACGTTTATTTTATGCTTAAAACTTGCCACTGATTCCAGTATCATGTCTCATGTGTGTATCTCTGAAATCATTTTTTCTTCTTTTAACTTTTATTTACTATGTATGCTACAGATTTCTTTTGTTTTTGTTTTTTGCCCGTCCATTGTATAAACCTAGTCAAGTTTTTTAACCTTTATATCAGACTACTATGATAATATGCGAGAAAGGGCAGAAATGTTATCTCTGAATAGCCACATATTATTTCATTAAAATATATTGCTTGACATCTGCTTTGTTGGTTCCGATTGGCAATACATTCTCGGAGTTATCAACAAGTTTACTTTTGTAATAACAATAAAATGTATTCTCTATGGGCTGAAAACACCATCACGGGATTCTGAATGTTGTTATATTATCGTAAGTCAATATTGAATAAAGGCCCACTTTAACGGCCTGGCGCTTGATAATGATTATATCAATTGATTCAAGCGAATGAACTGATAAATGCAGGAAGCAAACGTTAGAAACCCGTTCATCTTGGTTCAGAAATATCAGTAATACCTTTACAATTTCTGGGAATATTAAAAGTATTTGTTTATCATTAGATGCCTGAACTTGTTTTATTATGAAAACTGTTGCTTTGCACTTTGTAAATAGGGATAAACTACAAAAGACAAGGTTATAGTCAGTATGGATTAATTCATCGCTCTCCATCAGCATTTTGCATGGACTTAATTCCAAGGAAAATCATTTCATCGCCTGACATCTGAATTATATATTTATCTATTCTTATACAGAGTGCGGCAGAAATACCTCGCACATAATAAGGGCCAATATTGTCATCATCTAGCTAATGTCTTGCCATTTTGTGGGAGGTATATGTCAGGTATTTCTATGTCGCACCCTGTACTTTCATCCACAAGGAATAAACAAATACTAGTGAAATAATTTTCACTTGACTGAGATTGAAATTAAATCATACGGAGGTCTTCCGAAAAGCGGTATATTCGTTTATAACTGACCAACAACCATGTAAATTTCAGAGCTAAGATTTTTCTCTATTTATGAAAATCCCCTTACGTAAATAACCGACTTCTTGATAAATAAAACATAAATAATCGTTGAAAAGGTCATTCGACAGTCTTTGCTAAGGCCTTACGCATTATAGAAAATGGATTTCTCCACGGTGATCTGAGTTTACTTTAATATTTGGGGCGCATTATTTATGTGATTCTTTTATGAACACTAAATATTTAGTTAACACATACACATACATATATATTTCAATCTGTCCGCATAAATTCCTTCAAGTATGAGTTGAAGAGGCTGAAGTATGTTAGGAATATGTTTTGAGTATCCTGTTATGCTGAAAAACTATTCTAAAATCAGGAAACCTAGAAAAAACTATAACAAACGACTAATGAAATATTTCTCTGCAAAGATATAATCATATATATTTAGAAATGGATTATAAAGAAAAAGAACAAAACGAGAAATCGGAAACACATAAAATTAAATTGAAAATATGACGAAAAGAAATTTATTTCATCGATGTAAATTTATTTTCTGTTGTCATGAAGTGGAAATGCCATTAAGTTAATAAATCCTGATCAAATTAGCAAAATATTCATATTTGTCTTCGGGAAGATTTTTTTAGTCAATTATGTCGTATATACTCAGCTATTTTTTCTGTCCAGAGTCACTGTTTTAAACTCAAAATATATTACAAATGAGAGGAAATTAAACTTGCTAAAATTAGTATTGGATATTTTCTAATTCACCCCAAAATATATTTTTAAAAAATATACTGACTAAAATTCACACCAAATTCTCCCAGAGCGACGCACTTCCATTGTACTCCGGTTGGGTTGACCCTTGCAATCTCCCCGAATATGGGCGACTCTGGTGCGTTATTTCAAATTTCGGGGTCTACATTCCCTCTCACCCCGATAAACAAGCCAAAATCTTTTCTCTTTCTTTAAATTGTAAAAATGTCCTTGTATGTACCACGAACATCATCCGCACTTACGAAATGTGGATAACTCCGTGATTTTAGGTAATTTTTTATTTGAAGGTTGGAGTTTTTGCTAGGCAAGCGAAACCAATTTTGATGCAAAATTTATAATTTCTTGAGGTGAATTAATATTTGCGATCAGTAACTTTATATTATTTGGGGTGAATTAACAAAATAATTTCTTAGTTTTTATTAAGTGATACGCTGTTTGCATGAAATTTTGTACAGCTAGGTTTAGTTCAGCTTATTATATAATACACGTTCTTAGGATATCCCATTTCAGAATGACTGTTTTACTCTACATAAACTAAATAATGATTTGCACAGGACAATAAGTGTAAAATATTCTATCAACATTGTACTGTAACCGAAAAGCTTGAATTTAACTTAGAGAAAATTATATGCAGTAAGTATAATATTAATGTCTGTGTTCCAGTGACGGTTTAATATATGGAGATGCGTGGTAGATGTCCAAAATAAAGAGGTTGTTAATGCGAGAGTGGTTTTATGAAATAGTAATTTAGTTGTCTTGTTGGCGTCAGACACTTGAAACCATTGCTTAGTGGTAGCTTCTCTATTCTGACCTGCTCTGAAATAAATATAATTGTTTTTGGCAGCCTATTTCTAGCCTTGGCTATTCATGTTTTTATTGCACCGTTCTGAATGGAAAAATAAGACGCTCTTCTTAGAGAATAAGAAGTGCAGGTTATCAATATAACTGGTTCTTGAAACGACAATGAGCTATAAATTTCGCGAAGAATTTTCGCACAGATCGTTCTAGATCTATGAAGTATGACATTGCGCATTTTTTGACTTTTGGTACTTTTTTTGTTTTGTTATTTTACTGAGATTTTGAATATCAGTCACGATATATAAATCTTAGTGTATTAAAAATCCACACCTTTGTCTATACTCAACATTCACACAAACACGTGTGTAAATATATACATAGACGCAAATGTACATAGGTATGAAGTCTAATTGTTACATCAATATCTTAGCAATGTTACTATCACTGAGTGAGATATTAAGTAGATATCTCTCAAACCCACGGCAGATTTAAGGTTTTACAGTAGATTGATCTTTTTTCTTCTGCTAATTTAGCAATATCGAATCAAAAATGAACATTCATTCAACAAGTGTGTGTGTGTGTCTTCAAAAGTTATATGGAGATTTTAAAAATTTTAATAATACTGAAAGATTAAAGAGTAAAATAAACCAATTTTATATTAAAAGCAGCTTTTTTTACTTTCAAACTGCCGAATTTTCTTCAAATAGTTACTAACATTTCTTAGACAAATAAAAAAATATGAAGATTCAAATATATCCATATATAATGATGCTGATTCACTTCTTACTTCCTGAACCAGTAATTAAGTAATTAACAACTGAAGAATTAATGTGCTTTTCAGATATGTCTCCAATAGGAATATTAAGATTTCTTTCAAATCACAAATCTAAAAGAATATTTTGAATTCAATTTAATACGAAAATCGTCTTGAAGCAGCTAATTAATTAGCCATAAGTGAATTTTATATATATATTGAAAATAGTTTTCGTTCTTTGGTTCATATGAATATTTTATTTAAATCATAGTATATGTTTGAATTGAGCAATCTATAATATTAAAACCATGTTTAATACAACTGTATAAACAAGAATATAGCTGGAATACAGCACAGTGATGAGTCATATTAGAAAACTGTTGTGAGACCGATACTTCCCTACATCATGGACTCTTCCAGTACTATATTATTATGTGAATAGTAGTATCATCAGAGTAGTAGCACCAGTAATGCGCAGCCGCGTACGATACCAATATCGGACACCACTGGGTAGTAAGCTCTGCTTACACTATTCTTTGTAACTTTTCTGTTTAATATATCTTTCTTACTTCTAATCCGTGTTCCGTGTTTTCCTTCGGTGGCCCCTACTTCGGTTCCACATCAAAAACAATATACTTAACAGTTAGATATGCACAATATTATATAGTCTGATATCACATAAAGTATTGATTTATTTAAAATGTAGATATTCTAATTGATCTTTGCGGATGAATTACAATATTGTTTTACTATTAATAATAATATTACGTTTAAAGGTTTTATGGACAGCACTGCTTACTAAGTTACCTTTTCTTTTTCACTTTATTCTTTTTCGCTTTTTTTTCTTTTTTTTAAGGTTGTGGGAAAAACTCTGCTTCTTTTTTTTTCTTTTCGCCCTTTTCCTTTTTCGGCTTTTTTTTTCTTTTCTTTTCTCATTTTTCTTTTTTTCCGCGCTTTTTCTTTTTCTGTTGTATTTATGGAAAATTTGTAGTGAAAAATAAACATAGAATGTAACAGATTGTATTTTTAAATATTACACCCACTTAGGAATGATGTTTGAATAACAAGACCAAAAAGTAGACCCATCACAATTCCTTATCTATTTGTGTTTAGGAAATAAGGCAGTGTACGATAGGTGGAAAGATCTTTTGTAATTCCAATGATATAGAGGGAACACAAATCATGGTGAGGTTTGTTATTTTTATTCATCAAATTCAACGATACAAAGAAAGTATCCGAATGACGTCGTTTATCCTAATCTTCTATCAGCAATAAGATTTGCTTAGCATGCATCTGATCTCCCAATGTTTATACGACGTGTTAATCCTTGTCGAAATTCACTCAGATGATGATGAAAAATCTGTCCAAATATTTTCAAGCAATATTCTGATGCCATTCTCTCAGGATGAACGCAATGTGTTCATGGGAGACTAATTCTCCTCAAAGCTATTTTAGATGTTTTGTGATCTAGATTAAAAGGAAAACATCATATTTAAGAACAACCTTCTTTTTTACCAAAACAGAAAAAAAAATTGTCATATTTTAACAAAGACGGGTCCTTGGGTTATTTCAATGCGATAAGTGAAATCGTGCAGTAATGTGGCATATATTACGAGACAAAAATATAGACTTCATCGAAAAGATAAAATGCGTTACCTATTCATAGTGATAAAAGTGATGCCATTAAACTATTTTAAATATATTTCCATTGCGTTCACCAGGGCAAAAATCTCAGAACTGAAACAGTTATATAAATCTCAATATAATGAAATGACAGATTAATATTCCACAAGACACTGATATTTCTAATACATCCTATAATTTCAATCAACCGTTTTCATTAATGGCTTTTAAAGAATCTAAGCCCACATAACGAAATGTTAATCTAAGCATACATAACGAAATGTTAATGAATGTATTTGAGCGTGACTTATTTTGTCGAGAAGGATAGAGGGAAATATTTACTTATACACAACTGAAAGTAATTGGCCTGAGACATTAAACTAAATATATTCGCCTCGAATCAGCAAATCGAGTGTATTAAGAAAGTTTTGAACTGTCGCGTCAACGAATTCCAATAACATTATCAGTCTGTCTTTTAGTTTTTCATTCTGCTCAACAATGCACACAAATTGACACGAGAAATAAAAATATTTTCGGAAATGCCTAGTTGATCCTAATTATTATTATTGAATTATATTTCCATTTCCCAGATATTTGAAAAGTAAGGTCATCGGTCAACGAAGTACCTGAAATCAATTTTACGATAATATTGAAAATATAATAACTTTGCTAAATTTTAAAATCCATATCACCCATAGATACACGTTTAGTGTGTTAGCTACTTCTATAAGGTTTCTTCTGAGAATATTTTACAAAATATGAAATAATGATGATGAAAGAGTAATTGTGCAAAACAACAGACCAATTGATTTACAATGCAACATAACATTTATTGAACAAAAGGAAAGTTTAAGACAAGAGTTTGTTTTCCTAGAAGTAAATTGCATACATAACGAAATGTTAATGAATGTATTTGAGTGTAGGTGTGTTTTAGTTTGACGCGTTCACAGCCTCTTTTTGGTTCAGTGTGAAAAGTTCATGTCACACATTTCGGAAAGGAGAGCTATTTAACGCTGTGCTTGTTTTTATACACCAGAGCTGCTGCTGATACTTGGATTATTAAGGCACGTACACGCATACGAGATTGAATACCAAATTTGCCTAAATGTGGTTTTGGCGAGGTACATAGTCTCAAGATTAAAAGTCAATAGATGCAGTGGTAATATTAATCTGATTTTATAGAGATAATTCTCTTTTCATAAATACTTTTTATATTCGTGTACTTATAACATTTAATGAATCAATGTACATCTTTATCAAAGGCAGATCTTGAAGATAAATATTAAACAATAATTATGCCAGACATTTAGATTTATTCATATTGATAAAGAATGTTTGATATGAAAACTTACTACATTTTATGGAAAATGAATTTGCATTTAATAACGTTTATCAAGTAAATATTCTGCTGCTTATTTTCAAGAATTTTATAACTGTGCTTAAGAAAAGATTTCCACTAGAATTTATTAAGAAATAGTGATTTTAAATTCTAACAAAACCTTTCAAGAAAGGCAAACATTGTCACTTGTATTACAAACGTTAACCATGTATTAGGGAATACTGAAGATGAAATAGATGATTCTATACCGTCCTGGATACGACGATAAACTACATCCGGTAGCAAGACCTCTGTTCGGGCGGTTTTGGAGAGCGTGGAATTACTGTTTTTCACAGGTCCACCCTGACCCGAGGTGGCAGCATCTGTTAGGGTTCCAGCTACGGGCAAATAACTGACCGCCAAACTGGGGTTAAAACACGATGAAAGTAAACAAATTTATAGTAAAAATACCATTAATATATTTTCATAGTAAGAGAAAATTAACAGTAATAAATATTTGTAAAAAAAATTTTAAAATTCCTGCAATAAGGAAAAATATTACTATATGGAAAAATATTAACAGAAATACATTTTTCTAAAGAAATTACTAATTCTCCCAATAAAATTAAATTTCGACATTAAATGACCCATAAAGAGTTTATATGCCGCTAATCAAACAAACATGATTCAAAAGAAGGCGCCGTCTATTCAAACCCATTTACAGTACTTTCCCGGTCTTTGATTTACTATGGTTTTTTTCGAATAAGACTTAGATTATTTCGGACTACCATAGTTTTATGATCAGATTCAACGATATTAACACGAATGGAAATGTAGCGGGTACTTAACGTGAAATATGGCATTTCTTTATGAATCTGAAATAATTTGAATCTCATAAACCTGTTCAAAATGACAATCAGAAAATTAATTTGAAAAATTTAATGATTTATGAATATAATAGTGCTGAAAACTTCTCGGTCTAAATCAGAAGCTCTTCCACAAAAAAAAATGAAAATTCTTCTTCTTGGTCATCTGGACATATTTGGTGAAGATACTCGGGTTAAGAACTTATTCGTATAGTTTTTGAAAGATTGTAATTTGGAGGCAAATGCGTACTATATGTGTAAGCAAATAATTCAATAAACTTATTTTTGTATCATGCATTGAATATTTATTTTTCCCACTGTACACAAAATTTTCTTAGTGTTGAGAAAATATTTCCTTTTAAATGACCTTAATTGTATATGCACCTGGCATTAAATAGAAATCTGAAATTAAGCAAAAGTATCGCTGAGAAAACCTGGAATATATATATTGTATTTATATGCCGTTAGAAGCATCAATGTTATTTATATTAATAATTTCCTCACCACATCATAAGATGGTTGAATTACAGAAAGCAAATAGAAAAATATATATTTTCATGTTACTAATATTTATTAAAACTCTAACTGCGTAAATTAATTAACAGCCTTTATCACATCCTGTCGAGTGTGTTCTTATGAGCCGTCTTTTAATATGATTTAACGCTGCTAAGCGTTTTTTGCTCAGTCTAGGCAATCTAGGCTTTGAGCAATTTACTGAATAAGTAAGTTTTCTTTCTAGCCTTTTTTTCAGTATTGTCGTCTTTATTCGAGACTGTTTCTGGACAAGAGTTTAAGTTATGGCAAGTTAAGTTGTTGCCATCAATTTAACACCTCAACAATCGTTCACCAAACTGATATCGACAAACACTATGGTTTCACGCTGTCACGATTTTGCCTCTCCTATTTCTTTTCTTTATCCTTATACGTCCCCGCTTAAAATGTACCTTTTTTTCAAACAAAGAGAAAAAAGGAAGTGATGTTCCACGTGCGAGCTGCTTACGAACAAAATTGTCCATCAACCATTTTGGTTCTCACCGGTCGACGTGCAGCAGTCGACGTGCAGCAGTCGACGTGCAGCAGTCGACGTGCAGCAGTCGACGTGCAGCAGTCGACGTGCAGCAGTCGACGTGCAGCAGTCGACGTGCAGCAGTCGACGTGCAGCAGTCGACGTGCAGCAGTCGACGTGCAGCAGTCGACGTGCAGCAGTCGACGTGCAGCAGTCGACGTGCAGCAGTCGACGTGCAGCAGTCGACGTGCAGCAGTCGACGTGCAGCTGAATGAACCAAAACGAAGTTGCATATTTGCCGTGAGGAAATCGTTTTTGTCTGTATGAAAAAATAATAATAAATAATTATTGCATTCGGATATTCCGCTCCTATTAATGTCGAGCACTATTTCTAACAATTCTAATTAAAAACATGGACAAAATCGATTTCGGCATTTTGCTGAAGAATATTCCAATCTCAAGCAAACGGTAGTACCTTCAAAATCTAGTCTCAAAAACTGAAGACTTAATCAAGAGAATGACATAGAGCGCCTACTTCTTCCTTAACCACCGAAAAAAATCTCCAAAAAGATGGATATATATGGATTTAAAAATGTAAAAACATAAATAATATTAGCTTCCGCAAAAACAAGGACAACTTTCAAAAACGCTTAGATACGGGGTGTCAGACAAATCAACAACTCAAACCAAATATTTGTAAAGTCGGATAAGACAGCAAATTTTTATAAACTCAATCCAAAGGATTACAATACCTTGATTAAAAAGGATTTAACGAAGAGTTACAAGAAGATTGATGCAGATAATTATAACATTATCAACTCATCAGTCAAGAAGGTAATCGATAAGCTGAAAATCAGCGATCGAGTGCCCAAATATTCCACTAGGGAAACCTACATTGCACTCAAAGATCATAAACCTGATTTCATAAGCAAGCTACCTACAAGGATTATCAACCCAACTAAGTCTGAAATCGGGAGAATCAGCAAAAGAATTTTGGAACGTGTAAACAAACAGATTAAGGACCAGATCGGCCTCATCCAATGGGTCGGCACTACAGATTGATTGGTTTAAAGGCCTCAATAACAAAAACAACAGTACCTTCATCCAATTTGACATTGTGGACTTTTATCCAGCCATATCCAAAAACCTTTTCGAAATGAATCTGGAGTTTGCCGAATTTTATTCCGATATCTCTAAGGATGAAATCGGTATCTTCCTAAATTGTAGAAAATCAATAATAATCCACAACGAACAATGGATAAAGAAATTGGATGAAACTTTTGATGTATCTATGAGATCGCTGGATTCTGCTAAGTCATCCGACTTAGTTGGACTATCTATTTTGTATAATCTCACTACACATGATGAAATTACCTTAAATAATATGGGGATTTATAGGGACGATGGTCTGATGGTAGTAAATAGTTCTACCAGGAGTAAGGCAGACAAGTTGAGGAAATTGATTCATAGAGTATTTAAATCTTTATACTTCAAACTTAAAATTAATTCTAACATTAAACAAGTAGATTTCTTATATGTAACCTTAAACTTAGCGCTTAATACTTTCCAACCTTTCTTAAAAAATAACGCTAACCCATTTATATAAATCCTAATTCCAATCACCCACCGCTGGGTCACGCCATATCCCATCATCAGTTGTATCAACCAGCACACATCTACCAAAGAAATATTCGATAAACAAAATTGTTTACAACAAAATCCTTACCGACAGCGGCTACAAATCTTCCGAAATTAAATATAAGGAAAACTATAGTTACTCTAGAAAAAAACAATAGAGGAAGGAAAATAATTTGGTATACACAAAACAAATTAGTCCATACTAAATTGGGACACAAATTCTTAAATCTAAGTCAAATCTTCAACCGCAATACAGTAAAAATCAGTCATAGCTGTTCTAGAAATGTAGTTAAAATTATTAAATCATACAACAATAGAATACTGAAATTTTATAACGAGAATAAACGCAACCCAAACAAAAATTCTAATATACCCCAGGTAATCGAACTATATAACTGCACAATCCCCGACCAATGTCCATTATCAAACAGGTGCCTAACGAAATCCATTGTATATATGTGTTATATCTCATCAAATGAGAACCCCAAGGATATTAAACTGCATGTGGGATCTTTTAAGGATCGATATTACAATCACATATCCTCTTTTACTAATACAATCAAACGCAATATGACATCACTTTCTAAATACTTTTGGAAACTGAAGGAAGAAAACAAAACACCTAAGGTTAAATGGAAAATCCTAAAACAAGCCAGAAATTGCAAATCTTTGAACGAACCTTGTTTGCAAGAAAAAATCTGTATTATTAAACTTTTGAACTACAGCCAATTATTAAATCAAATATTTGAAATCACAGTTTTCTGTAGGCATATTAAGAATCTAACATTACAATCTTGCTAAACCTCCAAATCCATAACCCTAAACGTTTAAAATTATAACTCATCTCCTTTGTTATACTTTCTACCCCCTTATATACCTTTCTACTAATCTATTTTAGATTATGATTCTTAAAATGTTTTTGCACATATATAGTACTAGTAATATGATCAGATAAATTGATTTACATACATGCTTATTTTACAAGTTATACAGTCCGATAAATAAAAAAAGGAAGTGATATTCCACGTGCGGTCTGCTTAAAACAAAATTGTTCATAACCATTTTGGTTCTCACCAGTCGAGGTGCAACTAAATGCACCGAAACGAAGTTGCATCTTTCTCGTGGGTAAATTGTTTTTGTCTATATGAAAAAATTATTATATATATATATATATATATATATATATATATATATATATATATATATATATATATATATATATATATATATATATATACCAGTGCGTTTAGTCCTTTGAGGGGCTTTAGCAATCTAAATGATGTGATTTTATTTCGTGATTTATATTTATAAACAGAAGTAACGTCGAAGAAAATATCGTTTTTTTTGGTGGGGGGGTTACATATTGGATTTGAGAAAGCTTTAATATATTCTTACTCGATAAATTGAGGTAAAGCAAATGCACTGTTTAAGAAATAAAAATGTGGCGTATATTTCAGATAAATGTACACTCTAATTATGCTTGAGGTAATAAAAATGTCAGATTAAATAATAACTCTTTTAATTCTTGAGAAATGACTTTACTTCTCGGATACGAAACGAAGCCGATATGATCTCTCGAGAAAATAATTTGAGTAAAGGGGACGTTTTTCCTTAAATAGTGTAAAAAGATACTTGTTTACTGTGAAATCCTTCGTAATCTAACAGTAGTTTCCCCTAAAAAGGAGCTCGGGTGTTTCTTTACTCAGATTTCTCAAATGCGTCGGCCGATAGACGTATTACACACTGTTTAATAAATAAATAAACAAAGATGGGACGCCAATTTTTCACCTATCTTTGATGTAGTCATCAATACGAAACTTGATATTCACCAAAGCAATAATGCGGTAATTGTTGTGACTAGAAGGAGCAAAATTATCAACAATATTCTATTTTGGTTTGTTTCAGAATTAAAGAAAATAATTGCTTAAAATCTATATCATTACTCAACATACTATATTCTTTTAACGTTATATTTACAGTCCACTATAACAGCTTAGAATTTCAAAATACAACGTCTGCTGGAAATTACCCAGATCGTGTTGAGGACTATTTTCTCGACGTTGCCTCTAACCAGTGTGAGTCTAAATTAAGTTGATTTGAGCAAAAGAACCGAGTGAAATAGACTGGGTTCCGACAGACGTGGGTTGATATACATCATCCTACAAATAAGCTTGAAATATATACGGAAAATATCAGCACGTTTTGTCGTGATGGCCCTTTTCCCTCTAATACATGTAACCTTAGAAGTCATCTTATGAAGAATCAACACTGTTTGATATTACCATAAGTGAAAAAGTGTTCGATTCGACACAACGGCAATTCAATTTAGCTAAGGTAGTTGCGTAGTAACGCAACATTGCGTGCAAAATCATTCTTAGATGGCTATAATTCGAAAAAACAATTACTGAAACGATATTCTATTGTTATATTAATATATGCACGCACCGCTTCGGTTGTATTGATGACAGTGCTTCTGCCAGGGAAAATTATTCCCTCGGTATGTGAGGTCACGTGTCTCCGGTAGAAAACGGGGATGTGAGCCGATATCAGGAAATGTTGCAAGCAAATTACAGAGAAGATTAATTTTAATTGTTTAATTTTGCTAAGGAAAATGAACGAAGAAAAGATCTATCACTTTTGAAACTCTGACTATATATCTAAGCAAAGCTAAAAAGAATATGCAGCAAAGCATTAAGAAGTTCTGCCAAAAGGTATTTACAATTATGTAGAGCTCATTCAAGATAGCTGTTTTATGATGGCAAGCTTGTTAATTGATAATATGCCCGGACCTGCGCACAGTGCAGTTGATTTCAAATGAGTTAATAAGTAATGATTACGAATTATATACGAAGCGTATTCTTTATATCTTGTATTGAATTATGCATGCTTTTTGCTGATTAAAGGAATAGAGATTGCAATATCTGAAAACGGTATGGGACGTAACCAAATAATAACTGAAATAAAAATGTGAGCTTCCTTCAACAAATAGAATATTCTAATAGGGGTGAATCTGTACAAATTAAGCTCAATAAATGTTAATAAAATTGACTGAAAAAAAAAAACGAGAAAAGTATTAATTCTTCTGCGGTGACTTTTCCCCATAACATTCTAATAATTCAATCCATTATAAAGAAAGGAGATCGTAGACTTTAGAAAAACAGATCTAGGAGGAAATCGTTCGTTGACTAATACAAGAATGTCTTTTATTGAGCAAAATTTCAGCAAAAGTCAGACATTTCAGTCTCCCCGCGAACCTGAAGAAATAACATTAAAATGTATATCATTTTAAACATATGACGACAATTGAAAACAATGAAGATTCCGAAATCAGGTTTTTTTAATGCTGTGCGATGATGGATATTGTATTCATTCCAACGTGTCATGGATTCTTCATTAAGAAATTTATGAATTAAGAACGTTTATCCGACTCTTTTAAGTTTTGAAAACGTACTCAAACATCTCGAAAGGATTTTGGAAAAGGAACAAAAGGAAAATATACAATTTTAAAGTTTTCTTTCTACTTAAAAAATATTTCATCTTTAGTTGAATAAATCCAGACAGATATTTCTGGCTTGTTATTCTGTTTAAGATCTTTTTTAAATTATTGCATGTTTTTCTCCTTCCATATACCGTCATAGTCTTGAGGGAAACAGTTTCTTCGTTCATATTAAGAACGAAGAAACTGAAACCATTTCTCTAACACTTGAATAACTTAGGAATACATGTATCAGAACAACCAATACTTTTTCTCCTGTGTCCATATATGATACTATTATATACAAAAGCGAAACAAAAATAACTTGAATCCCTCATTTGCCCTCGGATTTCGCTCTCTTGAAAACTTTTCTAATGTTATATTCCAGATGAAAGGTCAGTTATATATTATAATATATAAGATCTTAACGCATGTTTTGACCCTTTAAATTAAAGTAATATCGGAGGAAATTGTACAGTTTTTAAATAGCATAAAGACATCTGAAGGCAAAATGTATGCACTGAAAAAGTTTGTGATGCCGATATTTGTACTAAATCACCTAATAAAAAAACAGAAGCAATGTTTGAATTAAGTTGAAGTTCTACAACTGCACTAAGACTAATTTTCTCAGTGCTGTAAAATAATTGTTTTTATTTTGTTGAGACACCTTGGTATTTTGTCATATAAGACGTGCCACAAAATGTCATTAACGAAGATAAAACTTGATTGAAAGCTCTAAATAATTAATCTGGAAATTTAAATTTAGACAGTATTGTAAACATTAGGAAGCGATTGGCGTATTTTGGGATAAAAATAATTGGCAGTAAAACATTTTTAAGTAATGTGATTTCGAATTTGAAAGTGATGTTTATTCAATATTTTATATAAAATTACTACATCAAAATTAAATTCACTGTGTATTTCGTGAAATATTTAATTCGTTATTTCCTAATCAAATATACACTATCTACACAAAGGGTTTGTCTGGTGTATATAGCTACTATATTTTGAATGTATCGTGGACATTCGATGATGTTTAAGCATTAGCTTCTAACAAACGTTTTCTGCCAGTATTTAACTTTATTACTCATTGTTGTTATGGGATCAATGAACTCTTCCTGACACTATAAAGACTGTGCCTCTCAAGAGAGACGATAGAAGAACGAAGTGTAACGAGTCGAAACAATAGTAGTTCACTCTAAACCAGACTGATAGTCATACTAACACCTTCAACTTCTTGTATTATTATTCTGTTTAATATATCTTTGTTATTCCTACTCTTGTGTTCGTGTTGTTCTTCCTTGGTCCTAACCTTGGACCATAACTGTGGTGCGAGGATATTGGACCATAACAGTGGCGACGAGGACTGAAGAATCAAAATCTACGCGGAGAAAACTAAAAGTATACAAAAGTATATAAAAAGAAGTTCTACGCAAATATTAAAAAAAAAGTTCTACGCGGAAAATCTACAAAAAACCTTTTTGCTATCGGTCGTCCGTAACAGAGTCGACGTAGGTAATGAGAAAAAAATGTTCTACGCGAACATAAAAAAAAAGATAAAATAAAAACATTTTGTGGGGGTACACCAACTTTACAGTGGTAACAAAGACACGAATTCTACGCAGGAAGATTTTTCGTACTAAGGTTCCAGAACAACAGGCTACAAAGACCTGAAGTCCACACTAAGGAAAAATACTTACACAAAATTACGTGTAAACATGGAAGACTTTAAGGCAACCATATTGGAACTAATGAAAATGCAATTCGAGCAGCAACAGAAAAACGAACAGAAGCATCTTGAACTACAAGAATTACTGCTGCGGGCAGTAACAAACAAAGAGCAAAATTCTGAAAATGAAACGGCATTCTCGCAAAATGCTATATGGAGCTCTATCAAAGACTTCACTTATGCACTGGACGAAGACAAAACCTTCACAGATTACTTCAGAAGATATGAAGATTTATATGAGTTTGATTGCGGGAATTGGTCAGACGCGAAAAAAGTACGTCTACTACTGAGGAAACTAGGGTCAAGCGAATACACTAAATTCGTAGACTACATCCTACCGAGGAAAATGAATGAGTTGACTTTCAAGGAAGCCGTGAAAATTTTAACAGAATTATTTAGTCCGAACACTTCACTATCCCACAATAGGTGGAAATATTTAAATCTAACGAAAAAGGATAGCGATGACTATATAACATTCGCTTCCATAGTAAAAAAAAACACTGTGATGACTTTAAGTTATCAGAACTCAGCCCGGACAATTTTAAATGTTTAATATTCGTCCAAGGCCTGGTTTCGACTAAAGATGCGGATATCAGACGGAGAATTCTAACAAAACTGGAGAGTGAACCAGAATTGACGCTACCAAAATAGGCTGAAGACTGTCAGAGATGTATAAGCGTAAAAAAGGACTCGAAAGATATAGAAGAGTCTGGCGTCGCTCACATTCGAAAAGTACAACGTCAAACACGTTTTTATCCCTCCTCAAAAACAAACCAAACCAATTATTCTACTTCAAAAACAAGACAAACAAATCATTCTACTTCAAAAAATCAAATGAAATAGAAAAAACTACCACCCAGTCCATGCTATCGCTGTGGGACTTTGCATTGTTACAAATATTGTCCATACCGCTTTAAGACTTGTCTGTCGTGCAATAAAGTGGGACGTGCAAGTAGAAATGTTAAACAAAAAAATCAGACTACAATTGGATTCCGAATCAGATTTAACAATTATTAACTTACAGACGTGGAAGAAATTAAACAAACCGACCATGTCGAGAACCGATAAGATAGCCAGGTCGGCAACTGAAAGAAAAAAAAATTGAGGGAGAAGTTATTACAAAAGTGACATTCAAAGGAATGTCCAAAAAATTAAAAATGTACGTTCTTAAATATACGGAAGATTTATTTGGAACTGACTGAATGCAGAAATTCGACCGCTGGGATTTACCGATAAATACGTTCTGCCAAAAAGTGAAAAGTTTATCGACCGAGGCAAATAAATTAAAGGAGAAATTGAAGGAAAGTTTCCCCGAAGTATTTTCAGCCGGCATCGGGAGATGTAAAAAAATGTCGGCAAAAATAGAATTAAAAGAAAATGTACAACCCATTTTCAAGAAGAAAAGGAATGTATCATTTGCAGCACTAGAAAAAATAGACCAAGAGTTGGATAGACTCGTGAAAACCAGTATATTGACAAAGGTAGAATATAGTCAATGGGCCGCACCTACGGTTTACGTGAAAAAGAAATCGGGTGAGAACTAGTATGCGCTGATTTCTCGACGGGATTGAATGCTGCGATTACGGATTATCACTATCCTCTCCCTAGTCCAGAGGAATTTTCACAAAGTTGAACGAAGGTAAATTTTTCTCAAAGATAGAATTCAGCGATGCATACCTACAAGTATCAGTAGATGAGGAAAGCTCGAAGTTGTTGTGCATAAACACACATAAAGGGTTATATAAGTTCCAAAGATTACCATTCGGGATCAAGGTCGCGCTGGCAATATTTCAGCAAATAATGGATACTATGCTCGGCGGACTGGATTTCACGATTGCATACCTTGATGACATCCTGATAAATAGCAAAAATATTGAACAACACTGGGAACACGTTCAAGAGGTTTTCAGGCGAATACAAAACAACGGGTTTAAGGTAAAAGAAAATAAATGTGACTTCTTTATGAAGGAAATAAAATATCTGGGCCATATTATTGACGAAGAAGGAAGACAACCAGACCCAGAAAGGCCAACGGGAATAAAAAAAAATGCCGACTCCAAAAAATTTAGCAGAATTACAAAGCTTCTTGGGCTTAGTAAATTATTACCAAGAATTTATTCCAAACATGCACAAATTACGCGCACCCCTAAACGAACTGTTGAAGAAGGAAAAAGTTTTGGAGTGGACAGATGAATGTCAGAAAACGTTCGACAAAATCATTAAGACGCTAACAGCAGATTTATTTTTTAGCGCATTATGACCCAAAATTAGAAATAATAGTCGCGAGTCATGCGAGTGCCTATGGTTTTGGGGCATGTATACTTCATAAAATGCGGGATGGGACACTAAAACCCATCGCGCATACGTCAAGAACTTTGCTACCAGTCGAACAAAATTACTCACAAATCGAAAAAGAGGTCTGCGGTTACGAGATTCCACAGATACATTTACGGTAGATTTTTCACCTTGCAGACGGACCACAAGCCGTTATTGACAATATTTGGACCAAAGAAAGGTTTACCTGGCTACACTGCTAATAGATTGCTAAGATGGGGTACAATTTTATTGAACTACAACTTTAAATTGGAGTATCTTCCATCAAACAAAATCGGGTATGCAGATGGTCATTCGAGACTAATACCAAAGAAAACGAAGCTGTTAGAAGATTCCGTAATTGCAGCTATACGACATGAGGAAGATATTAGAACATCATTATGTAGTACAATTCGAAACCTCCCCGTCACATTACAGGAAATAAGAAATGAAGCAGTGAATGGCGAATTTATTAAGCAAACAAAAACAAAAATAGCAGAAAAAGATAAACATGTATCAGACAGTTTTTCGTTGTGTGATAATGTTCTACTATATAATGAAAGGGTAGTAATCCCGAAAACGCTACAAAGGCGAATACCCACGGATTTCCACATGGGCCATCAAGGAAAGAACAGAAAGAAATCTTTAATGCGAAGTTACGTATATTGGCAAAACATGGATCAAGATATCACACATATGGTGGACAAATGCAAGGGTTGTTCCTTAGCAGCCAAAGCACCGCCGATCATCCAAAAGCAATGGCCGGAGACAGATCGACCGTGGTCGAGAATACATGTAGATTACGCCGGTCCATTAGATGTTTTATACTATTTGATTGTAGTAGACAGTTACAGTAAATGGCCAGAAGTTTTTCGTTGTAGAAAACCTACTTCTGAGACTACTATAAATTGCCTTCACGAGCTGTTTGCTCATTTCGGAGTGGTTGATTGTCGAGTCACCGATAATGGGACACAATTCACATCTACGGATTTTCAAGAATTTTGTGAAACTTTTCAAGTTAAACACATCAAATCCCCGCCATATCACCCAAGATCAAACGGACAAGCGGAGAGATTTGTAGATACACTATAAAGAGCACTAAGGATAGCTTATGACGTACCAACAGAAAAGGCTTTACAACAATTCTTACAAGTATATCGAATTACACCGAACAGTACTACGCCATCGACATTATCGCCGGCGGAAGTGATGTTCGCGCGAAAAATTAGATCGGTATTCGACAAATTACTACCAAAACAGACAAAGCAATCAACAACGTTGTACGTACCAAAAAGAAAATTTAACCCAGGGGAGAAAGTTTTTTCAAAATGTACAGAAACAATATATCCTACTGGGAGCAAGGTAAAATAGAGAAACGGATCGGGAAAATGATTTACATAATTCAGGGTCCGAAGTTCTCGCATAAAAAGCATTTAAATCAAATAAGAAAGAGGCTGTTAGAGGATTCTAACGGTCTACCTCAGGCAGAGGAAGAAGTGATGGATACGATATTCGACACATTCGATATGCAAAGGCCTCAAACAATATCAGAACAGCGAAAATCGACCAGTAAAAGAAAATTTACAGAGCCTTTGATGATAAATCCAAAGAGATAAAAATATTTAAGACCCCTGCGAGGCAAAAGCATTGGGAGGGGGTGTTATGGGATCTTACCTGTAACGACAATGAACGCTTCCTGACACTATAAAGACTGCGCCTCTCAAGAGAGACGATAGAAGAACGAAGTTTAACGAGTCGAAACAATAGTAGTTCACTCTAAACCAGACTGACAGTCATACTAACACCTTCAACTTCTTGTATTATTATTCTGTTTAATATATCTTTGTTTTTCCTACTCTTTTCTTCGTGTTGTTCTTTCTTGGTCCTAACGTTGGACCATAACTGTGATGCGAGGATATTGGACCATAACATATATTTTGCTTATCTTTTTTCCCATTTGGTACTTACGTGTTGAGCAAAACATCTAATCTTTTTTTGAATGCTGAATTTACCTAAAACTTTTAGCTATCTGGAATAACATTTTCGCTTCAGCGGATCCTCATCATGGAAAACTCTTTGAAGTTGACTAAATACACAACATATAAATGAGGCTTGAAAGAATAGATGATAAAAAAATTTCTGATTATCAAGAAATAATTCGATAGTCAAAAAAAAGAAAAATGATATCATTGTCATATTCTCTCTTTAGGAAATGCAAATAAATTCAGACGGCAATGCATCGATGAACATATCGTAGATATTCTTCGATATTTAAGCATTTTAACATCATTCACTCATTGCCAAAATGCATGTATGTAAGACAAACAAATCTGTTTAAATAGATTTTATTCGCAAATAATACATCCATTTACAAATTCGAGAGTACTTCCAAATTAGCTATAACTTTGCTACAACTGTATGTAAACAAACCACTACTTATGTTTTATGCGCATAAAAGTACGTATGTGTGTATATATCTGTGTAGGATGACTACTGAAATAACATATTTATATGTATACATGTAAGTAATGCGTATTGTTGTACTAACCGATACACTAGAGACAATTGTGTCTCTGATAAGGTTACCCAGTACAGCTGTTCTGATTCCCACTTCGAATTTGTCATTCTTCTGACATTTGTTCGTTCGAATATCTAATGTTTGTTTTTGTCATCACGTTTCAACTGATTCGGTCTTCAGATTCCATACCTG
Source organism: Acanthosepion esculentum (assembly GCA_964036315.1). Classification (NCBI taxonomy): domain Eukaryota; kingdom Metazoa; phylum Mollusca; class Cephalopoda; order Sepiida; family Sepiidae; genus Acanthosepion; species Acanthosepion esculentum. Next base: position 63,817,014 of record OZ038489.1, on the reverse strand, counting down.
TACATTACATTTGTTTTTTATTTTTTTTTTCATTTTGGTACGAGATCTGGATATAAACGATTCTTGCATATAAAAGCAGACGCGGGTTCAATTTTGTCCTAAAAATTAACTACAAATTAAGACAGACCGGAGATTTAAACGTCAGCTTTAGTTTAACAAAAATGTTCTTAATTTTTTCGTCCACTGACAATGCGAGTTTCTCTGTTTTTACCCTGTTTTACATTGGGTTGACACACAGACAGATGCGGGATTAAGTTATTACTGAGGCAGGAGGAAAAAAATCGCATGAAATAATACATTTCGTGCTTGTATTTGGTCTGTATATATATATATATATATATATATATATATATATATATATATATATGTGTGTGTGTGTGTGTGTGTGTGTGTGTGTGTGTGTGTATATATATATATATATATATATATATATATAAACCTAACCTGAACAAAATAAACTATGAAATCTCCACAAATATCCTTAAATGCCTATAATTGGTAACAGAAGCCATTGGTCCATACCAACGGCTTTCCATACTCAATCAATACTCATCGGATTCACTCTCGCGTGGTCATGTGTGACGTCATGAGCTGTTGTGCGAGTTTAGCTTTCAACGTCTTATATGCACGTCTTTATCGTTGCTTGGAAATCATCCATGTAAACAAAAACAGACTATCATCAATTTCTTGTTCGTGTATTACTTAATATATTGTGTAATTGTCATCTTTGATAATGGCTTATGTAAGCCGAAAGCTTAGATTGGATTAAAAAATATGTATCAATATTGTGATTTTCTTTCATTGTTTAATGATAATGTTATTAAGCTTATCAGACGATATGAAAAGAACTTACATAAAATATATAGACAAGACTTATCTATATTATTTAATGAAACATGTATGAATATATATATATATATATATATATATATATATATATATATATATATATATATATATATATATATATATATATATATATATATATATGGTAAATCTTCGCGCGTGTACGTTGTATATTTTTTATTTTGTCGACTACACAGTATAGTAGGGGAAGTTGGTCACAGCCTGCGAGAAAAAGACCACCATTTTAGAGTGTTTAGGTGTCAATCTGAAAACAGTGGAGAAGATTCAGAAAGAGTTGGATGATATATTCAGTCAACATTATGTTTGAAATGATAACTAGTGATGGCGAAGTTATGCCTCCATTTATTTTCATACTGAGCCTCAGATTCAACATGGTAATAAAAACAATAACAAATATATATATATATATATATATATATATATATATATATATATATATATATATATATACATATATATATATATGTAAAAGACAATACGAAAACTGTAATAGTTGCCGACGCGTTTCGTCCGATGTGGACTCAAGGCGAAACGAAATGAATTTATTAAACAAAGTAACTAATAATAAAAAACAAAATGTCCTTAGCAACTGGAAGAATTTAGAGAATGCTATTTTCATACTGTTAACTGAAATTATGTCAATTACTGTCACGTGTGGAGATATTGTTTTTATTTCTGTGTTGATGGATTAAACCATTTTCTTTTGATTTCTTGATACTGTTGTGTACGTTTGTTTGGGAGAGTAGTAATTCTATTAAGAAAGGTGAAATAGGGAAGAGGCCTGGGCGTAGATTAATATTTGGGTAATATTCAATGGCGGCACTCTTGAGGATTTTCCTTCTGAGTGAGTTATTTTCTTTTTTTATGAGTGTTGTATTTTTAAAATCAAAATATGGATGAATTTATTTCTATGTATGACTAGTGCATTAGCTAAGTTGTTTTTTGTGAGGTCTCGTTTGTGTTCATAAATGCTTTTTTTAAAATTTCTACTTGTTTCTCCATTATATTGGGAGGAACAGTTTTGGCAATTTATTTTATATATTGTCTCTTTTTCTACAGGTTAACTCTGAGAAATTTTCCATATATATATATATATATGGAACGTTATAAAAAACATGCGCACCGTGACCGGCCATCAGTTATAAGCCAGACAGCTGTGAGAAGGATGGAAGTGTCTAGAGATCTCGTTCGGGGCGGTTTGCTTTACGACTTCAAAGTGGTCTTATCAGCAGCTGCATCAAGTCGCCGCATATGTCAAGCGTTTGGGGATAGTGCTGTGGATGAACGTACTGCAAGGCGTTGGTTTCGAAAATTCAAGTCGGGAGTTTTGTCTCTCCATGATGAGCCTCGCAGTGGACGACCGCAGATCTTGAATGACGGAGTCCTGAAGGAAGCCATTGAAAAAGACAGTAGTCTAACGTGTGGTGAACTTCCGATGAAACAGCTAGACTTCACCTGCACCGCCTAGGTAAGACGTGAAAACTGAGCAAGTGGGTTCCACAAACGATGTTGGAGGTCCACAAGGGACAGCGAGTGGCAGTCTGCGTATCGCTGCTTTCTCGCCACCGTACCGCATCCTTATTCAATCGAGTGCTTACCAGTGATGAAAAGTGGGTTCTGTACGAAACTTCCAAGCGTTCCAGACAATGGTTGTCTCCTCAGGATGCTGTCCCTCACACCGCAAGACCACCTATACACCCACGCAAGATTATGCTTTGTGTCTGGTGGACAGATCGTCAAGTGGTTCATTATGAACTGCTACCAACGAGCCAAACGGTCACTGGAGACCTATACTCGCAGCAATTGAAACGTGTGCAACAGGCATTGCGCCAGAAGGAGCCAGCACTGGTGAATTGCACAAGTGTGTTTTTCCTCCATGACAACGCCAGGCCGCATGTCGCGCGAGTGGTCAGGAATATCATACAGCAACTTGGGTGGGAGACTTTGTGCCATCCACCTTATTCACCTGACCTTGCGCCATCCGATTACCACCCCTTCCACTCCCTGGATAATCATCTTCGTGGGAAATCCTTCACCAATGAAGCAGACTTGCGCAAAGCCCTCACGGACTTATTTACGTCACTCCCCCTCTCCGAGTTATACCGCAAAGGCATTGAACAGCTGGGGACACGTTTGCAGAAGGTGCTGGGTGCCGATGTTGATTACTTCGAAGACTAAATATAAGTTACACATACTGTGAAGCGTTTTCTTTTTTTCCTTTAAAAACGGACAGAACGTTTTTGGTTACCTTATATATATATATATATATATATATATATATATATATATATATATATATATATATATATATATATATATATACCATTTTAAGCATTTTACCCCAAGCAAGATAGGAGTGCCACTAGCGCGCAGGGCGTTACAGAGAGTGAAATTGAGAGAAAAGAGTGGGTGTAGTTAATTGTGAAAAGTAAAAAAGTACAGGGATCAAGGCAACAGAAGATAGCGATTGACGTTGCATTTCAATTTAAAAAAGATTGTAGTTATCAGGGAAGCAAGTGAGAGGAAGGGAGTTCCAATAACAGGAAATGCGAGGAAAGAAACTGTTGGAGTAGAAGTGGCGGTTACATTTAATTGTTTCAACAGTAAATGTGTGGGACCTAGATGCCAATCTAGTAGCACGTTTAAATTCATGTAGTCGAGATAGCAGGAAAAAGACTCGTCAGAACAGTAGCCATGAAAATATTTGTAGAAAAGACAGAGGGAAGCTCGAAATGAACTGCATGGGCACCAGATCTGATGTGGCAGCAATAATCAATGTAAGGACGAATGGTAGATTTGTAGATGTGTAAGATAGACTCTGACAAGAAATAACTTCTGGCACGACTCAGTAGATGCAGCTATTGATTCAATGTAGTTGTTCCACTTTAAGTCAGTTGAAAACGTGAGGCTAAGAAGGCGCAGTGAGATACTCTCACGGAGACGAGCATCAGTTATGCTGATGGCGGGTAGGGACGTTTCTCTATGGTGGTTAAATGAGAGCAGTTTCGATTTGGAGGCATTGAAATTTACAAGCTATTTCTTGTCCCAGTTAATCATTGATTGGAGGTCCTTTTCGAGAGCAGCGGCCAGGTTCACTTTGTCGGTTTACTATTAGGACAGCAGTAAATGGTAGTGTCGTCTGCATAGATGCCTACTTAGGACCTAATGACATCAGGGAGATCATTGATGAAGATGAGAAACCGCGTAGAACCAAGTATAGAGCCTTGGGGAACAACCGCGTTAGTACAAAAGGAACTGGAAGAAAGCTCGTTCAGGACAACCTTCATTTCCTGATTAGATAGGGATGATTGGATTAAATCAAGTAAACGTCCTGTAATACCGTGGCCTAGAAGCTTACGTAGAAGACCAGAATAAGCTGAAGTGATTACAACATCCCTAATAAGTACTGATTGCAAAGTCCGGCCTCCTTAATCTGGCATCTTTAGGCCAGTTAACTGAAAGTGTCGGTTTACAGAAATTACACTTAAAGAAAAAAAAGAATTATGTAAACATAATATTGCCAATTGCTTCCAATATATATATTGCTGCGTTATCAAAAGTAGAATAAAGTGAAATACATGAAATGCAACAATCATTAATACTTCTAAAAAACGTCTTTGTTTCATGCAATGCAAAGGCTAAAAAAGCCTAAAACCAAAAAATAATATATACTTACTATCCTGAATTGGTAAATATGCAGCTACATAAAAGAAATTAGCAAAACCGTATCACCAAAACACTCTGCTGTTGTCGGCTGCTGCGGAAAATTGTAAATAATGTGTCGTGCTGCCGTCTGACCCCTGCAGAATCGGATTAAAAAGGTCAAACTATAATCTTCAGTATATTACTGCTGATATAAATTCACTTGTTTTTTCTGTTCACAAAATCATTAACAGTTTATACAAGCTCGCACCTAATTTTGGATCAACAACCCGCTTATACAAATCAAGTTTGTGGTGGCCGCATTCAAATTCGCATAAATAAACGCTCATAGGAAAATCAATGAATGCACACTTTCTAAATGATAACGTTATCTATATTATTATAAAACCGCATGTATTGATTACTTCATGCAAAAAGTATTTTATTTCAAGTAACTGCTATCTGAAATTTAGACAAATGGAATAATGAAAATAAAATTATTTCTATATTTTATTAATGCAATGCTATCAGCCTGATTCTTAAAGTAACAACAGATACGCAGTCACTTATTTTTTTAAGCTAACTGGGTGGCTGAAGTTTCAAAATGATAATTTGAATAATTCATTTAATGGAACAATTTTTCGCTTCAATTTATTGTTTAAAAGAAATTCATTTTAACACAAATTTTTTGTTCTCACATATTTTTTAATAATGGTTTGGATGTCTTTGTCTTGAATTTTCAAAATCAGCGTTGGTTTTTACAGATTTAATTTCCGAATGGCAAGGAACTGGTACAATTTTCTTATTCTTAAATATGTTTGCTTTCTTCTCATATATGTAATTATTCCCATGGGCACAACAGACAGCCGGTCCCAATCTCTATTGTGACTTATTGGTTGTTTAATTTCTTTTGAAGAATAACAATGGGGAATAAATGTTTGACACATGGATAAGTTGATATGTTTTTAAAAGAAGATGTGTTAAATTTGTTAACGCTGATAATTGTATATAAAAAATCAATATCATCTGCTCCGTTTTATTTGGAACCAAGTTTTAAAATCTAATATTTTTATCCGTATGGCTGCATTGACGGGGACTAGTTCACAAATTTGTTTCAAAATCTTCAGTACAAAAGAAACAAGCACTTTAAGGTTAACATAACAAGTAGTAAAAAACTGTACACGACTAATAAACCAGATTTGTTTCTTTATTCAAGTTTGCTTCTGAGAAATCTGCAAAACTAAAGCTATCAGGAAATCTGCTTGTTTCTTATCTGAAGAAACTTTGGTTGAGTTTTCTAATTCGAAATATATTTAAGCACTAACTTGAAGAGAGAACAACATTTACTTATACCTCGAAGCGCTTGTTTTCATCTAAAATAACTATAAGTACATCTATTTATGAATCTTATGGAGATTTTCTAAGTAATCAGTGTAAATTACGAATACAAAAAGTGAACGTCATTGTCGACTTGAATCGATAAATCGGTGACCCAGATGGATGGCAAACATCCATAGCTATATTTATTTTATTTGATTGTTTATCAAACTTTATGTTATAAGATTTCCTTCATCTTTGGAACTAAAATGTTTTTATGAGACGCCGCTGAGTATTGAAAGTGGAATTTATAGCATTATAAACTTCAAATACAATTTCTAAATCAATGCGTTTATGTTTGTTTGTATTGTCAAATAACAGGGTAAGGGAGAATTACTTTTCATTTCTAGGACATTTTGTCCAATGAAATCATGTCAACAATTCTTAAGTATCGGCCAACTAGAGTGAGAAATGATTGTCCCTTGCCAAAACTAATAGATTTATTCGTAACTTCGTAAACTAGATTTTGCTTATGTCTGCATTGCAGTAATCTCGCGTTACACTTGAGGTCTTCTCAGGTCATTTGTACTGTTAAAAAGACAGAGTAAAACCGACGCAACCCAAACATCACAAAAATTGAAAAGAAATCAAAATTGATGGGTTTTAGGATGCGCTTCAGATTTTCCTATTCCCGCTACTTATGGATTGTGTCAATGCAAGTGTGCTTTATTTAGATATTGTCTATACTGCTTGTATATTGTTTAAAATGGAATGTCGTTATCTCTCATCATATAATGTATATACTTGTCAGTCCAATTACAAGACGATAAATAAGTTCAGTCAAAATAAAAGAAATATTGTGTTGCTTTTTTTTTGCTCGTAAAATCAATGGCATCTGTACTTTATCAAATACTCCATGTTTTTATACACTCATCGTCTTTGGTAATTTACACCGAGTTTAGATTTAGAATGGAAGGCTAGAAATATTTACGACAATGATGATGGTGACGATAATATTGATGCATATGGTTACCAGTCTTTAGACTTCTCAATTAGAGTTTTGAAATACTGGATACAGACGATCCTGACTCCTGTAGATTTTATTTCTTTTTATTATCTGTGAAATGCGATGTCTTCTGGAGGTGGGGAGGTATAGTCATTTGTCTTCTCTGCGATTGATTGACATCCAAAGCTAGAAAGTTCAGTCTACCATGCTCGGAGAGTGGGTGGGAAGAAATGAATTCATACTTTTTCCAAGGATATTTGTGCGAAAGTAAATGCAAATAAGATTAGCCTGAAATTTGAATTCATTCGCCATTTATACTTTTAGTCCCGATATCCATTACACCACCTACATCGATGACATTATATCTATAAAACATGAAAAATATTTTGAAAATTCCATTCTAGTCAGATGAACACTTGCAGTTAGATAAGGAGGTTGAAGTTATCTACCCTTATTTTTTTTTTGTTTTTATTGTTGTTATGAGGGCTTACTGTCGTGTTGTACCTAATAAATAAAAATAAGTCACTGCATGTGTTAATACGGTACATGTGTCTATTTCCTTCTTGCTTTGATCATCCTGTCTGGAATATGAAATTGAATACCTACATTCACACAAAACAAGGTATGTCTATATTTGCTATCTAACTTGATGCGTAAATTTCTAGCAAAATAAACGTAAGCGTATATTAATAGAATAACGAATCCGTAAGATTTCAGCGTGTAAAGTGCGAAGTTTATAGATCAAGAGGCAAACCACTGAATTTTTGGATTAAATAAAATAATAGTTGTTATTCCTCATGGTTATAAACATTATATTTAGTGGGTACACGTGTCTGAATTGACTTTCTTGTTATTTTAAAAAGGGTAATTAAAAAGGGTAATTAAAAAGGTAATTAAAAGGGGTAATTAAAAAGGGTAATTAATATCAACTTGTGTCAATGTAACACTATTTGGGTTGCTGGTAATTAATAATCAAAATGGCGACTTAAAATATCACTGAAAAAGAAATAATAATGAATAAGCATGAAAAGGGTTAACCAATATCGGGAAAAATATGTTGATAGTAAGATTGTTCCCAGAGAATCGAAATATGTACAATGGACCAAATGACCGCTTGAAAGCGATTCTCAGTTTGTGCAAACAAATCAGCTGTTGACAACCAGTGCGTGAATTTGACAAGAGAAGCACTGCCTTAAAAGTAAATGAATTCATTTCGCGGGATGTCAGAATGAAAAACAATGAATTGAACACCTGTAGTTGAGCAATTGTCGCCATAATGAGAGTTGAAAAAATTTCTTTGGGTGTCTCTTGGGTCAGAGGTGAGAAAGCCAAATATGGTATCTATTCACCTATGAGAAAATTATATTTGAAACCATATTTTTTTATCAATCTCCGACCGAATGTTGGAAGTGACAGGCGCAGAAAAGCGATCAAGGAAGGATGAGGGGCTGTCTGCACTCATTGGGTAGCAGGCACAGAGGAGACATTAAGGAGGTTGAGGTCACGCCCACTGTGGAGCAATGGTGAGAGGTGGCACTAAGAGAAGGTGGAGACAGCTCGGCGGAGCGATGTAGGCAACCACCGCCCCCCCCCCAAAGATGGAGAATTCCTCCAAATTATGAAATTTTTATTGCTCAAGAACAAAAATAATAGACTTTTGTTAAAAATCAGGGTATTCCCCGAAACCCAGCCTACATCTTGCCGCTCACCGGTTTCTAGTTGGAGTTCATAAAAATTAATGCGCGAAAGCCATTCGGACAGGGTTAGTTCAGAGTGAGACACGGTCAGTGCAGAGTCAGAGTTGCGAGCTGACAAGGGAAGCGACGAAGGTCGCTGAGAGATTCCACACTTCCTGCCAAACACAAGAACCTCCGATTTCAGCCTTGAGCCAAACTTAACAAAACAGTAAATTTCGATAACTCTGCAAGCCCAAAACTTCACAGCTTACCCAAGTGATGCGTCCGATTTAGGAACGGATTGGGTCGACAAACACCAGTATGCGAACACAACAACTAACGAACCCTTTTACGCAGAAATGATAAAAAATAGTAATTATTTTTTATATATATTTCGAGTGCTGTTTTTTTTTAAATTTTATTACACAACTTCGCTCGACTTGGACCAGCTCAACACCTGCGACGAATCGATCTTTAGAAAAGCTTTTTTATGTTCTACATGAATAATCTCCGTGTTTTCACTGACCTAATTTCCAATGCCTTGAACGAGAGGATAATAGCAAAGAAAAACATTCGCTTTAGATGATTGAAGAAGCGAATTAGTTTAATACCATAGACCGTAGAAACATAAATACCAGAGAAAAGATGAAAATCTATAGCACATTTTGCCGTTTCTCATATTCACTGCAAATCTCTGCAACAAGAGAACCGCTCTAAGAATGGCCGATATGCTGATTTCGACACTTATCAGGCGTCAGATGTTGATGACAATGCTACATGGCTAGATTTAATACTACAAGTACAGGAAACACAGCACACACAAAACATTTCGCCTATATATATTTGCATGAACCTGTAGAGATAATAAGCATTGTAACATTCGGTATTGAGTGTGTGTGTTTTTTTTGTTTTTGTTTATTTACACTATTTATATCTGAACTATTCTCTTCATCTTTGGTATTGTTATCACGACTTTTTAGCCGTTGTGCTCTTCGGGCTTCTTCAGATATATATCGATCTGCGTAACCTACAGAGAATTGTGAACTTAACTTTTTATTTAATCTACGATAGTAGACAGTTCCCGTTCCATCGCTCATGTCTAGGGATATCGTTTAGTTTTTCTTTTTATTTAGTACGACTCTGTTGTTGCTCGCCCGTTTCCACAGCGTGCAAGTACACACTGCCCGACCCAGGGATTGACTCAAAATCACTGTTACCAAATTCATAAACTAACGCTTTAATGCACTAATCCCGTCGAAAACTTTGACAACAGAGATGAGGACAATAATCCGAATATAAATAGTATAAATAATGATAACTCCTTATCTCAGAAATTCAGACAATTTATTTTTGTTTTTGTTTATTTAGATATTCACTCTCTCCCAATACTTCCCCTTGTGAAGAATAGGGCCAGAGCCTCAACGCCCTGGGGCCTGCTGCTATTGTTTCTGCAGCAAGTAGTGTGTCAGAAGGCTAGAGAACTCAATCTAGCCTACTATTTAACACTCAGCTGCTGAGTGAGGAAGAGATGGCTATCATACCTCCTTCTCGGGTATTTGTGTGAAAGTGCACGCAACGGAATCGGTGGGAATTGGAACCCAGCACGTTGACGCCACTTTCCGCGCCGATATATTACACGCACATCCTTTATAAATACTATCATTGGAGCATATGTGTAACAACAGTGAAATAACGTGAATAAATGCTCAAAATATGAAAGAAAATGTTACATGTTACCTTTGTCCATGAATGAACTCTTTAAAAACAGTTCATGATTTCGTATATATTGGAACACATAATTCGCTTGAGACAGACCTGCCAGGCATTTATGCGTGCCCGTACTCGTTCGCACGTTAAATGTAATTCTTTGGTTTATTTCACTGAACTGACAAGCTGTAAAAATATTAACTAACTTGCTTGCATTTGACATTCCCCGTCTACGAAATTAAATAAACTAAGATTTCTGGAAGTTAATTAATCGTGTGCGAGCCATTTGATGCCAAATAAACAAAGGTTCTTGTTAAATGTTCAACCTGTTTTGTTGTTTCATTCTTTCGGTATTTTCAATGAATATAATGAACGGCAAAATGTTCTATAGATTTGTTGGTTGGTGGGTTTTGTTTAGCGGCTTATCAAAACCTCTATGGGTCATTTAATGCCGAAATTTAAATATTTTGTACGCAATTATTTTTGTTGGGGAGATAGTAATGGTTTTAGCGATACAAGTTTAATAATTAATCCGTAGCTGGGGAAGAATATCTATTGAGTTGTATCTTTTCTCTTCTTTTCACGTTTATAATGTATGTGGTGTTAAACTAATTCGATTCTTCAGTCTCTTGTCATGGAAGGTTCGTTGAAGACACTAAACATTTAGGGCGATGAAAACATGTAAGTTATTTCTACTCTGACACGATGAAAATTTGAGACCAGATGTAAATTACCAACAATATAGGATTGTACTATATTTAGTACTTAGACTTGACATTATTAATGTATCATTACATACTAATGCCTGTTGTCTGCGGTATTCTTTTGTCTTATTATTCTATCATTGTACGCTGTTATATAAGAGCAAGGTATACTGAAAACACCATTTCCAAATCACATTAATGATTCTTGTTAAATCTTTCAGCATAGGAATTGATAAGTTACATTGGAACATATTTTTCTAATGCTGTTTCTTTCGATATTTTCTGGAAGTGGACAAATATAGTTCCTTCTGATATAATCGCTGTTAATTGCTTCAAGTGAACATAATTTATTTACATAATAAGGGATATCTTTTCGGGGTGTTCTGCTTCCTCTTGTGGTTTTATAGATAATCCAAAATGTCTTAGCTGAAATAAATTGCTCAAACATTTAAATCGTTATCTCACATCATATACTGCATTTTCGCAATATTTGGTCATTCAGCCCATAAATGGTTCATGTGCTTTGCAGTTTCTACATAATCGATGAAACAATAATCTATTGTTAAAGGAATGGCAGGCGTTGTTTTGACACGATTGCCATCTGAAGTAGAACATTCTCTTTTAATAAGGTTATATAAACCCATCCCTACAAAAGATTGATAACACTTATTAATATAACATGGTAATGTATTTATCGATAATTTTATTAGAAAGAATAATGCTTAATATGATTACTTTTGAGAAATTAGTAAGTCATTATTATTTCGTAAACATTCGCCAATAATTGTAATTATAAACTATAAGATTTAACGATTATTGCTGAATGAGTCTATCAAGCTTTAGATAAGAGTGGAGAAGCTCGAGCTGTTGCTTTGCATATCTCGAAGGCATTTGGCAGGGCGTGGCATACCGATCCTTTTCACAAGTTGAAATTTAATGGTATTTCTGAAGGTAATTTTGAACCGATTCACACTTTCTTATCAAATCGCGAAATTAAAGTTGTCGTGAATAGCCACTCTTTAAGATGTTTTAATGCAGCTGTCCCCCAGGGCTTTATCCTTGGGCGTAGATTGTTCTTAATTTGTTATCAACGAATTTCCTTATGGCGTCAGTTCTGAACTCGGTATCTATGCTGATGACAAAACTGTTTACTCCTGTCTTAATGGTAAGTCTGATCGGTTCGATAAGATCAAATTGGCAGCTAATTGTTAAAATGACCTACATTCTTTTGTTAACTGGGATAAGGAATGGCGTGTTAATTTTAACGCCTCCAAAATAAAACTACTCTTTATTAATGGTCTGAAAGAACCCTTTCTTCTTTCCATCAGCATGACTGATGCTAACCTCCAGGAGAGTGACTAGTTGTGCCTTCTTTGACTAACACTTTCCGCTGGCTTGAAGTGGAAAAATTAAAGCCAATCAATTGCTAGGTTTGCTAATAGGAAAGTTGATTCACTGTCGTGCTAAATAATTTTTCTAGCCCGAATCTATCTTACATATTTAAAAGTCTGCCATTCGTCTAAGCCTCGAATATTGCTGTCATATATGGTCTGGTGTTCCTGCTATATATTTTGAGATCCTTGATAAAATCCGAAGAAAATCATTCCCTCTACCTTTTCCATAAATGCTTCCAACAGATTTTTTCTGGCATGTGGAACTCTCTTTCGGTTTCTTGCTTTGCAGTCAACTTTGATCTTCAAAATTTAAATGCAATGTCAATCGTTATCGTCTTTCTTCTTAATACCTTTTCTTTTATTGTTCTCGTTTCTTAATAATGTTTTTCTATTTCATAAATTATTTTACACTCAGTAACTCTCTGTGTCTTAGTGGTTTTGTTGTTTTGCTTGGAATCAAATGATTAAAAAAAATTGCAAAGTGAAGATTTAATTGAAATATGTTGAAAAATGCACAAGCTTTCGTCTCAAATCAGGAGATATGAAATTTAAGCAAAATATTTTGTTTGGATAATTCGAAGGAATTCATTTCAACTGTGTTCTCTTGCTGTAGAGCATTTACTTTCATTACTTGTTATAATGTTTTCCAAATACAAAGCATTTCCGTTGCGTTTAAGTAGCGACGAGTCGCTCAATGAAATCAAGCTATACAACAAAGCAATTACCATAACTAAGATATGGTTAATGATTTTCGACGCTTAATTTTGGAATGTTTACCTGTTGGTTGTTTCCGGCGTTCATTATTCTCAAGTATTTTCGCTGTCGATAAACTTCATATTTTCTGCGTTTGAGGCGCACTTAATCATGTGAAGAAAATTTACGCTCTTCATTATTATCATCAGTTAGCCAACATATGCTAATAAACATAATTTTGAATGCCTCTTGATATGACAGCTGCCATAATTGGATCTAAATTGATCTTAATGAATTTAAAGCTAAACGCTCATATTGCCACGTAATGATAAAACAGAGTTAAGATTTTGGCCAACCCAAATGTTTCTGTCGATGTTTAAAATGAATCCTCTTTACTTCTTGGTTAATTAATATAGAAAAAAAAAGATTGTTTTTCTTAGGAGCAAATGACTGAAACTTTAGGACGAAATCAAATGTCAAGTTAACAAAGAAAATCACATATTTCTATATAAAAGCACTCACTCAAAATCTGAAAAATATACTGGCGGTGAGCCATAATCTCTAAATGTTTCATAGAGGAAAATGAATAACATGTATTTACAATGGTTACTAAAATATACAATGATTATTCAAAAAGCTTCAAAATCATATGCTTCATAGAACACAAAAATAAAGCAAGTGAAATTGAGCAATACTTGTTTTAAAGATGCGCAATATATAACATCAAAATTATCAATAATAAATGTTCCGTATTCTTATATTACTGTCCACTTTTATTTTATTTAACTCATTTGTCTTACGGGAAAGACAAAATCGAACGCAGGGGAAACAGCATATGTAAATGCCAAAAAATAGCATAAAAATTAATCAAGAAGAAAACTGAATTTATGACAGCATCTCATAGGTAATAAATAGTCCTGGACTCTGGCTTAAAACCAACTATCAATAAACACACGTCTCTCTCTCTCTCTCTCTCTCTCTCTATATATATATATATATATATATATATATATATATATATATATATATATATATATATATATATGAGAGAGAGAGAGAGAGAGAGAGAATGAGAGAGGAGGCAAAGAAAGTCTGCTGGTCGATTTGTTGATGTATTTCCTATTGTTGCCAAAAGTCAATGTTCAAGACATCGCTGAACCCAGTTTTTACATGATTTTAAAGGCGGGTTCATCCTGTAGTTCTAATATTAAATTCTTAGAATATTCCGTCCTGTTGGAATTTTATTTGGTATTTAGTCAGCAAAAATACTTCTGTACAACGAATTTGTTTCCAGCTGCCTTCTATCTTAAGAACAAAGCATTGTCGTTTTGATACCATGAGATGAGATTTTATCTTTTTTATTGTCAATCTTAATAGAAGAAAATAACACATTTCAATAATCGAGTGTACTTCACACTAGCGGAATGACGAAGTGACAGATAAAGGCGTTAATCTGGGAATATGGTTTGAGCAAGTCTTATTCTTTTCTTCAAGCATCAAAGAATTTTGGGCAAGATATCTGGCACTTGCAAAAGGCATATCGATGCGATTTTGCACGTTTCCCAATAATGTAGCGCTACCGAAATTCAAAATCGTTATGCTCTGTCCGTTTTCATCACTGATTATAACGCTATATTGCACCTCTACATGAGTGTTAAATAAGTATATTGTATATAAAAAAATATGCAATTCTTCTTCTATGTGTCGTGTCTCTTCAGGGCATAAGCGACCATGGCTCTCCACAATTTTGTCTATATGTTATCACTCTTAAACCATGTTCCATTTACTCAAGGTAAGTTATGCGTTGTTTTCGTCTGAGTACTGTTCCTTTTCCTCATGTGAGCTACAACGTTCAAATGTCTCTTCCTAATTTTAAATATACAGTGTGTGATGGGTAAATTTTCGCCATTTTATTTTTTTTTGAGGCGCGTTTTTTGTTTTTGATTTTGTCGACTGCACAATATAGTAAGGTCAGTTGGGCATCGTCTATGAGACAAAGAGAACCATGACGCTATTCAATCCGCCAAAAACTTGGAAATGTCCTGTTGTACTAACTCCCAAGACTGCAAACCCCTTAATTATTATGTGTTGGGCGCAGTTGAGCGAAAAACCAACAAAACTTCTTGTAACATCAAAGATGAACTGAAAGAAAGGATTATAGAAGCATTCACCAACATAAAAGAGGAATTCGTCCAGAAGAAGTGCAGGAGATTCCGGAGTCGTCTGAAGGCCGCGGTTGAAACCAATGGCGATTTTATTGAATAAATTCACTCTTTAGTATTTCGAAATATTTTTTTGTGTAATTTCGGTAAATATATCTGTTAAAATGAGATGTCAGAGATATTTTCATTTTTGCGTAATTTAGACGACAATGTATCCATCGCACCTTGTAATTGTCCTTTTTGTTTCAGTTTTCTCTAAAAATCCGTGGTTGCCCACATATCCTGTCCATGCTATTCTCAGCATCCTTCTGTAGAATCACACTTTTGCTGCTTCACGTCTCTTCTTATTCTGTAAAGAGCTTTGCCAACATTCAATGTCATATAGGATGATTGATATTACAGAACAGTCTAGTACTCTTTTTTTTATTTCTAACGAAAGCTTTCTGTTTCATAATACTTTGCTTAACTTTTAGAAGGTATATTTCGCTAGCCTAATGTGTCTTTAGGGTCATTCCATGTCAAAACACCAGCAAAAAGTTGAAATCTGCACCCACCGACTCTGAATTACTTGAAATTTAGCACAAATGTTCCCCTTCATGAGTTAGGAAAGTGTGACAAATTATTTTGTGCTAGACTTTACCATTCCAATTTTAAGGGGGGTATAATTGTCCTAAATTAAGCCAGCGCAACGTCGCCGAATTTCAATGTATTTTTAAAAATTAAAGAAAAATGCTTCCATGCCTTCAATATTTCTGAAATTTGGTATGTAGGGCAAATAAGAAGTGTAGAATCCAAATATTTAACTAGTTTAAGCCTACAAAAATTTTATTTTGCTCACCCAAATACATGACGTCAAAATCAACAACTTTTCACCTATGTCCATCGAAAATACGTCCACTTCAATTTTCATAATATCTTTTGCATCTACAATGCCTGCTCAAGTTCACCAAAAAATTTTGTGAGGGTTTTATGTCTACTTTAGAAGATATAACCCTGCCAAGTTTAGAGCTTTTTCCTATGTTTATGCAGGATTTCCGAGAAAGATTATTATTAAAGACAATCATCCTAATGCTCCATGACCTCTAAAATGTTGATATTGTGCTAAGTAACTTTAAAACTATTCAATAAGATTGTTTTTATTAATTTAAAAAAAAATTAAATACATTTTGCAGATATTATTTTTGGTACAGATAGATTGTCTTTAAAAAGTGGTAAACACTGCCTCATGTATGATAATCAATAGTGCATAGAAAATTTGTAAATGGCACTTAACAAATGAAGTTAAAAGAAATTCTTTCTGTGTTTCTTTTAATTTTATTTTGGTTAATTATTTTCATGAAACAAAACAAGATTTGATTATTTTTATCCACAAAAAAGTCATAAGGTAAATGTGAATCTTTAAAAAATAATATTTGTAATTGGCACTTAACATATTTATATAGTTAAAGGAAATGCTTTCATTACTTTTTTTAAATTTTTATTTTTATTTTTTAAATAATTTTTCAAAATTATTTTCATGAAACAAATATTTGAATTTTGTTTCCTTCAGGAGAAAATCATAATAAAAATGAATATACAAAGAGTCTTTAAAAGATTACATTTTAAACTACACTATGCACTAAATTCTGTTGCGCAAATAGACTAAATTGTTTTGGATATAATTTTTTGCAAAGATAATTTATCCATCTTCGACAAATGACAAACTCTACCATTTGCTGTTGTAGGAACATCAACAGTGCACAGAATATTTATTAATGGTACAAAACATATATCCTTAAAATCCTCTTAATCTAGTAAAATGAATGTGATGGAAGAGCTGGGTGCATGAACTTAATCAGCAAGTCCTTATTCTCCATATCAATTTCCAGGACCAAGCCAATCCAAATTTTATTGTTGCACTTGCAACAAACATATCCTGAAACAAAAGAATTTACTGGTTTTTCTTCAGTCCCAATAGAAAAGTCATATATTAGGTCACAGTTTTCATCTTCACTACATTGTTTCATAGCTATTTGAATAAATCGATGAAAACTTCTTGTTCCTGGGACTGTGGATGCATTTTTGAATCTCAAAGTGAGACTCCTCCTCACTTCCTCAACTTCTTCTTTTCAATCAGAATGAATTCGATACCTTCAATTGCAGATTTACAATATTCAAACATAGATTCTGTGGAAAGGATTTGTTTGGTAGTTGGTCTTCGGAGACTTTCTTTTGACACCATCCTTTTCACTGTCTCACCTATGCCATCACGAGGTTGTTTACCATGACGTGTTGCAAAGAAAATCCATTTTGTATTGAGCCCAAAATCTTTCTGATGGTTTCACAAATTGGCAAAGTTCTTATAATTCTTGTATTGTACTGCACAACCATCAGTAAAATACTCAATATTTTTTATATTTGGCAAGGTAGATTTGATTACCTCAATAATTTTTTTTCTGTACCATATAAACAAATGTTACATCATGTGAGTTGTCACTTGACATAATGCAGAAACATTCACTTTGCATTGCATTTTCAAGCTTAAAGTAGAGTACCACTGGATGTAAAGTACATTGTGAAGTATTCCAATGATAACTCTGGATCTCAACTTGAACTATACATTTGTAGTTCTCGGCAAAATCTCCCAGGAACAAAATTTCACTTTCACCAATCTCTTTCCTTTGCTTTAAGTACCTTCATTGTGATTTAGCCAAGTAAAAATGAGGTGCTAATCTATTCAGTTGCAAAACAACTAAATCAATGCAAGCTTGACAGGATTCCTTTTGTGTTGTCAAAGTCGATCAGTCAGTTGTTGTCCATTTGGAAGAACTCTATTGATTCAGCATTATCAATATCTCCTTCTATGGTGTCATAAAGAAATTATTCAATCTGCCCTGATGATTTAGGACAATTTGGGCACCTATGAATCATACACTCTCTGCTACTGGTATTACAGACATTATATTTCCAATGATCTTTATATGATATATTCAGTGGTTCCAGTAATTCATATTTTGGTGGATAGTTCATACACATACAACATGTGTACCTGCACTACCAGCAAGGACACACCATTTCAGCCTTAGACTACAAAATTTTGAAAATCCCAAAGGTACTGTTGGGTTCTGTTCATTGAATGCTCTGACGATCTTAAGTAGGTTGCCCAAGATGAGTCTTTTCTGCTGATGAATATGACGTTTAATACTAACGTAGTCTTTCCTGTCTGGAATCAGTCGAGTATATTCATCATCTTGGTAAAATGCTTCCACTAACTGTGCAATATCAGAAGGCAAGGACTTGGCCCTTTTTGGTTCTGGCACATCTAAAATATCTCTTTCCAAATACAATTTGCAAGCCTTGCGTACAATGTGTTCTGAAACACCAAACACATCCATGACTTTTTTGTGTGACCAGTCAGTATGGGCAAGTGTCAAGATCTGTATTTTGATTTTAGTTGATTCCACTGTCTTCACTTTTGCTACAAGAAGCTCTATCATTTTATCAAAGCACTTAGCTTTATCTAAAATCTCCTTTTTGATTTTTAAAGCCTCATCATTCGACAGCTCATAGTCGACGTTTAATGACTTGGCTACTTTGGTATTTACACATTGCATTGCAGAAAAAAAAGTCTCTCTTACCTAAAGTAGCTTTTCCAGAGTAATGAAGCCCTTTTGTTTTCAGTGGAGAAATTCTAATAGCAGAGAAACATTCATTGATATTTCTCTTTCTGCAGAAGTACTTGTATCAAGCTCTTTCATTTCCGCATCCGATACATGTCTTGGTTCTTCATCGGGAAGTAGTTTGTAGATTTGTAATCGACAATTCGGGCAGAGTTTCTTGCCTGGGATTAATACCAACTTAGCCTTTGCCTTGTCTGCCATCTCCAATAAAATTGGTTTCAAACCAGCTTTGATTTGCTTTTTATGAGTTTTAAATGGATTACAACATCTCTTTTAAAGCCATTCATAGTTAGTCAACAATGTCTGTTTGTGATGGTAACAGTCTGTATTTTATCCTCAGCAAGTCCTGTTCTATAGGCAATAAGCTTTTCATCCGACTGATCAAATGGAATCAATCCAACCTGTTTATCATTGAATAAATCATGACATGTTTCAACTGTTTGCTCAGTATAAATAGAACAATTCATCTTTAACTGAAAAAAGAAACTACTGTACTTCAAATTCAGTGTGTAAGTAGAAAATCCAAGTAATTGGAAAAATACCACCTTTTTCCTTGGATACTGGATGGTAAGTGACAGATGTTTCAGGACCAGACAGTGCATAGTGTAGTTTAAAAGGTAATCTTTTTAAAACTCTTTTATATTCATTTTTATTATGACTTTCTTCTGATTAAAACAGAATCAAATATTTTGTTTCATGAAAATAATTTTGAAAAATTATTTAAAAAATAAAGATTTAAGAAAGTAATGAAACTATATAAATATGTGCCAACTACAAATATTATTTTTTAGATTCACATTTATCTTATGATTTTTTTGTTTCATGAAAATAATTTACCAAAATAAAATTAAAAGAAATACAAACAGAAAGAATTTCTTTTAACTTCATTTGTTAAGTGCCATTTACAAATTTTCTATGCACTGTTGATTATCATACATGAAGCAATGTTTACTGCTTTTTAAAGACAATCTATCAGTACAAAAAGTAATATCTGCAAAATATATTTAAATAATTTTTTTTTAAATTAATAAAAACAATCTTATTGAATAGTTTAAGAAGTTACTTAGCACAATATCAACATTTTAGAGGTCATGGAGCATTAGGTCTTTAATTATAATCTTTCTCGGAAATCCTGCACATACGTAGGAAAAATCTCTAAACTTGGCAGGGCCATATCTTCTTAAGTAGACATAAAACCCTCACAATTATTTTGGTGAATTTGAGCAAGCATTGTAGATATCAGGCAAAAAATATTATGAAAATTGAAGAGGACGTATTTTCGATAGACTGACTGTAAGCTACAAAGTTGTTGATTTTGACGTCATGTATTTGGATGAGTAAAATAAAATCTTCTGTCCCGTGTAGGCTTAAACTAGTTAAATATTTGGATTCTACACTTCTTATTTGCCCGACATACCAAATTTCAGAAATATTGAAGGCATGGAAGTATTTTCCTTTATTTTTTAAAAAACAGTGAAATTCGGCGTCGTTGTGCATCTTTAATTTAGAGGCAAAATAGGAAAATTATACACCCCCTTAAAATTGGAACAGTAAAGTCTAGCACAAAATAATTTGTCACACTTTCCTAACTCATGAAGTGGAACATTTGTGCCAAATTCCAAGTAATTCGTAGTCGGTGGGTGTAATGCCCTGGTGAATTGACAGTGTTGTACTTGTTTGATTTTGATATCTCTAATATGTAAAGCGTATGTGTAACTGTTCCTTTGCTAACAACCATGCATTCTATCTTCTTGCAATTGATGTTTGGCCCTTTCTTCTCGCTTTCTTTTCCTTCTCTATGATTTCTTGGAGTTTCAGTTCACTGTCTGCTATCAACACTGTCAACTGCATATCTTATGTTGTTAAGATTGTAGCGGCCAATAATTTCTGGTAGGACATCTAATTCTCTCGGAATCTCCTTAAATATTACATATCAGCCCAGCATTCTTTCTAATATTTTATTATTTCTTAATACATTGCTTAATTTTTTAATGTTATTTTTCCCTATTCCTATGCGCCTTCTGAATTTTATGTCAGATGTTCCACCGTTTCTTCCTACGCTACACACTCTCTCCATTATTAATAGCCATGCTTTCAGCCTTCTTACAGTTGATGGTCAGCTGTTTCTTCTTGCTTCCCTCTATTATCATTTCGTCTTTCTGGGTCTACTCTCTGCATATCTTATGTTCTTATGGTTATGTCCGCCAATAATAAATCATAGGTCATCAGGTTCTCCGATGATAATTTCGCTCAATAAGTTAAATACATCCAATGAGAATAGACATCCTTGATGAATTCCTCTCGCTATATTTGTGTCTTCACTAAACTCCTTCTTTATTCACTGTTCCTAGAAGATATGATTTGTATTCCTTGGTGTTATCTATTGTTTCCAGCTCATCAGATTGAGAATTTCAAATTTCATTTTTTATTGTCCTTCTCCTATTTGGATGATGTTTTTTGCCGTTGTTACTCCCTTGATGCATTTGCAATTTGAATTACTGAATTGTACATTGATATTACTTTTTCCGTGTAACTGTAGCTTTTCTAATATTCCAAGTAGATCTTTGTGTCGTACCCTTTGAGCAATCTATGCATCATAGACATGTCTTTCTGTATTGCTCGCTAACTCTCATGAGATTCTAATCATTATAATCGTATTTCTTGTTCCAGTGTCTAGAACAAAGGCAATCAGTTTTAACCATGTTTCCATCTCTTGTCTACTGCGAGCTCCATTCATTAGTTATGAAGCCCGTCAGAGTGATTATCCGTTCTTTATAAAACCGTTCTACTTATTTTTTCCGTTATGTCACCTCTGTCACAATTATTATTTATTATTTCCCGAAATCATTGAAGGCCTTCCGCATCTGTTTTTGATTTATGTCTTGCCTCATTTTAAGACAACAGGCCTTTTCATTTCTCTGTTATTGTCATGGACGTATTTGCTCAATCTCCGTAGTATCTTATTTTACATATGATTGTCCCCTTTTTATTATTTTATGCATCCTATCGATGGGGTATGTCTTCTATCCTGCCATTCCTTTTATCTTTTATACATGCCTGCTAAATCTCTGTTCTGTATTTTTTTTCTATATTTGTACATTACTTGTTGAGCCATTCATAGTTTGCTTGACTGCATTTTTCATGTTTTTGTTTAACATTCCATATGCTTTGCATTCCTTAGTGTTATCTGTTGTTTCCAATTCATCAGCTCAAGAATGTCTTATGTCATTCATTTTTTTCTTGTCTTTCTTCTGTTGGGATTATGTTTTTGTTGTTGTTACTCGTGCTTCTTTTAATGCGTTTCCAGTTTGAGTAACTGAATTGTTTTAATTTCCCTGTTCGTTCTTAACTACATCTGCATGTGTTTATTTCAAATTTTGGTTGTCTTGTAGATTACGCATTGCTTTATGGTTCTTTCATTTCTGTAATTTTATCCTTCCTTTGCTCATGGCTGAAGAATGATCGCCCCCACAATTGATGGATGGGTACATTTTAAGATATAGTATTGCATTTATAAATTGTTTCTTGATTCTTAGGTTGTCACTCTGATTCTTTTTTTCCGCGTCCCTAAGCGCGTTGAATCGCTTGTTTTAATTATTTTCTTAAGGGGCTATAAGTATCTTTGTTTTGAACAAAAAAGTTTCCGCCATTTTCTTCTAAGTTTTGTTCACATGTGCTTTAATCTTAAAGCTTTTTATTAATAACGCCATTTTATATCCCACTCGCTTGTAAGTAACTTTCTCATCTTAATAAACACGTACTTTTTTAATTTGCGGTTCTTGGTAGTGCAGCTTATGTTTATAAAAAAGTGCTAATTATCACTTCAAACATCTTAGCCCGAACTTTTGTTGGCATACAATGTCATTAAAGCCAATGTGCTTAGGTCTGTACCAACCTGCCTTTTGATTGTATGAAGTTATTTTAATTTCAGTAAACCAACTTTGTTAAATAGTCATACCTTAAATATACCTATTGTGAATCAATGGATATTATCCTTATGTTATTGACAAGAATGGAATAATCCTTTCTTATTTGGAAAGTGGCTGATTTTTTTCACATTGATATAAATTTTACATATATTTATTGATAGAGATTTTCAAATTGTTGTGGATTCCGGGATGAAATTCGGTATCAAATAATAACAAACACCAAGAATGAATATAGGAAATAAATGTATTAACGTAATAATACAAAATGATAATGCAGGTTAGTAGTTCAAGGAATGCGGGTTAGTAGAAAATATTTATATAGTCTTTGGTATCAACGTATCGCTGTATGACTTCTTACTGAGTCTATGTGCTCGTTACTGTGACTCTTGTACTACCCTCCTCCCGGGTATTCACTGGTAGTAGTATATGTATACCCTGGGTGAGTCCATTTGTGTAAAAATGGGAGACCCCTCAACACCCCTTCCTTAGATCCCTTTTTGGGGGGGAGTTAATTTTTTTTTCTCTTAAGGTCGATAATCAGAGGTTCGGTAAATTTTCTCTTCCTGTTTGACCTTCTAATTTCTGTGTTTTCCTGTGGTCTTTGAATCTCATTTTGTATTTGGTCAATATGTCTTCTGTGGGTAGACTTTTCGCCTTGTACTGTGTACATCACATTTCCTAGTCTGTTAATTATTGTACCAGGTTCGAATGATCACTTGAGTACTATCGGTGTATGCCGGTTTTTGTTCTTGTTCGGCAATAACTTATCACACACAGACCGTATTCTGCGGACAAACGGCACGTTTCGCTTCTTTTTTACTGCTGGTTGGACATTTTCTTTTAATTCAATTCTAGCGGAAAACTTGTTACCTCGTCCCAAACCGCTCGAAATACTTCGGGACATTGATTATGTAATTCTTCCTTTAACTTTGTCGCTTCTGATGGTTCGAACTTTATCTTCTTACAAAAAGAACTGATAGGTAAATCCCATACGTCGAACTTTTGTATCCAGTCTGTGCCCACCAGATTTTCTGTATCTTTCATTACAAATATATTGAGTTTTTTAGTTTTTCCGTGGAATTTCACATTTAAGATCACTTCTCCTTCGAATTTTATACGCTTCCCTGTCACTGACTTAGCAATTTTCTGCGTATATATCATAGTCGGTCTATTAAGCTTTCGCCATGTCTGTGGGTTAATTATCGTTAAATCCGAACCTGTGTCTAGTTGTAATTTTATCTTTTTATTTAAAATTTCAAGTTCCACGTATTTTCTTATGTTAATATTATCTTTGTCGTGCATTCTGGTAGCTCTTATCTTACTAGTAAATTTTCTGTTCCTATATTTAGATGCCTTTTGACCCATTTTTCTACAGGTTAGACATTTTTATATTTAAAACAACAATACTTATTCCAGTGTAGTCCTCCACATTGATAACATGCAGATGTGGGGGGGGGGCTTTGATTTTTGTCATAATTTGTTCTATACGTTGTACTTTTGTCCATTATTATAGAATTTTTGTTTTCTTTCCGGGGAGGGTGAAAATCTTTTTTCATTATTATAGAATTTTTGTTTTCTTCCTGGGGAGGGTGAAAAACGTAAACTTTTGTTCAACTTACGTATATGTGCTACTCCTGACTCCTCGATATCCTTCGAGTCGTTCTTTATACTCATGCATTTTTGGCAGTTTTCTGATAATTTTTGTAGTGTTAATCCAGGCTCATTTTGTAATTTTGAAAGCATTCTTTTGCGCATTTCACTATCCTTAGCTGATACTAACCCTTGTACAAAAATAAGACACTTGAAGTTGTCCGGTGTTAATTCTGCCAACTTGAAGTCGTCGCAATGTTTGTTCAGGATTGCGGGGAACGTGGAATAGTCCTCCTTCTCGTCCTTTACGAGGTTAAAACATTTCCACCTTTTGTGAAATAGTGATGTCTTTGGACTGAAAAGCTCTGTAAGGCATGTAACTGCTTCGTCAAACGTTAACTCATTTGTCTTTTTCGGCAAGATGTAATCCACAAATTTTGTGTATTCTTCTGTTCCTAAAATTCTGAGTAACAGACGTAGCTTATTTGCTTCCGTCCAGTTTTGACAATCGATGTTGTAGATGTCTTCATAACGTCTGAAATAATCCCCGAAATTTTTATCCTCTTCTAGGGAGTAATTGAATGTTTCTATCGTATTCCACACTGCGTCTTGGGAAAAAGTCGCCTCTTTTTCGATATTTTGTTATTTGTTACCCGCTACCTTTAATATTAGTTCCTGGAGTTGCATTTGTCTTTCTTCATTTTCCTTCTGCGTTTGTAGTAATTGCTTTTGCCACTTCTCTTCCATTCTTTCTTGGACTTGTAATTGCTGTTTACTTTGTCTTTCTTGGAGTTGTAATTGCTGATCATTTTGGTATTTTACAAGTTCTACTAAAATACTTTTAAAATCCTCCATGATAAGAGTCTTACGAAAAACTCGATAACTCCGAGAAGTGCATATTCTTGTCTCCCAAGCTTTTCTGGTGAGAAGAGAGAATTGTTTTCTTTTCGTATAGGTCACCAAGTTGTTGTAGTCGGCAAGGGAGAATTTTTCTTTTTCTTTTCCGTGTGAGTTCGAATTCCTCATCGCCAAGTTGTTGTGGACAACAAGGGAGAATTTTGTTCCTTCCCGTGTGATTTCGATATCCTCGTCGCCAAGTTATTGGTAGTGCAATTAAATATATATATATATATATATATATATATAGAGAGAGAGAGAGAGAGAGAGAGAGATAGATAGATAGATACACACACAAACATATATATATATATATATATATATATATATATATATATATATATGCATCCGTTTATCTCGCGAGATAAAGATAGCCTCATGTTTGGTCAAAATTCTGTCTCTTGGTAGTCAGAGTGGAGTGACCTCTCCTGGGCGATGATATATAGTGGCTATACGCTGTCCAGACTACAGTGGACAGCGTATAGCCATTGGGGCCGTACCGACAAGATCCAAAATATGGCATTACATTTGCCGGAAAGTTGTGAGTGTTGAAAGCCAACAGCCTTCGGGGATCCACCACGGGTTTTCTGTCTGTTTACGTTCATACCCTTTTCCGTGTTTGGATATGACCGCAAGACAACGGAGGTTTAAAATCAGAATTCCTCATTTTCTTTACCCTAGCTTCTCAGAAGGAGATGGCATTGAAGCGTCAGTTGTTGGTCTTCGTCCATTCTTTAGCATGTAGAATGCTATTTAAGACGCATGCCATTTTTATAGAGTGTGGGAGCTTGTCCCCACAATCACTTCAGGTTATGACAACTTTTGGAACATATATGATGTACGCATGTATACATTATATACATTAAGTGATTTAAGAGTTCCCCAAAACTTAACAGTTGTTTTTTAATACATAAAATGTTAGGTAAACAGAAATACTAGAAGGCAAAACAAATTACAAAATAGTCGTACATAAATAAACGAACACAAATATCGAAAAGGTTTAATTTTAGAAAAGGATAACAAAAAGAAAAAATGAAAATATAAATCGTGTTTTAAGCTTAAAACACACGGGGGTTTTGAAGTCATTATAAAAGAAAATAATTTATACTACCTTTTTGACAGTACGGAGACCTAAACTATGAATTTGATAAAAAATGAACGTGAATAGATAATGCAAAGTTGTTAAATATAACTTCAGGCAAGCAAAGACTTTTAGTTTAGTTGTACAAAAACAAATAAATGCTAATAAATAAAATCATAATGATGGAAAACGTTGAAAGAAATAATAATAAGCAATACAAAAATAAATTTAAATGAATATAATATTCATGATATATATATAATAAATGAAACGAAAAATAATAAATCACGAATTTTATTATTATATTACTTTTGAGCAATATTTAAGTTTTTCAATTCAGTTCATTTTTGGAGTTTCGAAAAAAAGCGTCATCTCTCATGTTCAGAACAACATAATATATATATATATATATATATATATATATATATATATATATATATATATAACAATACACCTAAGGCGTAAAATACATTAATTATTTATTCAAAATGAAAAAGCTTTCTTGACTATTTTATTTTAGTTTTAATTACAAGTTAATAGATTAAATATGATAATTACAATAGCAAAATACCTTGATATGTATTTGAAACCGAAGTTAAATTGACTGGCTATATTGACAAATCTGTCAACACAACATAATTCTCTTCATTAAGAATTAATAATTTACATTTTGGTGGTCAATATTTACTCCCGATATTGTTTTGACACGAATTCACATTTTATTAGTGGAGGTTTTGTTTTATGTCGTCACTCTTATTGTTGTTTCTACATTTTTCCAGAATGCATAATTGAAGTTCACTCACGTGTGATTCCCCTTTCCCACCACGTTGTCATTATATTTCTTACATTTTGCTGAATATAATACGAAGAAGAAAACAAAATGTTTGAATTAGAACTAAACAAACAGATCAGAGCTTAAATTTTCTTTTTAACCTAATGAATCGATTTCAAATACATGAGCGTGGAAAATGAAAATTTCATCGCAAGTTAAGGCACATGATCGAAAAATAAAACAAAAGTCTAGATAAGAGAAAAATTTTAAATGTGTTTATTGTGGATAGAAGAACGCATGCATATGGTCGGTAGAAACCACATAGGGAGAGATCAAGGTAAGATAGAGCTGCAATCACACATTTCTTCCTATAAAAACTTATCAATTTATACTTTTACAGAGAAAGGCACTCAACATTATTAAAAGAACAATTGAAATGTATCTTATTCATATGGAGATGAATTTATAATAGAAAATTCCTGGCTTTAATCGATAAATTGTTTTTAATCTAAATTTTCTTGGAAAAAACATGAAAGCCAAAATGAAATAACATTTTTTATTCATTATTGAAATTAAAAGAACATCTCATTTATTTTTTGCTTTTAGCGATAATCCACAGTTTAACTTCATTGTAAATCCGTAATCAGTGTTTGATTAACATTCAACATGGCCATTATAAGAACAATTTTTTTTCTAATATAAAGACAATATGCATATTGACTGCAAAATGCAAAATATCAGTCTCCGATTTGGTCAAGTTTTCTAACATGACCAAAACAGAGACTTACAAAATACGACTTCTTTTCTTGATCTTCATGAAACAAAAAAAAATACTATATCTTTAAAAATCTCATTTAATATTGCATGCAACTTACAACGTAGTATTTATCAGTAACTATTACTTTAGTTCCAAAATAAGAGTAAACATCAGTTACAACAATTGTTGCTTTTGGCTGGGATTGGTTATATGTTTCTGTGTATGCATATATGGTCATAGAACTGTAGATACCACACGGCACTGCATAAGTGTTTCTAAATACATGCGACTGTCTATAGTCGTAAATATGGGATGAGTTTTATTACAATTATTATGATTAATACGGGTGCTATATTGATTGCATCTGTATTATGATAAGATGGCTGCTAAAACACAATTTAAACCAGAGATCAGTTAAAATGTAACGCCAAAGGAGCAATTCCCGTTCATATCTTCAAATACAAACACACAGACACACACATACATTATATATATGTAAGCAAATATGTGGATGTAGATCCGACGGTATGATGAAAATATGGAAAAGACAAAGCAAAATCCGAATATGTGAGTTTGCCGTTTTTTATTTTGTTTTTTGTTTTTCTGTCAACGTCAGACGTTTCGGTCTAATAGACCATCTTCAGGACATGGTTATTGGAGACATATTTATATTAAATTTAAGTTAAAATGAAGAGACGATAGATACAGGACTAGTCAGAAACAGAAAAGCTGAAATTCTAAAGTCAGTGTTCTCTTTCTTTGATTCGGTTACGCTGGCGCCGCGTGGGCGGCACTGCGAAAACGCGCTCCCAAGAAAGAGATTTTATCTTAAGTGGAAAGGGGGAATTTTATTTAAAGCTATAGCTTATCGGTACGTTTGTCAAGCATTAACCTTGCTAGGAAAGCTGATATGTTAAAGAACCCCGGTCTAGTATTTACATATATATATATTTATATATATTATGTATTTATATATATTATGTATTTATATATGTATTTATATATATATATATATATATATATATATATATATATATATATATATATATATATATATATATATATACTGTACCTATGAACACTAATGGGTATGTCCCAATGCTCATCAATACGTTGGACACTATTGTGAGTGGAAGGAATATGTCGTCTAGTTTTGCTTTTGTGGACTGCGTTTTGTGACAAGCTTCAGTTAATGGAACATTTACGGTTTTTCATTTTTATTTTCTAAAACTTTTCAATTTTTCAGTTTTTCTTTTGTCCTTATTTTGTGCATATTTATTTGTACTCCTTTTTCGTTTCTTTCGTGTTTGTTTCCTTTTGTTTGTATTTTTGCCCTCCTCCTGTTTTTATTTGCTTTTTTGTATTTCTTTGTTTTGGTTCTTGCGTATTTGCTGGTTTTATGCTCTCACGTTTTTGTTTTTATTTGGTTGTTCATAATTTTTGTTCTGTATTTTGTGCCTACATTTTGAAGAAGAATAATACATGGAAGCAAGCAAATTTGTTTTCACCGTGGTGGCTGTCAGCTGCCATGAGCGAAAATTTGGAAGCCCCGCCGGTGCAAACCGAAAGTTTGGCAAGGGAGCAGGCCTGGTTCGAGAGCGGGCCTAAGATGGAGGATGCATCTTTCTATGAGGAACAGCGTCAAAAGTACATGCAAGGGAATGAGTTCCTTGCTGTCCCCAAAGCCTTGGAGGCTGTCAGCACCAAGGTTATTTCGATGCTGACCACAGATGTAAAAAGTCGGAGACTCATCGGGGTCAGCAGAGAGAGCGTGCAGGATGCACTAAGAAGCCATAAAATCATACCAAAAGTGTTGGCGAGTAGAAACAACGCAATGTAGGATCTTCTTTTCGGATCAGAACAAGAAGCGAAGCAGGTCGCGGGAAATGTCCTCTCAACATCGGTTTTGAAACTCCAAACGGAGTATATGGGCACAAGAAAGACGCAAATAAGTGTACATGGGGTAGCAGTTAACATCCTGGAAGACCGTATGGGAGCGTTCTTTGCCAAGTAGGGTCAAGTACAGGAAGTGAGTGCCGTACGTAGTAAAGCCGGCATTGCAACCGGTGATATCCTTTTGCAAGTTGTCCTCACACGTCAGAGCTTGCAAAACATTCCAAACTTTTTCACATATCGGGAGCAAAGAATGTTCGTTGTCGTGAAGGGCAGGAGGCCATGTTGTTGGGCATGTGGTTCAGTGGGGAACATGGCTAAGGAGTGCCTCGGCAAGAGGGTGGAATCGCCTACAAATAATGCACCTCCAGCAGCAGCGACAGTCGTAACTGAAAAAGAAAAGGGCCTCCAGGGTGCCTGGACTGAGGTGAATGGGGGGGAGTAACAAACCCACCCTCTTCTCGGCAGCAAATCACACAGTCACCCAAACAACCAGCACGGGAGGAGCAGCAGCAACAACAACAGAAACACCAGAAATCACCAAAATCTGCAACCAAACAGCAAAACGAAAAGGAAGAAAAAGAACAAAAAAAGCAGCAGCAGCAACCGGAAGAGGAGATGGAGGTGGAGGAAATGCCTCCCCCTCGCTCTTCTTCTTTGAAAAGAACTAGAGAAAAGGAGGATGAAAAACCGATAGAGAAACGTGTCGGCCGAAGCAGGGCAGAAAGAACTCTGCCAAAATCCAGGTCTTTATAAGTACCGGTCTCGCGAGGACAAGCTAGAGAAGAACTGCCAAAAGCTAGGAGCCTCTCCACTTCACAACTCGAGCTGCGTCTCCCTCTCCCTCCACATACTAGTTCAATATCCACTCCCCCTCACTCTTCCACTTCTTCCCCTCCCCACCCTGCCATGGAAAAGAAAGAAGAATTTTCCCTGACGCAAAAAAACAATTGCAGAGTAGACGTGGAGCAAGTTAAGAAAGGCTTGTCAAGCCATAAAAATCTTTACTGGGCCTTTTGATGAAAATGTCTACTGCAGATGGGAAATTCATTGAGGACCCCAGGAACCTTCCAGGTGCTCCTGGAGTAGTCACCTGTGTAAGGGACAGTTTGGGCGCATCTGGTGGAAGCACAAGAAGACTTCAAAAACATTAAAATGCTGCTAATAGACGACGAATACCTAAAGACCCTCCCACCACAATATTTTCTTAATATATTGTTCTGGGAAGGACCCGTCTTACTCCATCCCTCCCTATATAGGTGAGTTAAATTAACCTATCCCACGGACGTCGGCGGGATTGTCCTAGAAGTGCGAATGACGTCAGAGCTAGGTGTGGGGAGCCTAGGACAATCCGTCAGGGTCCTGATTAAGATTTCCGGCCTGTATGTGAGTAGGTTTTTTGCTCTTACTCTTTTTGTATTTTTTTCAGGCCTTCAAGGATCGGGGTAAGGCGGCCCGCCTGCTCTGGGATCTCTTGTCCTTCAGCGTGGATGTCGCCGCGATTGAAGAGACCCACTTTGTTTGCAGCGTCGATGTGTGTGTGCTGGAGAGCGACTTTGTACTTTATTCAGCATATAGGGACCGGCATGCCAGAGGAGTTTCTTTGCTGGTGAAGCGGACTCTTGATGCGAAGATGCCCCTTGTGCATACCGATGCCGAGGCCCACTTGATCGTGACCGATATTGCCGCAAAAAGTGGTTCGTTCCGAGTCGTTGCGGTTTATGCGCCCAACGAACGGGAGGAGCTGGTCTCGTTTTTCGGCAGTTAGGGACATTCCTGATGAAGTCAACGCGCCTAGTTTTAATGGGGGACTGGAATACCATCCTGGGCCCCAAGTTAGACAGGGGGCGGGGAGCTAGCGGGTGTATGGGAGATCGTAGCCTGGTTGATCTGATCGAAGAGTTTGGTCTCGTCAATAGATACCGGATCGATCACCCCGGGGGGAAAATGTGGACGTGTGCTCTTAGTTGGCCTTCTGACAAAGTGGTTAGCTACCTTGACAGAATGTTGGTTAGAGGAGTCGACGTAGACTTATTAGATTGCCCCAAGGATAGTTTTTCCCGGGAGGTGGCTTGGGGTATCCGCTAAAGATAGCCTTAGCTAAGGAGGCCCTGGAGCGTTTGACTAGCGAGCGCTACATGGGATAGGTAATTAGACATAGGTTAAGCAAGATGTCTTCCGAAGCGGTGAATATGGGCGCAGATCTGCGCAAGGAAGAGATCCGTCGAGGGTCCGATCGACACATTCGTAAAGTCGAAACCCCGGAGGGACGCACTCTTCGGACCATTGACGACATGTGTGAGGCGTTTCGGCGGCATTTCGAGAGCCGCTTTACCAAGGGGTTTGGTCTTCGTGAGGACAAGTTTTGCAGCTATTTGGCTGACTTTCGTCGACTGAAGCGGGAGAGATTACGGAGAGTGAAGTCTACGCGGCATTGAAGAAGGTCGGCAGAGGCAAGTCGCCCGGTCTGGATGGTTTGCCCTATGAATTGTACTTGAGGCTTTCGCACATATTTGTCCCGATTTTGACAGTTGCGTTCAACAACTGGTTCTGGCAGGGGGCCATTCCCGACCGGTTAACCAGGTGTGTGATCATGCTGTTGAAAAGGGCAACTGTGTTGGGGGGATTTAGAAAATTGCAGGCACATAACTCTCCTAAACACAAAGTTAAAGATTTTGGCCAAGATCCTGAAGAAGCGTTAGCAGTCAGTTGCCGAGTCTCTGTTGGGTCCTGAGCAGACTTATGCTGTGAGGGTGCTGGAGTTTTGGGGTACCTTGGTATACTAGTGAGCCAGCCAAAATGAGCTGACTCATTTTATAGTTCACCAATAGAAGGTGTACCAAATCAGAAGGCTCAAAATATTCAATGGGATGTGTATAAAGTCGGCCATGTTTTTTCTGGAATATTCACTGCCAGCCTTTGATATCGAAGAATTACGGAACAGCTGCTGGTGGTATTAGCGATATAGTCAGATTCAGTAGAGTGTCTGACTCGTGAGTGTTAATCTTTAACGTTGTTTCATTTGAACAGATTGCGTACTGCCCTGAATTCTATTCTCATAGATTATGGTGAACATGGTCAACAAGGGGCCGAACAATTCAGAGCAACCTGCATCTGATCCGCACGATCATAGAGGGTGTAAAAAACGATGATGCGGCCGCGCTGATCAATTTAGATCAGTCCAAGGCATTTGATAGTGTTGACCATCGCTACCTTGCTGCTGTCCTGCAGGCCGCCGGATTCGAACCCGATCTCTGTCGCTGGATAGCCTCCTGTATCGCTCCTCCAGTGCTATGGTACAGGTGAACAGGAAGCTGTCGGGCGCTTTTGCGCTGTCTAGGTCATTTCGTCAGGGTTGTCCACTTTCTCCCCTGCTTTGGCGTTAGAGCCTCTCCTTTGCTGGCTGAAGGACAGGGCGTGCAGTCCGGTCCTACGTCAAATCGCTGTTCCTGGAGAGGTTCGAGCTAGGGTTTCCGCGTACGCTGATGACGTATCTGGTTTCGTGTCGTTTCGTAGCGACATTGAGGCGGTACTGAAGGCGGTTGATCGGTACGAAAAGGTGACAGGTGCCAAGAAAAACCGCGACAAGTCGTCCGGCTTGCGGTTAGGTGCCTGGAAGGGGGTCGATCTTCCTGGCCGCTTCGGTTGGACGGACGGTCCTGTCTGCATTCTTGGAGTGTGGTTTGGACCCGACCTCCAGCTGGAGAAAAATGTTCTGAAGTACGAGCAAAGGTCGACGCTTCCGGTCAGCGTCGACGGAGGTTGTCCGTGAAGGGAAGGGCGGAGGCGTGTGCTACATACGTTTTCCCGATTGTCCTTTTGTCGATTGTCCGTCCTTCCTCTCTGTAAAGATCATAGAAAGCCGCTCGAGCGCTCGCTATCCTCCATTTTGTGGAGGGGACGCCAGCATCAGGTCGACAGAGATGTCTGTGCACAACGTCCGTGTCATGGGGGACTGGGAATGCCACACGTGGTGAGCCACAAACTCGCCTCGAGGTTGGCTTTCCTATCCCGATCTTTGACACGAGATTCGATTATGGCGGGGATTGTCCGGGATTTCGCCCATCTCGCGCGTTGAGCGCCGTCGTAAACCCCGGGATCAATCGGATTTCTTTCGCGAGTGTCGGTGCGCTTTGACAATCATTCCTCTGTCACAGCCTAGGAAGGTCTTCTATCGTTATATAGTGGAGGGGGTCGCGAAGCATCCGCTACGTGAGCGG
>OZ038489.1:63775548-63778048 GCA_964036315.1 Acanthosepion esculentum | reverse complement strand
CGTTCACTTTGAAGAACAACCCTGACCGTTCTTTTTCAGCGATATTTTTTTACTTCTTCTTTTACACGTTTTTGTCATTTTCATTTCTAGTTTTCTTATCTGCATTTTAAAAAAAATCCTTAATGCCATTTACCTACTCTTCTTAATCAGTGAAGAATTCTTGCTGAGATCTTTGCGATATTAAACCAAGCGTGGAAGCGATTCGTTTTATACAGTTAAATGCTAATCACTTATAATTTTCTGTTCTAGTTTTTGTTTTTCAGCTGTTACCTTTTGCTTCAAAGACGTCAGTAGCGGTACGAATAAAATGATAACTTTCACGAATTCGATCAAGTTTTTTGTACAACGTTAATTTTGTCAGGTATTGATCGATAATGATTAAATATTTTACGTTCTTTTCAATTCTCCATAACTTTGGCTTCGATAATATATATGGGTTAGATTTATGTCGTTATTGGAATTTACACCGCAGGTGAATAATCTGGACATTTTTTAATGTTCCTCTAGATATGTAAAATTATTTTCTTCATGAATTACTTTTCTCATTTGCAAATGTTAGTTCCTATCAATAAACTCTTTTTAGTAGTAATAACATCGTAAAAATACTGAACAATTCAATGTTTGTCTTACTAGACTGGAGGTCCTCAGTTGTAAATCATTTTCATTACAAACAAAAGCAAATTACGTTTTACATAGAAAAAATCAGTAATAATATAGGCATCCGTTAGAAATAATGAATTTTCAGGTATTGTTTAAAGTAAGAGAGAATACTATAAAAAAAGTTTAATTGAGGACTGAGGACTGTTATTTCTTTAGTCTTGTGAAGGAATATAAGATCGTTAGACACTTTCGCTTCTATTCAATTTCGGTGACTGGAAACTTTACATGGGTTAATTTAATAGCGGTTTAGTAAATATATCGATGGCTGAAAGAGTAATGCAAGCTACCAGTTTCAAGAAGCTCTTAACTGTAAAAAATATCACAATTTCAAAATAAACCATTTGCTTTAGTTTATCCAATAATTACTTACATATTGGCAGCTTCCATGAAAAGGTTTAGTTGAAATCATGCAAAAAAATGAATAAATTTCTCTTACCGAATGTACATATAAAAATATGACAAACACTTTAGAATCGATTTTTAAAATCAATTCTACTTTTTTATTGACTTTCTGATGTCGATCAGTAAGATGTTCGGCTTTTTTCCAGTAGATTATTCGTCTTTGAATGGATAATTGATCCGTTAAATATCAGAATAGACTTCACATACTAAATTCTTCTGCAAATTATGTAATCACACATACTGTCTGTAAAATTGCGAATAACACCATCAACCTTGCTGTCAGATTTTTAATTCTTCTAAAAAAAACTCTTCCCTTATATAATTTGTGGTTCATTGTATTGAAATGATATAATTCACACGTTATAAAAATTTTACAATATATCTTCTGATTGATCAGTTAACAACATATGATATAAAACACAGCATATACATAAAATTTACACACGAATTTTATTTCAAATTATATTATACTAATATTATTATTACCCCGAAAAGACCTCTATTGAAATTGATATATTTTTCTTATTTTATCAATCTTTTGGTGTCTTCACATTGATCCCCGACTTGGGAATGCTTCATTCGGAAAATATTAATATAATAATTGT
This sequence comes from Acanthosepion esculentum, assembly GCA_964036315.1. Classification (NCBI taxonomy): domain Eukaryota; kingdom Metazoa; phylum Mollusca; class Cephalopoda; order Sepiida; family Sepiidae; genus Acanthosepion; species Acanthosepion esculentum. Next base: position 63,776,381 of record OZ038489.1, on the reverse strand, counting down.
TTTCTCAGATAATTGATTAAAATTGGTTTCAGTCGAATAAATCTCATAAATAAGACGATCCTTCATCAAACCATTGAGACTGGAGCTATAAATTCAAAAACAAAGAGATTTAGCAAATAACAAAAACGACTTCACTTAGCACAGCAGTACATAAGAGAAAATAATGATATAAAGAAGATATTAACTTTCTACACTACAAAAAACAAAAGCTTAGAAAAGAAAGTTCCATCAATACTAAAAATAGTGATAATAGTGAATTTGAGAGAAGTCTAATTTGCTGAAAAGGATTTTAGAAATTTCAACCGACAGTAACGCTAACTCTTCAGTAAATCAATGCCGAATGTTTTCTGTGTGGAAACGGTTAAATTTAATATTATCATTATCTCCGAGAACGACTTTTTTTTTGTTAAACTTATAGTTGACCTAGATTTGTAACTATCACATGAAAAGTAAACTTCCACATAAGGCTCATTTATTAACAATACATCATATTTTCAATTAGATTCAAATAGCCTTAAAACGCAGTCAGATTATGTTCGCTTCATACAAAACAGAAAGCCTAATGAAGAGAAGGTTGTCTTGTCATTTTTCTCCTGTTTTCTCTAGTCACAAAAAGTAAAATAATCACGGATCCTAACAGCCCAATGAAAATACAGACTAGAAGCAATATATTAGACGCACGTGATTTCTTAACCAAACAGCATGAAAATGTGCGAGCAGAATAAAGAACATTCAATAGCCACATAAATGCTTCGGTACTTTAGCAGCTGCACAACGGAAAAGAAAAATATTCGATATCATTGTTTATCTTCTCTTGACCAAATGAATCATCG
>OZ038489.1:63405548-63768048 GCA_964036315.1 Acanthosepion esculentum | reverse complement strand
TATATATATATATATATACATACATATATATATATATATATATATAAATATATATATATAAATATATATATATAAATATATATATATATATATATATATATATAGCTTCTTAATTACTTGCCCTAGACACACCCACTACTGCCGTACTGTCTCTAGCACCTTAATGGGTTACGATACTCGTGATCGTGTTAAAATACTAATACTACCAATACACTTCCACATATGCATATACAGATGACATCAAATGTTTCCCTTATACGTCAGACTTGAATATTCATTTTGACTTGATCATTACTGATGATATCAAAATGTGATTTTCTTTTTGTTAACCACATCAGTGCTATTATTATCATTAAGAATCAATGTTGCTCCGTGTTCTATGCGAAAAAGTATCTATTTTAGATATATACTAAAATGAATGAAAAATGATTCTTCATTTAGTCATGAGTCGAATACTCCGTTGAAGTAAATATATTATTACTACGTGGATATTTGCTCTCAAAGGTACTGAATAGCTTTTTTCTCAAATAATGGTTTAAATATCAATCAATCAAATCGTCTAGCACACAATCAATTTGATGAATGACAGAACTCACGCATTATATATAGCCAGATCTGTCTCTGTGTCAAGTTATCTAACCTTGAGGGATCAGAGGTTAAACCAGGGTTTAGCATCTTCTTTTTAGCTGACTGCTAGCTCGACGTGACAACGCTAGATTACTTTTCCTAATTGAATATTTACATTATTTAAATCAGAAACTATCCAGTTTCCTTTCTATTGGCAGCAATGGACGGTTAATGGTGAAAGCTGTCGGAACCGTCGAACTGAGTAATCAAGGGCGAAACAAACATCCATTGTATCAACGAACGTCGACATTATGATTGTAAACTAATGTGACATATTTAGAAAATTTCACCATAGAATGGATTAGAATATTGGACAAATTCTCAGAAAGTTTCCTTGGAAGTTTTTGAACACATTGTATTTGTCAGTTTCATTAAAATGTTTCTTCAATTGGATACACATTTAACTCTGACAAGAGCCATTTTGAAATAACGCATAGTAAAGAATGAAAAGAATACTGAGGATATTAAGAGGGAGTGATGAAAATTTATCGGCCCAACCCACTTCCCTAAATAAGTAAACATCTTTTGCGAAATGTTTCGGCGGACCGAGAACTTTTCAGTACCTCACTAGTATTTTATAAAGTAGATCTCATTAAATCTATTGTTTAAAAATGTCTCTTGTGTAAATGTATTCTAGTAATTCATTTCTTTTACCTATCCCTTTGATCATTCGCTGCAGAAATGTATTCTGATGATTAACGTATCTTTACTTGTCACTTTCTTAAATGTATGTGCAGCTTATTATCACAATTTTAAAATTATTTAATGTTGAATAAAAAAAAGTGTTATTGAAAATAGAATATTTTAAACTGATTTTCATAGTTTGGGGTTTTGAGTTTTTCTTATTACGGAATTTACTTGCTTCATGTCACCCCAATTACCTTCATTCTTTTCATAAGCTTGTATTTTCTACATTATATTTAAAAATTATCCATAAAATAATGTTCGAATGTTTCGCATTATTTAACCGAACATAATTGATTTCATTCGGTATTCACTGCTCTGGTTTTTGTTTTGAATTCATTATTCTCCTTACATTCTTTAATTTCGACAAAGATATCAATGAGATCGTCTATCCAAATGCTTAAACTGAATTCCAATCAGGAACTTTCTTTGAACGTTTGACCTAAATGCGTGCAAATCACTAAGTGTATTCGCTTTAATTCATTTATCCTATTTTCAAGTTAAACTTTTCAGGATGCTGTGAGAGTCAGAAATGGATAATGTTTTACTTCTTCGAATTTTAAATAACCTTTAGTTTTGAAGAAGTACCTTCCATAATATCATTTTGCCTGACGGTGTAAATCAATTTGAAAATCAATAATTGAGGACAAAAGGAAAACATGTAATTCGTTGCATCACAAATTAAGTAAAACTGTTTTGTTTTTGTTTTTAATTTTAGAATTTTATTTGAATCTTACATAATGCTCGTGTAGTAAAATATTTTAGTTACTGATTTATATTCTGGATACTTCATTAATGACCGGGGGTTAAAATTTTCATTTTATGTGCATGTATTGTGTGTCATGTCAGTACACAAACACACACACACACACATATATATATATATACCGGTGTCACAGCAAAATTGTCCAAAGAAATGATTAGAGATATCATATTAGAATTCTCCAAGGTTTTTATAACAATATTGACTCTACGTTGAGCAATAAGAATGTATCGTGATGAAATCGATCATAAACGAAAATGACATGTTCATCATTAATTAATCATAGCTAAGGATCGGAAGTTCATGAAGTATTGAAATAAAGTCCAAATATATATATTATTCCAGGATCATTTTTCAATTTATTCAAGATGATCTTCGCCCTCTTTAACTTTCTAACTTTCTGTCCTGGAGTAACAAATTTCCTCAGTTTTCACGTACGATTTCTTTTACAAGTCTTTTTCACTGTTCTTTGGACTGTCATAGCTGAAACTCCTCTTTCATGAGCCAAATATCTTATGAATGGAATTGGATCTTTTCTAATTGACCCCTTTAGCTCTAAGTTGAAATGATTATCCCTCTTCCTGTTGTGACTTCTTGATCCAGTTTTCCTCTCTACTGTTCCCTCTTTTTAAACATTCTCTTGATGGTTCTTGGAATTCATTTTGAAGATGGAAGCAAGTGTATGAATGTTGGTACAATTACTGAAGGCCTGGATGATCTTTTTCTTCTCACCATTGCTCAGTGGAGAAGACCGTGGACCTGACACTAAACAAATTTAACCTGCTCTCTTTTTAGCTGAATAACTTAAAGAATTTTTTCAGTTATTCTTATAAAAATGGTGTCAAGATGGCTAAACGGCTTATCTGAAAACCTAGAAAGAAGAAACTCAATTAGTTTAGTTTTTTTTTTTAGATATTAAACATTTTTGAGGATGAATAAGTATGCTGTTACACGCTTTGGACAATTTTGCTGTTACACCCGTTATATACAGTGAGGGTAAAGAAATATTCGTAGACCATGAATTTATTTATTTAACATAGAGTTTATAAAAGAATTTTATAAGCTATACAATATGTGTATACCATGGTATAATGCAGCAACATGCGAAAGAAATTCAGGAAAATTTGTTATATTAATGAAATTTAAAAAATTGGAGTAGAAAAAAGTATTTGTACAACATTATAATACCTATATAATACTTTCTAGCATATCCCTTACTAAATCCAACAGCAATCAGTCTCTTTCTGTAGTTCTAATCAATGATTTTCCAATGGTATTTTACTCCATTCTTCTTTGTATATTCTCTTTAGGTCCAGGATGTTTTCGGAGTTCTTTTATTTTGAACTGGAGTCTGTGATAGCCTTCAAGTGTAATGACATTGTTTTCAATAGGCCATTTTTTGTAGATTCAACCATATGCTTAGGGTCATTATCTTGTTGTAAAACCCATTCATTTGGGAGTTCCTGCTTTACTACTGACCCAAACAAATTAGAGCCCAAATCATCTTAGTACATTTTTTAATTCATTCTACCATCTATTATCTCTAAATTACTCGTACCATTAACAGAAAAAACATACCCAAACCATGATATTACCACCACCAAATTTCCCTGTTGCGATTGTGTTCTTCGATGCAAAGATTTTTCTCCAAACGTGAGTCCTTGAATTACGCCCAGATATTTCAATTTTTGCTTCATTTGTCCATAAAACACTTTCCCAAAGTGCTTCAGGTTAATTTAATGCTCACGAACAAATTTTAACTAGATATCCCTGTTTCTTCAATAGTAGTGGAGTTTTTTCTTGGAGAACACAATCTTAGTTGACTTCTATGAAGTTCCTTGCTTATTGTTCGATTCGTAACAATAATACCTGATGCTTTTAATTCTTCCTGTATTTCTCTCCGAGTAGTCATTGGATTTTCTCGAATTTTGTGCTGAATTCTTCTCATTGTTCTGGGAGAAATCTTGCTTGATGCACCAGATCTCAATTTGCTCTGAAAAAGTTTCACCATTTTATAGTTAGGAATAACGGAACTTTTAGTAGTAAATGGTATATTCAGGATATCTGCTATTTTCCTATAGCTTTTGCCTTCCTTCCAATGTTTAATGATCAATTCTTTTTGCGAATTTGATAGTTTCTTGCTTTCCCGATGTTGAAAATTATTGTGTATGATATGTGTGCGGAGATGACCTTATATAAGAAAGGAATTGCGGAATGTTCTAGATTGTTCCGGTAATAAGATAATTGGAAGAATCTAGTAAAATCTTACAAAGAATTATGTAAATAAAGGTAAATTAAGCCTTCTGCTATTAAAGACATATTTTGTACGAATACTTTTTTCGCCTCGAAATTTTATAAATGACAAAATTTCATTTATAACAAAGTTTTCTAATTGTTTTTTTTTCATATTGCACCATTATGCAGTGGTGTATGTATGTGCGTGTGTGTGTGTGTTTGTTTCAAATTATATAAACAACTAAAATGATCATTATGTGGACAATTAAATTTCACATTAAATTAGTCGCATTTAAATTTAAGTAAGATCTTATCGCATATTCTATCAAATTACAAAGAATATTTACTTTCTAGTTTGCTGAATTTCTATCTAAAAATACTTAACATGCAGAAAGTTGATAAAAAAACAACTTCGAATTAGAAATAAGTCAGAATAATTCTGATTTTTTTTCATAAAGATTTTATGTATGATGTCTACGTTTGGATGTAACTAAGTGCTTCATTGATTTTCTTTGTATCGACATAAGTATGCTAAAATATATTTCTATAATCTACATGAAGTAGTTTATATCCGGCATAACTTATTCTTATGGTTTTGAAAAGTTAGAATAATTTGTGATAAATCTAAATAGTTTGAAATTATTATGACTAATTGCATTCAATGTTAAAATAAGAATTGCCTGTAATACATACATATATATATATATATATATATATATATATATATATATATATATATATACATTTGTAAAAACAATACGCTAGATTTAGTTGTGTAACTCTACCGAGTGAAGATAGCTCTGGCTGACACCTAATCAGCTGTGTTTCAATTCTGGCTTGAGGCATTCGGATGTCTAGTCGCACTGAGGAGCTGTGATACAGCGAAACAGCACTGTCTGTGAATGACATAATTTAGCTCTTGAAAATACATTTCAATTGAGCACTGTTGAGTGATAAGCTAATTCTATAAACAACAGCCACCTGCACTAATGCAAAGCTCTTCAGTAAAATGAATGAAGCACTTTGGCTGATTGGCATTTGTTTACATTTGTAAAAACAATACGCTAGATTTAGTTGTGTAACTCTACCGAGTGAAGATAGCTCTGGCTGACGCCTAATCAGTTGTGTTTCAATCCTGGCTTGAGGCATTCGGATGTCTAGTCGCACTGAGGAGCTGTGATACAGCGAAACAGTACTGTCTGTGAATCACATAATATATATATATATATATATATATGAGGAGGCACATATACATGTATATGTGTACAGATATATATATATATATATATATATATATATATATATATATATATATATGAGGAGGCACATATACATGTATATGTGTACAGATATATATATATATATATATATATATATATATATAGATAGATAGATAGATAGATAGATAGATAGATAGGAAATAGTTGTATGCATGTATATTACTGTACAAGTAAGAAAAAAGAATTTAAATAGGAAGAAAAAAGAATTGCTAGCTTGCCTTTCAATTTTCTGTTTTCAAATCATTAAACTCTAAATCCGAGAATCATTCAGAGCATTTCTACTCTGAAGCAATGGTCCAATTATTTTCAATCCAAAAGCGAAAATTCTCTGAAAATATCAACACAACTTCACTGCCACAAATGAGATACTAACATTTAGATATTTTTTCTTCTCTGTAAACGTTGCGTGCAACGTAGAAAATCGTTTTAAGATTCTGACGGATATTTCCAGCCTACAACATGGAAATGGAATCGGTCGAGGATTTTATAAAGCCAGACTATTGATATGAGATTATATAGTTTTTTTAAGTAGCATATTTGTATTAGTCTGTCAGTTCCCGAACAACGTCAAATGATTAACAAAATATGTACAGAATAAAAATAGAAGGAAAATTAAAGAAAATAAATACCAAAGAAAATTTTTTCATTGAGTTAAGCTAAATGAGATAAACAACAGAGCATAGTCAAAATACTGTCAGCTGACTTCGTTTGGTGATAGCTGTAAAACGTTATTTCGATTGGCGTTTGATTGACACAAGCGATTTCACTTGCTTCACAAAGAAATAGCGCACTTGTAATATAATTCAATGACAACTGAGCTAATTCTATTAAATCTCTCAGACTTAATAAATGGAACGTCGATGTGATTTCTGGCTTTTTTATTAAATATGCGATATTTTCAGTGAAAATGATAAACACAACTTATGTGACAATGCGTGTATTTGTGTGCGTGTGTTAGGACCAAATAATCTGAACAGACAGGATTTTAGGAACATTTGTCTAAAGAACATTGGTCTAAGGAACATTGATATAAGGAATAATCGTTTAATGACATTTGTCTGTGGAATATATTTTAATAAATTAACACACATGTACAAAATACTCAATTTTATTGATATTCAATAGATTACAGAATAATATTTAAGACATTTACAGCAATATTAATTACTGATGATACATGTGGTTTATAAGCATTTATTAGCATGCATTATTTGTATATTAATAATCATCATCATTGGCCTCCTTCTGTTACGAGGGATAATGAGAGTTACACCGTGGGTCTATTCATCTGTTGTCGGTGTCTGCGGATCCTCTTCGCCTCCCATTGATCTTCTCTCAGCCTCTTGTCCAGCTGTGTGGTCTGCCCGACGGCTTCCTTCCATCTGCCTCAATCTCTAGCAGCGGCTTTCCAACCAGTTGGATCAATACTACCTGCCTTCATATCGCGCTTTCAAACACCCTTGTAACGAAGGAATGGTCTTCCTGCACGTCTGGAGCAAGTAGCCAATTCACCGTAGAGCATATCCTTTGGGATGCGACCATCTTCCTTGCAGCTGCCATGGCCGAGCCGTCGCAGGCGCCTCTGATTGAGCAAGGCAAATATGCTTGGTATGCCCACCTGTGACAGGATGTATTTATTGGGTACGTGGTCATGCCATGTAATGCCCAGAATCCGTCGGAGACAGCGCATGTGGAAGACGTTTAGCCTTTGTTCTTGGCAACAGTACAGTGTCCAGGACTCGCTTCCATAGAGCAGTGTACCCAATATGCAAGCTCTGTATACTGTCATCTAGGTCTGTTTTCTCAGACCCTTGTTGCTTCATCGCTGCTGTTGTGGTAGGATCCCCCTAATTTGCATAGTGGAGTACCGACGATATAAATATGGTTGGTACCGGGAAGACAGGGAGGCGAATCAAGAGATTCAACTAGAGACTCTGCCCGACTGCGACTTAGTCAACACATTCTCCAGGAACGGTCTTCCCAGGAATATACAAAAGACTATATGTAAATATTGTGTACACTTTCTTGTTTCAATACATTTTGTTCTAAGTACATTTTGTGTTGCATTATTATTCCATGCATTAGTCAAGTTTCAACAGCTGCTGAGATCTTGCAGAACCTGGTGTTCAGCTCAGTATACACCGACAGGTTTTGGCGACGGTGAAACCAAGATATGTGAAGATTTTCACCACATCCAATATGTGGTCGCCGATGGAAATGCTTATGCTGTGCTGACATCCTGAACCAGTATGTTTGTCTTCTTGAGACTGATGTTGAGTCCAAATTCTGTACACGCCCGAACCGATGAGCTGTTGCAGAATCACGCTGTATGCACTTTGGATTTGGCCCGAAGGCGCATCAGCTTAAACAGGCTACCATCACTCCCGGTGTGGAGGAAGAAGCCATCGTTGGAATCCTCGAAGGCATACGAGAACAGCAGCGAGAAGGATATTCCGAACAGTGTTAAGGCGAGAATGAATCCTTTTTTCACACCACTCCAATTTGGAAATGGGTTCGAAGAGGAGCCATCGTGCTGCACTATACCATTCATATCCTCATGGAAAGAGATGATCATCCTCAGGATATTGAGGGCATCCAATCCTTTGTAAAAAGGTGAAGAGACCATCTCTGCAGACAAGGTTGAACGCCTTAGTCAAATCAATAAAGCCTATGAACAGCGGCATCCTCTGCTCACGGCATTTCTCCTGCATTGGTCTCAATAAGATGATCATGTCGATAGTTGATCTTCCTGCCCTGAACCAGAGATGTACCTCAGGGTAGACGATCAGCGAGTGAATGTAACTTATACAATAACACCTTAGTAAAGGTTTTCCCCACAACACCGAGAAGGCAGATTCCACGATATTTGTTACAGTCACCGCTGTCTCCCTTTTTCTTTTACAACGTAATGATGCCGGCGCCTCGCATGTCTCATGGGGACTGCACCATCCTCCCAATATTGTAACAGCAGATCGTATAAGTGGACGAGAAGAGCACTGTTCTAGCCGGCCTTAATTATCTCTGATGAAATACCGTGGCTGCCTGGTGTTTTGCTGCGGGCTAAGGATGGCCCTGCCAAGCTCTTCAATAGAGGGTAATACATCCAGCTCATCCATCATGAAGACTGAGGGCGTGCATTCAGTTGCCTTTTCAGTGACAACATTTTCCGCTGAATAGCGCTCCTGGTAGTGCTCTGCCGACTTCTCCATCTGTTTGCTGCAGTCGGTTATGACGCAACCGGATGCAGATTTGACGGGTGCCATCTTGGTAATGTTGGGATGAAATGTTCTTCTGAGCCCTTCGAACATATCATGGATGTTGCCACAGTCAGCACAAAGATGGATACTCCGACACAAATTCAGCCAGTAAGTCATTGGCAAGCAACCCGCTGAGTAGCATTTCTGGCCTTCCACTGAGGGCTTCTGCTTGTAGTTCAGCAGAGCTTTCCGCTTAGCTGCAAGTACTGGTTCCATTTGGTCTATGCTTGCTTCGAACCAGTCAGGGTTTCGCCTTACACTTTTGCCGAAGGTGGCCATCACGGTGGTGTAGACCATATCGCGAATATGATTCCATCTCGCTTCGGCGCTGCCTGGAGTGGTAGTCATGTAGGGCCTCTGTTCCATCGTATAGATGAAACCCTCACGCAGAACACTGAGTTAATACAACCCACATTAGACTATAATTCTCAAGCTGAATATTTCTTAGACGTATATTCTTAGACGAGTGTTCCTTAGACGAATCTTCCATATCCCGAACAGACTTTGTCCGTACAAAATATTGCTTGACCTTAAAGTGTTTAATATTTTATAAGAACACCGAATGCATTTGTAATTGCCTTTCTCTTCAGAGTTTCAACAATATTAAGTTATTTTAAGAAAATATTTTTAAGGTTTTTTTCTTCCGATGATTATTTACCTCTTCCGAATTGCCTTAGTAACGTTTGAAATGCAAACACAGGCATCTCTATCAAAATCGGCGCCTGTAAAGCAATGGTTAGCGCACTCGTCTCATAAACCGTTTATGTTTGTTGATCATGTGGCACTACAGTTTGTGTCAGTTACCTGAGTCATATGATTATCGGCAAATTTCTACGTTATCTAAACCCAATGGCAACGTACTTACTTCAATATAAGTAGAAAAAAACCTATTCAACTTATAAAACTAATTAAATTTTAGCCTGAATATCTTACGGAAGGTACAGTCCCTCCATTGTTAACACGTGTTAAAAGATGTTGAGCTATCCCGATAAATCTATTATTTGTCGTTAATATCCTGTATAGCTGTACAATTGTTACCCTCAGGAAGAACTTTTCGAACAAAAGATTTTGCAGAAATATGTCCGCAGCCTTTGAACTAGAAATTAAAGGCAACATTCAGGTCCATAGAGCATTAATTCTTTCAAGAGAATGTTAGTTGTCAAGCGTAGTTTCCTTACTTATTTTTATTTATTGCGAGGTAACTTCTTAAATAAATGCATTAAATGTAGAAATTTTATTCATAATCTGAAAGGAAAAGAAAGTTGTAAATAAGATCATGTTTATTGCCGCCTTTTGAAATTAAAGCTAAGTAAATTAAACTCAGGTTTACTGTTGAAACCAAAAAGTAAAAAGTTGCATAAACCTCGAGCGGTAAAAATGAAAATTGCTATTTCAGCTGCGATTGAAGTGAATCCATGTATAAATAATGACTTCAACACATTTTATTATTTCTTGTTAACTTTTCCCAGAACTCTTTTCCTTGGCAGAGAAGCAAATATTAAAATTAAGCAAGTCTTGATCAATGAAAGTCTCATATATATTTCTCTCCGTGCATAATATTCTTCGATTTTTTTAGATGAAATATTAACAATTACGAATTTCTGACTGTTATTACTTTCATCTTAATTCCGTTTGTTTTTTATCCCTACGTCTCCGTATAATTAGCATTAGTTGTAATATTACTCGATTTTTAAATAAATAAATGAATCCAAAATAAAGCTACGTCATATCAGACGTTCGAAAAAAATAAAGAATAATTTCCATATGGCTAGATTTGAATCACTTTCGCCGATTGACCTTTATAGCCTAATCATTAAAACATTGATCATGTAAAGAGAGGCTTTCGAGGATAAAAAGTGCGAATCTTACCGGGTGTTTACTCTTTATTTCCAGTCGACGATTCTTACTAACTGTTATGGTGTAAAACCATAGACAAGATAACACGGACTCGGATATAGGTTAAATAGTATATTCTCGGAAACGTAGTACAAACGTAAATGTGGACAGGAGAGTACTTTCTCTTACTGGTGTCCCGACTCACTTATTCACTCACTCTGTGGCTACTACTCGGTGACCCTCACTTGGTGACTGGATATTTAGCACCCCCCACCAACCCACACGGGTCGAATGTGGCACAATGCCGGTTTAATGTGGGCTTACCGAGCCCGTAGGCTCGGCCAAAAATATGCCCATTAGAACCCGTATACACGGGTTCAGGGACTGTCTACCTCCCTGGACGAAACTTTGCCCTGCGGCAAAGCCCCGTCCGAGTTCCTCTCCGCCGAGCCAGAGAGTTTGACAGCTGACACCTAACTTGGTGACTGGATATTTAGCAACCCCCCAACACGGGTCGAATGTGGCACAAGGCCGGCTTAATGTGGGCTTACCAAGCCCGTAGACTCGGCTAAAAATATGCCCATTACAACCCGTATGCACGGGTTCAGGGTCTGTCTACCTCCCCGAGTTCCTCTCCGTCGAGGCAGAGAGTTTGACAGCTGAGACCTTACTTGGTGACAGAGTTGGTAGCCATATTATATAGGTGTGGAAGAGTCCATTTGTAGGTAGGTCACCACAATACTAACATACTCTAAGATATATGATGAAAGCAAGTGAGATTAAAAAAACCAGTACCTAAAACAACAATTTAAAATACCAAATTCGATTAAATATCAGTGTTGTCAGTTTGACATATAAATATCAATAAGTAAGCAATGGCAGTTGATAATCAAATCAAAACTTCCTCAATGCCAGATATTAGAATGCTAAATCTTTTAACATAATTATCATGCTCTTAATCCTGTATATTAATATTTAGCACTGTTGTGGCATTTACGAGTTTCTAATAAAGGTTTACGTCTACATTTCTTCCATAAATTCCAAATCTGTCATCTATTAGATTTTTCCTCTGCTTATCTGTGCATAGGTTCCAATGTTATCGACAGAGCTTCATAAGAAATTAATACATTTTCTTTTATACATGCCAAAGGAAACAAGAAACGCTAATTTTAGACATCAGTTAATATAACTGATCAAAACACGTAGGCAGAAAGTTAACTAGTTATATTAAGTTTAATTTCACAGAATCTTTCAAACATTCACAAAAATAAAACAAATGATATGATGAAATATCTGTAATGTAAGATCTGTTGGACTGACTACACACTTGTACGTACCAAAATGCGTTTGGTCATCTGAAAATCGCAGTACTGTGATGGTACGAAGGCGCTTGGATGTTGCAAGGCCCCATGCCTAAGGCATTCGATAAGATCTGCAAAGCTTAAATTGAAAATCGGGTTTTTCACGATAGGTCTGCGAAGAAGCTCCTGATAAGATCTACAACCCAGTAAAAGAGACTCTGTGGTTAGCGTAAACTAAAAGTCATGACTGGTTTGATGAAAACGACTAAATCATAAAAGATATTATCTCAAATAAGAACAAGATACGAGAACTGATGCTACCAACATGGGTGGCCAATTGCACCCAGCAGCACAGCTCGAAAGTCAATTGAAAGAATCAAATTCCAATGCTCAGCGTGTTTTCTATCTCAATAGAAAACGATTGGTGGTCATACTTATCCGCAGAAATGCAGGCAGCTCCTGAGAGAAAGAATAGTAAAGTGTTGTAAGACCTCATGAATCTAGCCTTCTGTCCAATTCGGTCTCAGTAATGCCCCTTATATCAAAAGATGGCACGAAGCTCCTTAATAGCATTGCAGAAATCAGTAAGACTTTTCAAATCTGCTCAACAAGGGGAGTCATGTGCAGCAATCTGCTCTTCACCACATGCAGGAAAGAACCATCGTCTATGAATGATTAAGTTAGCTACTTGAAGGAAATAAAAGCATCTATCAGTAATTTGAACATGGATAATTGCTGAAATCTTGAGGTTTGATGGCGATCACTTGGTTAATATCATGAATAGAATTTACCTGAACACCTTCAATTCTGGGAGAGTTCCAAAAGACTGTATATGCGATCATATCGTTGTATAAATTCAAAGGTATATGGAGCTGTATGGGCGTTATCTATGAATAGCGTTACTTTTACTTTACTTTTGCTGTCTCTACTGAATGCTCATATGTTGGATACGGTACTTCCAAAATCACAATCTGCCCTTTGGTAGATATCATCCAGTCGTCCCATGATGACATGGACATACTTTCTAATGTTCATGGTTGACTTTCAGAACCCATCAAGGTATGCAATGGTGTCGAGCAAAGTAACTTTGTACCAACTACATTTTTCTACATTTTCTTTTCTGTTGTTGTTCTCCATTCTTTTAAGGATATTCAATATTGTACAACAGGTATACTATTCAAAATCTGACACTTCTCTGCTAAATCTAAGACACTCCAAGATCTTGTCCGTGACCTCCTATATGCTAATTACTGTGACTTTGTTACCCAAACGGAACGGGAAATGCAGGCTCTGATGGATAACATTTAACGTCTCTGCAAATCTAAATTGGACGAGACAGTGGCTATGTCCCAATTTGCTTCGGGTTCACCTTACATCAGATCATCGGTATTTGTGGATGGTCACGTACTGAAGGTGGTAGACAAATGGTAGAACTCTTGAAGATAAAATATCTGCTCAAAGGATGATTTTGCCGCTCTAAATGATCGAGTCTTATCTCACAGAGAACTTCAGAAGTGCACAAAGATGGTAGTTTGTGTGCTGACGTATCTGTTGTACTCGTGTGAGGCATGAGTTGTGTACCGCGGACACTTAGACGCTCTAGGTGATTCCACCAACGCTGATAAGATAGATTCTTCGTATCCACTGGATAATCCGCACACCAGACAATGTAATTAACAACGAAGTGCCTATTCATCGCCAAAAGGCTTCACTGGGAAGAACATGTCATTCACCTTGGCGACATCGGAATACCCCCCAAATGATCTTATATGGTCTACATTGCACGACCCTAGCATAAACCAAGGAAGAACTTCAAGCACTATTTAAGAGAGTCCCTTGCAGCCTGCCATGTAGAAGATACTGAGGTCGGGAAACTGAGGTTTCAGTTCAAAATAAGTGGAGGTGTACAATTCATGAATGCACTAAGATCTTTCAAGAACATAAAATATGTTGGTCAAATGTCAAATGTGAAGCTAGGAAAATGGAAAACTTTGATCCAGCAATCCATCGATTTACTTAGCTACAAAAATATTATATCGGTAAACATTTCACAAATTATGATCAGTACAACGGTGGAGAGTGTGTCAGTAAGCCTACAGAAACCTCACTGCTCTCACCCATCACATGAAAAGCCACGAACAAGTAAAGCAGGCCAGGTCCTGTATAAACACCTCAGTTTTCTACATCTGCAATACGTATTGCAAGTTACTTGTGGTTTTCAAAGACGATTGTCGGTCTCACGAGAACCCCCAAAATCGATCAAACTTATCAGCGATGACCATACCCATTTATCAAGTTGACCGTCATCACACACACACATATATATATATATATATATATATATATATATATATGAGCAAATATTTGGGGAAGCAGAATAATGTGTTCCTTTGTCATACTTGATTGTTCGAGCAATTATTATTCTGTTCGCCATTACAAGATATCATATAATTCTTTATTCGTTTTTTTCCTTATTTCAATATGTGTGTGTGTATCAGTATGCACATATGTGACGCGGCGTTTTAGCTTTCAGTAAAATTAGGCATCTATCTGCAATTATGAAAAATTATCTATGGAAAAAACTAATTCATAATTACCATATCATTCAACAGTTTTAATTAATTCTTTCAAGTTTCCTGCCGAGCATAACATGTTAAAGATTATGCCCTTTTGAAACTATCTTCACAGTAATCATTTAAAACAGATTTCCTCAAAAATTAATGCTTAGTGACATATAGATTATGGTCATCGCAACATTTTAGATTTTAACTTCAAAATATCTCTTCAATAAAACAACGCTCTGGCCCAGAACGGCGACGATACACGTTGCATTAATTTTTTCTGCATTGGATTCATTCAAGAATGTTTTAGTTTAAGTGAAAACTTAAATGTTCCATAGAAAATGGAAATACGGTAAATGTCATATTTCCACAAGGGATACTGTTTCGATACACCGTTCCAAACGAAAAGATTTGCCATCAAGAAAACCAATTATTGAATCTGGCATCTGGCGCCAAATATTGAAAGACTCTGTTGAAAAGCAGCGTATCCAAGTCATTATGCCTCAATGGTTATGTCTGCTTATGTCCTTATTTATGTTACATACACAGAAAGAAATCTCTCGCTAAAGCAGAAGAGTCTTTCTTCAACACCAAATTCCCAACAATAACACAAACTGGCGATTCAAACAGGTGTTTTTTGCAAACCTTTCATGGCTTTATTATTTATTTGTAAATTTTAAGGACCTGCAAGTATGAGGAAGTAATTATCCAGAAAATTATATAAGGTATTAAAAAAATGAACATAATCAGTTATGTTTGTATTTACCATAGTAATGTTACACGTTATTACAAACGACTTGTGAGTTTGTAAGGACATTATTATTATAAATAAATAAAAATAAAATATAAAATAATAATAATGCTGAATGTTATAAGTAAAATAAAACAGTAACATGAAAATATTGTATAAAATAAATTAAATAAAAATAAAAATAATAAAAAGTTCTCCCAGAATGCAACAAAAACTCTTCCTGTTGGAAATACTAACATCCTGCCAAAAGTCATTGAATTCAATCTCTTCTCTACGAACCTTCCAACGGGCAATATGTGTCCCAACTTCTCTCTGTGTGACATTGCGTGTTATAATATGGAGTGACTTCTCCCTTTTATCACATGCAACAATGAAACACTTGTAACCAAACATACATACACCAGCACACATAAAAAATAAATAAATTGTATTAATGTACAATTTAACATGCCTTTACTGTTATCTTCGTGTATCTTTTTATTTCCTATGGTGTATGTTTTTATAACCATTTGAACACGAGGCTATGTCTGCTACTATGATTTGAGTGACCCCCACAAGTGTTTAAGCCTTGCATGTAGGACTTTCGAACAGCCATTCCAACTTCTGTAGTTGAGTCCTCGCTTTGTACTGAATTTAAAATAAAGAATGCAAAAATTGAACAAGGATAAGTTTTCTTCTTCAATCAAACAGGGAAATTATTTTTTCTGGATATTTTCAAAGTTGAGTGAAATCTTTTATATTCTAATCCTGGTCACGGTACTTTATAAACGTTTTCATGATTAAATTTATGCAATCATAAGTTATAGTAAAACAAAATGACAATATCACATACATTTCTCTCATTGGAACAAACACGATTTACAAATACAATAATAATTTTCTATGGTCAAACTATGCCAATAAAATTCTTACAATAATTTCTGTATTCTTTTGTACATTTGTTGAGAATTTGTTGGAATATTTGATTTTTCAGTCATGTTAGTTGTTAGAAAATTTTCGGATATTAATTTCTTTTATATATTTATTCTTTTGATGCCATTTACTGGCATCTAATGAAGAAATGTAATTGTAGACGAAAAGATTTTATTTCGTGCCAAATACAGCATTGGTCGGGTTCCAAAAAAATCTTGAAACTTAAAGTAATGTTAAACCTTGTAACAATCTTCAACATATGTAAACTTCGATATTGTGTTTACATAAGGACTTGCAGATATTTTGAAGGCCATTCCAAAATGATAGGCTAGGCTCATCATCAAGTTCTATTCTAGTTTTAAATCTTCTGGCTGATAAAAATTCATTCGACTTTATTGAACCCCCTTTTTAGTATGTAAAATTTACAACTGTATTATAAATATTGACAAGAAAATGGACATCATATGACAAATTGCCTCAAATAAGTCTACTGAGGAATATCTCTTGTATAAATTGATCTACATTCTACGAGTCTAATGTCCAAAGACAACAAAAAAATACAATTTTGCAGTCCCACACTTACTGAAGACTAGAGCAAAATCAATAAAAGCTAGACACAAAGAAGGGCAACTTTTCACTTAGAATGTTTGTTTTATTTGCAAATATTTTCGTTCCTGTAGCCGAAAAAATTGATTAGAACGATTATTGTAGCTGCTTTGTATTATTTTGAGGCCGCGTATTTTAGTCATGTATGCCGCCTTTTCGACAGAATACTATTGTCGTTCCATCAAATAGGATATGAAGATTGTCATCATAAGTTGACTTAATTTTTCCTTTATTGTAAAATATCAGTTTTAGCTTGTAGGGCTCAAATGAAACACATATGCGTACCTTTTAACCCAATTAAATAACGTAGTTTTCAACGCTCATCGCATGCAAATTAATATTCACTACAACGGGAAAATCTATATTTACATTAAAAATCTATTTAGATTTATTTTATATGTTTACAGAATACGAAACACTGTAGATTATATGCCGGGTCAGTGATACTCCATGCTATATATTCAAATGAGAAAAATAAATATAAATTTGAATGCAACGAATTAAATAGAGTGCAGATATTTCTTTTAAAAATTATAAACTAGATACATGTCATCACTGGATGAATATCAGCTCGTGAATCTATTTGGATTCATACGTTGTCTGGTAATTACGAAAACCCTTACTGCAAATGAATTTCTCCAAATCTCAACATTTTAAAAATTACACCCATTCAAAAATGTAGAATCTGACTGAGGTAATTATATAATGAATGAAAATAATGTTCTTTTCGTTTTCGCAATAGATTTTCAATTTGATGTTTTAAAGGTTCCCAGGAATAGTGAAAGATGCCTTTCAGAAACTAAGCAAAGTATTAAGATTGTTAACTGCGATCTAATCTCCTGTAGTGAACTAAATGTTGAACATTATCCTTACAGCGGAAGAAGACTTCAACCAACAGATGTGTCTCAACAGACGAATACTGAGAAAACCAAGACCGAAAATGTCAGAAACGAAGGCGTCTTAAGGAAAATAGGAACTGCAATGAAACTGATCAAATTAGAAAGAGACATATGAGGAAAAGTGATCTGGATAATATAAGGCAAGAGAAGCAGTGTAAAACAGAGTAAACTACTTAACCAGTTTGAGTAACTAGCTAACGGAGCAAGGATAAAGAGTAATGTCAACAGTTACTAAAACCAACAATGGACTGTAAGTTGTAGAAAGCCATGATTTCCAACATCATGAAATAACACAACACAAGGAAATTATTTTCAAAAATGCGATATTTTGAAAGATTGGATTTTATGAAATTCGGAAGCTTTGACCAGAAGACTGATTACATTCTTAAAGGAGGAAAGAAAAGCGTTACGTAAAAATATAAACATAAAACCGTTTTGATAGATATATTTAGTAAAACCAGTTCTCGTTTTGATATATTTATGATATAAGAAAATATAAGCTACGTTTTTAGTTTGTTTGTTTTTTTTTCTTCTCAATGTTTTTCATTTCATTTTTATTGTTCTGTGCAAGCTGTTCAGCTCTACTTCAATTTCCAGTGTTGTGTTCACATTAGCTTACAGTATTTGGCTCCTTTTTAAAGTTTATCTTTCTTATCGCTCATGCTAATTTTTATATACCTGAAATAAAAAAAAACTGTATAAATATTTAAACTAATTTATATTTATTTCAGTTATGGTGAGCAATACTCTAGTTTCATAATAAAATCTCACACACCAAAATAAGTTATTATTCATATTTCTAAGAAAAACATAACCTGAGAATTTCACATAAATATAAATATATACAGAAATGATTACCAAAATCGTTTAGTTTTTGCCAATTTCATTGCTAAAGCATAATTGCATTATAATCTGGCACAGTTTAATAAATTTCTACATTTTCAAAAATAGATTTTTAGATTTTCTAATAGATTTAATTTTATAATATATAAAAAAGATTTAAGTTTTATAGATCAAATCGCTTTAACAGTTAGACAATATCCATAATGAAAAAGTATTTCCTTCTTGAAAATTTAACGCAGATATAGAAATGCTTTGTGTTGTAATAGTAACTTATAATGTAAATGGAATCAACAAACCGTGTTTAACTTTTGATATCAATTATTCTCTTTCTTGACCTTCAGCTCGTTAAAAGTTGTCATTCAATTGGTTCTATCCGATAATGGATGAACATGTTCATCTTCTTTAATGTTCTTTCACGAGGTTGAAAATTATGGTGCTGATGTCTTTCTCTCGTTTTCCTGACTTTTCTTACTTTTGACTCTTCACTTTCTTCTTCACTGAAAATTACTCGCTGTTAACTCCAGCTTCTCTTGCTATCAGTATATTCTGTGAGTGTCAGTTTTTTCCAGGCCGTCTTTGCACGTTATATATCCCAGAAATTCCAGCTGCTACTTTTTGTATATAAAGTATACATTTCTTTGTAATTCCTGTTTTTCTCAAAACTTCCCCTCGCTCACATATTCTGTCCTTGGTATTCTTAGCATTTGTGGATGGAACCGCATCACAGTATCTTCGTTTTCATTTCTGTGGAAATTATTCAGCATTCGGTGCTGTATAATAGACTAGATATGACATAGTAGCTCAGTACACTTGTTGTTATCTCTAAGAGCATTACCTATCTCTTAATATTTTACTTAATTTATGAAAGGCATCTTTCGCTATTCCGATGCGCTTTCGAATTACTGTATCACACTTTCCGTCTTCTGTTACTACAGAAATACTACTTCTTCTATGTGTCGTATTCCTTCAGGGCGTTGGCGATCATGGCTCTCCACAATTTCCTGTTCTTTTCAGATCTTAACAACTTTTGTCTTTTTGCCATATATTCAAGATCGCCAGGTAAGTAGTGCATTGCTTCTCTCTCTCTCTCTCTCTCTCTCTCTCTCTCTCTCTCTCTCTTCAATCTGTCCTGCGAATACCAAGTTTTTTAAGCCCTTTTTCCTTATGTGCTCCAGAAATTTCAACTGTCTCTTCGTATTGTTAAGTATAGGCGTCTTTGTCTCTTTGTCTTCGCCCTTGTTCCCACATTCGGTCCATAGTATTCTCAGCTTCCTTCTGTAGAAATACATTGCCTCCAGTCTCTTCTTCATCTGCGAGGAGACTGTCTAGAGTTACCATATAGAGTACTGATACTACATAACAGTTCAGTACTCTTTTCTTTGTTTCTAATTATATTTTCTGTTTCTTAATACTTTGTTCACCTTTGGAAGGCATCTCTCACTATCCCAATGTGTCTTCGGATTTCCGTGTCGTACTTTCTGTTAATACGCTTCCCAGATATCTAAATTGCTGCACCTGTTTGATTTCGGTATCTCCAATCTGTAATTTGTACGTTGGACTGTTTCTTTTGCTAACAACCCTACATTCAATTTTCTTGCAACTAATGTTTAGTTCTTTGTTCTCGCTTTTCTTCAGTACCTTCTGTAGGAGTTCCTGTAGTTTCCATTCTGTCTGCTATCAACAATGTATCATCTGCATGTTTTATGTTAAGATTGTGGCTGTCAATAATGAATCCTAATAATTCCCTTTAATTCTCTCAGAATAGCTTCGCTGTATAGGTTGAAAATGTCTGGTGAGAAGACGCATCCTTGTCTTACACCTGTTTATTTCTGTATATTTACTGAATTCATTACCTATCCTCATTCATACGGTTTGCTGACTAGATTTAATACGGACATAAAATCGTTACTTTTCATAAATTATAAAATAGATAAATAAATTGAAATAATTCAAATGCTTTAAGGATATCACATGCATTTCAATTTTCTGGAAATATCGAACGGAAATTTAAAAGGAAATTGAAAATTAATATATTTTTAAGTGAAGAAACTTTATTTAAATTTAAAAAATGGGCATTTTCTCAATTTTTCAATTTACAAGTTTTCACAGTAGCAAAACACTGCAATGTTTTATTTATTTTTTTTTAGATAGTTGAAGTTTTGTTAAGAAAAATAGACTAAGAATTAAAAATATGATAACATTTATTTCAGTTTTTAAAAGGGAATTAATTTTATCGAACATTTAAATCTTAGTCTACTACTTTGCTAATACTTCAACTACGTAAAACAAAATAATTTCAAAAGACATTGCATTTTTTACATTGTTAAAAGAAAAACGAACCGTGCTTTTGTTAACGTGTCATTTAATTTATGACTCTTCACTTGTTAGAATTGAAATAAATATTAAAAAACCTGATAAATTATGAATTAAAAGTACAATGTGTGTGTTTTTTTTCTTTTTTCTTTTTAAATAAAACAGAGGGTATATAAACAAAAACGTTTTAGTTTTTAAAGTTTTCCCGATTTAGTAAAAAAAAAAGTAACGTCTTCGTTTTTTTTTACATATTCCCAGTTTTATTTTTTATTTAATATATAAATAAACACAGTTGTACTTTTATTTCATAATATATCAGTGAGGAGTTATAAATACCACGTTACTAGAAGCATGGAAAAACCTAGTATCGCACGGGCATTAGATTCTGAGAAATGGATAAAAATATTAAAAATTGATCGGTCTACGAAGAATTTCGTCGTTGACTATATATATATATGCAATTTTTATATATATTATTTATATGCGCGGTACTTATTGGGAAGCGCTTAATATCAGTGATAGAGCTAACATATTTAATTGGATTGATGTGAATTTGTGACCCTGGGTTTCACGATATTTGCTCTCGTCAGACAAACTTTGTCTGACGATAGCAAATAGCGTGAAACCCAAGGTCACAAACTCACATCAATCCTATATATATATATATATATATATATATATATATATATATATATATATATAAACTTTAAGGGGTAATGTGCATTGTAATATTGTATTCTTTCAGGGGAGGATCGGCAAACTTGAGGGCCGCCCCGGGGAGCAAAACACTAACTACGCCACTGTAAACCTCTTTCATTTTTCTCTTCGCCTGCATATATGACAGGGTATTTGCCACTAACTACCACTTAATTAAATTTATGTAGCAGGTGGACTTTGACGCCCCCAACATGTAGCTTACATACTGGACTAACAACCAAACAGTCTTCTTACACTTGGTCGTTTTTCTCCTGCTTTTCCTTGAATACATTTTCAGAGTTTATTTTCAGTTTTCTTTCTGACTACTGTCATCACAATATCTTCTGTTGTTAGTAAAATATTGAATTCGTCATATTCTGCAAAATAATTTGAAGGAATCTATATAAAAATATATTTGATAGAATTTGATAGAATCTGCTTCCATTACACTATTTCTTAGTAATGAGTCCATCCAGGATAGACTTTGTTAGGCAATATTAATTGAAGTGACTAAGTGATGCCTTTTTTTCACGAATGCCGGGACAAAAAATCACTACATATTTTCAATTATGCTGTTTTTTTTATCTTTGGCACCATTTTAAAATAATGTTTTTTCAGAATTTCTTCATAGCTTTGCTGTCTCCTTGGAGATTTAACACTTTAAAGGTCTAACGAATTTGTTTTTCTTTGTGCTATATTTTTAATTATACACTCTGCGCAGACATCTCAAATTACATCTCATTACTGAACGGCACTTCGTTTCTTTTATCTATAAATGTTGCCGCAGCGTAGTTAAAATTATGATAAAATTTGGACTCACACTGGAAGATTCTTTTTGTTATTATGTCAGGCAAATCTAGCACATATAGTGGTATTGGTTTTAAAGCAGAAATCTTTTACATTATTAAGTTAAATTCATTTTATTGTATCTACAATATTTGTATTACTGTATACGAAATAAAAAATCAATTTCGTAATGCTCGAAAGCTTTAATTTATTTATTATCGCTATTAAAAGATCTGTGTAAATCACAACAGGACTAATCAGTTACGAAATCTCTGCAATTTCTTGCCACAGAGGGAAAAGTATATTTTTGAATTGGTTTATCTTTCAATGTTGACATTTGCAGCAATCAGCCGAGTGAATGGTGAAGTTGAAGTAAAAAATAAAGAAGAAAACTGATTACTGTTTGAAGGCGATTTAGTTGTTTTTGCCTTCAACATTTCACATGTCATTTCGTTCCTCACAAAAGAAGTTATAAATAACAGACAGAAATAGATAGCAGTAGCAGAAAGAAAAATAACATTTCTACTTCCCTTTAAAGCTCTAAATCAATGAATCACTGTTGAAAAACATCAGACAATTAAGTAAGACTGTTTACTAAAAACAGCTTAAATTTAACGCAACACTACAAATCAAACAGACTGGTTTTGACAAGAGGCCCCAAAATATGAGGCATACAGAAACTCTTTATTAAATGCATTAGAAACAAATGATTTTAAAATTATATTCATCAGTGACAATCCTCCTCCTCCTCCTCCTTAACACTACTAGACTTCACTATGAAATATAGAGCCACCTCCTCGACACGCCTAGTGTCACTGCTGTGATTTCGTTAACAGGTACTTTTTAATGAGGTGGAGTTTCTAGCCGCACTCCCAAACGCTATTGAATTCAGGACTCCTTTCTACTAGACGAGAGAGAGATTGAAAAGTAACTCCCTATTTTATGTATGAGTAGCCAACGATGAGTCCGGATTTAACACCCTGTGACTTTTTTCTTCGGGGTTGGTTAAAGGAGCAAGTCTACTACACCAAACCAAGACTTTAGAAAAACTTGAGGAGCAAATACAAAAAGTTATGTTTTCCACCCCACAAGAGTTCCTGGTGAAATCAGTTGATGCGATTCCTGAGAGACTGGAGAAGCTGTCAGCCAAATCTGGTGTCCATATCGAATTTTAAATAAAACCTCATGCTAAACGCTTTACTCTCATATCCATTTCTTGTAAAAATTATAGCTAATAAATAAATTATAATTATTTTAAAATGTGGAGTTACTTTCCAACCAAGACTAGAGACCCAAACCTGTCGTGATATTTAACCCATAACTGGTGAGAAAATATATTTCTGCCTTTTCCAAGGGTATTTGTGCGAAAGTGAACGCCAAAGACATTGGGTAGAATTTGAACACCAATTCTGCCGTCTACGCCGATAACCTCTATGCTACGTGTACCTCCGTAGAGTCCCAGTTTTAATTTTTCTCCATCACTAATACTAATATTACATATTTATTTATTGTTCTAATGTCTTGTCATAAGTGACAGGCTAAAAAAATGAATAATTAATACTTTAAAGAGACTAGTAACTAATATTTTAAGTGACTATAAAATCTTGACGTTTCAAACAAACCTTTCTGCAACTAGGCAAATTACACAGGTATCGATCAGTGTTTCAGAAAGTTGCTTGGCATAGCTACCGTTTTGATATTTTACATCAGAATATCCGGACAATTATTCCAAATTACAAAGTCTGTAAATTGCCACATTTTTATTTTCATGAAAAGACACACGACTTTTCTGTCTGATTGTTGGACGCAACCCCTTATCAATAATCAATAGCCGACTTCACATACACACTCTGTCAGTAACACTGCATATTAATGTTGTCTTCGGCCCGCCGCCGTGTAACTGAGATTTTACCAGAAAATTTCAAATTTTGCTAATATTCAATGTTTTTCCTATTTTCATCTTTCTTTCTGTAACATATCCAAAAATGATCTGAGAATAAATTAAGCAACATTAAGAGAAAGCTGGATAGGCTTGACTCGCTGTTTGGGTGGCAACCAGTCTTAAAGGACCCATATGAATTCAAACCCGTTGATAAGGCAACGGGAAACTACTCCACTATCTTTCCCGAGAAAGACATAGCAAAACATAGATAACAATAACTAGGAAATTGTGTATAGCTATGGTCACACAATCTCCAAAAGTAAACAACAAAGACGAAGTCAGCTCCCCAAGTTAATTGAACATTAAGCAGATAAATGTATAATATTATGTAGTTTAATTTTCTCATACACATCTATGAGTTTTGATTTAAATCTATATTTTCAGCAATAAAAAGCAAGTTAAAAAGAAAGCGGAAGAATTGTGTGAATGATTGATTCACAAGGAATCGCTTTGATTGAGACTTACCAAAAGTTATTTAATTTTAAAGACACAAGAACTGTGCCTCAAGAAACAACATAAATGCTGCGTATTCTAAGACTGGTAGGGACGTTTTTCGGATAATAGGAGTAAATTAACATTCTAGCTTCTCAATAAGAAATAAGAAACAGCTTGAAGGATCACAAGAGAAAATAAGTACGTTTCATGAATGGCGCGAAACCCGTTCAAAAATATCTAAACTGTCAGTTCTGTACAACTGCTTTATAAGATCAATGGTTAAAAATGGTTTTGAGTGAGTGAAACCTGTGGATATTGGCGTAGATCATCCTTCTTCGAACATTGTGAACTGGCAAAATCACAAACAAAATACTGTACTAGATAACAAAAACCATATCAGCTGAGGATTTTCAACAGCAGCAACAGCTAAAATGAGTATCACATGTAACTCGATGAGAAATGGCAAAATCAAGATGTTGACGTTCCACACTATTTTAGATAAAATAAGAAGAAGGAAACCCACATCAATACTGGAAAGAGCGATAACAGCTACTGAACTTGAGAAACCTATTTTCCTTAATTAAAGATTTTATAAATTTTAATTGACAACAGCAGAGACAACCCTGTTAATGAATGTCGAATGTTTCTTTATAAGATAACGGCTAATATTAACATTTTCATTAAAAATTTAATCTTTTAAATCAAATGTTTATTATTTTAAAATTCATGACACCAAGCTATTTATCTACTTCATGAAACATCAATAAATTCAATTATAGCTTTCTAAAAAAAAAAACTCATTTTTCTTTTGATTACTGAATGCAAACTTATCAGCAATCAAAGCCGGCTTCACATATGAATTATTTGTGCTTCACTCTTTATTAATTTTGTATTTATGCGTCTAGAAAGAAATTATAACAAATACAGAAATTTATACGAAGAGAGCCGACAACGTTTAAATGCACAATTATCATTTTGCTCTGACCAATTATGTTATTTATTTTTATACGAAACGCTGTAATCATTGTATTTTGATGCATTGACTAATTTTCTTGTTTTTCTTTATATGATATATTTTCGGTCTTTATATTCAGCGGCCTTCCTCTGGTATCTGTCATATTTTTAATGTTAAGTCTCAATTTTAATGGGTATTTGTTTGCCACACAATAAATGTTACAACTGTTTTCTCTCTGCCAATTCTTGGTGCTACCCTACCCTGAGCTACTCTACCCTGACACATTAAAATTAAACTGTGACCTTAGAATGAAACATTTCACTAGCACTTACACTAATGACACCTGCCGATAAAACACAACAAACATAACTTAATTAACAAATGTTCAATATATGGCACCCAAGATGAATGAATTAGTAAAATAATCATAGTTTGGCCTGAATGGTCCGATGTAAGTCACGTTTCAATGAGAGCAATGAGAATGGATGCTTCACCATG
Organism: Acanthosepion esculentum; assembly: GCA_964036315.1. Taxonomy (NCBI): domain Eukaryota; kingdom Metazoa; phylum Mollusca; class Cephalopoda; order Sepiida; family Sepiidae; genus Acanthosepion; species Acanthosepion esculentum. The sequence continues at coordinate 63,741,868 of OZ038489.1, read as the reverse complement.
AGAATCGGCTAAAAGAAGATAAAAGTCAATTTTAATCTCAGTACAAAGGCAATTATTGTAGCCATACTCAAAATCACCATCTAAAACAAATCTCCATAAATAAAAAAAGCATTAGCATTATTCATTATGGCAGTCTTTAGAGAAAATTATCATTAATATTTAAATGCGAGGAAAAGACGCACAGTTACAGAGACAGAGCGAAACACAAAGAATTAAAATACTTAGACAGATATGACCATAGATAGATAGATAGATAGATAGATAGATAGATAGGAACAGGAATATAGTTGCGAACGAAAGTACACGCACACAGTAAAAACGGCTGGTAAAATATTTTGGTATCTTCAGACTACATACATAAGTACATATTTACATATGAATGTATATATTTTATTGCTATTTATCTGCAGGTGTCTAAGTGCCTTGACAAATACCTCGGCACAAGTATATTATGTATTTAATTGATGAATGATATGATTCTACTGTTGATCTCTGAAGTCAAAATGTTGTGCTTCACATCATCTTATTCATACATTAGTCACATTATTCATGGACGGCTGCGTTAGCCTTTATAGAATTTTATGAGGAATTTATATGCCTTGAAATATATCTGAAATAAATGGTGTACATCGATGATCACTGCAAGTTTTTCATGTGGGTCTCAACACACCAGAAAATCTAAGAGAAAGCTAATGACTGATGTCTTCCTCTGGAGAACGGAAGCATGACTCTTGGGAACAGCCGGCGCGCCACTGTCAGGACCAATTATGTATTCTCTATCTTCTACACAAAGGCCGATAGTTTCTGATGGCCATAACCACTAGCATCTCCGTCTAATTACTACACATATACAATATTTATTAAGCTTCAATTGAAGACAATTAAGTTGTCTTTCGGATTTGCTGTATACCTTTTAAGTTAAAAAGGTTACTTCACAGTACATCCGGGTCAAACATCCTTCTTTGTTTCAAACGGCAGTTAAGGAAAAACAAATCAATCTTCTCGTAGATTTACTGACTACGAAATGGATTTTCTGCCGCGACTAAACAAACGACTGCTATTTCTGTAAATCTCAATGTTTTTTCCTATATACGGGATGTCCAACGTATATTTTGCATATTTTATCGTAGATGTTTCATATTTGAACTATCTCTTGTATAAGAACAAGAACATAGTATAGGTTAGAAGTAAAAAAATATCTTGCAAAAGGAAGATTTTAAGATCAGATGTTAATCACCTATTAGTGTTCTCGACTCATTATAAGGAATTTAAATAACAATTCAAGACAATATATTTTGGAAATATACTACATTATGGACATTGTAAATTATTATTTTGCCAAACACAAATATGAAATGGATAGTTCTCTTTACTGTTAAGAACTTAGGCCAAAAATGAGTCTAAATGATATGAACATTGTTTTTTTTTTGGAGGGGGGGACAATAATAATTCTTAATTTTCTCTTCAATCTTTTTATTTGCACTGTCCTATTAAAGTGGATAGATTCTTCCTGTTCGCATTGAAACCAGACAGAATAATAATATATAAGTTTTTTTCCAAAGTTCAAAATTGATTTATATCTGAAATGTACTCTCATATATGTTACAATAAAAAAAATTGAAGCGTTCATAAATACAGTATTTGCAAGTTTAGATTTTTAAAGAATATGTATGTTAAAATCAAACTCAAAAACTTATGAGAAAAAGAATCGTAATATAATTATACATAATATTGCATAAATTTAAGTCATTTTCAAAACTGTTAGTGACCATTCATTAAGATTAACTACAGTGCTCATCAAAATTAAAACGAAAAAGAACAGCTTAAGGAATAGAACAACTGTCCAACTGATTTTACTGTTTGCTGATAAGAGTCGAAATATATTTCCCAAAAGAAATCAATAATCATAAGAAAAACAAATTACCACTGATAGAAATTTAAATGTATTTCTGAAGACATTTTTCTATTTAAGATTTATGAACAATTATATTTTTTATTTTGATACGATTTTCCCCTGGATTAGATTTCGATGTCGTTGATCTTCAATCACAAAATCTAATATATTTTCCATCTGCGCAGAAGCAGTATAGACATCTTAGTCAGAAAATAATTAAGACTTTTTTTAATCAGTTTTTTAACGCTATTTTCAGAGTTGTAATCACTGGAAAATCTTTAGGATTCTCTTCCTTATTTTCAAAGTTCTGTTGAAAAGGTGGTTTAATACTTAATTTTTGTTGAAAAAAAATGTGGCTTTTTCAATGTCAAACCGCAATTATTTTTCTTCCAAATTAATTTCTCCTTATTTGAATTCCGCTTCATTTATTTAGTGAAACTTTCTTTTATTCTTATTTGATGGTGTGTAATGTTATTTGATCACATTCTTTTCGGAAATGATCTTGCATCACACATAATTTTAACCAATTGAAGTTTATCCGTAACATGTTGAATTAGTTTTTGAAGATTTTAATTCGTTCGAAAAACCATACATAGAAAGATAATTTATTTTGATATTTGTGAACTATTTTAAATTTAGTTTCCCAAGTAATATCAGATTTAAGTAACCAGAGCTCAAATAAAAGTATAAATTTTAATTTTTTAAAAATCATGTTAAAAAGCATTTGAAAATTTGTATACGATTATTTGAGTGATATTAATATAGCATGAATCATGGATTTCAAGCTTTTCCCCCCATACATCGAATGCGAAAATATGTAATTCATTAAAAATAACAAAGTTGCATAAAAGATAATTGCAAGTTTTCTTTCACCTTGTGACTAGTTTTATGTCAATTGCTATTGAACATTCCTTGATTGTTTATATCACGGAAATATCCGAGATCACAAGTAGAAAACTGGCTTCAGTGAAGGAATTATATTTTTTTTCTGCAGTATTTAAATTTCAGATTCGATCTTTCACACCTCTTCTTTGTTCATACCTTTCTGTGCATTTGTTAATAGCAAAATAAGACAACATGGAAGATGAATTAATAATAAATCGGCCCATGTCTACTTGTGGGAAGTATCCATCGAGCGATCCGAGAAAAATACTGAATAAAAAAGTCAAAAAGCGATTAAATCTAAGAAGCGACTACGTAATAAGAAGAGTAACATAAAAGGATAATGTCACAGATTACAGCCACCAGACATTAACGAATGAATTACGGAGAGCAATATTATTAAACTGTCTTCATTATATTAATTAACCATGTAATCAAGAACAAAAGAAATAATCGAACATTGCAAAAGGAACTGATAGAGGGATTTTAGCCAAATAGCTTCTTCCATAACTTGATCAATTAAAACATTTAATTAAATCGTGATATTTATCTTGTCCATCTACGTAGCTTGTTTGCGGAAGTGTTAGACTATTGCAAAAGGAAACATTGATGAATTTACGTAATCCACTGCGTTATTCGCTCACGCAGGTGCGCACACACATACACACGCACATACACGATTCAAAGAAACAAGTCTCGACTATACGTTGCTGTGTTGACGAATCGGAGGATACACTGTGAATTACTCTACGTTAAATTCACTTCTATCACAGACATGCTAGGTAAAACCTTAGAAGCAACTATGTGCAAATTAAGCTTACAGCCAGCGCCCTATTTAGCTTTATTCCAGCCAGGTTATTTTGTAGGTGTAAAAAACAGGGGTGATTGTTTTTCTCTTCCTTAACTTAAAAATACCGGAGAGTTCCAAGTAATTCCTTGAACATTTGTAGGATTATTATTTTATCTTAAATTTTCTTTGGTTAGTGATGCCATCAATCATGAGTGTCTGAAAAATAAATAAACCAAACGCTTCGTTTACAAGGCAAACAGTTTATGCTGACTGAAGTGTGAAATATGTATTATGAAGTCATAAAGTGTTTGTATTGGAAGTAAGACTATATGTTATTTACACTATTTATATATGCACTATTTTCCTCATCTCTGTTATTGTTATCAAAACGTTTCAATCGTTGCGCTCTCCGGCCTTACTCAGGTGTATATCGATCTCGGTAACCTACAAGAAATTCTAAACTGAACCCTTTATTTAATCTTTTCTCGGTCTACTGCTCATGTCTAGTACTTAATTTATTTTATTTATTACTGTTCAGTTATTGCTCGCCCGTTTCCATTGAGTGCAAGTACACAGTGCTCGAGTGAACTCACAACCACTGTGTAAACAAATTCACATACTTACACACTAAGCCATTATTTCTATGCTAGGCCAACGAAGGAGATCTTCATATGCGCCGATTCTTTTCAGGGCATATGTAGATTATGAGGAATTACTTAGTAGGTCTAGCATAGAAATAAATACAATATGGGAGACGCTAATAAAGAAAGACAAATGACCGAAAGTAAAACAAGAAAACATGACAGCCAACAGTAGCAGTTGCAATTTAATCAGCAGCCAGGTTAAGTTTAAGGTTTTAAGTTTACTAGAGCAAATTGTCATACGGGACTGTTGGTAAAAGCGATGGTTTGTGAATTTAGGGAAATTGTGGTTGTGAGTTCAAACCCTGGGTCGAGTAGTATGTACTTGCACTCAGTGGAAACGGGCAAGCAATAACTAAACAGTGCTAAAAAAATAAAATGTGAACTAGAGAATAACCCTAGACATGAGCAGTGGAAAAAGAGAACTATCCCCGTAGATTAAATAAAGAGTTCAGTTCAGAATTCCCAGTAGGTTACCCAGATCGATATACACCTGACGAAGGCCGGAAGTCACAACGGCCGAAACTTTGTGATAACAACTAACAAAGATGAGGACAACAGCCCAAATATAACTCCTCATTCCATAGATTCAAACAAAAATTAAGGCTATATGTAATTTGCCAAAATTACAAAAGTCCTCACGTCAGCAAAAAATACGAAACAAAAAAAGAGTATTCACTGCACTCACAATACCTTTTTTGTGTAACGCAACAAAATGCTTGCTATTTTTGGTGAGGTACCTGGAGTTTCAATACGTCATTTTCAAAAGGATCAGTATCAATCAAAAGTAGTGCGCAGAAACCTCCCCACTTCCTACTGACTGGTATAGGGTTTAAAAAGATCAACGGGAATGATATATTCACCTAATTACATGAAATATACAAGCTTGATATATAGGGATATTTCTATTTATCAGCCTTCATTATAAAACTTTTAAACGCGTCTACATCACAATTTAAAGATTTTAGGCCACTAACCACTAAACGGTTTTCTTGTTTATACTATACTTCTGAAGATAAAATTCTGGGCATTTTTTATTCTGTGCTATACTCTATGGTTAACCCATTAACATATAATCAAGAATTAACCCAATGTTAAAAATAATTTCTACGATATTTTGATGAATGAAATAATACTTGTAAAGCAAGGCGAGATGTTCTGTCATTTTATCGACTTTTCCCTTTTCATTTCTAAAATCTGTTCGTGATGTCAAATTCAACCGAGTAATCATCATGATATACGAGATGAAAATGAAATTAATCGAAAAAGCGAGTGTGAAACAGATCACTGACCTGTGATATCTTCCAGTGTTGACTGAACTAATTCTAAATGAATAAGCTAAAGCGAATGACTAAAGAATTGGCCGGCACATTTTCTGGGCTTTGTTCAATAATTTTCGTCCGTTTTGGACTCATCTCTTGCTGGTTATTCATGATATAATTTCTTTCCAAACAACGTCACTTGACATTAATGGTTATTAGTTAGTCTCATGAGTAGACGACAAACCTAGAAACAGAAGTTTCTCACTCGATCCGTTATAATGAATGACTACGCCAAGACTCTTATTCTATAAAGATGTTCTGTAATTGATTTAAAAATATCTCTTAATCTACTCAGTTAAAAGGTCATTGATAGGGTCATAGGGGTATTTATTTATCCTTAGAGCTCTTATTCTTATTAGAAAAATTATTTAAAAATTCCAAGTATATTCTTCTGTCCTTTGACAATACATAAACAAGCATATTGTCCAGTTTGAAAGGATATCTCCCAAAAAGTGATCCCAAAATTCGGGATGTCTCATTTTAAATGCTCGTTAGATGATGATATATGCTTTAAAAACGCAACAATTCCATGCGGATAGAAATTATAATCAACTTAAAGGCAATACTTTACTAAGTCTATAACTACTTAGTAAAGTATTGCCTTTACGATATTTTTAGTCATATAAATGGATCTTTCCGGTTAAGTCATCCCAAATAATGTAAATTTACTTACCGCAAACATTAATTCACTCCGAGAAATTTTAAATTAAAATTTGTTTAGCTTGCCTCGCAACAAGTCCAACTCTCAGAATGAAATATTTTACCGAAAGTCAGGGATTTATTCGCATTTCAAAAAGTGCGGATGATATTCGGGGGTATTTACAAGGAAATTTTACGATTAAAAAAAAGATGAAAAAAATCTGTTCTTGGTTTGTTTATCGGAGTGAGCGAGAACGTGGACCCCCCACACTTTGAAATAGCTAATTCGTGTCACCCACATTTGTGGCGACAGCAAAGATCAACGCAACAGGGGTGCAATGGAATGGAAGAATTTTCTGTAAATTTTAGTAAGTATAAATTCTTTTTTATTTTGGGCTGAAGTAAGAGAAAAAATCCATATAAAAATAGTCCAACTCCTCCAAACTGAAGATTCAGTATTGAGGGTACTATTCGTAGTCGAGGAAGAAAAAACTGCTGTGGCAAGCTTAAAAGTTATAGGATACAAAAGGTACTTTGTAACGTTGATTGGTTTTTATTTAAAGAATAGATTGAATACATAAATATACAAAAATAATTGGCAACTAATAGTGATGAAAAAATGTGAAAACTAAGACACTTTGTGAAATGTTCAAAAATTTATGAAAGTTATAAATTTATCATTCGTCCATCAAATATTCCTGAATTTCGCTGCGTCCTTCATTTGCGTTCAGGACAGTTGTTTCTATGGCACTTTTGACGCGAGTACGACATTCTTTCACTTTACGATTGTGCAGTATCTTTTTGATAATTTCATTTTGCGTGTCTCGATATTCCAGTGGTCATTGAAACAAGGTTTTGTTCAATGAATTTGAATAGCGTTTCAATAGACTTCTGATTTTTCATCATCACTTTGATCGTCTAATATAGATTCACTACTACTGCAACTATCGCTATTAACACTATCTTGAATACCGTCTTCGTTATGAGTATCATCTTCTAGACGCATGCTACAACATCATCTGCATCAAGGGATTGAAGATTTGCGTTCAGTAGGAAGCTGGCAAGTTTCAATAATTTTCTGCAACATGGGTTCTTTTTCTAAACATTTTGTTTCACTTTTGTTAACATTACTTTCTGCAACACGAGCTCTACCTCGGTACACGTTTCACCATGCTCTTCTTAAAGTGCAAACTTTCACCGAATAAAAACATAACATCTTTGACAGTAAAATTTTTCTAAAAATGTTGTAGGCTAACGTAGTAGTTCAGTTTCATCATGAAATGACTTTTGTAGAAACATTACATATTCCAAATGACACCTTGATCCATTGGTTGGATCAACGATGTAACGTTTGGCGGTAAATAGCACACAAAAACATTTCCAGAAGATGACACTAATTTATCTTCATGGATGAACTCTACAATTGTCTAAAAGAAATAAGCATATTGAATTTGGTTTGCCGGATTTTACAGATGGAACAAACTTCAGAAATAACCAATCAATAAACAGATACTGATTCATTCATGCATGTTTTGAGGATTTGTATATAGCTGGTAATTTCACAATTTCTTTCAAATAACGAGGAGACACATTTGCCAAGAACTAAAAGTTTAAGTTTGTGTGTTCCTGATGCATTAGTACACACCAGCATTGTCAATCTTACTTTATTTAGTTTATAACCTGCTGTTTTTCATTTTTGTGGGCAAATATTTCTAATAGCACTTTCATCAGTATTGTAGATTCCATCTAGAGTTAAATCAGAGTCCACCATAATTTTGAAGAAGCTTCCACTATATGTTCACTTGAAATTTTTAATTGCCCTATTCCACGTCGTGACTTGAAACGTCTAAGCCGAACTTCATTAAATTTCATGTTTGTTTTCATATTCTTTTCGGTGTAATGAGCCTTTGCTTTGTCAATTAGCATCGGGCCTGATATTGTCAAACCTTCTAATCGTTTTGAGGAAAACCACTCGTATAGAGTTTAGTCAAATTGACGTTTTTTTGGTCCATAAAAAGCTTTTCCTAAAGCAGTTTTTATTTTCACAGGACGAAGCAGCTTTTCTTTTGGTTTTTTTTTTTTATATAGAAAAGTGAGCTTCTTCCAATATTATATTCTTTCATTTGAACCGAGTTACTTTTTCCTTTATCTATATTTGCAAGAATTTCACGTGTTTGCACAAAAGCCAAAGTAATTCTCCTCCTCTTTTGAACTTAATGACATTATTATGGGCAAGAACAAGGGAAGGAAATAAAAAATAAGGATATACAATAGAACTCCTCTAAACCAAAAATCCGAGATGTTTGGTATTGAGGGTACTGTTCTGATTTGAGGAAGAAAAGGCTTCATATTTAGGTCAATATAAAAGTTTGGATTTGAAGATGAGTCCAAATTCGAGGAAGTCTAGATTATGCTATGTTTGGATTTGGGGAGTTCTCATGCAATTACTTAATAAATCAGTAATTTTATGAGGATTGTTGGATATATTTTCCACTTGTTCTAGTAAAATGAAAAATGTCTTGTGAATTCAAAAGTATTTGAATAATAAAACAAAAGCTACAGTTTATCCAGCATGATCTAAAGATGATCTAAGAAATAAAAAATACTAGCAAATAAAATATTTATTAGTTTTGATTACACCTTGTGGATATGCCTTAATTATGAAAATTGCAATTAGAATATTTTAAGCTATTATGCGTATTCATTGTATGAATAACCAAAGGCCAAGATTAAGGTTTTCTGTTGCGTGGCCAATCTAGTATAATAAAATTAAGGACGTCATGAATGTTTAATGTAGAAGTCTTTTTGCCAAGTGAATATTCAAAAACTAACAATAATCAAATATTTAGAATCCTAATATTCAGATTATTTTCTGAAAGATATTCTCTACTTGAAAGATTACCCCATGTGTATGTATATGCGTGCGTTTGCGAACGTGTGTCCATGCTTGTTTGTTTTCTGTTTAATGACATTTTTTTAATTACGAATTAACTGTCCATTTGCCGTTTCGAATAGTTCTGATTGTTACCACAAACCCAGCTGAAATTCTGTCAATGATAGAACATCTTCAATCATCATATTATCTGAATATGCAGAAAAAAACATTGAATGGGTTGTATACATTTCCTTAACACTGAGGTACTTTATTTTTTAAATATTTTAACTGGACACTGGCTTCCAGCTAAAACTGGCATCTAATTCAACAATCTTAGTTTCACAGATACACAACAAGCACTTCTCTGGCCACGAGCAATGATTATAACAAGAAATCATTTGAATCTTTTGTCATCGAAATAATAAATGGAACAATTGACGTTTCTTGTTCCTTAGACAATGAAATGGAGGTTTCGATGTTTATCGCTAATAAATGAAATACGATTAAATATGATAGTAACCTTAATTAATGATGATTAATTAACCAAAAAACTCTCTTTATATTTCTAATTTTTATTTGAAATATTGATTACCACCCCCAAGATATAGGGTTGGTTTTCCTTATAGTAGGGCTACTAAATTCAAAACCGTAGAGAAGGCAATTGTAATCCACACTAATCTTTCACAAGATGTTGTGGCAGTTAACTGATATTTTAAAAAAAACGGAATGTGAGGAGAGCTATGATCGTCATCGTTCTAAAGAGACATCGTATTAAAAAAAGATGATTGGATTTTTAAGCACTAAATACAAATTATGTAATTAATTTGGTCAAGATATCTGAGTCGTACTTACAATGTAAATGTGGTGGCAACTGAAAATATAAAAGATGGAAAAGAATGGAAGAAACACGTTAATGTTATTCGAGTTGACTCCAAATAAATCCCTCTTCCGTGGCAATGAGTTCTGCAAGTATTTATGGAACTTATTCAGTCATGTGCCAGTAGACGTGTGACTAAGATCATTTGAAATGTCGTAAATTACCAATAAACTAACGGATATTAACAACCAAATTTATTTTCGCCACCTGGATATGGGCCGTGATTTCGATGTGTACATTTTTTACTTTTTGCATGAATTTATGAAATATCAAAAGATTTGAAAATGATTAAAGCCTGAAATATAGTTACTATGTACTAAGCCTAGCTTGGTTGTGGCCCAAACCGACAAATATGGGATACATAGTGAGGCCTAAACACAAGTTCAGAATGCTGACAACAGCACCACCATTAGACGTCTTGCCCATGAATATTAAATTTTGAGATTATTTTCATGAGTAACAATGAATTTGTTTTGATGGTATATGATCAACACAAAATTGTAGACAAAACCTGTATAACATATTTTTATTGAATCTTGGTACATGTTTCAAAGATTTATATTAGTTTAATTCTTAAGTTCAAATACAAAAGTATAATGCAAACTTGTAACAGACAATATCTGTTGAAATTTTGTAGACTTATAGCAATCGTATGCTGCACAAAATTCTCATCCTCCTTTTCACGTTCTTCTTCTAGAAGCCATGAATCACGTACCAACATTCAATAAAAAATGTTAAATTTTTTCTCAACAATTTGAGAGCGGGTTTAGAAAATGCTTTTCGTTGAAAGGTTTAACTTTTCATTTTCATACAAATGTGATTTTGCCAGTTAATTAAAGATTTTCATTTTAGACCCTTTCCCATTTTCGATATTTTTAGTATTTGCTATATTTATTTAACTGAGACTACACAAGACCACAATAAAAGAATACACAGTATAGCATGAAATTACAACTATTAATTATAGGCAATAAATCAAAATTTAACAGCGTATATTTGCACGAGAACATCACTGAGGTCAAATATTATTTTAAAATTCTTTTGCAATATTTTATTGGACAGTATGGTTATTGCACACTCATAAAAACAATGAAGAGTGTAAAATGTTCTGTTTCATTAAAATCAATTAAGTGCGATTGTTAATGAAAATAGAATATTGTATCTGAACTTCATAGGGCAAGTTTAAATTTAACTTCCCAACCGACAATGTTTGAAATTAGACATGAACCTAAAAATAATTCAATCAATCAAATGTAAACATCTAAACTTCGAAGTAGATGATCCAGAAGTCGCGTGATATAATCTCAAATGACAATATTTAATTTATGCAGGTATCGATGAAGATGAACGAAAGTTCTGAAGACTTTTTAAACTTTTCTACGTTTCGGTTCATTTTTCTGGTTCATTTTTCTGGAAACGACATACATGAACCTTACGAAAGAGAAGACTGTAGACAAAACCGTGTCACCACAACAATACAATTCTTTGAAATCTTAGGAAAGCCAAAATCGTTCATTCTAGAAAAATATATTAAACAAGAACCAGGCCTACCCCCATATATATATATGCCTAAAAAATATATTTGTTTTTTTTTTCTTTCTTCCTTTTTGTATAATTAAAATTATTTCCTTTCTCATTTTTTTCCTTTCCCCCCTTTTTTCTCTCTCTCTTTTTTCCCTTTCTCCTTTTCATCCTGATATATATGTCTGGATGGATTGATTCCATTTGTAAAAACTTATTTATATATATATATATATATATATATATATATATTCATCTCTTCAGACCGAAAGTTTTTTACAAATGGAATCAATCCATCCAGATATATATATCGGGATAAAAAGGAGAAAGGTGAAAAAAGAGAAAGGAAAAAAGGAAATAATTTTAATTATAAAAAAGGAAGAAAGAAAGAAAAAGAAAAAAATTACAAATATATATTTTTTTTTTTAATTTAAGGGAAGAAAGAAAGACAGTGATACAGAAAAGAGTGGGAGAGAGAGAGGAGGGAGGGGGAAGAGAGCGAGAAAGAAAAGAAATAAATGATGAGCTAATAACAAAAAAATAGAATCAGCTAAAAAATGTTTTCCTTAAATGGCTGAACAAGTTAATATATCAGGTAAGAGAAGGATGGGGGTGATCGGAAGTAAAATAGTTACAGCAAATTGTCTAATAACGTCATGTCATTTTAGACAGCAATCATCATCACATATTAAACATCATAATTTTAAACGAATAATAATAATATCTAACATAAATAAATTAATATAATAAAATACATAATAAATATATAATAAAATAAAAGAAATGAATTTTCATCACAAATATTAATGATTCTCTATCTTCTAGAATACAGAAAAAGATTATAAGGTCATTCCAATTCATGGATCTTGAAATTGAAATATCACCTAACCGTAAAATAGTTAATTACCTAGATATCACTTTCAACCTTTCTAACAACACATTTAAGCCATTTTACAAAGACAATCAAACTCCTATTTATATTAATGTCTAATCCAATCACCCAAACTCTATAATTAGACAAATCCCTAACACTGTATACACTAGAATTAATAGATCGCCGTCTAACAAAAAATCTTCAATGAGAATCAAATAACTTATAACGAAGCCCTCAGTAAGAGTAATTTTAAACAAAAATTGTTTTTGCTGAGAATCTTTGAAAAACAATAAAGCTAATAGAACCAAAAACAGATAAAGAAAAACAATATCGTTTAATTCACCTTTCTGTAAACTGTTTAATTGGCAGATATTTTCTAAATTTAATCGACAAACATTTTAATCACAATAACACTCTACAAAAAGTTTTCAATAGAAAAACTCTAAAAATTAGTTATTCTTGCACTAAAAACATACATAATATTATTAACTCGCATAACAACCAAATATTAAAAATATTTTATGACGGCAACACACCAGAAAACAAACCCTAATGTAATTGTAGAACCGGAACCAACTGCCCAATTTCTAATTGGAGGTATCTGTAATTGGGAAAATGTAGTATACCAAGCTACAATTTTTCCATTTTTTAATGATAAAATGTATACATAGGGCTAACCGCTAAAAGTTGGAAAGAGAGACATTCCTTTTCCAATACTTCTTTAAGACACGAAACTGTTCTATATAAGCATTATTGGGAAGTTAAAGCTAGACTTCACCCCACAAATTAAATGAGATATCACTCGTAGTCTCAAAATCCCAACAACTTTCGAGACAGATGCAGTTTATGTATACAAGAGAAGATTAATATAAAAATGCTGGCCCATGATTAAATCAAATAAATAAACTTAGACATAAGAACAAATTTAAAATTCCCTAAAAACATTGACTTTGGGAGATATACACTTGAAATGTTCATTCTTATGGGTACTAACATATGTGTGTAGGTGTATTCATACGTATGCATGTGTATGTAGTTGTATTGCTTGTCGCATATTTTTATATATACATCGGTAGGTATATTTAGCCATTTATGTGATTGTCTTGCTGATGCAAGAGAGATTTTAATTTTCTATTTAATAATTTATATTTTTATATTTTACTATTATTAATAGTATTATTTTTATTATCTTCATCCTTATCTATTCTTTATATTCTAAATTTGTTCTTTATGATTATTTAAATTTACTAGTTCTATTTATTGATTTATTTAATTTTTTTGTTATATTATTGTATTTATGTTGGACATAATTATTATTTCTATCATTATTATTATTAGTTTAAAATTATGATGTCTATTATGTGATGATGATTGTTGTTTAAAATGTCATGACGTTATTAGACGATTTGCTGTAACTCTTTTGCTTCCGATCACCCTCATCCTTCCCTTACCTGGTATTATAACTTGTTCAGCCGATTAAGGACAAACGTTTTCTAGGTGATTCTATTTTTTGCTATTAGCTTATCATTTATTTCTTCCTTCTTTCCTTCCTTTTTTTAATCTGCCCCCTCTCTCTCTCTCCCTCACCGCTCTCTTTCTTTCTTCCCTTAATTTAATTTTTTTGAATTTTTATTTTCTCTTTTTTCTTTCTTCTTTTTTTTATAATTAAAATTCTTTCCTTTTTCTTTTCCCCTTTTTCTCTCTCTCTTTCCCTTTTTCTCTCTCTTTTTCCCTTTCTCCTTTTTATCCCGATATATTTGTCTGGATGGATTGATTCCATTTCTAAAAAACTTTCGGTCTGAAGGGACGAATAAAAAAATATTCATGAAATAAATTATAACTTATTCAGATTTTTAAGGTTTTTCTTGATTTATCATTATATTGCTCAGTAACTTATATTGAGTTATCTTTGGATTAATGTTCGCCTTGGAATTATGCCTACCAATTACAAATTGATATTATTTACATATATATATATATATATATATATATATATATATATATAAGCACGATTAGTCCTTTGTTTAATTTTTTTTTTTTAATTTTCTCCTTATCATGAATTGTGGAAAAATACGCATGAAAATAACAATTCTGATGCAGGTATATATATAAAATAAATGTCAGAACTGATTTTCACAATACATTGGGGAAACTTGCACAATTTTTTTATTAATTATCTATGAAAACAAAAAAGGATCTTATACACAACAATTCATCAAATGCATTAATTATGACTAGAAATAAATTCAACTACAACTTTGATCTAAATAATGTCACACTTAATAAAAGAGGAAGTATTTTACTTAGACAGAAAATTCTCGATAGTGCCGCTACCAAATTTTGTGAATATCTCCATTCCTGCAAAAGTTATTTCTTTCCCAAGCAAAACTTATAGATTCGAAAATGTCCAAACCAATACAGAAACATATTTTAATGAAAAGTAATTAGAATTCCAGAACTAGTATTTAAAAGTGTCTTTGAAATCAGGAAAATGGTTCGAATTATAATAAAAAAAATATTCATAAATTATTTTATACCATTTGCTATTGTATATATTTTTTACATTCACTGTATCCCCATATAGATAAACATGCAGACGCACATAACACACTCCGACCCTGTGCACATGCCCCGATAGACAGACATGATGATAAATATATGAAAATAGATAATTTTAGAAAAATGGAGAAATGGATGGTCAGCTAGTTTTACTAAAATGTGACTCTTTAAAATGTGACCCTTTAATGCAAATGTAGTAAACGTTCAGTGTTTATTAATAATGCACACTGCATCGAATAATGAATCTATTTTCGGAAATGAGATATAATGGAAATTAAGTGAAAATCTATTTCATTCGCTTTATAATTTTTGCTCTGTAAACAATAGAAAATGCTTGAAGTGAATCATTTGATTTGTTATTGACGATCAAACTATTTTAAGAGAATAATTATGTCTGGCATAAAATATCCGAGTGAGAATAAGTCGCATTGATTGTTCTATGCTGTAGACAAATCTATTAGGGGTTTTTATACGTCAGTAAGAAATTGTAGTATTCTGAATATAAAACTCTGGTTGGCAACCAAATACTACTTTTCCAAAATGAATCAATTTAATCTTGCCAGTTTAGTGAAATAGTTAAATCAGTCGACAAGTTAAGGCTTGCGGGGAACCATTAAAAATATTTTAGGAAAATACAGCTTCAAATAACGTAGATCGAATATATACTTTATTTTTTGTTTCCTAATTATCCCTTATTTTAAAAGTACTTTATTTCAAATGGAACATTTTCAAGAAAACATTATTTTCTTAACATTGATGTAACAAAAATTATGAATATTGAAGTAAATCGTCAGGCAAGAGACGGACATATATATATTTGCGTAAACGAAAAAGGTTGTAATGAGGTAGTATAGGATCGAAGATTTGCTTTATAATTTTCATTTATTCTAAATTTCGACTTGTTCAGTTAAAAGAAATAAACATATTCATAAATCCCTGCATGTTTTAATATTCTCAAAGTGCGCTGAAAATAAGACTTGATAATCATTTATGTCGCTATGGTATCACAATTTAATATTTTCTTCTCTTTCTTGAAAATCATAATTATTTCATAGGCCATGAAAAGCCTCTCGAATTATAAAAGCGAATAGAATTAGAAACATGAATCAGGAACCTGAAAACTTATTATTAGAATATGTTTATCATTCTAATGATTTTATCCCTTTAATTATTTTCATTGATTCTATGACTAATACGAGTGTACAAAAGTTAAATCAGTCATTAATAAATGATAGAATTTACGGACTAAAGGTCATTTATATGTGAGAGTGATAAATATGTGAAAATTTACCGAAAATATTATCAACGCAAAGATGACGAATTCTAATATTTTGTCTTTTGGTCAGTTTTTAGGAAGTGTATGAAACCTAGAAATTTTCAGCGTCTAATATATGAATATATATTCATTTAATATATATATACATATACATATATATATATATATATATATATATATATATATATATATATATATATATATAAACATACACTATAGGCAAAAAGTGTGAGGAAACCCTGCATTTCTTTATTAAAACACCTTAAAATGAGATTTCTTTAAGCAAAAGATATAATTTCAATATCTACAGTGTATTTGAATACATAAAAACTCATTTTTTAGTTACAATAAAAATGGCCTTTGATAATGGCTAAAGGAATAGCCGAAAGCGCCCGGATACGCAGAACATTTCGCAATTTTTACACAGTTTAGATCCAGAAAAGAAAACACGTGTACGAACACAAAAAAAAATAAATAAAAAGCTTCATTGCAGTGCCTTGTCAGTCGTCTTTAACGAAACTTGTATGGAAGAGGGATTCCTGTCCCAATACTCAAAATTTATATATATATATATATATATATATATATATATATATATATATATATATATATTTAGAGAGAGAGAGAGAGAGAGATAACTATACTCGTGTCGAAAAACCTTCGAATTCTTGATTTAACAATAGCCAAATCAATCACGAAGGGAAAAAAGGTTTTAAAAAAGAAAGAGCCAGGAACATGAAAGTCTGTCGAAAATAATCGCACAGATACAGGTTCAAGGGCCAAAGAAAAAACCCCGATACGAGTAAACAACTAACTAAAGAGCTCGATACGCTTGTTTTAAATCATTGTTGTTCTAACTTCCTACAATGTTAGGTGTACTCATACAAAGGACAACAGTAAACGAGACCTAAGAATATTTGTAAGGCAATATCCATCACTGAAATAAATAAACTTTATTTATTTGTAAACATACATGAAAACTGATTTTAAGTAATTATTAATAATCAACAATGTCAAAGGAGACAGAAAGAAAATCCAAGAACTTCAAAACAAACTTAATTTAAATTAAAAACTGAAATTAATTGAAAATTAATCTTTCAGATTATTTTTTGAGAGCACAATAATATAGTATCTCTTTATTTTGCCATATTTCACAAATTCACAAAAAACTTTATCAAATGATTTTGCAAAACATATATTAGCCAAGAAATATTTACGCGCAATATTATCTAACTACTACTGAGTTGAAATTGTTTTTGTTTATTTTATCAACTGTCAGTTATTAGATTTTTTAAATCGATATGTTCAACTTTAGTATTTTATTTATTTTAGTGGCAAAACACTAAAATACTGCCAAGAAAAGTTTCACAAACGAAGCCCTTTGTCAACTTTATCGATAATAAATAATTAAAATTTATCTAATTTGTATAATGTGTTAAAGTGTTTTATTTAAACATTGTCTCTAATTGTACACTATTTACGTTATTCTTACTATTGTCCTCATCTTTGTTACCATATTTATCACAACGTTTCGGTCGTTGTACGCTCCGGCCTTCTTCAGGTAGTTGGAATATCGAACTCGCTTGGGTAAACTGTTCTAGTTCCACGTGTAGTTATCAGTTTTCTCCTGTTAATTCCCCTCTCCATGTTCTCTACTGCCTTAACCAGGTATTCAACTCACAGCTCTCTGGGTCTTGTCACTGAATCTAACCAACGCCTTTATCCACTGTGCCACGTGTCCTTAAGGGCATCTGTGTATGAATTTCTGTTTTAAACTCTAACTGATTGTGATAAACCTTTGTGAACAATGTATCTGTCCCAAAGAAAATAAACTAAGTATACTGTTACAATTTTTTGTGGGTGGGAGCGCCAGTCACAATCCTTGCTCTGGGTGCTATCAGACCTCTGCACGCCACTGAGGACTTTTTTAATTCCACTAAGAAAATTTTTAAAAATCAGCGATAGAAACTTGACTTTCCACGATCTTTACATTCTATTTCATTTGTTAACTAAGATGATTTCTGTTAAATACTCGCGTCTAGAGATTGATCCCCTAAAATAATGATTGACAATAGTTTTACTTCCTCAAATTTAAAATAACAGGAATGAAACTGATGAAAAATATACATTTCTGCACACGCACACAATTCTTTTTTAACTGTTTGATGATTAAATTTTCTATGTAAATTTAAAGAAAGGATATATAAGTTCTCCAGTCTATTTTAATGATAATATCAGTGACACAAAGCGAACAGACGGACGCGGAAGTTTGATGTCAATCTTGAATAAAGACTATTTATGATTAGACTTTTTTTCCATGTAAGCGAGAACTTCCACTTCGTTGGGATGGCGGAATGATGTGTGTCCGATCAGTCGAATCCCCCGAAATCGACATTCACTGAACAGATGTCTCGGTTTCCACGCATCTATATTGACTGTTGGGAATAACACAGTCGAGTTAACATGAAAACAATTATTATTGGTGTCAAGCAAGTCGCTCGTTCAGTCTCTCCTGTAACGATGCTTTCGTTTAAGCGTTATCAGTTTCCTTGACGTTGTCACAAGAGATAAAGAAAAAAAAAGAAGGGGGAAAGAAACTGATGATCTGAGAAGGATACCAATTATGATGCAACCAATTAATGTAACTGATTTTTTTTATTTTTCATTGACACGTCTTTACACCCTTTCCGTGGAAAGTTGCGAAGTGAGATTATTGCAGGTGAAAATAGTCGCTCAATGGCTTTCGGCGGAATAAAATCATGTAAAAAAAATTCAAGTTCATTAAAAAAACTGGTGGGTAGGAAATAGAAAACAGAGCAATAAAATATACGGAAACAATTTCTTATTTAATGTGTAACTTATATGCTGTTAAGTAAGCAGAAGAGAAACAACTACGAAACGTGTTGGGGGGGGCTTTGTTATTATTGGAGGCAGACTTGTTTTGCTCGGCCATTCTTTTCTTCTCAAAACTCTACCTATTTCTGACTGTTAAAAGAATGCAAGTTAATTGTCTTTAAGGCGTTCTTCCACATTTTATTGACATAATTTGAGAAGTGCCTGAAGGAGCGTGAACTTAATATTCTTCCCAATAGATTATGGAAAATAACATCCACATCTTTGGATTACGGTTTGGAATTTCTATAATACCGCCTACATCTACAATATCATAATATCTTTACAAATATTTAACAAAACCACGATAGGGGACAAGTAATAAAAATAAAGTGATTTCACAATTAAGTAACAACAAGAAAAGGATCGGCAGCATCATATTCACCAAATGTCTTTTTGTGGTTTGTCTGTCTGTCAAGGAACAGAAATCAGATTATTTGTGGTAACTAATAGCACAGTGAACCTATTTTTAACGTAATGATTTTTGAAAATCTTACCTTCTTAGGCAAGGTTTTGGTTTGCAATGTGTGTATAATGCTAAAATGGGTCTTAATTTGTGTCCATCAGATTAGATAAGGTGAATCTTTATTTTTTGTGTAAATTTATAAAATAGATATTGAGCTGAAATTTTTATAGTCATATAATTATATATAATTATAACTTTCGTTTTCCTCTCATTGGTCATCAACAATCAAGAATTAAAAAATGTGTTAAGTATACATTTATAGTTTTAGTAATGGCCACCAGGTAGCTATAAATAATAACCTCTCGTCGACGCTGATTATCTTAGAAATTCTCACAAAAACATAGTTC
Source organism: Acanthosepion esculentum (assembly GCA_964036315.1). NCBI lineage: Eukaryota > Metazoa > Mollusca > Cephalopoda > Sepiida > Sepiidae > Acanthosepion > Acanthosepion esculentum. Next base: position 63,722,013 of record OZ038489.1, on the reverse strand, counting down.
GGTGTTATGTCAGTGTATTGATGCTGTAAGAAGAGTGAAACAAAAATGTATGTTAAAAACGGTTACGTGAAATCCTGCCAGATATCTATATTAAATATGACCGAAAAGTTCATGATGAAGTAAGTATTTTCTGATAAGACGGGATTCAATATTTTTAAAAGCCTGTTTTTTTTTCAAGATGCAATCGTTTAATATCCACAAATTGAAATAACTGTTCTTGCGGGGAAAGTAGTTGATTTATTTCCCATACGTTTCTCCGCGGTTTCTTAATGCTGAGTTTTCTTTCTTCTCGATTGTCGTATATAAAGAACCCCTTCTGCTTTATTATTTTACCGTTATCCGGGAGCAGAATAAATGGATTCATGACTTTCCCAAGAGTATTAGTATGGAATGAACGCAAGATCCTCTTTCGTTGCGTCAAAATCCATGATTTTTCAGTGGGTCAGATTTCCTACTTAGGCTTTTAGCTAGTTTCAAATCCCACCCAGAGTGTGGTGTTTCAGCTGATAGATATAATTTGGCTTTTTTCAAATGCAGAAGTGGCAGGGTTTATATAGGACCGAACATCGAATAAGGTCAATGTAAACAAACTATAACTATAAATAATAATTATTTATAGTTATAGTTTGTTTACATAGAACGTTAATTCAATGTAAAACTGATTTCTAAAGAATATATTGGATGTACTAATATCTCGAACAGAGCATGAGTTCAAGACATCCGTATACCGCAATCCAACATTCACTGGACAATATCCCAACTCTCACTCCCACCACCTATATAGTTTAAAGAAAGGGATCCTCCGCTGTCTACAACATCGAGCAAAATTCATAAGTAGCAGCCCAGATATATATCAACAAGAAATGGTCAGTATAAGCTATACTCTACAACGAAACAACTAACCTGGGAACATGACAGCAGCTCCAACAAACTGTGATAGAAAAGTACAAGATGATGATAACACTCAGAAAATAGCCACAGTTTGCCTACCTTATGTGAAGGGATTATCAGAAAAGATACAAAAGATGTAGTCCCTATATCATTAGGACAACCTTCAAGAGTGATTCAGCATTACGCAGACATCTCTTCCGAGTAAGCTTCCCCCACCCCAATAGAGTAGAACATTACTGTGTGTACTTCATCCCATGCAGCTGTGGCAAGAAATATAAAGGATAAACATGCCGACCCATTAAGATAAAACTACATGAAAGCTATAAGGCCGTAACACGAGGAGAAATAGAAAAATAGGGCATGGCTGGCCATATATGGACAGGAAAGTGAGATCACCGCCCTCTGTGGGATGAAGTTGAAAGTTGTGAACATCACTCGAAAATACGAAACTTTAAAAGAATTTAAAGATTTTTCAAGCCTAGCATATGCAATGCATTGTGGGCCCCTGAGTAAACCAGTGTGCTGGGCCTCTACGATAACCACTCAAAGGAATAAAAAGTAAATGGTCAATAATATTAAACATATATTTATTTTAATGGTAATTCAACAAAACTGGTGTTAAGACCTTAATGATGTGCCATACAGCAGCAACTAATCAACATGATGAACATTTGAACAATACTGAAGGCTTGAAAAATACAATAATACTCAGTAAGCCACACAGATTAGATGGCACCGTGTGAAATTACTATAAACTTATTATAACAAGCATTTGCAGCATTTCTTTTCAGAGAATTGCTTTATTATTGGCTTGAAGTTAATGGTTTTCAGGAATATGATGTCATTTTCCATGCATATGAGTGAAATCCAGTTCAAATGATGTTTCTCTATTGTGCTATAAGTTTCAGTCTTGAAAAAGAATGCTCTCAGTACAGTTCACCATCAGACACATGAACACTGAGTGCAATTTCAACATTCGGGAATTTATATTTCAAATGTTCGGAATTTTTTTTCTGTACAATGCAGGTAGAGTCTCCCAATTTTCATCAAGAGCCATATAGTGCTTGAGATGGTCACTTTCATTGAAAAGGTCATCATAATTCAGATCTTTGTGATAAATATTAGCCAGTTGTTCACACGTTTTCTTTAGTACATCAGAAGCAATGGTTCCCAGTCTGTGAATATGCCTCTGCACATTTTGCCAGTCCAAAGATTAGAGTGTCCAGAATAGGGAGGAGAGTTTCCACACTGAAATTTTCGGTTTTACGGAGAAGTGCCTTTTCTGATTTATCATATCTATTAAGACGCACACTTCATTTCGTTCCTGTTTTTTTTCATCACTGTAATCTATCTGGACACATACTCCTGGCTTTGAATTCATATTCACTAAATTTGTCTCTAGTTTCCTGAAGAAAGGTTTTTATAGACAAGTAGATTTGTGGCAAAAACGATGTTTACATCCTTTGATTGCAGGACTTTGCTTGTTTGGTTCATTCTTTCTAGCATGTCATTCCAAAGAATTGTGAGAAATATTGTTTCCAGGTTTTCAATTTTTTTCTCAATACTTCTGACTGTTACTTTGTATTTACTTGCTGTCCATTGTCAGCTGATATAGAATCCAATGCATGATTTATTCCCTCGAAACCCCTATACAGAGCTTGAACAAAATCTTTTCCTAGACATGATGTCAATACATTCCAGCGATAAGTAGAACCAGCAAAAAATGAACGTGGATTTTTGTTCTCATTAAGAAAATCCACAACAGTGTCTGTTAGATCTTTTGTCCTATTGAGAAAAGATGGAAATGAACATCAAGAAACGTTCCACAAGCTCACAGCCTTTAGTGTATCGGATAGTAAATATCATTTGATCAGTGTGTGAGATGTCTGGAGTGGAATGTACACTTGTTGAAAAATACTTTGAATTTTTTACTTCTTCAAGAATAGTACAAAAAATCTGTTCTCCCATTAATTAAATAAATTCCTCACAGATATTAGCAGATAAATATGACAGATTCCCTTATCCAGGATTTCCATACATTTTGAGATGTCCTTACAAGAAAGGGTCAAATTCACAAAGCAGCTCTAGTATATCTAAATATTTGCCATTTATTGCTGACCCAATAATCTGATTTTCTCCACGAAATGGCAAACCTCTGGTGGGAAGAAAGCGAATTACAGAAACCACACGTGTCAAACCTTTCAGCCAATATTCCTGCTCTGAGCGATGTTGCTCAAGTAATAAAGAATCTATACTTCCGATTTCTTGATGCCTTATCAAATATGCTGTCATGCACTTTCGATGATCTTCTCCATTTCTATGTCCTACAATAACATTGCTGTGTTTCCAGTCACTGCGCCCCGATGTAGCAAAGGGAGATTCTTTCTTGGACAATAGGCGGCGTACAAAGCAATACAAACGACCTTGGAATGGTGAATAGAATAGCCATTCACGTTTTAGACACTCGTCATTCTTCAGTTCACGTTTGATGAATGTCTCGCCTTCATGTTCTCTACTGCAGCTGTTCTATATACTCTTCGTGAATCTGAAATGTTGCTGTCATGATTCTCATATGATGAGGGCCCACTACAAATCCAGTATTCTATCGTATTAGTATCATTAATGTTCCATACACCCAGATCTGACTCTTGGATCGCAAACTCCTTTTCTGTTACAGATTTGGTTATTTCCTTTTGTTAAATGTCACCAGCAGCAACAGGTAAGGATGGTATGACTGCTGAAACTGGATGATTGGTAGCATGAATGGATTTATATGTGGATGCTATATGTGATGGAATGATATGAGCGGCTGTCGTTGCACTTGTGTTGAGCCACGATGTTAATTTTGTAATTTTCCTATTTTCCCTTCTCTGTAGCTCTCTACTTCTGTGCTTCACTCAAAACATTACCTTTCCTATCCGCTGAAAAGGTTATTCACCTGGAAATATATATCTTAAATATTTTGTATTTAGTCCCACGCCAGAATGTAGGGTTATATTATATAATTGTGCTTGCAACATGGCCTAAATATTGAAACATTCTGTTTAATGAAGACGCCCTTCCTTTAATTGTGCAAATAGTATTTATTCTTAATACAAACTCTCTGCTGTGTACTGATTCACAAAACTGCCGGGCAAGGCATGGATTTACCTTATTGGCATAGCTAGGATATCTGGCACTGATCTAGCCTCATCTATGTATAGGTCTACAAGACTACATTCAACACTTTTTTCGTCATGAAGAATTAAAAAGCTTATCCATTCATATATTCACAAACTATCAATATATGGTAATTAGTAATGCATCGTAAATTCATAATCTTAAATTACCACTACATGCTTAGTGGACAAATGTTTATAACAATAAAAATAATTTATTTACAAAAGTAAAAATATAAATATATTACAATTAAACATTCAAAATAATATTGATTCAGTTCATGGGAAAATTAAGAATTAAAACAAAACTAGAGAAAAAATAAAAGTTAATACTATCTCCGACAGAAAGTCAACAATAGACTTGGTTACAAATTTAAAAGATAGAAATGAGAGTCTGTGCTAAGACTGTACGAAGACTGATTGTCGGGAGTCAGGAACAGTACTTTGATCTTTTTCTTTGTCGGCAAGTGAACTGAATTGGCGAGAAAAACCAGCTCTTCCATTTATATAGGTGGGAGGCCTCTTTGAAGAAAGTTCTCGCCATTTCCGGTGTCTTCGTTAAAAGGGGCCATTCTCCGACTTTCCTTTTTATTCTAGAACCAACTCCAATGAAATGGATCTTTCTATTTTACATAACCAATCGCAGTACGTGTGGCTTGTCGCAGTAATTTCTATTTTTAGTATTTCCTAAAAAGAGGCTCCTGTAACTTGAAATACACAGATTAGCAAGGGGCCATGCGTTAAACGGCCCAAAAGTGTTTAGTTGACTGTGTTAAGGAAAATAAATCCTCAAATAAAACAAATGATTTTCTGTACTCAACAATATTCTTTAAAATAGATAATACATTTATAATTATTTCTAACTGAATTGATGTTATGGACGAATGCGTAATAAAAGATTTTCAGTCCGACTTGGTTGTCCTTCCAATGATCTTAGTTTTGTTTATTCGGATAAATTTTGAGACGTCGGTCATGCTCGGAACGTTTTCTAGTATTGTAAAAGATATGAACATTTCTACATACATTGTGAAACAGGTTTTTGTTGAGAGTCTTCAAATAGGGATTCTAAAAATAATCTGATGTTTGGTCATTTGGTCAGCGATTAGGGAGTAGGTCGGTCCGAGTACTTTCGACACTTCCCTGTAAAACAGTAATTTTGTGCAAATGACGTAGTGAGCGCTCTTACCCTGTAAACTGTGCATAGTCGATGAGTTTCTTCCTTATATGCTTGATAAGTATATTTTGCATATTAATTGTAAGCGAAAATAAAGACATATATTTTTGTTTATCGCAAACTTACATGTGTTTTGTGAAGAAAAAATAAACATTATGTCCGTATACATATATTATTTTTCTTTTGACCGATAAATCATTCCGGGTTTGATTATATTTATCTACTCACCTAGAGTAAGTAAAACTAGTGCGCAGTAAGTAATCGGGGAATTGATAAGATATGAGATAATTTTTTTATTTAATGAAATCTGACAGACTGATTCCTATCAGTCTGTCGGATTCTATTACGGAACAAATAAGAAAAGTTTATAAATCTAACATATTTCACCTTTATTATAGTTTCATCAGAAAATGAAATATGGAGAAAAAAATAAACAAAGAAAAATTCTGGTATTTTAAATTTTTGTGTTTTTAATTAGTTAAGCACACTTCACGTGCATTTTGTCTTGTAAAGCAGCGTTCGTGCGTAAAAATATAACATGATTCTAGTTTGACTATGCGGGATTCGGATGATAGTTTGTGTGCGTGCGTGTCTGTATATGTGTGTCTGTGTGCGAGCGTGTGTGTGTGTGTGTGTGTGTGTGTGTGTGTGTAATCGGCATTTTTATCTATGCGTGCTGGTTGTTCGCATATTGTACTGTAACAGATTTTAGATAAGAACGTTTGTTGTGGTGGTAGTAGTTGATATTTCACATTCTTTAAGTATGGATTTTATGAAAGTTGGACATTTAATATAGTGTGTTTGACATGTGTTTATTAGATGGCAATTATTTTCTGCGTAAAGAAATATGTTCTTTTTTTTTCATTAGGGTGACATTTATAACATCAAATTATGGCCACTTTTTCCCTGTGTCATACGAACGAGTTTAAATTGTTGTCCCAACGTAGTTTTCTCTTATGTTCATAGATGCAGGCTTTTAGATTCCGTGTTGTCTCACCAATGTAACTATTTCTACATTGCAGGCACTTTATTTAATAAATCCCGGCATCTGAAGTGATGTTGGGTCTATTTTTCTTCATAACTATATCTCCAATTATCCTGGAGGCAAAAATTATGAATTTTGTATTTATACATATATATATATATATATATATATATATATATATATATATATATATTTATATATATTACCAGTGGTTCCGGCGGTATCTGTTTTTTTTTTGGGGGGGGGAGAGGATTTTGTATGCTCGATTTCTAGGGTTGTGGAGGAAAGAATATGGTTAGTGAAGAAGTCTAATATTTTTTCAATGGATTTCTCTTTTTCATCTGAGTAATCTGGGCTACATATCCTAAGAGTTATGACGCAACATCCTATGATTAGTTCTGATTTTATTTTTTAGCTATGGCTAGACATGTTTCATGTTGGGAGATGAATCCCCTACAATTTCTAAGCTGATTAGTAGACAGTAAAAGAGTTTTCAAAAGAATGGACTGATATTTTAGTGATTCTATTTTCCTTTCGATCCTGGAGAGTTTTCGGGTAATTACTGTGATAAAGCATGTTATATAAAATGATGCATTCACATGTAAAGTTACTGGTTTCATTTTGTTTCGCCTGACCAAATAACAGTATTTCAGTCATTATTTTACTGAACAAAGCTGTTCAGCGTTTTCTTCATTAATTTTCTTCCTTTTTTTTGCAACATCTCCATGAACATATTGGCACATATACAGGATGCGATGGATAAATTGTTTTCTAAATTACGCAAAAATTAAAATAACACTGATATCTTATTTTAACAAATATACAAGGTAACCAAAAAAGTTCTGTCCGTTTTTTGATTAGTCATTGAATGAAGTTGAAATATATACGAAATGCGTGTAGCAATTGTTTTCAAATTCGGACAGCCGGAAGTAGGAACATCAGACGTTATAAAAAACGCGCGGATCGTGCCCGGCCATCAGCTATAAGCCGGACAGCTGTGAGAAGGATGGAAGTGTCTAGAGATCTCGTTCAGGGCTGTTTGCTTTACGACTTCAAAGTGAGCTTATCAGCTGCTGCATCAAGTCGCCGCATATGTCAAGCGTTTGGGGATAGTGCTGTGGAGGAACGTACTGCAAGGCGTTGGTTTCGAAAATTCAAGTCGGGAGATTTGTCTCTCCATGATGAGCCTCGCAGTGGACGATCACAGGTCTTGAATGACGGAGTCCTGAAGGCGACCATTGAAGAGGACAGTAGTCTAACGTGTGGTGAACTTGCAAGACAGTTCAACGTTTCCGATGAAACAGTTAGACTTCACGGGCACCGCCTAGGTAAGACGTACAAACTGAGTAAGTGGGTTCCGCAAACGCTGTTGGAGGTCCACAAGACAACGAGTGGCAGCCTGCGTATCGCTGCTTTCTCGCCACCGTACCGCATCCTTATTCAATCGAGTGCTTACCAGTGATGAAAAGTGGGTTCTGTACGAAGCTCCCAAGCGTTCCAGACATTGGTTGTCTCCTCGGGATGCTGTCCCTCACACCGCAAGACCGCCTATGCACCCACTCAAGATTATGCTTTGTGTCTGGTGGACAGGTCGTCAAGTGGTTCATTATGAACTGCTACCAACGGGCCAAACGGTCACTGGAGACCTATACTCGCAGCAATTGAAACGTGTGCAACAGGTATTGCACCAGAAGGAGACAGCGCTGGTTAATCGCAAAGGTGTGCTTTTCCTCCATGACAACGCCAGTCCGCATGTGGTCAGGGATACCATACAGCAACTTGGGTGGGAGACTTTGTGCCATCCACCTTATTCACCTGACCATGTGCCATCCGATTACCGCCTCTTCCACTCCCTGGATAATCATCTTCGTGGGACACCCTTCACCAATGAAGCAAACTTGCGCAAAGCCCTCACGGACTTCTTTGCATCAACCCCCCACTCGAGTTCTACCGCAAGGGCATTGAACAGCTGGAGACACGTTGGCTGAAGGTACTGGATGCTGATGGCGATTACTTCGAAGAGTAAATATAAGTTACACATACTGTGAAGCGTTTTCTTCTTTTTTTCGTTTAAAAACGGACAGAACTTTTTTGGTTACCTTGTATTTACCATAATTACACAAAAATATCTTGAAATACTAAAGAGTAAATTTATTCAATAAAATCGCCATTGGCTTCAAACACGACCTCCAGAATACTTCAGAATCTCCTGCAACTCTTCAGGACGGTTTCCTTTTTTAAGTTGGTGAGTGCTGCCATAATCCTTGCCTTCAGTTCATCTGTGGTCCCTCGCTCAACTGCGCCCTACTCATAATTATCAAGGGGGTTGCAGTCTGGAGAGTTAGGTGACCAGATGTAAGGGGTGATATGGTCGCAGAAATTGTCTGACAACTATGACCAGGTTCTCTTGCTAGTGTAACATGGTGCAGTCCTGTTGCTAGACATAGGGTCTTCAGCAGCAATGCTTTTGACCCAGAGCAGCACTACCTCCTTAAGCCACTTGATTTATGCCTCTGTATTGCGTCTAAGACACCCACAAATAAATTCAGGAGTTCTTTTCCTATCAGAATGATCAGAGTGAGATTTCCGAACTGCCGTAACTTCGTAATCACCATTAGACTCAACCAACTCCTCCTAAACACTCTGAAATATTCGTATTTGAGCTTCCGGTGCGAATTCCAAGCAGTACAGCATGCCATTTCCAAATTTCTGGCGGAGTGAATTACATTATGGTGCTCTTTTCTCACAGATGGCGCCCATCTGACAAAATCAAATTTGCAGCTGACAAAATCAAAAACAAACAACGCACATGCGTGAAATTAAATTAAAATATAAAATGGTGACAATTTACCCATTGCATCATGTACATCTGTTTGAACATTCTTCAAATCTATGTCGATATGCTTTATACTGAATTTGAGATTTACTGAAATTTCCCTTGTGATTTCCGTCACCGGATCGCATTGAAATCTTCCTTAGATGTTTCAAGCGTTGATATGGCATCAATTTCTTTCCATTTATGAGCGGTGAATAACACCGAAACTTTGAAGTGGCTAGAAAGGATAACATTTAGTTGATATAAAGTAACTTAACTGACAAATTACGCATGTATGTATTTAATGAGTTACTAATAATTACTGTATTTGAATAATTAATATTATTAATCCACTTATTATCAATTCACATATTAAATTGTTTTCCTAAAGCTAATTGAGTTGCTAAATGCGATCAAATCAAATTCTGATTGATTAGTCAGAATGAAATGAGGACAATAATCTCAAAGTGGAATAAATTTGCATAGAACTGTGTCTGTGTTGTACACAAACCTGAACAGTAAAAAAGTATAGTGTTATTTATAATTATCTCAACAGACAGCGTCGTTTTAATTAGCCGGATGTGTTCAGAAAAATGTGGTAACGGAAATGTCGTGAAAGAAAAGAGAAGCTGTCAGTTCACAGTATTGAGGAAATTATTTTCATTAAAAATGTAATATTACCAAAATTGATTAGCATAATTTCAAAATAAAAAATAATAGAATGTTGATATTTGGATAATATTTCTAGAGTATTCTATATAAAGGGTTTAATTATGTATTAATGGTTGATTTGATTTTTAAGGGTTATACACACACACACACACACACACACACACACACACATATATATATATATATATATATATATATATATATATATGTATATATATTATAATTACACTCAGGCATATATATAATATATATATATAATAATTACATACAGACATATATATAATTACACACACACGCATATATACATACATATATATATATATATATATATATATATATATATATATATATATATTATAATTACACTCAGGCATATATATAATATATATATATAATAATTACATACAGACATATATATAATTACACACACACGCATATATACATACATATATATATATATATATATATATATATATATATATATATATATATATATATATAGTGGTGTGCAAAAGTAAATGAACCCCTAAGATAATATCCCAAATAATTGTCACTTTTTTTCAAAATATCCAACAAATCTTAATTAAACTACATATTCATTAATGAAAACTTTATTAAATGAATTACAACCACCTTCAAAGATTTTTAACAAGAGGGAATAAAAATATTAATTAAAAATTAAGATTTCCAAAAGTAAGTGAACTCTTACATTTACACATGTATTTTTGTTTTACATGGTTGCCAGTAAAAAATAATTCTTTGTACACATGTAAAAATCAAAATGACACGTGTTCACTTTTTTGGTAAAATGTTATACTGCAGTTAAACAATATAACCCATTGGGAATGCAAAAATGTGTAGTTAGGGAATAAATTTTAAAACATATCCATGAAAAGACCAAAGAACATCCTGAAGCTTTGAAAAATCGCATAGTAGAAAACTATAATGATGAAGAAGACTACAAAAACTATCAAAACGATTTGGAGAGTACTCCACCGTGCAACAATTTTTTTATGAATGGAAGGCCTTTGGTATGACGGCATTACAATCAAGAAGTGGCCATCCGCGAAAAATAACAGCAAGAGCAAGTAGACATCTAGTTTGGTAAGCACAGGTAAATTCTGCTATGACCTTTGTGATTCTCCAGTTCTCACTGGCCAATATCGGAATCAATGTGCATATATCTAAAGTGCGACGAAAACTGAACAATGCCAATCTTCATGGCAGAAAGCCTCGTAAAAGCCACTGCATAGGAAATATCACAAGCATGTTCGATCCAACTATGCCAAAGCTAATATTAATAAGCTAGAAACATCCTGGTAGATGTTTCGATGGTCGGATGAAACCAATATATACCTTTTTGGGGGATGAAGAATTTCTGGCATATCTCGCGCTCCTTATACGGTTTTTGAAGAGAAGAATTTGATATCAACCATTAAATATGGCAGTGATAGAATTATTATTTGGCGGTGCTTTGCTGCAGCTAAAACAGGCAAAATAGTACACATTGACAGAACAATGGACTCTGTAAGATACCAAACAATTTAGAATGGAAATGTCTATCCCTTGTTGGGATTAGGTCAGGACTGGAACTCCCAACAAGGAATAGACATCTGAAGCATCAAGCAAATCCACAAAAAATGGGTTTGTAAAACGAAATTTCAAGTATTGGAATCGCCTAGTCAAAGTCCTGATTTAAACCCAATTGAAAATCTGTGATTCAAGTGAAGGAAGGCAGCTCATGCAAGAAAGCCAATTAAAATCGAGCAATTGTAGGAGTTTTACCAACAAGAATGGTAAAAAAATCAGCACTCACAAATGCCAGAAACGTTTTAAACATTATAGAAAAAGACGCCAAATATTAAATTGTAAGGGTTCACTTACTTTTGCACGTCTTATTTTTTTAATTTTTAATTAATATTTTTATCCTGGCTTGAAAACATTTTGAAAGTGGTTATAATTGACTTAATAAAGGTTTATCAAGGAATATACAGTTTAATTAAGCTTTGTTGATCAGCTGGAAAAATGAGACAAATTTTTTAAATATTATCTTAAGGGTTCATTTACTTTTGCACAGTACTATATATATATATATATAATTACACGCAGAATGACACCCATACTAATTTTTTAAATTGATTCAAACTCAATGTAGCGAAAATTATTATACATAGTTAAAAAAGTGAGACATGAGTTAATTAGAAATTTTATGACAAAAAGAAAAAAAGCATTTTATGATTAAATATCGTTTTCGTCAAAATATCCTCCTTTAGTCTCGATTACCGCAGCACAAATGTTTGGCATTCGTTTCAAAAGTCTCTCAAAGTATCAGTTTGATAATTGATTCCATTCTTTTTTTAATGACTCTAGCTCTTTTTCTTTTTTTCTTCATTCTTCTGTCAAGTTCATTCCATGCCAATTATGGTGGTGGCTTCAAACTTTTTAATTGTAATGTATAAAAACATATTAGTGTGTTTTTGTTTTTTGTTTGTGGTTTTGTATGTTTTTTCTCTAATTTCTCACATCAAATCTCTTTATAGAGAAATAACGATTTTTTTTTCGGTCAACATACAGTCTCAATTTGTTGAAAATGCTTAAAACGACTTCTGTATTTGCTTAACCTGGTGACCTTCTATTGCTTCATTACCGTCGATGTTATATTCATCTGTAAGACAGAATCAATTTAACTTGTAAAAGTGTCAATGGCGTTTGTTATTTGTTAAAACTGAATATTTGTTCCTTTGTCACTATTTTCAAAAACATCAACCAACCTGAATTCTCATGTTTTGCAAATTTCCACACCTTTAAAAACCTATAGCAAAATATTAGCGTGCTCAATTCAGCCAAGTATCAGATTGTGACAGGAATAAAATTTGCAATAAAATATATTTGTCAGTTTTAAGTCTTTTGTTTGATAGATAAAAAACCAATCCTTCATTTACAAAAAGTGCTTTTATTTAATCAATGAGTTTACTGTCGACACCATAAAATTTTAATTTCAAATAATGCAATTTGCAATCGGAAAATGTGGTTGATGACGGAAAAATCAATAACATAATTACGTTTTCAATAACTAATCGACTAAATCTTATGCTTATGTTTTGTTTATGAATGTTGAAAGATGAGTTGTTTGATTTTATTGGCTTGGTACTGCGTAAGTTTTTCGAAGTTTTCATTTTTTTTATAATTCCGAGAATTACAGTCTTTGTTTATGGAACTTTTTCCTAAGTTTTTCTTTACAGATAGAAATTTAACTGTTTTATTTTTTACCAATTATATAAAGTTCATACACTAGCTTCTTGCAGCAATAACTTAACTGACAACACTGGGAGAAACATGGCCGGTTACAGTCAGATACAATGTGATTTTACGATTTTTCAATATGTCGGTCAGCATAATAAAATAAGATGAATTAAGTTTGAGGCAAACCACGTATAATCTTTTTTCTCTTCTATTTTCTCCCACGCGTTAATTTTCTTTCTAGGGTTAGTTTCTCATGCTACTTGATCCAATCATTTATTACTTAACTTACTTACTGTTTCGGTGGAAAATTATAAGTTTACAAATAAAATAGTCAATTAAATGGCACGAGAATGATGATCGGTCAAAGTATCAGGAGCTCAGTCTACAAGTTAAAACTGCCTGGATTCATCTAAAATGAAAAAAAGTCCATTTATTATTATATCTAATTCTTTATTCATAGCTGTAAGATGAAATAAATGCTAAAAGAACAAAACTATATCTTGATAATAACACCCATGATTAAATATTTGCTGATGATGAACTATGCTAAAATTACTTATAACACAGCTGGCCCGGCTTGATCACGCACCCTTCCCACGCTGGTCAGTACTACCGACGGTCAACTGATGGTTATCTGCTTGCCGATTCGTTCTTCATCTTCTCCTGCCCCACGTTGTTTTGCTTGATCCTAGAGAAGTAAAGATCAAATTCGTTCGTACTCGAGCACTGGGTCGGACCGCGGCGAAACCGTGCTACAAAAGAACAAAGAAATTTTCCTCTGACGAAAATAAAAATGACATGACAAAATAAAGAAGGTCGCCAGGTTAATTTTCAGTTGGTTTATATAGTTCACGATACAACAAAATGAACCATTCCCGTTCACCTCTCTATCGTGACACTTTGTCTTTTTCTTCTAAAACTTAGAGCGGGTTAAAAAAAACAATAACACTCGTTCTATTTGGCGTTAATGTCAATTTAACCAAAAAGAACGAATTCTTTCGTGCTGTTTCATAATCATTTCTAGCTTTGGTAAAATTAATTTCGCTCGATGAATTTTTGATGAAGCTTGAGAATTGAGGGATTTTCATGAAATTTGACATGTTTTATTTATTCTAACCTTTTGTAATTTGCAATTTATATCGCGGAAATCTAGCTATTTTGTTGTCGATTTCAAATCCGATTTATTTAAAATGTTTATCATTTATTTTTTGTTCTATCTGTTTTTGTTGTTTTTTATGTTAAAATTTCATAAGATTGTTAATCTGTTACCTCTGTACAACTCAATATCCTTTTGTTAAATATCTCATACCGAACACCCTCCCTCTATTCATACAGTATATATATATATATATATATATATATATATATATGATGAATATGGGTAAAGTTTTGTCACTTAGCTGATTGATGTTATCTTCAGAGTTTCGTAGGCGGAACTATCCGTCAACTCTCCAGGGATTATATGTAATTTACTATATATATATATATATATATATATATATATATATATATATATATATATATATATTATGCAATGTTACATTAGAACATCCACATACCCAATACAAAACTGTACATCTTTATTGCTCTACTTTTTTATTGAGCCCTGTTTTATTGTCATATTTGTTTATTTTATTATTTCTATTAAAGATGACATTCTATCGAGCACAATAGAAAATACACGACTATTACAAGTCCAATAAGTGTATTAAGCAATCCTCATGGACATTCAATACGCTGATATAAATAATTTGAAAATGCTTCAGCCATTTTTGAGAGTGAAAAATTGAACAGGAAGTCTATATTTGCTGAAAGGTTCTCGGCTCGGCTGAGAAGGATTTTTAACCCGTCGGATCATTGACGAGCGGACGCTTTCAAATCCTCCCACACAGTATCGAATGGTTTTACAGGCCCACATGACAAGTTGATGAAGACTCTCTACATTATTGATGTCTGTTGCATAATCCAAATGATTATGTTCGGGAAACGTGCAGGCCATGGAATCGATCCTTTCCTACCTATCCATCTTTCATGGTAGATGTCAGCTAGTCCTTCACGAACAATGTAGCTAAAATATGCTGGAGCCTCATCATGCATGAAACACATGCGTCTTCGTATTAGCAGGGGTACATCCTGTAGCAGGTCTGGAAGTATGTTCGAAATAAAGTCCCTGTAGATAGCTTGTAAGACGTGCTGGGAACACATATGGACCTACCAGACTGTCACCAACAATTTCAGCCCACACATTAATCGTAAACTGGTGTCTAGCCTGTATTGAACCATAGAAATTTTGATCCGCCCACAAATGTTGGTTGTGTAAATTTGTTATTCCAGATGTTGCCTTATCCGTAAACAAGACTGAAGTGACAAAAACAGATCCGCACTTTGTGTAATAAACCATCGGCAAAAGTTCTCCTGTGATGAGCGATCAGAGGGCGAAAGACCCTGCATACGTTGCAAATGATACGGATACAGGAGTTGCTATTAAAGTACCCTCCATGCGTTACTATGAGATGTAAGACACGCTAGGGCCACTTAACGTTTGAAGATACCTGGATTGTCTCCGACAACCCGTAGAATGTGTTCTTCGTGGTTAGGCGTGCGAACTGATTTCGGTCTTCCTCGATCCAGAGTTTGTGGCGCCATGGATCCTGTCTCAGCAACGCAACGTTCATTGCCAATCGCGCGGCGTACGTAAAAATCATATCTGCTTGCTCACGATATGAATATCCCGCCATTGTTAAATGGAAGACTTCTCAGTTAACTCACGACTAAACACGTTAAACGCTGAAGACACACTAACCACAAATGTACACGAATGATCAATGTAACTTTGTCTACATAGCAACCCGGTGCCATCTACCGTAAACTTTCTTCACACTTAATAACTTATAAACGAAAGATTTGCGGACATATCTTCATATAGACTTTTGTGATTGTTTTTGTATGAGGGACCCGCTCCCAAAGTTTGTAAACGTATTTTTGAAACACACAGTATAATATATATATATATATATATATATATATATATATATATATATATATATATATATATATATATATATATATGGGGGTGCGTGTGTATTTAATGCATTATAATATTAAATTCATTTTTAGAACTGAAAATGTAAAAATTGAAAAAATTAACCAGGCATTTCATAAGTGAAAATATCGAAAGGCTTGTTCGCAAGAACGCGTTCCTGTACGTGAAAGCTAATTTCTTTCTTACTTTTTATCAATCGGAATAATCATTCAGATGCATATAAAGAAGCTTTAGATATGCATACAATGAAGTACTGATTGTGCACAAGAAATAGTTTAATTTCACATTTCATAAAATCTTACATATTTTCTAGTGATCATGTATTTTTCTATGTAGGACATCGCGTACATTCTCCAGTTTAGAAGGATATATTGAATTTGTATTTAGTCAACTCCACACGAGATCACGTTGTGACACAAAGTCGGTTTAATGTTGGAAGCCCGAGTGCATACACCAGGGCTAGGAACAAAAACTGACCGAGCCCCCGAAACCGTCGGTTGTGCTGTCCTCGGTGCGAGCACCGATCCCTATCTCTGGTATTATGTAAGAGCGCGGCCTCGGGCAGCTGCTCTCCAGGGCTGGCACCTCGCAGTATAATTTTATCAGTTGAGACTCTGTCCTTCGATGGAGCCGCCCCTGAGCGCACTCTACCTAAAGACAGAGACGCAACTGAGAGATGATAAATACACGTGTTACAAACTACTTTATAGTAATTTACACAGAATTAATAACAATTACTAAGTAGTCTAGCAACATAAGACCATGTATGATTAATACTCGAAGACGCTTGTACACTAAGTCCTTTACATATAGAATGTGTGTCTAATGACGCTGAATTATCTATGAAGATATAAAAATAAGACCTTCTTTTAGCAGTAGCTTCCAAAGAAATCTATCCAAAATGAATTGTTCATTTTCTTATTGTCTTCCGTTTTTATTCAACGCAAGAATAAATCCATTCGTTTGAAACTACTGAGCCTGACCTTTACTGTTACCGCGCGCTCTCACTACAACACTTCTGACTGAAACAAAAATGTCTCTAATTCTTGTATAGCCTGTTCTTTCACGAGCGCCAAGAGAAAAGCCTAACATAGAAACTCTTCTATTGTTTTACACTATTAAAAAAGGAACCTGTTGCCAGATTAACTCCAGCAGATTCTGAAGAAATCGACATGCACTGCTGCGTCTCTGAATTAAATCATACAATGCATAAATATTTTAATTCTGATAAAATAAGATTTCCAATGCGTTTTCATTTTTCTCTAACATACTTTCACTTTTGTTCTGGTGTTAAATTTGATGCCAAGATTGTTTTATTGCGTTAACCGCCTTCTGCGATTTAACTCGTCGTTTTTATTGCAAATATCCGAAAAAGACGACAAGAATATTCCAAGTGAAAATTTAATAAAAAAATGTTTAATACAATTATGAAATATTTTGCGCTTGGAATTTTAGGAACTTTAAATTTAGCAGATGTAAATGACTACACGGCCACATACTTGAGTGTGTGTGTATATGCGTGTGAAATAGAGAGAGAGAGAGAGAAAGAGTAAAGGAATGCTGAAAAGTAGAGGCATGTGAATGTTTACTAGAGAGAAATAAGTACCATCCACAAGAAATATAATTTGCTCAAAATATACTAAGTCCATAAATATGTGTTTGCGTGCGTGCATGGGCATGAATTATAAATTCCATACTTATAACAAAGTGATCGTGAGTGTATATATATATATATATATATATATATATATATATATATATATATATATATATATATATATAATGCATAATTAATCAGCGGTTTTTCATTTAATCAAGTTGTATTCAAGACCACCTACAAGATTTATTTTTATAATATATTACAATGAAACTCGGTGATAAAACCAACATATATATTCAGTAAATAAAACTAACTTTATTTCCAAATTTAATACTATTCTTGATGACAATACCAAATTTATAATACTTTGAAAAAATACTATTAATCTGAATATATAAAGAAAATCATCCCTATTAACAAAACAGAAATAGGATTCATGAAACAGGAAAAATAGGAAGTTACATGCCCGTTTGATTGATAATTTAAGAATCCATAAACCTAGCACCACTCTTAATGTTATCACTCCTAAATTCCTATTCCAATTTAACACTTATCTTCTTTTTACTTCATAGTACTATTATACATACTAAACAAATACCATTTGGTTAGAGCTCTTCCGCTGAGAGAATTATCAAACGACTCTCATAAACCAAATCTTTCATAAAAAGTTATTACGAAATCTTTGTTAGCTGAAAAGAAAATGTCCTCACAATTCCTTTCAATGCAGTAGATATCTAAATTTTTATTTAGCAATTATCACTTGCCTAAAGACATATCGAAATGACAGGTTGAATGTTTCCGTTGAAATAAAAACGTAAAGAAAACGAATTAAATAAATGTTTTTCATATGATGCAAACGGGATAATGACCTGAAACGGATGTGGTCATTTTTAACAGACGCAAATCATGTTTCTTTCTTACGAAGATTTTCTTATTCACAGATAATCTGATACATAATTCAGCTATTTCGTTTTGATAATTCTACTGAAAAATAGTTTTAATATTTTCTCATTATAGTCATATTCTGTCTGGAAGGAAGCTCTGCAAAGTGAGATGCTTAATTAATCCGAATTTGTTTGGAGTCTCTAATACTTTACTAAAGAGATAGACTAATAGGCCGATAGTTCGAAAGATTAGACGATCCGCCAGATTTGTTAGAAACAGTAACTACAAAACAGGATTTCAAACGATATGAAAAGCAAGAATCAGCAAGGCTATAAAACTTTTAGCTTTGTACCAAATCCAAATTCTTGTGCCAAACACAGAGACCTAGTTAGTATGAATAGAAAGTTGTATAAGGCGCAATCAAAACTCAAACCACTACGTAAGATTTTAAAGGACAAACACTTATTACAGTGAAGAAACAAAATACAAAAAGTTTGCATATAAGACATTTGCACAAAAATTTCCTTTTGTACGCTTTATAAATAATTAAGGCAGGATAACATTTAGAAATATATTGCAAAAAATGGATAACCATCGAAAATGAAAAGAAAAGGGATTACAATTTAGAAAAGGTCACAAGGATTCAATTTCGAAAATGACAAAAAGAGAAAACTCATTCAAGAACACAGTAAGTGCAACCACCTTTTAGAAAAACCCGAAAAAAAAACTACTTTTACTTGACCCACGAGCGTTTGGGACAAACAGCAATTCTGGAAAAGTTTTTTTTATATCCACACTGTTTGTGCTTCACTCAGGCTTTTAGGAACAATTATTTGAATACTTTTTTTCGTTCTTTGCTGTCCAGCCACAGGCGAATTTTCATTTGTGAACTTCAAACTTTTTTAGGCTCTCTGCAACTGGCTTGTAACTATGTGCCTTCATGTTTGAATGTCTAAATGTTTTTTGCTTTTTTTATGTCACATGCCTTCTAGCCTTAGCTGCTCACGGAAGTTCAATTTATTTTTTAAAAAGGAAGAGGCTCGCAGATGGTGCCATCCAAGTTTTCACAAGGGCATGAGACCACGGCTCTCACTAGTCAGTAAATACAAAAAATATTTTCCATAAATTTGAAATATATTTTCATCAAATTTGAGTTTTTAAATGCTGAGCCTAAAATGATATACAAAAGTAACATTTTATTATTTTGTGTATTCTTCTGTTCCTAGTTTTCTGAGCAACAGACGTAGCTTCTTTCCTTCTGTCCAGTTTTAACAATCGATGTTAAAGATGTCTTCATAACGTCTGAAATAATCCCCGAAATTTTTATCCTCTTCTAGTTCTAGGGAGTAATTGAATGTCTCTATCGTATTCCACACTGCGTCTTGGGAAAAGGTCGCCTCTTTTTCGATATTTTGTTGTTTGTTACCCGCTACCTTTAATATTAATTCCTGCGTTTGTAGTAATTGTTTTTGCCATTTTTCTTCCATTCTTTCCTGGAGTTGTAATTGCTGTTCATTTTGCTATTTTACAAGTTCTACTAAAATATTTTTAAAATCCTCCATGATAAAAGTCTTACGAAAAACTCGTTTTTCCGTATTTTAGTCCTCGAAAATATTTTGTCGCCAAGTTGTAGTGGACACTGGCAAAAACGGCAAAGGAGACTTTTGCATTGTTTTTTTAGTCTCTGTGTGAGTTCGAATACCTCGTCGTCAATTTGTTGTGGTCAACGAGGGAGAATTCTGTTTCGATTTCCTTCCCGTGTGAGTTCGAATTCCTCGTCGCCAATTCCGGGATGAAATCCGATATCAATGAATAACAAACGCCAGGAATGGATAAGGAAAATAAATGAATTAACGTAATAATACAAACTGGTAATACGGTTAGTAGATCCAGGAATGCGGGTTAGTAGCACTAATATATATATACAGTCTTGGTATTGAAGTATCGCGGTATGACTCCATACTGAGTCTACGTGCTCGCTAACTGTGACGCTTACCGCCGTCTCTGTGTGTGACTTACCCTACTACTACTGAACTCTACCACTCTTCTGTCATTGCGTCGCGACTCCTTAACTCTTCGTGTATTCACTGGTAGTATTATATGTATACCTTGGGTGAGTCCATTTGTGTGAAAAGAGGAGACCCCTTAAAATTATCGGTAGAAAAGGGTCGACTGTTTTGATACTTCAGGCCTTCTCTTGAATAAATTAAACGGCAGAGTACGTGCACATAATTATCCTGTGAAAGCTACAGTAGCAAGATATAGTATGTGAAAACAACAAGCCGAAGGAGTTAGAGAGGTAGTTTGGGAAATGTTCCAATGGGGGTGACACAAATCATGCAATTCTTTGTTCTTTAAACTTTATTAAAGGCCAGATACACCCCCACCCCGTGCTAAGATCCCACTAAGATATCAGTAACAATGTACCTTGACATATTTCATGTGTTTTATGAGAATGGTTTCCTGGTGACCAGACTTCAATCCTTTTGAGAAATTTAAGGATATGTTGAGCCAACACGTTATGTCTGCAGAACCCCCATTATGTAATTTGAAGCTAATTAGAGGGACTTCTTAACATAATAGCACTAGATCACAAAATAAAATTTTAGATGTTTTGCAGAGTCCATACCTGATTGAGTAAAAACTGTTTTCGGTGACATGGAAGACCAACATCTTATAATGCATAGGACTTCGACTCACCAGTGTATAGAAGAAAGATAATTCATTTGGAATTTTAAAATTATACGAGTGAATAAACTTATAAAACCCAATTTATGAGATTTCTTCTGCTCTCCACTTGAGCAATCTATCTGTGATTTAAAAGGGATAAATTTTTCAAACATTTTAAAATATTACATTTTAATATTTAAAAATGGCAGAAGGTAAATTTCATTAGATGTTAAAATATATGGAAGCCATCAATATTCACTTATTTCTATAAAATTGATATATTTCCCATGTCGGCCTTTTACTATAAATAATGTCATTCTATTTGTGAATGATGATTACTTTTCAGTGCGATCTGAAATTTTATATTAGATTCATCAATATTCCAAAAATTAAGCCATTGTTTTACTCTCGTCTGGTTTATTTCATTTGTTTATAGCTTGCAATTTAAATAAAATCAAACGACTTCGTCTGCACAGTCGAACGACAACCGTGCAGCAAAAAGAAATAGTACTTTTATTATTATAGTTGCTTCTTTTTATTGTAGTCACGTTTGTGGAAATTTTGAAGAAGTTAGGAAAAAAAACTTGATTTTAATGGAAAGTCGCCATTGGCGTAATGAGTGCTTAGCCAATGAGAAATTTCCACGTAAATTGAAATTTATCAAATAAAGTATGCATCAGATCTAAGTAGAATTTAGTAAGTAATTTGAAATGTCTGTCACTGATTGCTAATTAGTCGTCAGTTGTACACGCTTCACTTGATAAATTTCACTTTTGACAAATTCACTTTCACCGCAGCAAACAACAAATAAATTATATAATAAAAATGGCTAAATTCTATAGCACAAAATTTTTCTTGATAATAATTGAGACGCCATTGGCAGCAGTCAATCTAATAATTTCTTTTTAAGAATGCAAGCGGTTTTCCACTCTAAAAGTCGTGAATTTCAGATAACGAATATTGAGTTATTACTTCTTTCATACATTTCTGCATTCTGTTAATATTGTAGTAAACGTTGTTGTAAAACTAATACATCGAATGGCACTGGAAAAATAATATAAACGATACTAATTATAAATATTCATACGTTTTTATATTATCTAATATTGACTGATGTTCAGCTTCATTTCGTGAATTAGTCCTAATTTGAATTCTAATCCTGTCATCACAACTTTATTTTCATAATATCGTTATTCACGCCTAATTGAACTAGTCTTAATGACACCATATCCATGGTGGCCTATATTTTATCTGTATTTGTAAAATTTTAAATTTGCACATATTCTCTAAAGTTCAGTGATAAATATCATTAACATCTGATCGGAAAGAGAAAGAGTTTCACTATTTTTGGAAAGATGAATCTTTTGTAATTTGCTCCAGTTACGTTCTTTTTGCCAAAACATATCAGTATGCGTTCCATTTTACAATTTCGAATGACTTTATTTACGAGAAAAATCAGCTGAATTAAATACTCAAGTCATCGAATGAAATAAACTTCACCATTACTCCTTTCATATTTTATTAAAAAAAAGGTTTTCATTTCGCGAAAATACTTTATATGTTTTTCACTAAAAAGAAAGATCTTTACCCTAGAGTAGTAAAACAAAAATGTAGAAATGAGAATTTTGCCTTTTAAGTCTTAAACAGCATACATGTATTTTTCTTCGTCTGTTTGTTCGTGTGTGGTTTTCTTCTTTTCTCTTTGGCTAATAATGTATGTTTTAGATATATGCGTTCGTTATTTATTTCAGTTAAATGAGCATAGACATGATGATCTGTGAAAAGCAAATTAAAAATTGAAAATACATTTAAGTTCATGCAAACAAAAACAAGAAGGAATTGAGACATGAGATGATTCATTTTTAAATCAACCCTTTTCAATGTTTCCAACAATCTTCTTTCGCTTTCCTTCAGGATGTGAGCGATCATGGCTCTCCACAACTTCTTACCCTTTATAGTTCTAAACAGTGCTTATACTCTTACTATCCCCCACCAGTCATTGTTCTGCCATCTAGTTGCACCAGCTCTTTACATATATTACTCGATGTTTCCCTGTGCCTCACTTACCTTCAGTAATGATGTGAGTGTTAAATTCTCCAAACCTTCTTTCTTCATGTTTCCCAAAAATTTTAAACGTCTGATTCTATGTACAAGTGTTTTTTTTTTTTTTCTTTTCCTTAAAGCTTGTTCGTTAATCATATGTTCTGACTATGGAATTTTCAGCATCCTTCCATAGAACTACATTCTATTTTCACGTCTACTCTTCATCTGTAATGTTCCATCATTCTCTACCATACAAGTATATTTATATTTTTCTTTGTTTCTAATGACATTTTCCTCTTTAGTCTCTCTTTGTTTTGCTTTTGGAAGTCATCATTCACTCGTCCAATGCTCCTTCGGATTTCTATGTTATACTTTCTTTTGTCCATTAAAACACTTCCCAGATCGTTATATTTATGTACTTACTTTATTCTAATGACTCCCACACATTGTTCGCATCTTGAACTGTCTTGCTAATATTCAAACATTGTCTTCTTGCAATTGATGGTTAATCCTTAAGACAATAGGCATTAAAATATTTACAAAATTAGACATACGGGTTTTTGTTTCTGTTCATTTGTAATGTTCAATTACACTGAGACAATTTTATGGTAAAGTCATTCTACAACCTTTGCTTTGATTTTTTATGTTTATTTCTTATTCGTTAAACACGTTTTATTTACTTCGAGCCACAGCCCACCGAATTTGAAACGAGAATTATAGAAATTATATTTTCTTTAGACGGAAATTTGTTGCTACAGTGATGACAAGCTTAGAAGTGAAACCTACGTTAACTTTATATATGTGACACCAAATCAAATTTAAACTGAAACGAAACAAAGATAGATATTCATTTTCTGAAAAAAAAAAGATGAGAAAAGAGTTTATATTAGTCTAAGATAAACTGTATTGGGATCTGTAATCGTTACCGCATGTGCAAAACTTTTCCTACCTCAGTTAGAATTATTTATGTATATGTACACTTTTTTAATATTTGATAAGTTTTATATAGCATATTTAATCAAACATCATTTTGGCTCAGGCTCATGAACGCATGCAATTTATAATGAAGTGCAAATACTCATACACGCACATACACCCTTCACATGGAAAAGGTGTATTGAATACACATAATATCAGCATTGTGAGGACACGTGTACATTAACACCTATCTTTGCTATATGTGGGCATATACTTGTGTAAACAATACAGAGGAATGCTAAGCTAAAAATGATTTTATGCGTTATATAGTTCACTTAATTACAAATATATGCAGATACTTGCGTACATACACCTAGAGATAAGATAAAATGTATCTGTAGATACATATTTCAGGTCATTATAATAATTTAAACGTAACAATTATCTTGTCTGCGTACGTAAATGTCTCTTATGTTCTGATGTATTTTGTTTTGTCATTTGTGTCTCATCATATTTTCAGGATTTCGTGCGTGTACCACAGGATTCAATAAATATTCTTTATTCATTCTTTGAGATCTCTGTGATATCTGAATTTGATAAAGAGCTTTATTTTAATTCAAAATCAAACTATTCAGTCAAAAGATTGACCGAATCTTATGCATATATACATATACAAATATTTAGGCCGTAAGTATTTGTCCAAACAAGATTGATTTAAAAGAACCGACAAGCTCTGCCTGTTTAATTTTTGATTGCATTTTATCAGTAATGTGTTTGTATTGTTATCGAAGTTGTGAATCGCTTCTTTTTAATTAAACTTGTTTGGATATACATATATATTCATAATAAATGGTTTAAGAGGTACCACACACACACACACACACACACACACCTCGATACCCTGACGCGACTTGACACTTGTTCTATTAATCTGTTAATTCATTGAATAATGATTCAAAGTGTGTTTAATGTGATTTGTCTACTTTCTTTGTTGATAATTTATTGTTGTTCTTGATGTGTTTTAATAGAACAAACACATTGGCGTAGTTTCAATACTCACCGTTTAAAACTCATTATGGCATCGATCAGTAATGTTTGGGTCAGTAAATACAAACATGATAGTGGTAAACGCGGTATCTTCAATCTTGTAAACATTATTGCATGATTTGAACTACTTCAAACAGCAAACACATTTAATCCAGGCCAGTGTATCTAATTTGTCAGCATTCTATCTTGGTATCGATCAATTTACAAAAGTAACATGTATGTACCATAATTTTAATGCATTATACAATATTAATAACAGGGAATTCATTAGCAATTAGCTGATAGCAAGGGAATTTTTCAGCGCGTCCACGTCACTACCGAATGCGACAAAAGGTCAATGATTTCTAAGCGCAGCATAGATGTAGTACAAGGCGGCAATGAAGATCGAACTCACTACTCAGTCGTAAATGATCTAGCGGGACAAGCTTGCTAAGCATTACACCACGTACAAGTGCCCTAATTAGCTGATATTAAGATTATAGTTTGGTTCTAACGCAAGGTTTTGCTTTCATATGTTTACGAAAATTATGGAGAAACTTCAGGTACTATAAGCTGTGTACAATGAGAGGAAATTGAAATTTTTATTTTGTCGACTGCACTGGATAGCAAAGTAAATTGGGTACCGTCTGTGAGAAAAAGAGCACCATGACGCAATTCACTCCTCCGGAAATTTAGAAAGGACATGCTGTACTGCTTGGCATTCGCGCCGGAAGCTTCAATACGAACATTTCACAGTGCCCGGGTCTCAATCAATTGTGCAGAGAATTACAACATGTTGGATGAGTCCATTGGTTATCACGAAAATACAGAAGCTTGGAAACGTTCTGATGAGAAAAGAAATCCAGAATTTGTTAGTGAGGGCCACAGACTCAACACAGAGGCCTATATCAAGTGTCTTGAGGAGGTAGTGTTACCTGGGGTGAAGAGGCTGCTGGAAGACCCTAAACAATTTCATCACCCCTTACATCTAGCCACCTAACTCCACCGATTGCAACCGCCTTGATAATTATGTGCGGGGCACAGTTGAACGGGAGGTTAACAAAACTCATTGTAACAACAAAGACTAACTGAAGGCAAGGATTATGGCAACATTCACCAACTTAAACAAGAAGACCGTCCGGAAGAGTGGCAGGAGATTCCGGAGTCGTCTAGAGGTCGTGCTTGAAGCCAATGACAGTTTTATTGAATAAATTCATTCTTTACTATTTCAAGATATTTTGGGGTAATTTTGGTAAATATATCTGTTAAAATGAGATGTCACTTTTATTTTCATTTTTTCACAATTTATCCATCGCAACATATATATATATATGTCCGCGATTATTCCACCACCGACTGGGCCTCGCAAGCCATGTTAAACATAAACATCAACCGCGAAGATAGGACTCATGAGAGAACCCGATACTCGGACACGACTGGGAGCCGACGACGACGATATATATATATATATAATTTCTTAAACGTTATGTTTAGTGAGTGCAAGTGTTTGTGTAGGCATCTGTTTTTCAACAGAATAAATGAGGTCTCTCGGCATATATTTTTCGACATTGTTTATTATAGATTGTGCTCTTTGGTTGGTTTCTGCGCACCCTTCCAAAGCACAATCTATGATCTGGAATTAGAATGAAAGCAGTGAGAGCACCGACCCTGAATACTCAAATAATCAAAAAGTTCAGAAATTAGAAAATACTAAATAGCCCAGACGCCTCAGCGTTTGGATCAACTATAACAAATTTAATATAGGAGAAACGGATATTGAACATAGAGGTAGTTTTGCACAACACCACAAAGTGCTAAAAAAACAAAACAACCTGATAACTCGAATCATTTTCTTAAAAAGCCTCGTCAGAACGATAGTTTTATATGGATGACATGCATTGTGCCAAACCCATTCAGAAATATCTAAACCGTTAGCTGTATACAACAGCTTTCTGCGATCAATGCTTAAAAAGGGCTTTAAGCGAGTGAAGCAGGAGGAGTTTTGGAAAATATCAAAATAATAACATCATCAAGATGTTGACATTCCACATGACTTCAAATAAGAGTTTAGGTAGGAAATCCCATCAACACTTGAAAGAGCGATGACAGATACAGGACTTGAAAAAACTATTTTGCTGGAAAATTGTGTTAAGAGATAATGTTTATAAAATGTCAACCGAAAGCACTATTAGCTTTATGTTTCCTTTTTATTTTATATATATATATATATATATATATATATATATATATATATATATATATATATATATAACCAAGTATAGGATTGGTGTATACAAAATAAATTCCAATAACCAAAAATACTATTCTTATAAGAGTGCTCAATACAGAGTAGAGCAAATATAATTCATCCATTTTGTTTCAACACTTCTGGTGTCTTTTCAAGAAATGGTGTTGAATGTAGAATAAAGAGTTTTCCTTTCTTCTACGTTCAACACCTTCACTTGATAAAACACCAGAAATGTTGAAACAAAATGGATATTTTTTTATTGATTGCTATAATTTTCGAATAAATTATATATATATATATATATATATATATATATATATATATATATATAATGAAATGGGAAACATTTGAGATATATATATATATATATATATATATATATATATATATATGAAGAAATATAGTCTTAAAGTGTGCTATATTTATGGGATAAAGTGCTCAATATCAGAGATAGAGCGTGTGTAAATATAAAAGTGAACATAGAAGTCAACACTTAGAGGCGACAGTCTGTTTCATGCTAGATTCAATCGTCGAGCCATATATATATATATATATATATATGAAGAGCTTGTGCGTCTGTGTAAAAGGGTTGCTAAACGTGTATCGAACTAAAAAAAAAAAAGAATGGCCTGTCTAATATGAATGCCATTCTACATATTCACTTTTCATTTCAACAAACTCGACGCATTATTTATGATGGTTCTAAATATTGGGATACTAATTTTCGGAAGTGGGTCGAACTGAAAGCTTTTCAGTTTCTCTTGGCATTATTAATTATGAGTAGAATTCTCAAGTAAACTAGACGATTTTTCTTAAAATCTTTACTTTCAGGCGTCTTTAGCATTTGGGCCCAAACTGCAATTACTTGAAAGTTCACGTTATGTCTGCTAGAATGTCTCATCTCGTGAATAAATCAAGATCTTTTTTCTTTTTTCGGCAGAACATATCCCATTCAGGAAACTCGTTTTGGCGAAAAAAAAAGAACGCTCATTCTTCCACCGATCCGTTTGATCTCTTTGATGACTTCTTTGTAGCAATTCAAGACAAGAGCTATTGCCGTTTCCGATACAGAGTTGTTCTTAAAGTATTGCCTTTTTTCAAATAGATATAACAGTTCAACATAACAGAAATACACTTTCAGGACAAAATTTTGCTTGTAAGCCAATAGAACATTTTCTGCAAGATGGCTAATAGCGAGCCCAGTATTCCCCGAGGTATTTGTTTAGATTTGTACTGGAAGGTTAACATAGCAAATCAATCAAAATAAAATATATTGAATATCTTTCACTTAATTTGCCTGCAGTACACCCAAGTCATGACTCGTTTCAAAGGTATAAACTGAAAGAAAAGAAGAAAGATATAGATTTAGTAAGGTAGATGTAGATAAATGACCAGATTAACTGCTAGAAAGGTGCATAATGCTATTTCACTTCATATGTCGACCTTGTGCCACATCTAAGTTACGCTTAGAAAAGCAATATACGTGGTATATCTACAGATTGTACTTATGTTTTATGCGTGCAGTAACTTTTTAAAATTTTTCAAATCGGTTTTTCTTCCTTCAGTATGCTAAAATAGATATAGAAATGGATAAATTGAATTAATATTTTACATACATACAAAACCCAGGGAAAAATTTTGGGTCTAGGTTTCTCATGAATATAACTAAAACCTAAATCTAATTATAGAAAATCCGAATCTAAGTTATTTATATTATTCTATTTTTCAGTGTCGATAAATATTTTAAACGTATACTTAGGTTTTTCTGTAACCAGATTTATATAGCTCCTTCAATTCTAGAGTACAATTCTGTAGAAATTACACATGAATCAGAATTCTAAATTGTTAATACATTTTAGTTCTATTATCGAAAAGAATATTTCTATTTAATTTATTATTGTATCTTTCTGAAAACCTTCCGGAGAGTACAGCTGGCCAAAACATTGGGAATCTAACAACCAAGATAAATAAACAAGTCCGAATAGAAAGCTATATAATTAAAACATGTTTAATAACGATATAACGATATAGGGTCATTTTTTAAGCGTTTCACCCCAAGGAAGGCGGGAAGCCACTAGCACGCAAGGGATTGCAGAGAGTTTGAGCGAGAGCAAATAGGAGTGATAGAGGAAGGATGAAGAGAAGCATAGGAGATAGATCAAGGCATCTGAAGACGTCGATTGACATTACATTTGAATAGTTTGGTGATTATAGCTATCAGGGAAACAGGAAAAGGGGAGGGAGTTCCACAGGCATGAAGCTATTGATGTAGAAGAGACGACTACATTTAACAGTTTCAAAGGGTGAGAGCGAGATGCCAGCCTAGTAGAACGCTTAAATTCATGAAGTCTGGGAACCAACGAAAGCAGCTCACCGGAGCAATTACCATGAAAGTATTTGTCTATATTTCTGAGATGAGGTATTATGTACATTATTTACATCATTCGAACTATTGTCCTCATCTTTGTCGCCATATTTATTACAACGTTTCGGCCGTTGTACGCTCCGGCCTTCTTCGGGTGGCTGGAATGTCGAACTGAACCCTTTATTGAATACTTTGAGGAAATGACATTAGAATCTATAGCTCTAAAGCCAACTATATGATTAAGGTACGTAGATGACACCGTCATACTCTGGCCACACTAGGAAGATGTTCAGGTTCTACTGGACCATGCGAACTCAATAAGACCTTCGATACAGTTCACAATGGAGAAAGAGAGTAACAACATACTCCCATTCCTGGATGTTCTAATATCTCGAACAGAGCATGGGTTCAAGACATCCGTATACCGTAAACCAACATTCACCAGACTGTACCTCAATTTCAACTCCCACCATCCATACAGTGTAAAGAAAGGGATCATCCGCTGCTTGCAACACCGTGAAAAAGTCATAAGTGGCGACCAAGAGACATTAAATAAAGAATTGGTCAGTATAAGTAGTACCCTACAACGTAACAACTACCCTGGGTACATGGCAGCAGCCTCAAAAATTGGGATAGACGGGTACAAGTGGAGGACAACAACACTCAGAAAACAGTCTGCCTGCCTTATGTGAAGGGGTTATCAGAGAAAATACAAAGGATCTGCGGTCCGTATAACATCAGGTCAAACTTCAAAAGCTTGACGGCACTTCGCAGATATCTCTCTCGAGTAAGACCCCCCATAAAGGAGAACATGACTAAAGATTGTGTGTACGCTATCCCGTGCAGCTGCGGAAAGAAATATAAAGGGGAGACAGGCCGCCCCCTTAAGGTAAGGCTTCAAGAACACCAGAAACACGAGGGGAAGTGGAAAAATCAGGCATGTCTGACCACATATGGAGAGAAAAGGGAGATCACTTCCCTCTGTGGGATCAGGTTGAGATCATAGACAAAAAACACCATTGGAAAATTCGTGAACTTAAGGAATCAGCACATATGTTAGGCCACAAAATTCTCCTGAGCCGACCAAGCATAGAAATGAATACAATATGGGAACCAGTAATAAGGAGTGCCAGAGAATAAGCGATAATAACAACAAAAATTGCAATATGAGCTCTGGTAAAAACATGTATGATAACAGCAAAAATTGCAATATGAGCACTGGTAAAAATGGTTGCTGAAGACATTAGGTTTATAATACCCAGAAATTCATACACAGATGTCCTCAAGGACACATGGCACAGTGGATAAAGGTGTTAGTTAGATCCAGTGACAGGACCCAAAGAGTGTGAATTCAATTGGAAAACTTTCAGAGGGAAATTAACGGGAGATAACTG
Organism: Acanthosepion esculentum; assembly: GCA_964036315.1. Classification (NCBI taxonomy): domain Eukaryota; kingdom Metazoa; phylum Mollusca; class Cephalopoda; order Sepiida; family Sepiidae; genus Acanthosepion; species Acanthosepion esculentum. Next base: position 63,690,883 of record OZ038489.1, on the reverse strand, counting down.
ATAACTGACATCCATTAAACATGGCACGTGGAACTAGTCTACCCAGTGAGCGAAATAAAGAGTTCATTTCGACATTCCAACTACCTGAAGAAGGCCGGAACGTACAACGGCCGAAACGTTGTAATAAATATGGCGACAAAGATGAGGACAATATTCCGAATAATGTAAATAATGTACCATGAAAGTATTTGTAAAAAAGACAGTTGGAGGCGACGGCACGTCTGTAAGAGAGCGACTGCAGATGAGATGCCAGATCATGGTCATGCATTTGATTGCTTCGACAAAGAGATTATATTTTCTCTATAAAATGTTTTGATTGGCTAAAATACGTCACTAACAGTATGACGATTTTCTATATATTCATGTCTGGAATATGTGTTTCTTGTAGTTTTGCACCAAATAATGGAGTGCGAGCGACAATGCAAACTTATGATATCGCATAGTTTTATTTCCGTCATGGAAATATATTGAAATGATTATAAATGACTATAAACTCAGAGAGAATGTCGTTAGTTGAATGTCGACAGATAATGTCTTTTCTATTACATATCGGCCGATATGTCTCATTTAAAACTAGCGAGCAAGAAGTAAATATCTTAACTACTGGATGACGTTCGATTTTCATAAAAAGGATTAGCTTTATGGAAAAGTTGATTGAATATGACGAAAAATCAGTTTGCTTTTCTTCCTATTCAATACGATTTGATTAAAAAGGTAACAGAAAATAAACATTTGTTACAGATTTTGTTTTCTTTGTTTCTCTTTGCTTTCAAAGAAATTCGGACATGTTGACTGTACTGCTGGAATCGACAATCTTCTCAGCTAAGGAAGAGTTTCTAGATGCACACTATTTATACGTATATGTTTTCTTGTTCGTAGTTAATGAGAACTTAATTCATCGTCTGAAAATAAAATCTATTCAAAAAAACAATCGATTACATTTTAACTTTACATAGTTATCATTATGTTGAAAGAATTGTCTCCAATTTTACACAGATTACAAAGGAATTTACCCATTGCATCCATGACGTTAATCATGCGGCAAATTGTAAATATGTTATACATTTTAACCAACAGCGCATTAAGTACGGATATCCAATGAAATATTAGCTTTAAGAAATATTATTAACAGAAATAAAATGTTATTCAAATTCAAAATAACAAGGTTTAATTATTTTATTCTGTAAGGGAAATATTCTATACATTTTATCGCCTTTATGTAAATTCTCCTTTCACAAAGTAGTGAATAAGAAGAAAAGCTCAACAATTGTAAAATTTTACTATTACAAATGTGCAAAACTGCTTCGAATATTTGAATCTTAAAAATGTATAAAACAAACTGGGACAGATATAATGTGGAAAAAGCTTTTGTTCGGTAAATATTAAATATTGAAAATGGTATATTTAATTTAAACAAAGCGGCTGATAATTTCTTCAGTATTTAAAAAAATGCGACCTTTTCAATACCTTGATTAAAAATTGAATGTTGGCGCTCTCGTTACAGGAAAATGGATCACTCAGAAATTATATTTGATGATTTCTACATTTCCGATCGCTCTTTGTTATTGGGACTCTAAAATTAGTTTTACTTAAGTTTGACTGATATGAAATATCCGAACAAAGTATTAAAAAAGACATTTGTGAAAACCAGCTTCATGTTTAACATATTATTCTTTGCCAACGCTTTACTCTGTAATTCTCAAAACAAAAAAATTAAATTTGAATTTAAATTCAACCACATTATAATTGCGACTTAAGTGACAGACCAAAGAATTAATGGAAACGGTGTAATCAAAATTTTAAAACAGGCAAAAATTGATTTTGGGTTGAAAATCAGTTTTCAAGCTTAAAGATTGTTTGTACATCTACTTAAGAAAATCTTACAGACTGTTTCAAATTTTATTTTTAATTAAGTGTTTTTAAATTGTTTTCGGTAAATCTTACGATGGTGCTAATGAAAAATGTTTTCAGCGTTTATTAAGTTTTAGATAGTTATTTCTTTTTAAAGAAGCAAAAGTATATAACCTCATTTCTATTTCAAAAATATAGGGGTGGTGCATAGCCCCTCAAATCCTCACTTCAGAACGGCCCTAAAATCAATTTTCAATCGACACTTATTTCATAGTAACCGAATTTTCCTAGACTGTCAAAATTACCGAATTTTCCGTTACTATTTTTCCTGGGACCTTAGTAACAGATCCTGTTGTGACAGGTTAGTAGCTTCTGTGATTAGAATAAGACTAAACGGGCTGATTATCTCATTGTATTTGACAGAATGATCCCAATTTTCCAAACTTTATGAATTACTTCAGACGAGCCATGGTGATACCTGTAGATTATTGCTGTCACTTAACTTTCAACATATTTTCCCAGGATGCCCAGAGACTCCATCAAGGAGAAAATAATGTTTTATTTGGAAGAAATTCTAAAGCTTCACAGTTTTGATAGTCCTTCCTAAGTAAGATAGTCATAGGACAGGCGATCAGAGTTAGCCAAAAAGGAAATGAATATGAACTGGGTAACATCACTTAGACTCACCCCAAAAAAAATGACGTTTAAGGCAGCTCGCTCCAAAATGGAAAGTGATTGCCACTATGTTCCTGAATCAATAAGAACTCATGTGGTTGGTGTTTGTGCTAAATGGCACCACTATCAATTCTGATTCTTGCATGAGCCATTTGTGAAAATTCATTTTCGACTCTGGCATATTTAAATACCAATGGTAATCTTAGTGAAAAAGTAGAAACCGACCTTAGTTAAAGGTCACGCAGTGACAAGTCACCTACCTCTGTGATTAGGTTAAGGTGTCCATCTATTTAGACTTTTGAGGGAGGCGGACAGATGACAGTATGAAGTGAAAAGGACAATTCGCACACGGGTAATAAATCAGCCCAGAAGCTTCTACAAAGCGAAAAGTGATGACATCATTCGGAAGTAGAATAACATGACTATGCTGAAAACTAGATTTCGAATCTTGAGACAATTACATTCGTTTTGAAATGCTTTGGAGGCAAATCTGTTGTATTCAGTATGCATTGTTGTTCAATCATTGTAAGCCATTCTGGGAGAGGGAGATACAGTACAGTGTTTTACATGTAAACAAAACGTGAATGACAAAACTTCAATAAAACCAAGTATTTATATAAAATATCTTTTCGTAAAGTATTCACTTCATTGTTTGTTTAGTAATATCCGTATGTATTTCCTGGTGGTATTAATATAGAGAGCGCCAATAGACTGGGATATAAGACATTTCAACTGCAATATTTGATATAGTCATCTGTTTAACGCACAGTTTTCTGACCTCGCACAAATGGATGATTTAATCGTGCTCAGATGGAAAGCTTTAAAATTAACAAGCTTTGCACGTACAATCAACGAAGATAATTACTTTTTCTGATATTTGGTGTGGCAACGGAAGTAACATATCGTTTTGTCTACAAGTGCCCATCGCTTTGACATGTTATTTTTCATTATCTGTAATGACTTTCAAGTAATATATGTGTTAAAAGTGTTCACTCACCTATCATTTCGGACGTCGTTTGTTAGTGAAAGCGTTACCCAGTTTCTAACAATGTCGATTGCAGTGAATTAACTCAAAATGATTCAGTTACATTACTGCTATATTTCTAGTCTTGTTGACTGTGAACCCAACTCAACGATTCTTGGTAATTCTTCCTGGTCTATCTCCAGCTGTTGTCCCCTTTGAAGTTTGCAAAGTTTTGAATTCACCACGCTAAAGATGGTGGAGCCAATTATAAGTTTTAGTTTGGCTGATCTTTCCTTCTGATATCGTTTGATTTATTCGGCATATCGATCCCACTTTACAATCATACAGTAGACATGCTCTTAACCGCTTATAAATATAATTATTTCTAAATGCTTAAATGGAAAGATAAATGATGATTATGAAATTTGAAAGCTTCTCCATACAACCTAAAATGAAAACACTACATTTAACCATGTAAAACTTTCTTTAGTTTTCCAATCTATTTAACCATTCAATATACTTATTAATTAATTCTTAATTAATATCGACTCATTTTACTTACATTTTTCACGAATAAGATCAAAATAAGATACAAACAGTAGTTAACTGCTCTTAAGGAAGACGATTGACCTATGTCAATGTTGATTGCTTAACACTATTTATGACTCTTATTAAATGAATGAAAACAGCAATAGCCATTAAAATCTATTATATAATTAATCACTAGAAAGAAAAATATAATGTTTAAATTATTTATCTTACTAATTTTGAATACTGAAAACGAATTAAAGAATGGAATATCGCAAAATATTATCTTTAATAGCACGATGAAATGCAAGGAAATAAAAAGAAATTACCCACCAATACCAGCTCTCGTTTCGATTTCATTGTGATATCAAGTTACATTATAATTATTTGTTTCGGTGAATTATTTCGGATAAACAGCTCTAATTTATTCCTCTGGATTATTTGATGCTTTACAGCATTAGAATTAATACCTATTAATATTATAATATTTCAGTTGTTAACTTATAAGGTTAACTTCAGATTTTAAGTACAATCAATATTGCTTCAACAACTCAAGAAGTACTATACCCTGAATATTTTCGTTACATCAGATAATTTGATATTTTTCTAAATGAACTTGTCTTACATAAGTTCACTTAAATATATATAATATATATTGTCAACGACAAAATTATTCGTACACCCATCAACTTTGAATATTTTTATCCATTATATTTTTATCCTTTATCAGAATCTAATGCCTGTAATGATGCCTGTTTTTTTTATATGTTAATAAGCAGAAAAAGGAATATAAAACTCAATTTCCAGAATAATAGGTTAAATACACTAACTTTTACAGGCGAATTATGCAAAATAAGAAAATACAAAATTATTCGTACAGTATGAAAAATAGACAAAAATGAACAATTTTCACGGTATTAATAGTCAATAGTATGGCCTCTCATCTTTATAACTGGCTGCAATCTTTTTGTAAAGTTTTTGATAAGATTTGACCAAGAATTTTCTTCCATTCTTCACTGGTTACACGTTCTAATTCCTGAAGGTTTTTTGGTGACTGACGATATATTCGAACGTTCAATTCTTGCCATAGATTTTCAATAGGATTCAAGTCAGCACTCATTGAAGGCCATGGCAGAAAGATCTCTTTCTGAAACCACATAGTCACTGATTTAGACGTATGTTTGGGATCATTATCTCGCTGGAAAGTAAATCGCCCACTTAGATGAAGATTTTGCGTTGATAGTTGTAGATTTTTATCCAGAATTTTGATTTAGTTTGCAGATTTCATTATTCCTCTTATTGCAATTGTCCAGTACTCCTTGAGATAAAACAACTCAAAACATCATCGAGCATGTATGTTTTAACGTTGCCACTTTGTTCTTTGGAAAGAAAGCTTCACCTTTCTTGCGCCAAATTTTCTGTACATCATTATGCCCCAAAAGCTCAAATTTGTTTCACCGCTCCATAGTACTTGTTCCCAAAATCAATTTTCTTTGTCCAAGAATGTTTTGACAAAATTAAATCGAGCAACAATATGACATGTTTTGTGAAGAGAGGTTCGTCATCCTCAGTTTCCATACAACCCATTTCTATTTAAACAACGTTGTATTGTGCGATTACTTACGCTGATACCCAGAGTATCCAAACTTTTGGCGATGTCTTTCAAAACAACTTTTGGGTTTATATTAACCTCGTGAAACAGATTTTTTTGCAATTCGCGACGAAAATTTGAGTTTTCTTCTTTGGTTTTCTGTCGTGCCAAACTGTTTGAACTTCTTTATAACGGACTGTACCGTAGCTAACTGGTTTGAAATAGTGCTGTAGCTATTTCCAGACTTGTGGGAGTTAATAATTTTCTGCTTCACGTCAACACTAAGCTCCTTTGTCTTTTCTATCCTGTTGTTAATATAAGAATAACAATGGTGACATTCTATGTACCACGTGATATTCTTATTATTTATTTCTGGTGTTTGCAAAAATTGTGAAGGAAAAATAAAGGAGGGAGCGGTCTTCATTATCTATCCTAGTCCTAGTTCATCCGACTCAAAACAAACTCATTCATCACACGAACTCATCCGTTACCTCGCAATCCTGCATATATCACAATACCGCATATTCACAGGTCACCTACAAAACACCCCCTGAAATAAAAATTTGATGAACGTCTAAATTCCTTTTTCCTTTTATTTACAAAAATATAAAAATTTCAGGATTCATGACCCAGAAAACAAACTAAAAATGTAACACAAAGATAAAATGAAAAGAAATGTTATTAGGACCGGCCCATCCCTCAAAATAATGAGATTGGCTGCTGCATAGAATCAAGACGCATAATTACTAATGAAATGGGAAGGATGAAAATAAATGGCAGAATAGTAAAATGAAAGGCTGACCCAGCCGAAATGAAAACAGGGGACAAAAACAAACTAGGGAAGGGTTGGGAATCTCAACATGAATCATAACAAAAGAGACAGGCCGTGAACAACAATTATTCACATTAACTAGGAAAACATAATAGTATCTAACTTAACTAGGGGAGTGTTCACAGGAAACCGCCCCGTTGCATCAAGGGAACTTAAAAGAGAAAATCAAGGCTAGATCCGTCCACACGAACTAGGCTCGCTTCAGTCACCCACCTTTCGCTGAAATCTGTCGAACTCAAATACTTTCTATCAGATATGATTTTTATCCTAAGCTGATACATAAAGAAAATAACCAAATCATGATGCGAATAACGTTCATCTCACAAGATCCCCTCCTGTCGCGATGTCCACACTACCATTCTTGTCACGGCTAGCAACGTCAAAAACACCATCCGTTTTACCCCGGAAAATGGGGGTGACACTTTGTCACACGCATACGCGAGATAGATGGACACGAGCCGATCGGGAGCGATACAAGCCGTCAACTCGCCGACATAATTCCAGAAAGGGCGCACCTGAGGTAAAAGTCATGCGAAGCCGTTTCCTCTAATCCAAGGCCACACCCCGATGACAGTCGAGAAAATCTGCCTCGTCCCATCTGAAGGTTGTATCATTGCCAAGTAGCACGTTCCGAATCAATCGCCAGCTAAGCGAAAACTCAGGGGTGATGAGATAATCCGCCGCTGGCGACCCAGACCAGAAAGAACGAAACTCTTATTCCGACAAGCCGATCTGGCCACACAAGTGATCCTTCGCGACCCCCTCCACTAATTCAGGATACAATAATCTCCGAGGCCGTGAAAGATCACTGGACCGAGGAAAGACCTTCAAGGCCGACCGACACTAGGTGAAGAAACTGGACAACCTTCCACGACCGCGATGGCGCTTAACCCAATAAATGGGAGGAGTGATGGTAAGGCAAGGGGAGGCATCCCTAACACTCGGGCCCTCCGTTAAAACGAGGTTTAGGAAAGCAAACCTTGAGGTGTGCCGATGACTCGCCAGGTGTGGCAATCCCAGCCCTCATGACACGGACGCTGGAAACAGGCTTCTTTACAGACTCAGTTTTTGCGACCACCCCGCAAGAGGGTGGTTAACAAATGCTTGATCACCTCCACACAGCTCCTGCAAAGAGGAAGTACAGCCAAGTGGTAAAGTATGAGATATAAAGATATACGTGGCATACGCCTCAGCTCTACCCTTCAAGGACAAACTCGGATCCAAGTCCACAGCGACACCCCGACCTTTGCCTGTACCTCTGACCAATTCTTCTTTAGCTGAAGTCCGTGCCCGAACCACACTACAAGAATGCGCCCTACCGCTTCTCGTTCACCTATACCACAGCACTTGGGGAGTGATACAGGAAGCTGATCAACCTGCAGAAGTCGGGTTCGAATCCGGCAGCCTACAGCTAAGCAGCCAGGTATCGTTGGTCGACCCTGTTGATCGCCTTGATGAAATCCAAAGAAGAATCAGCAATATTATTGGCCTCGATCTGGCGTCTCGGCTTCAGTTACTTTCCCAATACAAATGTTGCCTCACTTTTCCTTTTCTATAAATACTTTCGCATTAATTATCGGATAAGTTTTTCGCAATGGTGCGTAGACTCTTCGAATTTAAGTGCAGTACTATACTGGCAACGATGTGTCGCCAATTTACAGTTGAGCTGGCTACATGTAACCGTAAATTCTATGCTAACAGTTTCTTTTCTCGCACTTCTTGCTTATAGACCTCCCCCCTGGCTCTATGCTTTCCAGCCAACTTTAATCTGCAAAAATTTAAATGAGGTGTCAATTGCTATCTGCTACCTCCTGATTAATCTTCCTCTCTTCTTTCTCCTTAGCAATGTTCCTGTTTCTAGCTCTTCTACACCCAGTAACCCCTTGTGTCTCGCCGACTTTACTGCCTTGCTTAGGGTGAACTCAATTAGAAAATAATATGTTGCTTTTCTACTTATTTTTATATGTTCGTACGCAAATTTTGACGTTTTTAACATTTTACTATTTTTAATATTATGTAAAATATATTAATATTAAAACATTACCAAAAGTGCACATAAAATTCATGTACACTGTATATTTTTGTAACCAACCTAAGTATGGCTGAATACCGATAATAACTGATGAATTCTCTTTTAATTCATAAATATTATTTTTACTGAAATCGTCATGTGAAGTAAAATTTATTTAGCAAAATACACAGCATATTTCTTTGAATTATTCGAATCAGTATTTTAATTTTAGTTTGTGACCTCAGAGATTTTCGAACCGGCAAATTCGGTAGACGATGTGATAGGCCGCATCAGAAACGGTTTCGACTGAAGAATTCCAAGACAAAATATTTGCATCATTGTGACATGGATTCATCGGAAGAATTTGGAAAGCAAAAACCTATGAAAAACAATCTAAATTATTGTGCGACATACTAGTTATAAGCGATAGTTTTAATGACTACCAGATACAGTAAACCTCTAAGCAAGGCTGGAGATTTGACAAAACCTGTGATTTAAACATGATAACGTTTATCCATTTACATCAAATTGTTTCAGGTCCTTATATTTAAATTTAGTACAGATAAAGATTTAGATTAAAATATTTAAACCATAAATTATTGTAAAACTAATTTCTTTTTCATAAGTGTTCCTTTTGTGATAAAAGGTATATATAATAATGCGTTTCATGCGTTTGATATCTATCTAGAATTCCCTTTCACTGAAACATTAAATACTTGAAAATAAGTACAACTATATTTTTTCTGTAACTAAAAATTCATTCATAATTCCTGAATAATTATGAAGAAAGATAACAGGATTTTCTGGCATTTTGTTTTAATCATTTCATTCGAAGCAAGGTGATACTGACATTAAGACACAGGGCTGGGGTACTGGGAGCGAAAAAGAATGAGAATACTTTAGTCAAATGAAAAGTCAAAAAAACAGCATCCAGATAAACAGAAGATGACAATTGGCATTGCATTTAATTTTTTAAAGAATGTAGTTGACAAGGAAGCAAGAAACCGGAAGAGAGCTCCACAGTCGAGAAGTGCGATAAAATTAGATAAGAACTGACGGATGTATACGCAACAACTATAAAAACAAAATGTTTAATCAGTCTATTGTAAGAAGGAAAACATTTAACCCAAGGCATTTCTTAATTGAACGAATATTATTTTTTTATTTTTTTAAAAATATCCGTTAACCTAAAATTGGCAGATCTAATTCCAGTGTCTTTTCGATTCAATATTTGATTCCCACTGGGAATATATCAATGGTAGGAGAAACATCGAATCTTGCGAACAATAACAACACTTCAGTGACTTCTTGCATCCGATGGCATAACAAATGTAACAATCCCATTTTCCCAAACCATGGATGATCATATAACCAGGGATAATCAGCATTCTTTGTTTCACGTGTCAAAAGTTTCTCTATCACTGAAAGATGGCGGAACATTTACAATCTCTTGCCATACTTTCTTTAACCTTTGAACACACGTGCACTTTGTCGGCTGATTCCAAAAATAAGAGAAGCTAGTAAAAAAAAAACAACTAAATGAGATCAATCGATCTCATTCTTTCTATCTAATGACAAAAGCTGGGAATTGACTGCTTCTATTTCAAAGCCGCCGTCTATTGAAAAAAATTTTCAGCAAGCCATTTGAGTCAGATTTGCCAATTCACTTTTTTTTCAGAAAGTTCAATATAATAAATTTGATTTTGACAATAAATGTGCGAGTGATGATTTCTTCTCAATGAAAGGAAATTAAACAATTGATTATTTTGTTCATCAAGTTTCAGCTAAATTAAACGTCTGAAATCTTTTAAATGAAAAAAGGCCAAAGGTAAAAGTTAAAGGCGATTTTCTTTTAACAAAATTATTTAAACGGTTTCAAGAAAAACAAACTGTGTCTGACAATTAAACTTTATAAAACTGTTTTTCTTTTTCAATATTTACACATCAGATTACATTTAATGATAGGAAAAAGAGAAAAACATAATATTCATATATTAATATCCACTGTCAAATCCAGTATAACTGATAAAATAAAAATTCTGTATTGATTATAGGTTTCTAAAAAATCAATTTGCCAAAATCGGCCATTTTTCTTGAATAGCCACATTCAGATGATTGATCAAAATACTTCTTTGCAGTTATCGTTTTGCCGACTGGGAGAAGCCCAAAATGAATTAGGCCTCTGCAATCCCACCAAACGGACAGCAACACTTTCAGTGGAGGCAAATCCGCTTTAGCCACGGGTTATGCACATTCAGAAGCTTGTTTCAGTTTGTGTCGAACGTTATCATAAACGAACCATTTTTCATCGTCTGTGAAAATTCTGTCCAAGAACAGATTATGTTTTTGCTGTAACAACAAAGTTGTCGCTGTAAAAACATAATCGAGTTTCCGTCAGAGATTGTGGCAACCACGTCGTGAGTTTGGAAACGAACCCACATCTCGCGGTTGAGATTTTCAAACTCTTAACACTATCTTCCATCAAAATCTTTGGTTTATTCTCAACTATGGTGAGCAGGGCGTCTTCGCCGACGACGGACGTTAGCCTGAAATATTGTTGATCGCTTAGATTAAAATCTGCCATACCACATTTTGAACGCCTGAAGAGCTGGCGAACGATCTAGATAGAACATCTGAATATTTATTTGTCGCAGTTCAGACGCTTACTCCTTTCCGAAATTCATAGAGCATAATATGACGGAAGTGCAACCTTTCATCCACTATCTTTAAGGCATTATCGACAAAACATCAAGATTCAACAAAGTCCGAATCGCAACTGAACGATGCAAGGTTCCGATCTAGAACACATAATCAGCACCAAAGCAAACGCCAGTTTCAAGTTGCGGTCATTTTATATTAACAATGAAAATTAGACACAAAATTTTGCAATGATCTGATACACACACACACACACACACACACACGCACACACACACACACACGCACACACATACACACACACACACACCTTATGATACAAAAGTTTTTCGACCCTAATATGAATACCTTCTGAAATATGTTTAATGTCTGATCATTTCTCCCAACAGAATTTATGAACTGGTGTGATAACGTTTCAGCACCAACTCGGATTGTATATGTATTTATGCAATATATACAACTGCTGGTTTGCCTATTTCATACACACTCATTATTTTCATTACATGTTTTGATACATTTGTTAGAATAAATCTTTATTTTATTACCACAAAATTGGTTTAAAATGCATAAAACATTTAATTATTACGAATTCTCCTATTTGTACTCATGTCTCAGTTTACGCCTATCAACAAAGATTGAATGTTTTTCGGTCAAGCAAATATAAAGAAATCGTCACACTTTCATATGAAAATAACATTGTCGAAGCGGACTCTAAATATTTATGAGAGTCGAGAATAAAATAATTGACAAGTAAAAATGAAATTGTGACAGAATCTTCCGCTACCTTACAACAATTGAATACTTATTTTTGTTACTGCTGTGAAACGAAATAAGTTCTCAGCAGGATACGATAGCAAACCAGACAACTCCATTTTCATAAGCGAGAGTATCACAAGAAACTGAATTCTATTCTGACTTTTCTTTTTATTAATTTTGTGCATTTCCATAGATACGTAGATGTTTTTCATATCGAGTCCATAATTTTCCGAATCGTATACCTAACAATCAAGGTCAATACTAATCTTGATTACATCTAATATGAGTCCCAAGTGCCACTCAAGGTAAATGGTTACTGAATGAGGCGTGTTATATGAACGTAAGATTAAGAAGTGAATGTGATGAGGATATGAAGGATAGACAATGATTGACCCTAGACTTGAAGAGGTGACGAGTTCAATTTTCGTAGGGGTTTGTTCAAAAAAGTATCTGTTCTTACGAAGAAACCTTTACTAAACGAACAAGTAGAGAATGAGGGTGTTTCAACTATGGGAACGTCATAAGGCTTGTCTTGACTGTAATCATATATCTGAACTGGTCGTATTAAAGAATGGGCTTCGTATGAATATTTGCCATAGAATTAGCGATAGAAGAGCGATAGGCTTGCGACATTGCATTTGTAAAAAAGAGGATCCAGAGTGGAAAATAAGTCATTCCCCACAAGAATTCGAAAAAGATTTTTCCCTCTCGAACGCGAGGATTGGGCAGATCCAGCCCAGATATGAAAGCACTCCACCATTTTTCGTCTGATTTGACTCTTGTACAGATAGGTCAGAGTAGAAGGAGCCAGGTACTTTCTCGAGAGGTATAAGAAACAGATCATTTTTTCAACCATAGTCTTTAGCGATAATTCGAGTATGAGTTCTATTTGAAGTCGGTTTTTGTTTTCACAACGAAATATTTCATTAATAGAAATACAATTTTTTTCAGAGAATATTTTTAGTACCTTTCACATGTATTGCTAATTAAAATGATTTTACTTAAAATCAAATGCACCAGAACGGATGTAAATTATTAGAATATCGTAAGATGTGATATGGGAAGAGCCCGTCTTATTTCAACCTCAGACATTCAGTTTGGTTTGCTCTTGACTGTTGAAGTGAGTAGTATCATTATAAGGAGATCTAAGGCCTTCCAATGAAGGTCGTAGATGCATATGAATCTGAAATTTAGATCTCCAAGCCATTAGACATTGTCCATGGACTCTGTCAGCATTCTGGGAGGGCACTTTATACAGTGCAAGAAACTGCATTAAATTACAGGCACAAACATTATTCACTTGATATCTTTCAAAATGTTTTGCAGAAGTGATTATTCTGTCAGCAATAATGGGGAAATCATCCTTTTAGGCCTTATTCACATTTTCAGAAGCAGCTAAACTGTCACTTACCTGTCTTAAGCTCTGTTTCTCCTTTCTCTATTGGCTTGACATTAACTCTAAAACCCAAATACAGCATTTGAGTGCAATATCATCAAACCAACTGCAAGGCATGAGAGTGGAAATATTATGGTTTGAGGCTCTTTTGCTACAACAGGACGTGGTAAGCTAACACCGATGTGGTCCATGCAACATTACAATGACTCAAAACTTTCCAGTAAATCCACCAAGGAATGGATGAAAAAAATAATTTTATACTCCTGAAATTGTAACGTCAAACTTCTGATCTTTCTGACTTTCATCGTATGGAAATGCTGTGGGGTGATTTGAAAGAGGTTGTAAATGTATGACACTTCTCAAACATCTCAGAGCTAACATAATTTTCCTCAACAGATAATAAGAGACTGATAGACAGTTGCAGAAAAAAGTATAATCTAAGTTATTACAGCCTATGGAAGCAATGCAAACTGTTAGGGCATCGATGTGTCCTAATTTTTTCCTTAGTTGTTCATTTCGCTTGTTCAACAAATAATTTTTTTTTAATTTTTTGTCCCATTACATCACTTTTATCTACAAATATTGTTTGAAAGAAGATCCAGTATTTACAAAAATTCTTGGCGTGTCCTAAGTTTCTCACGTGACTGTATGAGTAAGAAAATGATAATAATTTTGATGGGGGTATGAGAGTTTATTGTGCAAAAACATTTTTCTTTATAAATTATTCCAAACGATATAGGCCTCCGAGAGATAGTTGATTAACACAATGTCCTATATACTTCGATAAATTATTTTATTATTTACATGTTAATAAAATTATCTTATTATTTACATGTTAATATGGGATCCTTAACATTCTGTAATCGTCATCTTTTTACACATTGGTCTTGTTAACTTTCTTACCGTTCTAAATTTATTGTTACTTGCAGAAGATTTAATCTTCTTGTACGGAATGTTGTTTTACAAAATTATAAACATCACTCTTAATGATGAACCCGGAGTTTCAAATCGCTTAATATGTGGTAGAGCTAAGATAAATTTCATCAACTTCATTGATTTGAACATTTATTTTCCAAAGTGAAAGACAATGAACGTTGTTGAACGTGATGGAGTATTCTTGATCACATTCTGTATGAATATACTCATTAGCCAATAGCTTCTAAGTTTGATATTTTTGAGTGAAATTACAGTGAAAACTTTTTCAACAATTCTCTGCATTCAACAATTTGTTGTTAACCTCACTTGCATTAGATTATATTGCAAATACCTGTTCTACCAAGAATATTATAATTTAATTGCAAGATAATTAAAAACTAAAAATTAATTGGTCATTACAAATAGTTCAAATTACATCATTCCGTCTATCGCAATCGAAAATGCCCCTTGGAAAAGCATGAATCCATCACTTCTTCCTACCAATTATTGATTAATTAACAGGGCGGCGGCCTGGTCTCTATACACTTGAGTAGTAGTCAGTCTACGAGGAGAATAACTCTGAATTCAAAACCACAGAAAAACCACTCCATTTTCCCAAACAGTCATGGAAACTTGAACATTAAAAAAGGATATTGTGGAGAGCCATGATCGTTTATGTCCTGAAGTAGCATGTCATTAAAAAAAATTAAATAACTCACAGAAAAATGCAATGATTTTTGTTCTTCCTCAACAAAATGTGGCGTTCATAATTTTAAAGTACAGAAGTCTGAAAGGATAAAAATTAATTTGCATTTTCTCTTTCTTGTTGACAAGAAATTCAATAAGTGATGCTAAACTATTTGTGATTAAATTTTAACAGCAATTTGATCGTAAGCATCCAAAACATTTCAACTTTTCATCTGAACGGTCAGTTTGGGTATATCTTTTAATTGGATTTCAGACCAATCAATTTGTCAGATATTTGAAAAGCTTTCTCGAAAAGAGGCTAATGCTGCCAAAAGTCTGAAATAAGGCATAATATTAGGGAGCTTTACTCGTTCATCTGCACTAGACCAATATTTTCATAACTAGTAAAATTGTGAAATTTATTCCTTTAGTCCCCACTAGGGTTAAGGATCAGCTTTTTGTAGTAGGAATTTACAAAAAGGACATGTTTTTGTTATTTTTCGTTTTTAGAAAAATAAAATATAATTTAATTTCTTTTTTCCTGTTTAGGTTTCGATGCTTTAAAATAGGTTTTGGTGGGGACGAACGAAAAGAGAATTCGTTTCAGTCGAAAGCGGAATTGGTTTCGGTATTTCAGTATATGTTATCCAAAAATAGGAACAATACTTTCGAAATCGGTTCATTCACTTCATATTTCATGTGCAGATGAAATTAAATCATATTACTTTAACAGCCTTTGAATAGTAGAATAAAATATTTAGCGAGAGATGAATGTGCATATTATAAAGGCTACTACTTTATTAGGCACTCTGTTGCGAGAAGAGCATGTGTGGAATTGTAGATTAATTCCAGTGTTGTTAAACATAAACGTCGATCGAATCATATGTGCGCGTGTGCAGGCACATGAAATGATACAAGACGCGTGCAAGGAGTTTGATGCTAAGAGTTGCAAACCAACATTATCTACATCTATAATTATTTTGCTGCCAGTTTGAAAAAAACACTCGAAGAAAGAAAAAGTATCGTAAATTGTTTCTGAATATCATGTACGTTTGGGCTAAGAACAAAAGACGAAAGTAAATATATTGTCTTTATACATTACCTGTCTTAGAAAACCGATTTCTAAGACTTAATAGTATGCTATCCAAGAGCCTGCCGACACTGTGGCTAGCTTTTAAGCGACAATTATTTAACATATCAACACAAACCATCGGTGCTTTCTCCGTAATCATCTCAAGAGCCCAATTTTATATAACATTTTGTTCTACGTACAATTGGTTTAGTTGTTTTCGTTTTCTTTCATTTTATATTTACTTTGTAAATTATATTAGATCATACATTGGAAAGTTTTCCTAAAGAAGTAAAGTAACTGAGAAAATGATTTGCTTGTCTCGAAATTTTGTCGAATATTATTTTCGGACAAGTTGGATAAAGTCACAGTCATTTGCTTAGTCATCGATGAATATTGGTAAAATGATGAATTGTTCGCTTGGTCGGAGAAGTGAACCCAGTTTATAAAAGCGATGATATACCTGACCTCTGCAACGCTTGCATCGAACACTAAAATGGATTCTGTATTATTGTCTACTAACTTTATAAACTTTCCTTCCGATAGCCTCAGAAAATAATCG
Organism: Acanthosepion esculentum; assembly: GCA_964036315.1. Classification (NCBI taxonomy): domain Eukaryota; kingdom Metazoa; phylum Mollusca; class Cephalopoda; order Sepiida; family Sepiidae; genus Acanthosepion; species Acanthosepion esculentum. Next base: position 63,674,388 of record OZ038489.1, on the reverse strand, counting down.
GCCACACTACATCATTGTCGAATCTCGATAACAAACCAGCAACATTACCAAATAGGATAGACATGTGGCAAAATAAATATAAAGACTCTTGCTATTTATTCTCAATAAATCACCTACAGGTCGATGCAAATCGTTCTTATCGTTAAAAAGAAACAATAACGTCTTTGCTCAACACTTTATGAGATTTATAGGCATACACATAGTTGAATTGTGACACAAATGTATACGAATAAATAGCCATTTTAAGCTTAAGTTTATCGATAAAACTTTTTTCAACATATTGAGACTTGTTTAAGAGAGGAAAATGAAAATTCTGACGATAACTATAATTGGTTTTACTATTTTTGCGTTTAATATATTCAAGGTAATGTGCCACGAAATGTATACGCATATTTCATCATTGTACGTCTGGATGAATATAACATTTTTCATATGTTGATTTTCATATAAAAAATTTCAGCTCCTAAAAGTATCTATTTCAATATCTAGGAACTTACTATGAAACATACAAGCGCACGCATGCGCACACGCACACACATACATACACACATGACAGGATAATGTACAAATAGGAAACATTAAATAAAACAATACATTTAAGATGTTGCGATTTGATTTAAGCGTCATCATTTCCTTTCCCAAAAGTATTATGATGAAGCTTAAATTAAAGCGAAACATGTTACATTTATAAATGTTTCCTATTTCTTTCTTATCCTATTATTCTGTTGGATTCCAATCCATATTTGATCTTAATTCATGTATAGATAAATATATATATATATATATATATATATATATATATATATATATATATATATATATATATATATATATATATATATATATATATGTGTGTGTGTGTGTGTGTGTGTGTCTATCTGTCTGTCTGTCTGTCTCTGTGTGTGGGTATATATATATATATATATATATATATATATATGTCTGTTTCCTATTTCTTTCTTATCCTATCATTCTGTTGCATTCCAATCCATATTTGATCTTAATTCATATATATATATATATATATATATATATATGCGTGCGTGTGTGTCTGTGTGTGTGTCTGTATGTGGGTATATATATATATATATATATATATATATATATATATATATATATGTTTCCTATTTCTTTCTTATCCTATCATTCTGTTGGATTCCAATCCATATTTGATCTTAATTCATATGTGTGTGTGTGTGTGTGTGTGTGTGTGTGTCTTTCTATGTGTCTGTGTGTAGGTATATATATATATATATATATATATATATATATATATATATATATATATATATACCACAATAAGATGCTATGCATTTATCAATCAGGGAACCTGACACCTCTTCGTAATAACCAAAATATTTCATCGTTGTCTTAATGGTAGGCACTACTCGAAGCCAATACATATACATGTATCGTGTTGCAATAACAATCGGAAAGTTCATTAGTAAGTAGGGTATATCTGGATGTTAATACATTGCTTTTTATTTCTTTGTTTCTTTTTTTTACTTTGAATATTTTACTTTTAATTACTTCAAAATCACAATAGTTTCTTACATGCGATAATTTGACTTAATTTGATAGAAAAGAATTCTAAATTTTTCATGCAGGAAATATGCCCAATAAAACTTTAAAATGAATTAAATATCAATGTCATTTTGACGACACGTACGCACACACACAGAGTCACACACACACAGACACACACACACTCCTCCCATATATATATATATATATATATATATATATATATATATATATATATATATATATATATATATATATATATATCATATATTTCCGCGTATAATTCTACATGTAAATCCACAAAACCCCGTTTAAAAATTGGGTATTGTCTTATATTACAATTCTAAAAAAAGAAACCTTAAATTCTATATGATGTTTGTCGGTAGGCTAACCTCGGCCACGGTGCGATAACCAATAACGTACATGAAAAAACTCACATTATCAAATAAACTGCTAATAAAAGTAATATAACCGTTTCTACCTTTATATTACTGGCATAATTTCATCATAAATTGCCTATTCTTTAGAATAATTCATTACAATGAAATCAACTTGTATCCATGCAAACTCAACTGAGAAAAGTTAAACACTGAGATATGATTGCAAATAAAAAAGAATGTAAAAGTGGAATGCACTATTATCGTACATCATCGTATAATTATGAGCGGTATTTTGTGATTTGCGATGAAGTATAAGTAAATGGTCATTAGTACACCAGGCTGTTTGTAACCGCTTATCTATAGGAAAGGATATATATATATATATATATATATATATATATATATATATATATATATATATCATATATTTCCGCGTATAATTCTACATGTAAATCCACAAAACCCCGTTTAAAAATTGGGTATTGTCTTATATTACAATTCTAAAAAAAGAAACCTTAAATTCTATATGATGTTTGTCGGTAGGCTAACCTCGGCCACGGTGCGATAACCAATAACGTACATGAAAAAACTCACATTATCAAATAAACTGCTAATAAAAGTAATATAACCGTTTCTACCTTTATATTACTGGCATAATTTCATCATAAATTGCCTATTCTTTAGAATAATTCATTACAATGAAATCAACTTGTATCCATGCAAACTCAACTGAGAAAAGTTAAACACTGAGATATGATTGCAAATAAAAAAGAATGTAAAAGTGGAATGCACTATTATCGTACATCATCGTATAATTATGAGCGGTATTTTGTGATTTGCGATGAAGTATAAGTAAATGGTCATTAGTACACCAGGCTGTTTGTAACCGCTTATCTATAGGAAAGGAGAAAAGATGAAGAATCAGTATTCGCAAGAGAGCACGTGATAAAACGTAAACAAAACAATGGTTTCCCTTTTAGGGGACGTGTGTAGCAAAAACATGATATAGAATCGATTTTGTTATTTTATTTTGAATTTCTAAGGATACAATAAGTATCAACATTTCTAATAACATTACCTTTATATAATCAATAAGCAGTCGTCTTAAACTGCAGGTATAGGATAAATTCATGAAAATTTGCTTTTTTTTTTACTTCGTCTTATCTAAAGGTCGTCTTATACCCGTAAATATACGGTATATATATATATATGTATGTGTGTGTGTGTGTCTAAATTTCGCAAGAGAAAAATGAAACTGATAAAATATGTACAGCAGAAAGTCAAATCATTTGTCAAATCACCTTTTGGAAAATGGAAAATAATTCAAAATTAGATCATGTGGAGGTTGCGTGGATTTACATGTGCATGCAAGAAGGAACATTCTACGAACAAGGGAATGATGTAAGAGTTTGAATTCTATTTAGTGACCGTCAGTAATAATCAATGAGAACAGAGATAGTATTCAGTGAAAAACTCCGTATGAGGTTATAAGTTTGTCATTTTGCAGAATCTCTTTCCATAAAGAGGAACCTGTTCAACTAGCGACATCGTTGTCCAATATAATAACGTATTGCTACATAACACAGTCATCGTCGGCTCGTTTATAATTTTAATGTGAAATAGATCTCAAAATATTACATTTTTAAATTATGTAATTTATAATATTCAATGCGTGCATTCTAATATTGTCATTTGCGAAAGCGATTTGAGAAAATCTAATTTTCGGGAAAATAACGATATTTTATACTTATTAATTTAAATTTATATTCATGAATAACTTCATAGAAATTAACGTTAACAACTACGTTTTTCGCTCATGCACATATACGAGGATTAATTATAAATAAATAAAAAGATATTTCAAGTGTATAAGCATTCGGACTACCATCGTAGCTGTGTCAGTAATGTAATCTCTATAACAAAGTTTGTTTTGAACTTAAAAGCAGAATTTTACGACAGAGGTGATACACGAGACGTCGCCACATTTACTCTTTATTCATATTGGTTGTGAAGAAGACAAACTCTTCGGAATTTTACTTATTTTTTTTTTTTTTTTGGCTTGATTAAGAAAATGCAGACAATTTCTTAAGAGAAGCATGAAATAGCGATTATTTTAACATAAAAATACTTATACACTGTCCCCTTACATGCATGCAGACCCTTATACATGTATACTAATATACATGATATAATTACTTATAAGATGTCAATACATTATGCAAATCAATTATATTTATCTTGAAAACGAGTTGCTAGACAATATTTGTTTATATAGAAATTCTCTCGAAGTTTCTCTAATAAAGGAAATTATTACCTGCAGTTTATAGCACTAAACTTTTGAAGAAAATAGTATCTTCTTTACCTTGAATATTACTTCTGTGATAAACAAGAAACATGTTATTCTTAATACCAAAGAAGCATAAATGTATTAGAGGAAAATACTAACTCGCATTCAGTTAGAATTTAACATGATATTTACATTTAGTAAATGAAAAAAGGAAATTTAGAAATCATTTTTCCTTCTTTTTAAATAAATAGTGCATTTCCAATATTTTAAACTTTGCTCATACACTTTACGAAATATTCCAAAGCATTTATTGTAGAGACTACCACCATATCATATATACTTTCAATTTTTTCTACTCATAAAATCAATTTCAACGTTACCTTTATTCTTAATTTGAAATAACTTTTTCAAAGTATTCACTTGAGTATAGCTTAGGAATGGATTTAGGATTCATATAGGAAATAATAAGTAAATCATCATGTTATATTTCTTTCGTTAACAAAGCGTTTGAATATTTTTGGAAGTTTTTGGTTATTCATTGATACCGAAATGAATTACAAATAAATTTGACCCACATTACTTTATACATTTTTGCCTTTAATGAAGATAGTTTAACACAGATAATTTGAGAAGTTAAGATGCTAACCCAATTCAAACACAATTCAACACGAAACAAACATGAAATCAAAGTCTTAGAAATACAAGTGATGGCAATTCCTTCGCGATGTACAATTTGAATTATACATTTCTTAGTAAGTTGCATACAAAGGTTTAACTTTTTCAACTCGAAGTGTCGAAGGATAAAATGAATAGCTGTAAGGGTAAACCATGAAAAGTGTTTTTAAAAATCTTGCAAGACAAATGCTAAAACATCAAAAGCATTCCTATGCCCAAAGAAGTATTTATTTTAGGATGAAATAAAATATCCCCGGTATTTACGATGACTGACAAAAACATCCCCACAAGATTATATGATAGGAATGTAATCTTGAGTGTTATCGCAAGTCCAAAGTCAGTGACTCGTTTCTACACATTCCCTTAAAAGAATATAAGAATTCATTGGAATAGCATTTAAATAATACTTTCTGTACGGAGTTATTTTAATATTTGCGAGATCCATGCTTATTAAATAACCTGGTAATTCATATAGCAATTCGTTCACGTATGAGATTATGTTAAAAAAATGGACACAATATAATGACCTTTCTATTGATAAAAGGTACTAACTAACTTTTCTTTATGTCTTCATGAAAATGTTATATGTTGAATACGACTTTTATTTTGTTGCTCCTATCCATAGCATAATTTTGAAACTCTGACCACAAGTGATACTATTATTACAGAAGATGATGCCCGGGAACCAAAAACAAACATAACTTTGTTTTTTACACTCATACCAAATTAGTATATTGTTGTATCCCATGACAATATACTGTCAATTCAAAGATTGAAAGTTATGGTCGCATTTTACGTGAGATAAAGTCTATTTTTATACGGCAATATGGGAAAAGTGAACAAAGAGAATCCACATTTATTTGGTTTATTATTCTCAATTTCATCATGAGATTTTGAAGGGAAACATATTTACATTATTCTAATTTCATAGACATATTCTGCAAAAAGTAACCTGGGAATAATAGTCAGATTAGACACAAGCATATCTTCTATAGGAAGTTATCACAGTGAGTAGGAAGAAAGAAAATAAAGGGTTATAGTTCAACATCAAGACATAAAGAATGATAACTTTTTCTTCTCTCTATAGAAGGTGTTCGGTTTGTGGGGGTCGATTAACAATTATTTATTTTATGTTTATATATTCAATAGGAAAAATCTATGTTATGTATGACTCTAATGATTACATATTTATTATTATAAAATAATGGCTAAAAATTGAACTAAACTGAATTTAGTAATATGTAATTGAATATATATATATATACTTATGTATGTATATGTGTATATATATATATACTTATATATCTATATGTATATGTATGTATATATATATATATATATATATATATATATATATATATATATATATATATATATATATATATATATATTCAACTGACGAAAACTTCGTTAGTATTATTCAATCCCGGTATATTGACTGAGTTCCTGTCGGAATTAGAAATTTAACTGTGACAGCTGTTGAAAAATGAATACAGAATTTATACATTTCAATGATTCAGTCCGACGAAAGACACGAGACACTTTATTAACTACTATATTTCTCTAACTCTTCAAATGTCGAATGTATAACTAATTCTAATTTCTATATTTCCATTTTTACACCATATTAATTATATCTTATAATTGTCCCCTATTCCTAAGAACTCTTTTCTTTTATCACTTACACCACTTTATCAATATTTTGTGTTGTCTAAGCATAACTTCGTAGTTTTATGCATGGTTTTAAGTATAATTTTATATATTTTAATTATAACTTGGTTTGATTTAACTTTATTTATATCTTTTAAGGTATATTTTCAAATGTATAATTTTCTTTATTATATTTTTTATTTTTTAATATATTTATATTCTTTAATATAACCTATTGTTTTTATATTAATTATAATTGTTAAATATGATTTTACTTAATTTTAATATAAATTGTCTATTATAACATATTTTTAACTTATTTTTAATTTATTTAAATATATCTTGTTTTTAAATATAACTGTTGTTTAGAAAAGTATTTTTAAGTTGGAAATTTGCATTTTTAAACTCAACCTTATCTATTTAATTCTTTATTGAAAAAAATGGTTTTCGTTCCTCTCTCAGTTTCAAAATAACATTTCATTCTTCATATAACCTCAATTTAATGTCATAATGTTAATATCCGGATTTAATTTTATAAAAACGCTTCCTTTTAAGGCTAATACCTTCCACTCTCCCCTAACCACTGTCTAGAGCCTTTTGTCTGAGTGAAACATTGAAACAGATAAATTCTGTATTAATTTTTCGAGAGCTGTCACAGTTAAATTTCTAATTCCGACCCGAATTCAATCTATATACCGGGATTGAATAAGACTAATGAAGTATACTAACGGATTGATTAGCTTTACTATATATATATATATATATATATTAGTCACCACGCTTCTTGTGTCCAAACGAATCGAGAGCATACGCACAGACACAGACGCACGCACGCGCACACACACACACACACACACACACACACACACACATATATATATATATATATATATATATATATATATATATTCAGTTGTATGCATATGAGCTTGTGGCCCTGGCTTTCACGCTTTTGCGATCATCAACAAACTCATATACATACATACATACATACATATATATATATATATATATATATATATATATATATATAGATAGATAGATAGATAGATAGATAGATAGATTTTTTAATCATTATATATAATATTTCTTATTAATATAAGTGTGGGTGTGTACACGTGTTTTGGGAATACAACGCCGCGTTTTTTTAAATGTCTACTGGCTTAGATGACAAAAGTGTTAATTTCGTTTTTTTCTCAGTCTCTCAGGTTTTACGCCGATAGATTTTAATCTCACTTGTTAAAAAATATTTAAACAAATAATCCACCATCACGTTTATAATACACACACACACACACACACACACACGCACACACAGACAGATAGATAGATAGATAGATAGATAGATAGATAGATAGATAGATAGATAGATAGATAGATAGATAGATAGATTCGAGAATGTACGGAAAAAGAATAGGTTCGACCCAATTCCCAAAATGTTACCGAGTGAGCAAACACTAGATATTTTTTGGATAATATTTTGCACGGAGAGAGCACTTTTTCAGCACTTCCTCAGGTATGTATGTATATATATATATATATATATATATATATATATATGCGTGTGTGTGTGTGTGTGTTTGTGTGTCAGTGTGTGTGTGCGTGTATGTATGTATGTATAATGTTTGCGTGTGTGTACCCATTCTTGTTTCACTATAATACCCAAGATTTTGAAATAAGACTCTCATATTTTCTTGCCACATTAAAAGCAAGGGGTCAGCTGATATGTTTCTCAATAGTCAAAGTCAGTTATAATGACACCAAAACTGTGAAAATTTAGACTGTATCAACGTTTGCAGACAAACAGAATGGATAGTAGCGCAAATGTTGCTTGCTAAAGACGCGCAAGTTCAGGCGTGTTCACCGGGAAGCAGCAGTGTTATTCCTCGCAGGCATCTTCTTATAATTCTGGCAACCACGTTATTGATTATTTCGTCGAGTAGGTTGTGTATAGAACGTGAGGGCTTTGCTGCATTATACTCTGTTTTTATATTTACTCAGTAGATTGGGATCGGATTGAACTAGAGAGACAGAAAAAACGGAGAAAGGAAATAGTTTGGAAGATGCGATTTAACGGAGAAGGGATTTGATACTAATTATTGGTAAAGGGAAAGGAATAAGAAAAAACAAGAAAATAATGGCAAAAGAACAAAGCAAATAAGAAAAAGCTAACTAACTGGAGTTATGCATAACATGACGAAAAGAAGTATCAGAAAATGAGGAAGAAACAAATTCAAAAAGTACTTGAAGTGGAAGAAGAATTTTTTTTTAAAGCGATGGAAAGAAATTTAACTAGCTTGAAATAAGGCAGATAAATGAAAGACGAGAAAAGATTTGGATGACAAGTTGCATGCAAGGAAAGTGTAAAGGTAATCAAGTGAAAATAATAAAAAAGGAAAAAAGTTAATGATATGAGAAGTAGACACCATACAAAGATCAAGAGGCATGAAACAGAAAGAATGGAAAGGTGATGAAATGATTAAAATACGTTTGGAGGAAATGATGACAAGAGATAGAATTAAAATGAAACTTAGAAGAAGAAGAAATGAAGTTGAGTCCAGAATGCGAACAAATTCATTTGGGAAAGAAAGATAATAATAAAACAAAAATAGCTTGCGTGCTGAGGTGAATATAAATGTTTCGATTTTTTTTTTTTAATAAGTTTCAGGTGAGAAAAGTTTCCTGCATCTAAAAGTCTATCATTGCATTTTCTACCATGGTAATATTGCACTGCATTTTTAATAATCCTTTACAGTATAAAATCCTTTCCTATATGTTCATAGATAAGAGTGCTTTTATACCGTAAATTGCTCTTCTTCAAATTTAATTCTTGGATGAGAAATTACGAGGTTTATTGTCGGTGTCATGTCAGTTCTTCTATCCAAAACAAATGCAACACAAAGGCCGAGAAAATTTTATAAAACATTTCCCAAATAATGTGTTACTTTTCAAATATATTATATAAGTAAGAAAAAAATGAAATTGCAGATTAAAAAATAGAAATGTGAACATAAATCTGAGAAGAATATAAAAGAAACAAAGGATGTATATTAATCTCTGTTAATCGGAATCAAATATGAATTAAAATCCAACAGAATGATAGAATAAGGTTGTTCTTTATCCTATCATTAATCTCGATCTCATTCAATAATGTACGTGATAATTTTAGGTTGCCATATCATTGAATTTGGCTTAGCTATTTCGTTCGATTCTTCATTAAGGGTATTAATCCCAATAAATCTAAGAAAAGTCAATGTAGTCATTTTTCCTAATGAGACATATAGTAATCTAAAATAGAGATAATGATAAAATGTATTTTATTACTGAAGAAAATGGCCGCCAAATTTAAAAGTGTTTAGTTTATTTTTAGTTGTCACATTGAATGTTCCATAACTACCATCAAAGGGAATAATTGTAAATTTAGTCATATTTCTATATTCTGGGCAGTTTTGTATTTGTACTCATTTATTTATAGAAATCTTTTTTTTCAAAAAGTATATTTTAGTTTTAGAGGCTAATAATCATTCATAAAAAAAACGTTTCAAACGTATTATTCATGAAAAGTCAATATCAAAGTCATACTTAATTATCATTAATTATTTTAATTTCTTATAGAAAGATACTCGGATGATCCTACTGTATTTATTGTGTAATTTATAACGAGTTTAATCTGTACACGAAACTCCAATTTTGGCATAATTTAAACAAATATTTACATAGAGCCGCGTGGATTGCTTATTCAATTGCTACTCAACGATAATAAAACAATGAGGTGATTATAATTTACGGTTACCTAGAGCCACTTCTATTACAGCTAATATATCTGCAATATAAATTTTATTCAAACTTATTCAGCTTATTTCAATTCCTGTTTCTGAAAGTCTCTGGAAGTTTCTGTAATGCATTATTGAAATTCAAATGTTCAATATGGCTACGTTTCTCTTTACCAGTCTCGTATTCTATCGGAGTTATCATTTAAATATTCTCTTGCATTTTCACTGCGTTACCTTTTTATTAAAATACACCGTTTCAGAAAATGTGGTTAAGATGAGCAACGCGCAGTTATTGTATAATGATGTTTGGATTAAATAAACGTTCTTACACGTATGGATTTACTTAGGCAGTGGATCTGTTATTGATAATCTATTACTTAATAAGAAATCGATTTTCGTGAAAGCTAAACGCTAAAATATGATCGAGTAAAAAAAGTACGCAGTAATAGGAATTGCAGCCGGAAATCCAATTAATGTCATTAGAAAAAGAATTCCATGAAAATTCAGCAAACAATATCAGTTCGCATTTCTCAGTAGAAATGATTTTTTTTTTTTAACAAATTATCTTATTTACAAGACGCGGGTATCCACACACACTTTTCGCCATTACCCTCCGATGCTCAAAATATGTCACGGGACGTTTTTGTTCATAACTGAAAATGTAGATATTATGTACATTTCATGTTTTGCATATATTATATGTTTAATATATTATGCTTAGCACATCTAAAATATCTCGAAATAAAATATTACAAAAATAAGAATTATTTGCGTACTAAAACAGGTTTTACAGTTTTAAGTGCTTCTGTATATGCTACAAAAAGCATCTTGTAACATGTTACGGACGATGCAAAGCAAAAGACATGAGTGTTTATATAGATATGTTTGTGTTCGTGTGTGTGTATGCCTATGAGCAACTTTTTGTATTAATATACATACAGATCCATAAGCTCTAGTAATATGGCTAAATACTCCGAGTCACCATGCCGTTGAAAGTTTCTTAATATGCCGCCGCTATACGTGCGCGTGGCGATGCGTCATTCGGAAACTTTTTAATCAATATAAAGCTGACGTTCTAAACAGGAAGCTCATTATTACATTGTCCTTCAATCCATTTTGTTTTTAATTTTCCTGTTGTGTAAATAAAACGAATAATTATTCGCAAAATTCCTCTCCTGTATGCCAAGTGATGCGAAATTTCTCACCTTGTCTGTTTGCTGAAATTTCCTGAAAATCTTTTTAGTCAAGACGTTAATTGGATTTTCGTTCCCGTCAATTCCCGATTTGGATGGCGAGCATATGACATCCTGGGGAAGAACATCGTAAAATGAATGCTACCAATATTTGTGTGTGTGTGTGTGTGTGTGTGTGTGTGTGTGTGTGTGTGTGTGTGTTGTGTGTGTGTGTGTGTGTGTGTGTGTGTTAGAGAAAGAGAGAGGAAGAGATTATGTGAGAATGAAAGTGATGCACTGATGTAAACCTTAGATTCATAGCTTCCTGTATTCCTATCAATACAGGCTCTGCGCAATTAATCCCGAGACAAGGAACCTCTAAACAAGATAGTAAAGGAAAGCTAGAAGAAAGGACTAACCATCAAGTTTAAGAAGAGAAAATCTATGGTTGGTTGTAAGAAAGATGCGAGCTATGAATTGACGATTTCTAAATCAAGCAAACACGCACGTTTAAATAACTGAAAAAATAAAGGTGCTTTGGAATAGCAAAAGATAACTTCCAAAAGCAAAAGCAAATTAAGAAATAGGATAATTTATTAGAAACAAAGAAAATATTACTAAACTGCTATGTAATATCAGGCCTTGAATATGACGATGAATGTTTGAATGTTTCCTCACAGATGAAGAGGAAACTTGAGCAACACTGATTTAATTCTACAGAAGGATGTTGAGAATAAGATGGGTGGAGCATGTAAACAACGAGGAAGTTCTAATGATAATGTAAACAAAAAGGAGTCTTATATTAAAAATAAGAAAGAAACAGGTGAAATTTCATGGACACATAATGATAAAAGAAGGCTTCGGAAAATTTGACACTCACAGGACACACTGAAGCCAAGAGAGGCAGAGGGAAACAGCGAGTAATGTATTTGTATAAATGGATGTCAGAACAGGGAGTGGAAGGGATGATAAAAAGCTACAAAGGATAGAAGATTATGGAGAGCCATGGTCGTCCACGTTCTAAAGGGATACGGTATATATAAATTATAGATTATAAAGAGTGCTGAAAGTTCACAGTCCGATTATACAGTGATTCCAAAACAAATTGGGATATTTGGTCATTTTATCAAATTTTAACAAGTGAATTGAGCCGAGAACATTTTGGTACCTTCTCGTATATGCTTACGGTAGATGCATTTTCATTGACATAGAACCCAGATAAGTTTTCAGGACGTACAGAGACAGAAATAATTCAATTTATATGAGCGCCACACTCTTAACGAACTGTGACATTCAATATAAAATACTTATAAGACATGCTGACGTTTATTCGAAGAAGCTGTTGCGAGCACGTTTTTACGAAGGCAAGTTTAGAGTGCTACCTGTCTTGTCAACATTGGACTATAACTGATGGCTCATTCATGTAGCTTGCCTATATAGTTAAAAGCGTCCTAATATCACGTTAAACCGGCGTCATCGCTTGTCAATCAGATCCTATTACGATCACAGTCTTTCTGATTAGAGACCGTTCATAACGTTTCTGTTATAACAAGAGAAAGATATCCATTAAAATTTAGTGGAATAGCATTGATCTGAATATTCTTTACTACAGTTTAGATAACTCATATGATTTCGTTAAAGACAAATTAAGTTCTAAGACCCTCGTGTTTTGATCGTGAAGCAGTTTTTCATCTTAAATTTCTACGAGTTTGTGACTATATATTTCAATTCATTTCTGATAAATCTGAATCAATTGTTGGTAGATAGCAGTTTATCATATTCTTTCTTTATTAAACTTCAAATAAACATGCTTATATTACATTTTGGTCTTAGGTTTATGCAAACTAAATAATCGTCTACTTTTGAAGCATTGTATAAATATAATGTAATAGCCGGATGCTCATTTCCAAGGACACATGCCTGATACGCTGGCTGTTGCAGGCATCCATTCGAGTACATTAGTGTTTTTTCAACACCCACAGTCAACCTATGTTTTTTTTATGCTGCAATTATACAGAGCAAACCTTAGTTACAGTTTCTCCGAGAGAGCTCATAATCTCGTGTGATCAACCGTTTAAACAAGATCAGCACACTCAAACATTCGGTCACGATTATTTGTAACTTTGTGCTAGCGCAATCTTCAGTGGCTTATAAACAGTTTCCTCTACTCGATTTCACAAACAAGGCTTGAGGCAAATCGTTGTATAGCTGCCAACTGGTGGATATTATATTATCACCTCCTTGACAATTCGATCATAGTGAGATTCGAATCTGTCTCTTATGTTCGGAAAAGCCGTGGTTTTGTACTTTTATTATAAATAACTACTGCTTAAAATACCTAGAAATACAGAAATTTGGAATCAGAACGCACAAGCAATCATTTAACTAGTTTCTATTTTAGTTTATTTTAAATTAATCTGTTATTTTCGGTACATGTGAACGTTACACATTGTTTTGTTTTCTACTTTTGTTTTGGAATTCTCTTAAAAACACATCAGGTTTAAGGGCAAAAATTTTAAATCAAAATCATGTTTGTAAAGCACTGTTAATTTTATTTCATAATTAAATGCTCTTTAGTTATTCCAAATCCTTATTTATTTTCCCTAAGAATCGTTACGACTAAAGTTAATGATTTTTATTCCCAAACCCTTTCAAAAGAAAGTTTTTGTGCGTATATATATATATATATATATATATATATATATATATATATATGTGTGTGTGTGTGTGTGTGTGTGTGTGTGTGTGTGTGTGTGTGTGTATATATATATATATATAAACTGTCTTCTAGTAAAACAATTTTTAACCAAAACAAATCGACATATAATCAAATCCTATTAAAAAGTAAATTTAACCAAACATTAAATTATATAGATAAACCAATTAATAACACATCCACTAAGTCTAAAAATAGGAAAAGGAAGATTATATGGTTCAACGCGCCTTTTTGTAAACTATCTAATATCAATATAGGGAAATACTTCCTAAAGCTAATAGCATTTTAGTAAAGATAAGCTACTGAAAAAAATGTTTAATAAAATGAATCTAAAAATTAGTTATTCATGCATGTGCAATATAGAAAAAATTATAAGCTCTCACAATAGCAAAATTATTAGGGGATTTACAAAGGGATCTTAATGCAAACCAATTGAAAAAGAAACATCTACCTGTAATTGCAGAGCAGGATCTGATTGTCCAGTAGGAGGAATATGCATGTCAGAAAACGTGATATACGAAGTTAAAATTTCCCCCAAGGAAAATGTAAAACAAAAAAAGATATATAGGAATATCTGCGGGAAATTGGAAACAGCGTTTTTATAACCATCGCCAGTCCTTCACAAATGAATCCAAAAGACACCAAACAGCAGTAACGAAACACTATTGGGATTTATTGGAAAACGGCTTCACCCCACAAGTGAAATGGAGAATCATCTCTAGGGAGAGAACTCGAATAAATTTCAGAGACCGGTGTGATCTGTGTATTAAAGAGAAGATCATAATGATAAAGCATAAAGATCCTGATAAATTACTAAACCAACATAACGAGATGATTTTCAAATGCAAACATAGTAATCATCTCAATTTAGCTCACTACATATAAAAACAAAAACTATATACGATGGTAAATATTGGCTTATTTTTAGATTTGAAGATGATCGTATGCACACATGTGTTCGGGTACATAATTGTATCTATATAAATGTGTATATGATCTTGGATATATATATATATATATATATATATATATATATATATATATATATATATATATATATATATATATATATATTATATATATATATATATACATATATATATATATATATATAATGGTTTATTTAAAAATTATAACATAAATATGTTATAAAATCACTACAAAAATAGCCATTTTGTTTCAACACCTCCGGTGTCATATCAAGTGATGATGTTGAATGTAGAATAAAGGGTTTTAAAAGTTTCACATTAATTAACGATCCTTCGTAAGGGGAAAAGCTGTTACATAAGCAGGAATGACCAATCAAAATACAAGTACACAGGAATTCAAAAAACTTGACAACGAAGTAAGGTTATAATAGCTATTAAAAGCTTTAAAATTGGGGTTTTACTAAAAATAGAATTTATTCTAACCAATACGTATTAAATTATATGATAAAATTTAATATTATAATTAAAGGTAAAAAATTACCAAGTTTAAAATCTAAATTTAATCTCTATTAAGTTTAAAATTATAAAACTACTGATGAGAAAAGAAAAAATACATATGTTATTCAATTTATTTTATTTTTTCATTGAAATTACGTTAGAAGAGACGCTAATTTCAACTGGTCTTCCCGACAAAAATGTATACATTTTAATTCCAAGTGTATGAATAGGGTGTTCACCTCTCGCGTAAAACAATGTACACACTCAGATTATAATACATAAGCACCCAGACATATTTAGATATATACATACACAAATAGGTGACGAGACAGGAGACATCTCCACGGCACTTTATATATTAAAAAAAAACGAACACATACATACATACATATACAATTAAATGTGCATGCATTTTCTATACACATAGACATCGATAAATACACATTCACATACATACATACACAATTAAATATGCATGCATTTTCTATACACACAGACACCGATAAATACATGTGCACACGTCCACATACATTGACCTAAACATTCTGATACAACAAGCAAGAATATTCAAGACTTAAAGTGTTATTAAACGAATGCTAACCACTTATTAAAATATAACTTGTACGGGCAAATATGCATAGATAAAAATGGTCAAAGAGACCAGAGAAACAAAGAATATGGAAAGGAAGGACATTAAAACAGATATATATGTTTAAAAACAACATTATCTAATATATGAAAAACGAAAATTCCAAACACACAAACATATATAAAATATATATATATATATATATTTTTAACATATAATTCGATATAAGCCTTATACATAAGTTATAGAAAATAAGAACTACCCACAGATATAAGTGTACAGTTACACATATTTTCATATATACACATACAGACATACTCATAAATATACGTCCACAAATACCCACATATATACATACGCATACACATATGTACATATACACATACAGAAGTAAGTATAAACACATCAACCCACACAGCGAGGTAAAAAATATGTGGTATATATATATATATATATATATATATATATATATATATATATATTGTAGGCGCATGTGTAAATATGTATATGTGTATGTGTATTCGTAAATTTAGATAGGTATATGTGTATATGTATCGATTCCTGTATATGGGGTTGCATATATGTTTGTATATGTATATATATATGTATATATTTTCAAATTTATATATGTGATATGTGTGAATATATGTGTAGGAGATTCAACTTATATTAAATCCCTAATATAATTGTGGAGAAGTTGAATGTTTAAATTGCTAACAAGCATTAAATTTATTTTCTTTGTGGTGTTTTTAAAAATTTAAATTACTATCAAACGTTAAAATCTGTTTTCATCTAAATTGCTAAAGCTATAACACACCTCTTCTTACTCCAAAAACCCTACGTACATCTCTTATCTCTTTACTTCCTCTTTTTTTCTTTTTCCCTTTCTTCTGCTTTTTCTTTTTCCATATCATTTCCGTTGAGTTGACCGATTAAATAGGTCAATGTCTGATCCTTACCTCCACCTTCCTCAATATTAAGTATTATAAAAAGAAATATAAAAATAAATTTTAAAACTCTCTCTTCCCTCTCTAAACTCGACCATGTCTCTCATACCATCCCTCACCACCCTCTATGTCAACTTATATAAGCTTAATACTGCCCGTCAAAAGTGTAAATTTTAATTTCACTTTTCGTGAAGTTTGAGGATCCAGAGAAGAATAAAATTCTCTGGTGAAATAAATGATTACAATGGAGCCTTAAAGTGGTCTGTTTTTCTTTAAATAATATATATATATATATATATATATATATATATATATATATATATATTGTGGTAGCGTTGTCTATTGGCCAAAATAATTTTAAAATGCGACAATGTAGCTGAATCTTTAACAGCAAAAATAATCGAAATTGACAAACGATGAGCGTTTCTTCTTAATAAGGAAAGAAATATAAGTATTTTAAGGTATCTCTTTCCAGGATATTCAAAATTCATTCTTGCTAGAGACACTGATTTATCATTTGTTGTAGATAATACAGTTTAATTACTGTGGTCGAGGAAATTTCACGTCGTCAATAAAACATAATTTCGTTTATTTTGTAAAATAGTTAAGTAACTCATATATTAATTGACATATTTTCCAAAAAGTAAAATATGGAATAATTCCATTATTCATTTCATTTTGTCTAAATACCAATTTGTTCGAAAAATTCTTTGTCTCTTTTTTTTCCATTATATAGATTCTCAGTTTATTCTTCCATTAAGTCTTAATATTGATTTTTTTTACGGCAAATTTAATTTTTTTTTTATTTAAAATAGTTAATATTTCTATTGACAATGGCTGCTTTATGGTAAAAATAGAATGTATCAACGATTGCGTCTTTAAAGAGATTATTTAAGCACACTTCTCTTTCTATACTAAATGTTTCAGTTTTACAAGTAGAAAGATTAATTGAATTGTTTGGAATCGGGATTGTTTGTAATGTCTACACTAGGTTGTTCGAGAAATATGATTCTTTAAACCATTTCCGAAATGTTTTCTATTATATTTTTATAACTCTGATTTAATTTCTTATCGTTAGTTGAGATGACATTTTCATTAGCTGGTTCAATAAGCCCAATTCTATATTGAAAAAATTATGCGGGTGAGTGAGCTAGATAAATTATTCCTTCCAATCAAATTTACTGTTATTTAAATTGGTGATTGTTTTGTTTTTGTTTCTGATGTCTGCTTGTTGGATATGACGATGATTCCAGCATCATTTCAGAGACTAAGACGAAGGGATGAAATAAAATCTTAAGGGGGGGGGGGCATATATAATAGTCACCGATATTTAGAGAACATAATCAGAACAATCAAAGTAGTGAACATTTTAGTTTTTTCTTCTCGACAGGAACCCAAAATTGATTATGTTAACAGCTTTGCATCATTTATTGCAAACTGTTATTTAAACAGTGAATGATCCTATTTTATCAACTGAAACCTATGATTTTTCCCACTACGAATTATATGATCAAGATCGCAATTAATCTATTCGATCCGCTGGAGTAGTAAATACTCTTTTGATGTACTCTACAAAAATATTTCTAATAAGGAGTTCCCCAGCATTGCTGAGTTGTAATTAAATTAATTCAGATATGTTTTTCATTAAATCCTCGTTATCGCAGACATAAGTCGATACGTATGGTATTTGAGAACCTACACACCATACGTATCATTGTCATATTTTAGTTGTTTATATGATCGCTTCATATAATCAATGTGTTTTAACCAAATTGAATCTAGAACATTACATTTGGTAAGGAATCTATTAAACAGAATCCTCACACTCTCAGTGTTTAGAAAAAACAATACAGTACAGGAATTAGGAAGTAAGAACTTTACTTCTTCATTATACTCTTACATGACTGGCCATTTCGAGTAACAAGTCGTAACAATGCTTAGTGTCACTTATCAAATAATAAGCTCTTGACACTGAAAAACCTAACCAAGAAAACTCATGCAGCTGACATCAAAGAAAACTTCGTTTATCTGATATGTTTTCACCAGATATTCTTTCCATTGTCAGTAGAAAATGCTTATTGTCTTTCGCCTCACATTTCTTTCGTGATTTAAACAACGTTAACATGGTAACCATATTTTAAAGAATCAACTAGCAAATATTTTTAAAATTAAGCTTAAATTTTCAAATACTTTACTTAACAAAATATGACTTAAATTGATTCAGGAAGTTCTTACATTGATCAGGAAACTTCATAAAAGTCTATTGATTAATGGCAAATTATATTAACTGTTAAATATATGGATGGATATTGGAATGGACAAGCTATTTATGGAACCCTAAAAAGAATGATGATTAACTTGGTGAACATTATATATATATATATATATATATATATATATATATATATATATATATATATATATATATATATAATTACTAGATTTACATATATATATATATATATATATAATTACTAGATTTACATATATATATATATATATATATAATTACTAGATTTACATATATATATATATATATATATAATTACTAGATTTACATAAATAAGACTATATATATAATTACTAGATTTACATAAATAAGACTCTATAGTTAAGGAGAAGAAACTTTTATAGAAATCAATGTTTCCATATGTTATTTCCCGCTAACCTTAATAAATGTTCTTCTTAATATTCTATGAATACGCATAATAAAATAATGAATCTTGTAGCTGATTTTAGCAGTGATATAATCTCTATCTATTCAGCCCTTGCTGAAAAATGAAACCACAATGCTCCGGATTCAAAAGTTCTCTCCTTCAAAAGTATGAATACTGACCAGACTGTATTCTTATTTTTACTGTCAGAAGGAAAGAACTTTCTGTTTTTATTATTTATTATTTAAACCTCTTTGGTTAAACTTAATGATAAACTAAATGCTAATACTTGCAGAAGTTAAATCATGGAAACGAAAACTAGAAATAGCTTTAGTAAATTACAAGAAGGATTTTCCTTCCATTATAGATAGTGAAATGCAATTTCAGCTTTGATTAAGTTCGTTGCTAATGCAATGAAAAAATACAGAATACGACATTGATTTGCTTGCTTGCAGTGATATAGTTTCTTTTCCTCTTGCGGAATCTTAGTGTAGAACATAAATATACTAAGTCATAGGAAAGATTTGAAAATATTTTCCAAATATAAAACTAGCTAAGAGACTTTGATACAGTTACGATCTTTAGCCAGGATATTGGAATCAGGGAATGATCAATCTCAGTGATGCACGAAGGGAAACAAATAGTCATAGGATTTCAATAATACAATCATTGAATTAACAAGAACAAACGAAAACTAGAATTATCTAGAATTACTGGAACTGGATTCAGTTAAACAAAATGAATTGGGAACAAATTATAAATAAATGATTCAAAATAATTTTTGCGACATAGATTTGACAACAGAAACATGCCCAAAGGCATACATAAATGATTAGTATTCAGCATAAAATATCCAGTGTTCTTCCTAAACTGAAGAAGAGAAAATTCCTGATGGTTTTGCAAAACACAAAAGCCTCCTGCATTAAAGATAACATCGAGAGAATGTATGGGAAAAGAAAGAGAAAATAAGTTACTGGCAAAGGAGTTGATAATTACACAAGTTATAATAATAAAAGTCGCGATAAAACTCACGAAAGGAAAAACGAAGGACCAGGGAACACCAAAAGATAAAGCCGAAATTGTGGAGAAAAAACAACCAGAGCCTTTGTCATAAGCTTAGTTGTCTTATTAAATATGTTCTACATCATATTATTTCAAATATTTTAGCTTGAATTTCATGCGTATTTTTCGATATTCGAAAATGCAGTTATTGATTTTGTTATTTTATTAGTTGATTTTCCTTGTATTTGCTGATAGATTCACTCCGCCGTTTTAATGGATCTCCACAGATATGGAGAGATAATAATATTAAATAGCCATATGACCAATCAACGGAGCAATGCATGAAGACGTTTTTGATTGAACAGCAAACGTCACACTAATGTTTGCTTTTGGCATAAATTTATGAAACGGGTTCAGTGCTACCGCTGTATACATTCAGAGAGTAAAATGCATAGGCATTTGTATATATGTTTCAAAGTTGATTCAAATTTATATATTTTCAAGCAATTGAAAGGATTTAACGTTGACAATAATTGCATATAAATTCAGTTTTGTTAATGCCGTTTTGGTCAGAAAATACATTTTGGTCAGAAAATACATTTTGGTCCAGTGATAATAATATTCAGAATATTCGAGTCATCAAGTGACATGAACCCTAAATCTATTTCAATTTCTATAAGGAACTACAAGATTCATCATCGTCGAAATTGGTTGAGATATTTGCTTTGACTGCTGTGATTCAATCGGTAAAAGTTATTGTCATTTTTACCCTATTTCTATTATAGCGCTGGTTTTCAAAAGGCCAAATAATGCAAAAGGCTTCTGTCCCCCATAAAACTGTGATATGTTACGTTTAAAGAAACGTTTTTAAGAATGTAATTGTCATTAGAAATTAGAGTATATTATCGGTTGTTCTAATTGCTATTCATACAGATAGAAATTTCTTGGAACTTTCGATAAATTTCGATAAATTCTTCAATTAAAAGGATATCTACCCGCCTGGAAATCTTCATGGTTAAGCCATAAGCTTGGTCTTTTTTTGTCTCTAGCGTAAATTTAATGATGCTAATTTAAATTCAGGTCAGAAAGGTAAAATGTAAAGGTAGATGTACTTGCATTACCTAGTGAACCCGTTAGCTTGATTTTATTGCTAATTCCATGATTACTGAAAATTTATCTCTTCGTGTATTTCACAAGAACTATCAATAGAACTACCCTCAGTTAGGGGACGGTCGTGATGCAACGTCGGAAGTAATGTCATGCGCAAATCAGGTGATACACATTATTGTTGGTCATTAAAGTCAGGACATCCACATCCAACCAGTCTTTGTATTGTCAGATCGCTGATTGGTCTACCTTGCATTGACATCCTATACGTAGTCGTCGTCCACGAGATTCAAATCAGAAGAGCTGGGATAACTTGCAGGGATTATATGATTGTAAATAGTTTTTACCAGAGCCTCCTGGGTCACGTCTGCCATGTGGGAGGGGGCAACATTCGGACGAAGCATTACACGGCTTTTCCACCGGTTCCAGCACCTGGTGGTACATTGTGAGAAGAACTGGTGCAACATAACATGGCCCTCTTTGCTAACGACATTTAAAACCAATGATCGCAGATGAGAGCTTGGTGACCAACCAGATTGGTATCTTTGTCTGATTACTTCTTTGCATCATCTGGTCATGATCAAATGTTTTCTCGTTAGAGAAGAGCCAGAGCTTTGATTGGATCAAACGGTTTTTGATTTCTTCATGCACTATACATCTGATATTGAACCCCGCCAATTGAGCTACTCAGTGATAACTTACATTACGACGTCTGACTGCCGGAAATGTTTCTTTGCCTAGGTCAATATCTCCTGATGTTTCCACTTCGTTGCTGACCTTGTACTTCCTAGTGCCTGAATACTGATAAGGTTGTTTCCGAATTGATATCATTGGTGTCGCCTATCACGAGAACATGTAGCCGTGCCTTTTCCTGTATCAGATTAAAAGCTGCCATGTTCGTACTCTCTATACGTCTGAAACAAATGATAATGATAACATTTGGAGCGTGTCTCATAATATTAAGTTATATTCTTTTATAACCAGCAAATTATATCGTGCTCCCTACCACATACATACGCACACGAACTCTCTATCTCTTTCTCTCTCTCACACACACACGCGCATATATAACTGACACTATTTATATTCGGACTATTGTCCTTGTTGTGGTGTCCTCCCTCTAATGAGTGTATTGTGGACTCTTCCACTTACTATAAAGTTAGTAGGAAAGTAAGCCTCGGGGAAACAGGGATATTGACTGAACGCTGGTCAACCGACACAAACTCCCAAGTCGTGTAACACTCTTTTGTTGTATTTACTGTTCAATACACGTTTTATCTGTAACCTATATATCAACCATATATATATACATATATATATATATACACACACACACACACACACACACATATATATATATATATATATATATATATATATATATATATATATATATATATATGGTTGATAAAAAAACATACATATACGCATATATACTTGCACGTACATATAATTTTTCACACGTGTTATAAAAACATTGCTCAGTGTTATATGACAGAGCCATTGAGTATATATTAATGAATATGCATAATATCCCACGTCGATATCACGACTCGGTATTTGATGCGAATACGCAATCTTCAGGTGCAAACTAACTGACCGTTAAGTGTGATGAAATTCGCGTTCTCGTGACGTTGATTTAAAATTGTGTGTTAAGACTTGTTCATTTTATTATTGCTGCCTATAATCTTTAATTAATTATTTATAATTGATATCGGTCAAAGTCTTAACTTCGAAAGACGAAAAATTTAAAAAATATTTTAAATATTTTTTTTTTAATTTGAATTTTGGTAAACACGCCATGTATCAATGGGGATTACTCCTTTTTTGCATAAAAAAAACCTTCGTTAATTTTAATAGAAATAATTGGTGCTTATTAAAATATATTGGTAAAGTAATGTCTTATGGAATAAACTTTGCACTTACGATGTTAACATAATTATATGTTAAGACGATAAATATAATGCATTTGAAACCTAGTCTTATGCTAAAAAGGTGAAATTACATATACACACGTAATAAAATAAGTACGATCAATAATATGGAATTATATATGTGTATAGATATATAAAAATTTATATTAATGTAAGGTGCTAGGAATATTAATAGGTGTTACATATTATATTAACATTCGTAAAATCTATTTTAATTGAGCTCAATGTGCTTGTGCAGGTGCTTACTTTTATGTATACATGTAGCCATCATTTCACTTCATTCGTCAGTAAGTTAGGGTTATTTAAGTGTTTTAAAACACGTTTATGTTTTAAAACACCAGAAAAACGTAAATTTTTTATAACTATTTTATTATTTATATAATATTATATTAGTGAATATTTTTCTTCAAATATGTTATTTGAAAAGACATTATATAAAATATGAACCAGTTTTATTTTTATTTTTAATTATTTTGATAAAGTAAATCATAAAGAAATTTATTTTTTAATTAAGTAATTTGACATATAAAAAATAATCCAATAAAACTTGTTTTTAATTATTTTTTTAATAAAGTAAATCGGAAAATGCAAAACAAAATGAATCAGTTTTTTGTTTTTAATTATTTTTAGTAAAGTAAATCTTGAGCAGTTAATTGGGGATCATCTACCTTTCCCTAAACTGAAGAATTATATGAAGGCAGATGACAGAATCTTTCAGTTTGTTCCTTCTTTTTCACAACGATCTCCCACTGAATATTTAAGAAGAATTGCATACAATTTTCAGTAATTTTTGTAAGTAAAATTTAATTAAACACTTATTCGGTTTTAATCCTTAATAAATTACTTTTATTCGTTTTTAAAAGTTATGTTTTAACATGATCACTAATGAATTACTTATATTTGTTTTTAAAAAGTTGAAAAAAAAATTATTTGGGGGGGTCTTCCCTATATGGAAGAAATATATAAAGGCAGATCAAGAGCAAATGCATACAATTTTGAGTGATTTTTAAATATTTAAATCAATTTTTGTATAATACAGATAAAAAAATAATTGATTTTTTCTTAATTTTTGTGTGTTCTATTAAATTATTTTTTATAATTATATTTTAGAATGTCGATTTACTTTATTAAAAAATAAATTACATTACGATTTACTTACAAAAACGGGTCCATATTGTACATGTCTTTTCAAATGCCTTATTTGAAGAAAATTATTCACCAATTAAGGATTTAATCAATAATAAATTACTTGTATTCAATTACAAAAAAGAAAAAAATATGCTTTTCTGGTGCTGATTTGTTTCGGTTATGAGTTGTTCCGGAGCTCAGTCGCCGGTGTTCAATCGGCGGTGTTGAGTTGTACTGCACCCGTGGAAGCTGCTCATAACACAACACTTATCAACTAGTCCACCAGACGCAGTGCATGATCTTGCGTGGGTGTAAATTTGGCCTTGTGTTGTGAGGCAGTGGGTCCCGTGGTACCTTGCACATTTGGGAGTATCATACAGTACCCACTTATCGCAATTTGTGAGCACTCAATCAAATATGGGTACGTTGCTGTGCCGAGAAAGCAACGAAAACATGTCACTCGTTGTTGCTTGTTAGCTTCCGATAGTGTGTGGGGTATCCACTTGCTCCACTTGTACGCCTACCCTATGGAGGTGAAGTCTGTTTCATCAGAAACCTGGAAGCATTCGGCAAGCTCACCACAGGTTTGGCTATTGTCCTCCTCTTTGGAAGCCTCCTGGGTCTGTGGCCGGCCACTGCGGAATTCATCACAACGGGACAGATCTCCCGATCAGAAATTCTGGAACCAATGCTTAGAGATGCGTTCACTCACAGCATTATCCCCAAAGGCTTGATGTATTCGGAGACTTAAGGCGGCTACAGATAACTCCGGACGAGCTGCTACGACACCGCATGTTTCCTCATCGTTGGCTGAGCTATGACTGATGTGTTTGCGCAACGCACCTGTATTGGTCAAAAGGAATGACCCCCACCACTTTACTAGCACGTAACACACGCATTTGCGTATCAGTGATCACTTTTACTCACATGGCGTAAAAGCGGCAACGGCTTTTTTCTTACATATATATATATATATATATATATATATATATATATATATATATATATATATATATATATATATATATTAAAAATATAAATGTTGGATGTAAGGCAAAAACACAAATAACCATATACAAAAATGTGAATACACGTACGCATACATATATGTATGATCATTTGTATGATTGTCTTCCCTACATCATTTATAGTTTTAAATTATTAATTATTTTATATTAACATTTTTGATAATATTATCTTCATTATTTTTAGCCTTATCTATATATTTTTTAAGTTGCTCAATCTGTTCTTTATTTATCTCTTGATTTATTTCATTTATTTTTATATTATTTTTTTTTTCATTTTATTCACTTTATTTTGTTGGTGTCGGATATTATTATTATTACTATTAATTTAAAATTGTCATTATAATGCGATGATGAGTTTTTTGCTGTCTGAAATGTTATGACTTCCCTAAATATATTTTTTAAATTTTTATATTGAAATTTTTATATTTTTTTTCCTTTTCCTTTTTCTTTCTATCTTTTTTCTTTTCCCTTTTCCTTTCGTCTGAACAAATTGATTTCATTTCTAAAAAAGCTTCGATGGTCTGAAGAGATGAATTATTTAAATATTCATCTCATCAGACCAAAGATATATATTCATGAATTATATTATAACCGAAATGGATTTTTAAGGATTGTCTTTTCTTATATATATATATATATATATATATATATATATATATATATATATAAAATATATATATATATATATATATATATATATATGACGTATGTACTGACGAAAGAGAAAAGTGATAAATATTATGACAAGCAAAATAGAAATTCAATATTGCTTTTCAACAATTAAATCTTTATTCTTTCTGTCTAGCTAAATCTGCTAAGGCTATTTTAACATTTTCTGTGATAGTATTATACAGAGAATACACTTTATTCTTCATTATAAATCCTGGTCACTTGTCTCTGTATGTATTTATGCATTAAATGTGTTGTGAGGCAGACCCCTTTTACACAAGATGGACTCGTCCAAAGTATACTTATACTGACAGAGAGAATACCTGCAGGTTGAAATACGTTGAGTCAGGGTGAGAGATACGGAGACAGTACACAGGGTGTTTACAGAGAGTTATACGAGAGTCCAGCGAGAGAGATAATTACGGCTTCACTTACAGAGACTTGTACATATACTTTCTACTAACCCGCATTCCTGGACTACTACTCTTCAATTCAAGTCTGTATTCTTACATTTAATACACTTATTTTTCTATCTCAATTACTGGCATTGTTTATTTATTTGTGCAGGATTCCATTCCCGGAATCCACAACAACTTGGCGACGAAGATTTCGGACCCACACGAAAAAAATTCTCTCTCGTCAACACAACAGCTTGACGACGAAGAGTACGGATGTACGAAAAAAAAATTCTTCGATTTGACGTTTGGCGAGGCAGTTACATGCCTTACGGAGATCTTCAGTCCAAAGACTTCACTTTTTCACAAAAGGTGGAAATATCTCAACCTCGTAAAAAGCGATTGTGAACAAACATAGCGATGACTTTAAGTTGGCAGAATTGACTCCGGACAATTTTAAGTGTCTTATTTTCCTACAGGGATTAGTCTCAGCCAAGGACAGTGAAATGCGAAAAAGAATGCTCACGAAGCTTCCAAACCTGGATTAACGCTACAAAAATTGTCAGAAGACTGCCAAAAATGCTTGAGCATAAAAAAAGACTCTAAGGATATCGAGGAATCGGAAGTAGCACACATACGTAAGTTGAACTAAAGAAAAATGTTCAGCCAGTGTTCAAGAAAAAGCGAAACGTGCCTTTCGCAACCATAGAAAAAATTGAAAAGTGTTAGATAGATTGGTACAAACTGGAATCCTTTCACAAATCGAATTCATTGAATGGGGGCATCAGTGGTATACGTAAAGTAAAAATCCGGAGAAAACTGTGTTTACGCATATTTCTCGACTGGGTTAAACAAGGCTATCAAGGATTAACACTACCCATTGCCAAACCCGGAGGAAATATTTACCAAGCTTAACGGTGGTAAGGTATTTTCTAAGATTGATTTAAATTAAACTTATCTTCAGATTCCTGTAGAAGAAGAAAGTAAAAAAATGTTATATATCAATGCTCACAAAGGACTTTACAAATTTAACAGAATGCCATTTGGGATAAAAGTAGCATCGTCAATCTTCCAACAGACTATGGATACCATGCTCATGGGACAGAACTTTGCTACTGCTTACATAGACGACATTTTAATCAAAAGCAATAATATAGAACACCCAACGCACATTAAAGAAGTTTTTAAAAGAATTCAGTATTTTGGTTTTAAAGTGAAGGAGAAAAAATGCAATTTTTTTAAAAAGAAATCAAGTATCTAGGGTATATAATCAATGAAAGTGGCAGAAAACCAGATCCAGATAGGGCATCTGCAATAAAAAAAATATGCCTGAGCCGAAAAATGTCGCAGAGTTGCAAAGCTTTCTTGGTCTAGCGAACTATTACGGTGAATTCATTGAAAACATGCACAAATTGAAGGCTCTACTCAATGAATTATTGAAAAAAGATAACAAATGGAACTGGACGGAAGATTGTCAGAAAGCTTTTAAGGGGATCATAAAGAAATTAACGTCTGATCTAGCACTGACGCATTTTGCTCCCAAACTGGAAATTATCATTGCCAGTGACGCAAGCTAACACGATGTGTGAGCTTGTATATTACAAAAGATGCAGGATGGCACAAGGAAACCTATAGCTCACGCATCTAGATCGTTGCTACTAATCTTCACTTCAAGTCTGTATTCTTACGTTTAATACTCTTATTTTTCTATCTCAATTACTGGCGTTGTTTATTTATTTGTGCAGGATTCCATTCCCGAAATCCACAACAAAATGGAAATTTACGGTGAAGTACTAAGTTTATCGTATCATTTACATATATCTACTAGAAGGTAATAACATCATATATCAGCTAATATTTTTAGAGAAATACGAAATAGAGAACATACAAGATCCACGTAACACAATGATAATAGCTCAGCCACAACAGAATCCATATTACAAGAGCAAATCGATTGAGAATCCAAGCTACATGATCCAATCGATTGAGAATCCAAGCTACATGATCCAATCGATTTTAGTTTAGAGGAAAATGTGGGCTACGTAAACTTCTTTTCTGCAATCGCTCACGGGAGTTGTTCTCTTAATTTTTACAAGCGAATATGTTAATTTGTGGAGAACTTATCCTTTCATATAATGTTCCAAAGATTCTTAAATTTATACATCAGCAATTTTGATTTTTGTCCTTGGTACAATTAATTTATCCAATCTCTCTTTCTAGGTGACCTTTGATCAGTCTCGAATTAACACATTACATAAAGGCGAAAAACGCCCAATTATAACATCATAATGAGATTTTTCTATTGAAAATTAGTACGAAATATGATCAAGTTTCTGTATAAATTAATTTTTGTTATAAACACATTTATAATTAGTCGTGTTCATATAATTATAATTACACGTCTTTTTAGCGATCCAATAAACATTGTAAATTCCAGCGTGTATTAATTACCAAAGAAGATTAGCTATGGGATTTAAACATCTATCAATGGATTATGCTCGACTCTAAACTTATCAATATAACTTCTCGCTGATTATCTTATCGATTCAGAAACTATTTTTCGAAGCATTATCTACTTTGCAACGAAGTGATTGAGTCATAAATAAGAGATGTTTTATATGCTTGTATCATTGTGCACTCGTGTATGAAATCCTGATAAGGAAAACATCGAAGAGACAATAGTTCTTAAACGAACGAAAACTGGAAATAAGTAAACGCCTTGTTTCTGTCAGTTTTACAAAAGATTTAGATTATGCGTACAGAATGTTGTCTCGATTTGTTTGATTGCACTGTCCACTGGAAAATGCATAGGAACCGTTGCGAATTATTAGGAAGTTCCGGTCGATAATATTACATAATATTATACTGCATCAGATGCAGGATTTCAACTTGAAGCTGATAGAGAATAAAATCATTTAGCAATATGACGGCTTACAAGAAATTGCATAAGAAAGACAATGTAATATTGGCTTTACAAGAAAATCTGTGTAAAATAAAAATTTGTTTAATAAATATTTTCCGAAAACTTTTAAAATTTAATAAATTTAATTCTTTCTGTATAAAGAAATTGTAGCGTTTCTATATATTCAAAATTTAGCATTAGAAATGTTTCACCAAATAAAGAGAAGTTATTAAGTGTATGATTCTTTTCGAATTTATCCTAGCCTAGTGGATTAAAGCGTTGGTTCATAAAATTGGCAACATCTTATTTGAGAGTTCAACCCCTGGGTCAGGAAGTACATACGTAAACTCAGTGAAAACAAAGCGAGTAAAGATTAAACAATACTAATTCAGAACAAAATAAGTTATCTCTAGTCACAGAGAGCCAATACTGCAAATTAAAGGAAGGAAGAAGTGTGAAATTCATTGACGCTTACCCGGATAGACCGACATCGGAAGAAAGCCGAAACATTTTGATAATAACAAACATCTAATTTAAATAATTTTAGGGTTTTAATTTTATGAGTTTCTTATTCAAATATATTCAAACATGCTTCGTTGAATAATATAGACAAATGATGTCTATTTTATAATAATCCTTTCTAGTTCTCTAATTAACTTCTTGATGTTAATTTGAAATTCATCGAGGAAGTCACCGTAGTTTTTCCTTACTCAAGTACTTTCGATCTCCTCCGTTTTTTCCCATTTGTCAAACTTCTTCATAACATAATATATATATATATATATATATATATATATATATATATATATATAGAGAGAGAGAGAGAGAGAGAGCATATCTTCATTCAAACATGTTTCGTTTAATAATATAGACATATTATGTTTATTTATTTTTATAATAATCCTTTCTAGTTCTCTAATTAGCTTCTTGATGTTAAGTTGAAATTCATCAAGGAAGGCGCCGTAGTTTTTCCTTACTCAAGTACTTTCGATTTCCTCCAAGATCTTCTTCAAAGGTGAATTGTGAAGAGAGATTTATTGTAACTGTGATCGATGTGATGGTAATTTTTTAAAACACGCGTGAACGCATTTAAAACGTTGCTGAATTCAGAACACTTCGTGGAATTGATCCTAGGTAATTTATTGTTTTGTACTATAAACATATTTGATTACATTTTCGTTTTCATTATTAAACGTATTATTTGACTTAAGATAATTATTTTTTCGTTTTCTGCTATAAACATTATTTGGTTTAATAATTACTTCTCCGTTTTGTACTCTAAACATATTTTCCTTGATTTATTCATGTTTATAAGAATCTAATGCTCCGAAATATTATTAAGTGTCATCGAAGACTTGATAATATCTAATCTTCCCTTTATACAATTGTTTTACTAATTATTGAAAATTTGCTATTAGGCTATCTTTTATCTGTTCGCATGCATTTATATTTGGAGCCTGTTATTCAGCCTTTGGTGGGATTGAGGAACTGATGACATGTTTTAAGTGGTATATTGCTTCTTTTTCTTAAAAGAATGGAACGAACTGATGTCCGTACGGTACAAAAACGTTAATACAAGAAGAAGTAATAATTATATATAAATATTCCAGTAATCAAACTATCGTAAGCGGATGCTAAGCTTGGATATGATGAGCCAGTAATTCGGAACCGATTGGAATCAGACCCTACCCTTGGAGAACATATTAGCATTCTGTATACAAACAATATTTTTAACTAAAGTTTGATATATACAAACAGGAGGAATGCTGGGCTATTTCACCGTTGTCACCAGTGATGGTAAACATATATAAGGTATACTTTGGGGTAATTGCTTTAGGAACAGCACCACTGAAGCCAGTAGATATAATCAGATGATACTTTCATACTCTGGCAAAAACACGATGTTGTGCAAATACTACTGGACAATGTTAACGCATTAAGGCTTTTCATCCAGTTGAAGGGGAAAATAATAATCAGATAAACTTCCTGGATTTACTAATAATTCGAACAGAGAAGGGAGATATCACAAGAAAAACACCAACAGGAAATGGTCAGCACAGGCAGTATCACGCACATATATATTAAGAAATTAAGAAAAATATTAAATATAAATCAATGAAAAAACACAAAAGAAACTATTAATTGGTTCAACAATATTATAAACAAAACCAATTGCTCTTTTTTAAAAATTATATAAAAGACTTTTATCTATCCCTAACCAAATACCAAGGATTAAATTTAGCAATACAACACATAAACATTCAAGACGAAGAATTAGACATAATTAATATAATAATAATGATAAATTTTACATATTTATGGGTAGTTATGATGGCGCAAATTATGCGAACTTATAACGATATATCATATAATTTATCAAATGTCATTAATAAAAAGGGATATAGGTTTATATCGAAGTGATGGTTTAATACTTGTAAGAAATTGTAATAGTAGAAAAACAGAAAATTTAAGAAAACAAATAATAGAAATATTTAACAAATTAAGATTTACAATAGACATAAAATCTAAACTAAAAATAGTAAATTATCTAGACATAACACTTAATTTAAATAATAATACATACACACCGTATAGGAAAGCGAATAATAACCGCATACATATAAACAAAAATTCAAATCACCCACCTTATGTATTTAAGCATATACCAATACTGTTGATACAAGAATTGCTACTAATTCTATCAATATAAAAATATTTAATGTAAATAAAGAATATATGATTCAGTAATAAGAATACATCACTAACAATGATACTAACAATGATACATACAAAAATAAAATAAAATAATAATTTGGTTTAATCCACCTTATAATAATCTAATAAAGATAAACATAGGAAAAATATATTTACAATTAATTGAAAAATACTCCCCTAAAATAGTAAACTATCAAAAATCATTAATAAAAATATAATTAAAATCTATTATAGTTGTATGAATAATATGGAGAAAATAATAAATATAATCAAAAATATTAAACAAAAATAATAGCAATTACAATGACAAAAACCCGAAAAATAGAAACAATAATTCTAATTGTCGAAATAAAAAAACAACTGCCCAATTAATAATAAATGATTATCTAATAATATAACATATAAGCAACTGCATCAAATTACATTAACACCGAAGAAAGATTTATATAGGAGCAACTGAAACAACTTTTAAAAAAAGGATTTAATGATCATAAAATGTCATTTACAATAGACAGATACGCAATACTATATATGGGGTTAGAAAGAAAAATATATCAACTAAAATTAAATAGGAAGTCCTAAAAAGTACCTGGATATAATATTACTAATAGAAAATGTACACTGTGTTTAGAAGAAAAAAATTATACAATAAATTTCAATAATCAAATTAAATTATTAAACAAGAGAAATTAATTACTGAGTAAATGCAGACATTTTAATATTTACTTTGCAGCTTATATACTAATATAACATAATATAATAAATACAACAGAAACTAATATAAATTAAATGATAATGTAGCATAATATAATAAACATAATACAATAAATGCATATATATATAAAACAATTAAGTTTATGAAGAAACACGCGAGCACATGTAAAAACATGAACAGGCGCGCGTCCATAACGAAGTTAAAAAAAAGACACAAATATGAAAATTGAAAAAAACGGATATTCATTACAATTCTAAATACTTTATATACGGAATAACCTCTTAAAAGGTGGACACTACCACGAGTCTATATATATATATATATATATATATATATATATATGTGTGTGTGTGTGTGTGTGTGTGTGTGTGTGTGTGTGACAATACGATTCCTCACACATCTTTAGAAGATAAGTAGATAAATTTATTTTCTTTTAAGTCTGCTTAGTTATCTGGGTTTCATAAGAATTTCGTCTACAGTCCATCTTTGAGTCAAAGTCAGAGTTTTGCGGATTTATATCTACAGCTGACTTTAAATTGGGAAACAAAAATTTTAACAATTATTTTAGGTAGTCATAAAAGTAATCCTTTGAAGATTTGGCCACCTATGTGGCTTTGGGGTGGTCTCAAACCTGCTGGAACACAAGTGGATGAAAGGGTTGGGACACCAGCGATTATTCATATAAGCAGAGAGAGGCGGGAAATTGGGAGAAAAGAGGTCCAGTCGTGAGAGTAGTCGGTAGGTGACAAGAGAAGTTAGTAGCTGCCCAGAAGAACCGGTAGTGAAGAATCAGGAGTCGCCGAGTTCAGAGGCCAATGAGGTTGGGACCAGCTAAGAGAGGGAGATAGCAGTTCAGCCGAAGGAAAAGATAGCCGGCTGTGAGAAATCGTATTGTTGTGAATTCCCAACCAGTGTCTTTAAAAGCATTTGCCGTCATTACTATTACTTGTTGAAATCGATCAAGGCCAACCTGTGCACATAGCTATTTGGGTGTATATGCAAATACAAATCAACCTTGGATGTCATCACAGGTGTAGTGAACGACGGACGAACGGAAACGTCGTCACAAAAGTTGTCAGAAATTTGCCATGAATGGTGTCATATATATATATATATATATATATATATATATATATATATATATATATATATATTCTGAATAACGACTTTGCAAAGATAATATCAGTTACTACCGAACAATATTCAGAAGCATCCCCACCCAACGGAGAAATCTTTGCCGAGTCGGGCCTAAGACAGCAGAATATGACCCAAAATTGTGTGCATTCCATTCCTTGCGGCAAAGAATACAAAGGTGAAACTAGCAACCATCTAAAAGTAAATGGAGTGTGGCATTAAAATCAAAAATGGATGATCATGTGGAATGATGTAAAATTACAGAACAGAAGAAAAATGGATAGTCAGATGTTTGAAAGAATCGGTGTATATACTAGGTTATGAGAACCTCCTTAGTAGGCATAGAAATAAATACAATATGGGAGCCATTAATAACAATAACCTAGTTGGTTCTTGAATTTGGTGACATAGTAAGTCCGTGTTCAATCACTCGGCCGAACAGTGAATACTTTCACTCAGTGGAAACGAGGTGGGCAGTGACAGAGTATTATTAAATAAAAACTAGACGAGATATCTCTAGGCATTATCGGCAAAAATAGAACGATATATCCCCCGTAGATTATATAATGGATTCAGTTCTAGATTTCCTTACGGTTACTCGGACCTCGACAATCACCTGATGAAAGCCAGAGTATACAACAGCCGAAACGTTGTGATAACGAAAACAAAGATTGGATGTGTAAATAATGTAAATTTCTTCGACGCAGAAATTCAAGCGGAAAATTTTCTTTATATTTAACAGAAGCATAAAAATCATTAAGTTTGAATTTAGAACGTAAATCAAATACGCCGATAGCCAAGAGCGGCGGATCGTTTACTTTCTTCTCTTACTCTAAGCGATGACGACTGAAACACAGACTCAACAGATAATGTACACCACAGAACAGTAAAAGCAGTAAACTCGTAGGCGACACTCGTAGAAACGTCTGCATAAACTAAATTTACGAGTGGTTGTCGCTGTTGGCTTTCCTTCTCGCTCTGAAATAGCAAATTCAAACACAATGTGCGAAATCTGGAGCTATTGAAAGATTTCACCCGATGACGAAATGTAAGGTGTGGTTATAGTTTCAAATGAAATCTCACAAGAGGCTAAAAGTGATTCAATGGGAAAATTATCGGTGCGAACAGTTTGTGCCTGGTTCAAGTACAATATTTTCTTTTATTATCGTTTCAAAACTTTTTAATTGATGGGGCATTTAACTTTTCTCAACAGTTGATGAGACGAATCACATCTAAACACCAATAAATGTTAAAGTTCACGCAGACTTCTCGATTTCCAGATTGAGATTGTTTTAACAAGTCTATTACATTAATAGCTTCAATGAGTATAAGTAGCGTCTTATTAAATTTCACTTTTGGTCAGAAACGTACTTACTACGGTGTCCTTGGAGTTGTGTTTACTAACCATTGCAGTACAGAAAAATATGAACATATTTTCAGTTTTACTTCTGACGAAAATACTTCTTTTGAAAAATTTTTAATGATTTCTATAATTTTGTACTACAAACTTAATGTTTAAGGTAATTAAATTTTCGTTTTGTACTATAAAACTTATTTGGTTTAAGGTAATTACATTTTCGTTTTCTATTATTAAACTTATTATTTGGCTTAAGGTAATTTTTTATTTTGTTTTCTTCTATAAACATTATTTGGATTAAAGAAATTACTTTTTCGTTTTGCACTCTAAATATATTTTGCTTGTCAGAAACGAGAATTTTTTCTAGGAGTATCCTATAGTCTGATACAATAGCCATCACATCCAGTGTTCCATATTGCGAGTTTTATACGAATGCAAAAAAAAGAAACCGAAGTTTTTGACGCTCCCAACTGAGTGCCTTCGTTTCCTTGCGTGTTCTCTTCCTGCAAGCTTGGACAGTTTCCTAAATAAGAATCTATCTACTATCAGAATACAGACAGAAAGTTTATTGTATTCACTGATGGCTGAGTAAATCTAATTTTGGTAATTGATATCAACCGCGCGAGGCATACATAGATTCTTATTACGCTAAAATGAGTCTTTATTTTCGCATTTGTTATCTGAATATCACAGAATGTAAGTGCAGGTTGTTTAAATACGCAGACTGCCATGACTGGAGGCTTCTAGTAACACGATCGCTTATTGATATTGAAATGAATGAGAAAGCATGGGAAGATCTAATAATGATTACGGTGACGATATCATGGCATATAACTGACGTCATACCGAATTTTTCACAAAATTATTAAGTTCTGTGCAAATAGATTCATATTGCAGGCATTGCGTCAATTCGTTACCACGCTATATATTAAATAAATGTCTCTTTTCGGTCTTTACTCAAGTCTGGACAGAAAACTGATGATGCCGCTGTCTAACGGCCACTTCCCAATTCTTGCCGCACCCCCTCCGGTCGCGCTCTAAATTGGTGATATATCAATGTCCTGTCTGCGGCGTCGTTTGGCGTGACTTGAGTCAGAGTCATGAAGGAGACAACGTTGTGCTGATGGAGCATTTTCTAATGCGAACTTGCTTGCCTCCGAAGCCAAAATAGGGCCGGCGATGGAGCGAAGGGGAGTGGGAATTGAAGTCGGTAACGTCCGCTGCTGAGATGAATGGGACGACTGCGAGTTGCACGTTGACCGGCAACCAAAATCTTTGACCAAATTTATTATCTTACTTGCCTCTTTTTCAACATCAAACATACACATAGAGAGACGCCAAGTCGTGTCTGAGCACGGTATGGATGAAATATATTACGAGTCCCAATCTGTGCCTATGTCCGGGGCCTTATTTTCCAACCAGGTGCTGCAAAACATGTGTGTGTATACTTCTGTGGATATTTAGTTGAAGGGATGAGTCTCTCGTTTGCGAAAATACAAGTGTATTTCAATATTTGTATATCTGTCAGAATATACAAAGAGTCCTAGGTATATAATATATATATATATATATATATATATATATATATATATATATAAGATAAGATAAGATATATATATATATATATAAGATAAGATAAGATATATATATATATATATATATATATATATATATGATTAATTTAATATAAGAATAACATTTTTTACTTAGCTGATTGATGTTGTATTTATATATATATATATATATATATAATAAGCCGTTTCCTCATTCACTGACTGACCAGCCAGTGCTACCATCGGTTAACATCAATTAACTAATTAACAATTAATTAATGAAATCTTTCTCTTAAAACAATTTTCCAGAAATATATATATATATATATATATATATATATATATATATATATATATATATATATATATATATCAATTGGTAAATGGTAGGGATAATTCCAAGGAGGACATTAATCCAAAGAGAGCTAAAAATAAGTAAAAGAGCAATATAATAATAAGGAAAGACAATCCTTAAAAGGCCATTTCGGTTATAATTATAATTTATTTCATGAATATATATATATTTAAATATTCATCTCTTCAGACCGAAGGTTTTTTAGAAATGAAATCAATTTGTCCTCTTCTTCTCTTATCAAACTCTGCCTCCTGGCGGAGAGGAATCCAGACGAGGCTATGTCGAGCAGGATCTCGGAACGCCCCACGTTAAAAACTGGCATTGTGCCACACTTTGCTTTGTGGATAGGTTGGTAAATAGGGAGTACAAAAGAAAAATGGAGAGGAAAAAAGAAAGAAAGGAAAAAAAGGAAGAAAAAGAAAAATTTCAATATAAAATTAAAAAAAAAATTAAGAGAAGACAGAAAGAGAGTGGGGGAAAGAGACGGAGGAGATAGGGAGAGATATGGGATGAAAGACGTATTAAAATCATCACAATTTCAAATTAATAATAATAATAATAATAATAATAATAATAATAATAATAATAATAATAATAATATCCGACAACAATAAAATAAAATAAATTAAAAAATAAAAGTAAAAAAAAAATTAAATTATATAAAAAATAAATTAAATAAATCAAAAGATAAATAAAGAACAAATTTAAAAAATAGATAAGGATAAAAATAATAAAGATAATATTATCAAAGATATTAATATAAAAATAATTAATAATTAAAAACTATAAATGATGTAGGCAAGACAATCACGTAAATTGCAACATACAAAGATGTGAATACACACACGCATACATGTTAGTACCCATACAAAACAGAATCAGCACTTCAAGTGTATATTCCCTAAAATCAATGTTTTTAGGGAATATTAAATCCGTCCTTATGTCTACACTTGAAGATAAGTTCGTTCCTTTGATTCAATAATTTGTCAGCATTTTTATATTTAATCATCATAATTTTCTTTTGTATGCAGAGATAGTATAGAAAATTAGGATATCGCCGATTCCGCTACCTTGATTTCAAGCTTTCCGTATCTTTAAGCGATTCCGGTCAATTTCTAACGCTTTATTATATATATATATATATATATATATATATATATATATATATATATTACTTCTAACTGTTGAAAAAATGTTATTAACAAAAGGCAATTTTGATCGTGGAAAGTACTAATCTTATTTTTAAGCTTCAGCATAGAAACTGGAGCTGATACATTCTGATAATTCTCAGTATTAACTGATATAAAATAGCCCTTAATCATGGAAGGTGAACAAATTACGCCCGTGGGTTGAATAAAGGTTTCAGTTCTAAGAAGGTTTTCAGGCTTGCGGCCATATTACGTTGAAATATTGGTTCTCATATGATCACCGAAGTTAAGCAACATGAAACCTGGCCACTAATTGTGTAATGGAATTGGAAATGGAAATAGGAAAGCCGTGTTCCAATTTCAGACGAATTCGTTATATTCTCTTACGCGCAAATTCCCCAAACAACAGATTAATTTGTAGGACTTGTATCAGTAAAACTTTATTATCACTTCCAAATTCTTACAATCTAAAAATATTTCTGGCTTTAAATTGCCAGCAAAAGTTTGATAGGCTGTAAAAATCAATCAATATAAGAATGTTACCGGTAAGAAAAGAAACGAAGGCTGAAGGGAAAATCAGCTAAAATGTTGCGAAAGCAACAACTAAAATGAGCAAGTTGGTCTAAATGGCAAAAGCCTAACGACAAAAGAATATTTATTTTTGTCCAGTGACACAAAATTTTAGAATAATTTAAAAATGAGTTCGGATTCGATAGCAACATACTCGATTAAAATACGTCCATTTTCCCAAGTGTCAAATGTATTAATATATTAAGGTTATTTTATTCGCAGATCCTATATGTTCGAAGTGCATTTTGCAAAAAGCGAAAATTAATCCTCCAAAATATAAAATCAATAATCACGGCATTATTTCATCACTGTACTGCGAAAATAATCTTTTTCGACACGAAATTAACAACTATTCTTATTTTTAAAGTAAACTGTTGCTCTTTTTAGATTTAAAAATGTCCAAGCTACACACTTGGATATAAAAAGTTTGAAATTCATCTAATCATTTTCCTTCTATTCATGAACATTTATAAACTGCAACTGAACCACTAATATTATTCGCGATTATATTTTCTTCGTATAAGACTGTCTCTTGCGGATTGTAATGAAAAATATATTATCTCTCTGTAATGAAAGAACCGTGGCCGGTAATAAAGCCACAGGAAAAAAGTCACAATTTTGTCTAGCAAAAAAAGCCATAATTAATTTATGATGGCCGGTAATAATCATCTATTTTTGTCGGGTGCTTCACGGGTTTATAGATCTGCTGTTTTCTATAGAAATTCATTGTAAATAGATTTAACTTCTAAAAACGTTTTCTAACAATGATACAGTCACAATTCGATATTTTAGTTAGGGAGGCACAGTATCACACAATACTCGACTTTATGTGAAGCAAGTCTCAATTTAACATTAAAATTTGAATTTAAAGTTCCTTGAATTTTTAATTTATTTATGAAACTGGGATTTTCTCTACTTTTGGAATAAGAGGATGTCATTTTGTTCGCTGTTTGCTAACTTGGCCTATTTTTTCCGTGACCTTTTTCCTGGATTCGGAAGGAAATTTTTATTTCTGTGTTAAATCTTAATTCATTTTTTCCGATCTGATCAAATTAAACATTTTTATTACTGAAGCGAATTTTATGAAAATATATACGAAAATCTGATCTTTGTGAATTTTTTATATTTACATTTCTTTATGCAATGACTTCTTTTTTATGTGCCGTGTTCACTCAGGACGTAGGCCATCATGGCTCTCCAAAACATTCCGTACTTTGTAGCTCTTCATAAATTTGGTCTTTCTGTTATTTCTCCTAAACGCTGTTCCGCCATTCATTCACTCAAGCTCACTAAGTATGTTATGCGTTGTTTTCCTCTGTCCCTCTTGCCTTCAGTCTGCCCAGTGAGTATCCGACTTTCCAAGCCCCCTTTCCTCATTATGTGCCTTCTTCTTGGTGTTAAGTATGATTCCTTTTTGTTTCCATTTTCTCGAACATTTTGTTGTTGCTCACATGTTCGGTTCCCCAGCATCTTTCTTCAAGTCTCTTCTTCATCTTTAAGGAGATTGTCCATCACTCACTGCCATAGAGGAGGTCAGGTATTTAGTACTCTTTTCTTTGTTTATAGCGAAGTTTTCCTATTTCTTAGTTACTCAGCTTAGCTTTAGTTACCGTTGTTTTATTGATGGTAAAAACATTATCTGAAAAAAAATTCTTTTTATTTTTGTAAATTGCATTTTTAAAGTTATTATTAAGGTGTCAAATTATATGTTTAAAAATAGAATATGAAAGAATTTAATATTATTTAATATAGTATGGCGTTTTGCATCAGTATTATTTTAAAACTAATTAAAATAATTATAAACATTAATGACAACTAATAACTTAATATTTCCGAATTAATTTCAGCATATATTCAAACACTAAGACAATGTCCTAATGGGTATGCCATTTGCCTGCCTATCTCCCGCTTGAAAGTATGAATGCTATGGAATTTACACGGATTTAACTAGCAATAGATTATTCTGCGCGCGTGCGTGTTTATGCTAAATTCACTTTTTAACAATACCAGTTCAAAACAATAAAAGAGAAGAGCCAGATGCTGTCGTTTTAAGAATACAGTCTTATCGTGCTGGTGGTATTCTTTTAACTTATAATAATAGATATAAGTGCCACTTGGGCAAATTCTATATTTTATGCTAACTGAAGACCAAAGAAAAGTATTGCTTGATGTATAACAAATGTTAACTTCTATTTCCCCAGGTTCAAAACGAAATATTAGTTCTTGTCTCACGCTATTTTCTTTGTTTCAGGAATAAATTAATTTATTTTTCTGAGCTGATAAAATTAATCATTGTTATTACTAAAAGTAATTCTAAGAAAGAAAATATGATTTCTATCATAAGCTATGGAATCGGTATAAACTAGAAAAGTATCAGAAAAGCGTGCTTATACTTGCTTCCTATATTGGCATTTATAAACATTGAAAAGACTGATTAGTTTGTTTTTTTTAACTCCAAGGAAAATTCAAGTTAATTTGCAATTAAGATAATAATCATACGTTTATGTAACGCGCAATTTTATCGTTTGAATATATCTTAAAATATCTGTAAGCATAATGGGAACAGCTTTTCTATATCCATAATATTTCAATTAGGATAAAAAAAAAGTCTGTAAATATTTTTCACAACGTTCAGAAATTTTTATTTAACGTTTAAATATACACTACTGGCAAAAGGTTTGGGGTCACTCTGCATTTGTTAAAAAAACACCTTAAAATGAGATATTTTTGCATTTTTAAAAGTAAAATTTCAGTAGCTAGAGTGTATTTTCTTAACTATAAGAAATTATCATACAATAGCATCATATTTTGTTTTCGTCAATAAAACTATCACCTGTCTTAATTATTACTTGAACCGTTCTTGGCAGTCTTTCCATTTTTGAAAGAAAAGACGATGGCTGACCTTCCCAAGCATTCTTCAAGCACTGAAAAAGCTCACTTTCACTCTTTAGGTATTCTCTTCGAAGTCTCCTATCCAATTCATCCCATACTAATTCAGTTGGAGAGAGCTCAGAAGATTGTGATGGCCAAGTCATAATTTTATAAATGTTCTTCTTTTTGGGCTAGGTAAATTTGACATAATTTAGAAGAGTGTTTTGAATCGTCGCCTTTTTGAAAGATGATTTTCCAATTAGTCGTGAACCAGATGGTATAGTATGTCTTTGCAAAATCGAATGATATTGTTCTTTTATCATGATTCCATTTACCTAAATCAAATCTCCAGCCTCTATCCCACAAATTACCCAACACTATAAGAGACCCACTACCCAGCTTAACTGTTGGAACCACACATTCATCATTCAATCTTTCTCCACACATACACTCTCCTCTTGCTACCAAAATGTTCAAATTTGTACTCGTCTGTCCTCAACTCTTTACCACTCTTTCAAGGTTCGGTTCTTATGCCTTTTTGCCCATAACAGTCTCTTCTCTTTACTTCCCTACCATAACAGGTGTTTCTTGATGGCTACGCGCCAACTGAGCCCCACTGAGCTAAGTTGATTTTCACAGTTGAGGGCGACACTGGTTACTGTTCAGAGGAATTAAGTTCAGCTGTCAACTCTGGTGCAGTTTTCCTTCTATTTCATTTGATCTCAATAATCTAGTGATTATCTTCAGCAACATTTGTAACGTTTGGTGTTCCAGATAGTTTTCTGTCAACATTTGCACCTGTTTCTAACTCATTTTGTAATGAATATTGCATCCCATGTCTAGAAATCTTCGACTTCTTGTCAATTTATCTTTCAGAGTAGCTTTCTTTGAATAAAAACTCAATTTGAGCTTCAATGCTTAGCTGCTTTGAGTCTGAGCAAATTACTTGAAAATTAAAAAATAAATTTAGAAATCTATGAAAATACTGTCATAAGAGCACAATCTCTTCTTTTCTTTAAACAGAGAAATCGTCACATGTTTTTTTCGCAACATTTGTCAGTTCTGAGTTAACATTTAGAACCTGTATTAACTGAGTGGTTATTGGTAAAAACAAAATATAATGCTTCCCATACAAAACATTTATAATTTAACAAATGTATTTCCAAATTGAAACTTTTTGATAGTAAGAGGTGTCTGGAGAAAAACTGAAAAATAAACTAAACTTCCAGATATTTTATTTTTTACTTTAAAAAAAAACACAAAATATCACATTTTAAGGTGTCTTTTTTTAAGAAATGCTGGGATTCCACAAACTCTTTGCTTGTAGTGTATATTTGGTAAAAAATTATAGATGTAAATTTAAGTGCACTGCAAAGTTAATGAGCCTCGTTATATAAGGCAAAAATAAATGTTAATTTTCGTTCCAAAATAGACTCCGCCTTAAACATATTTCCGAAAGTTTCTGTGCTTTCGGAGGAAACTGTAAACAAGAATATCTCGACGGATTCTTGAATTCCACCCAACAGATAGTAATTCATAATGAATTAAATTTATGTGAACTTATTTCTAAACATCTTTTAATTTTCTTTAAGTCTTCTCAATTGTTGCAATAATGGGGCCTTGTCCAGATTAGTTCATCTAAATTTGTACTGAAGCGAGACAAATTATATAATACAAAATATCCGAATTTGACTTTCAAGTATTCATTTCTAATCGATTCAGTTTATTCATTTTGTTTGTATATCATATTGTGTGTTTATGAGAACTGGATCAAAATGTAATGGATGAGAAAATTAATAAGAATAAATTTTGACATATGTACTATTTCCCCAAACTGAATTATTAATATGTCTAAAATGAGATGCCACTCGTACGGACTAGCCCAATCGAGTGAAGTCTTACACCTTTAACAATTCTGGATATTCCTGGATTTATAATCATGAATATCTATTAATAATTAAAATTTAATTCTTAAATTAATTTTATTCAAATATTGTATTAAAAAATCGTATTCAATTGAATCCTATTTTATTACGGGTAAAATGTTATGAAATTTCATTAATTTTTTCTGAATTATTAGAGATATTGTTTAAATTTGTGTCCTTCAGTTATAATATTTAACTAAATAATGGGACACTCAATTCCGATGTCAATAGTTTGCAAATTTTCACCAGGCGCAGAATGGAAATCTCAAACTGTACGTTATCCCA
The DNA here is from genome assembly GCA_964036315.1 of Acanthosepion esculentum. Classification (NCBI taxonomy): domain Eukaryota; kingdom Metazoa; phylum Mollusca; class Cephalopoda; order Sepiida; family Sepiidae; genus Acanthosepion; species Acanthosepion esculentum. Next base: position 63,629,801 of record OZ038489.1, on the reverse strand, counting down.
ATCAGTGATACAACAGAAACCTCCTCCTTCTTTACTTTCTCGGTTCATCCCCACTTCTTCTGGTGTCAGCTTGAACTCCTTGTCAGCTGCAGCCTTTTTTCTTTTTCTTTTTTTTTCGCTTGTGTTATATGTAATAGGTAGGCTTTCCTACGGTCCGGTCAATACTCCTCCCCCGTCTCTTGGACAAGAGTAGAGGCTCACATCTTGTTTCTTGTTTAGGAAGGGGTTCCCGGAACTCTCCATCTCTTTCTCTCTGGCCTCTGTACTAGTGCTGCAGTGTTTTTCCCGTGATGTGTGCAGTCTGCGGTATTACCTCTTCATTCTGAGGGTACACGGTTGATAGTTTTCTGGTTGCTGTTTCCGACTGGTAGTTAGGAGCCCTAACTCTTGCGTAGCGTCTTGAGCGGCCGCTCTGATCAACAGTTGTATAATACCGGGGTGTCTGTAGTACCATGTCGCGCATGGAAAGGTGTCCCTGCATTCACCTCCGGTGGGCAACCCTGAGGCCACATTATGTTGCAGGCTGTGCCAACTTCTCTCTGCCCACCTCACGGTCGATAACCGTCTGCTTCTTTTACTTCAGGCCTTCTCATTTTTTACAAGCGTAATTTCACATGATAACTAACGACGATCCAAAAAGAAAACCTAAACCAGCCTTTCTGCAGTGTGGAATCTTTCCTCATTGCGAACTGCCCGGATAAACTGGCTCTGTGTGAGACCAACCTTGATTCTTCTATCCCCTCCTCTGACCTCTCGATCCCCGGCTACCTTCCTTTCCTTAAAAAAAGACTCTCAGACACACATGCATGGCCTTGGAGTTTACATCAAGGACCATCCCCCGCTGGCTAAAAAGTTCTTTCTTGAATCTCCAGACCATTCGTACGTGTCTCCAGCTATTTCTTCTCAATGCTGTAATCTACCTCTTCTTCCTTTATCGCTCACCATACTTCCAAGACTGTGGTATAATTGAATGCATTTCTGACAGCATTGACAAGGCTCACTCTCTCCATCCGTTTGCTCACATGTTCGTGTTTGGTGATTTCAAGTGGTTTAAATACGCTACTACTGACCTGGCAGACATTTAAATCCTTAATTTTTCAATTTCTCAATCCCTCACGCAGATAGTTCATTTCCCCACACGTTTTCCCTACAACCGGGAACAACTACAACTCGATCTATGTTTTACTTCCATCCCCGAGTCCTGTAGCGCCACGCAGCTCTGCTCTCTTGACAACACTGATCATGCCGTAGTGCCTATCAACATCTCCTTCAACTCCACCCTCTGCAAAAACCCTCCTACCCCTAGAACCTCGTTCTGCTGTCAATGAGCAGACTGGGACTCGTTCCGGGATTTCCTTCGCGATGTCCCTGGGATGTTGTCTTTACGCTACCCTCAAGGAAATATAAGGTCAAATCGCGCTCCTCCCCCTGGTTCTCCGCTGCTTGCTCAGCTGCCATTGTCCATAGGAACCACTTCTTCCACCTACATCGTAGCGACATGTCTGACTGCAATAGACGTCTCTTTGTTTCTGCCCATAACGAGTGTAAGCGTGTCCTCAATGAAGCAAAGTGACTATTTGCTGCTTCAATGAAAGACCGTATTGCATCTCGCAAATTCGGCTGCAAGGATTATTGGCGTCTCATTCAATTCAACGCTCGACTCTTCCGGCGTACCCACACCCGATTTCCCCCTTTGAACTGAGGCTCTATTGAGCAAGTTGCACATGACCCCGTCATCGGTCTTGGGCATTATCTCTAATTTAGACCCCCAGAATGTTAATGGTGGAGATGGGATACCAGCCATTGTCCTGAAGAAATGTGCGCCTGAACTGGCCCCTGCCCTCACCAAATTATATAACTACTGCCTCAATGAATCTTGTTTCCCAGTCTGTTGGAAGTCCTCATCCATTATCCCTGTCTTTAAGAACTCTGGTGACCCTCCTGACCCTTCTAATTACCGTCCTATCAGTCTCCTACCCCTCTTCGGCAAAGTCTTCGAAGCTTTAATCAACACCGAAGTGGTTAAGCACCTTACATCCGATGATCTGCTCTCCGACAAGCAATATGGTTTCCGCTTTGCCCGTTCTACAGCTGATGTGCTTACGGCCGTCACTGAAATTGTTTACCAAGCTCTTCATAATAACGGAGAAGCTCGTGCCGTGGCTCTAGATATCTCCAAAGCGTTTGATAGGGTTTGGCATGCCGGCCTTCTTCGCAAGCTTCAGAGTTATGGAATTTCAGGTCGATTGTTTGACTTAATTCAATCATTCCTGTTAAACCGTGCATTGAAGGTCGTTCTCAACGGATTCTCCTCCAGCTTCGTCCACCACAAGGAAAGTTGGCTCCCTGTGCCGCGCCAGGAAATTTTTCTCGCTGGAGTCGATCCTTCAAATCTACAAATCAACCATTCGCCCTTGCATGGAGTATTGCTGCCATATATGGTCTGGAGCACCTTCTGTTTATCTCAATGTTCTTGATAAAATCCAGAAACGGTTATGCAATGTAACTGGCCCTGATCTAGCATCTCGTCTGCAGTCGCTCTCTCACAGACGTTTTGTCGCTTCCCTCTGTCTTTTCTACAAATACTTTCATGGTAACTGCTCCGATGAGCTGCTTTCGCTAGTTCCCAGACTTCATAAATTTAAGCGTTCCACTAGCCTGGCATCTCGCTCACACCCTTTCACTGTCGAAACTGTTAAATGTATCCGTCTCTTCTACTCCAATAGCTTCATGTCTCGCACCTCTCGCCTCGTAATTCCCTCCCCTTTTCCTGTTTCCCTGAGAGCTATAATCTCCAACTATTCAAATGTAATGTCAATCGACGTCTCCAGATGACTTGATCTATCTCCTATCCTTCTCTTCCTCTTTTCCTCTATCACTCCTATTTGCTTTCGCTCCAACTCTCTGTAACCCCTTTCGTGCTAGTGGCTTCCCGCCCTGCTTGGGGTGAAACGCTTAAAAAAAATATTGTCGTTGACAGCTTTTTACAAGATCGTGCAATGAAGATATAATATAAATTTTCAAGAGATATCAATTATTTGTGAATTATCCCAAATCCATTCAGAGTTTTTGAAAATGCAGAGAAAAGTTTCTTTGTCTGGAATTTCATTACAACTTACTGGAAAAAGAACATGAATAAAATATAAATACAAACATATTGTTTCATTCTTACAAAAAATAAATAGAAAATCTATGCAACTTATTTAATAGATCGAACCAAATTGATATCAATCATGCCAATTAATTAAATTCATGACGCTAGTAGAAACAGCAAAAACAAATGTTAACTTACTTGTTAGGCAACAGTGACATTGATCTTTGCGAAAGTAAAGATTCGGCAATATTCCGATATATATTTTTATAAGATATTTATTTATAAATAATCTGCATTAAAATATATTCTTGTTAATGCAAAAATCAAGTTTTCGTCTGTGTATGCACGTGTAACTTTTGCAAAATGAAAGAATGAACAAAAGAAAAACTGAAGAAACATTCACAGACAAATATACGAGGTGGTGTTGAAAGGTTTCTGCCCTGAACAACAAATTATTTAAAAAAATTCTGTTCTTTCTTCATCTGGTTAAATGTTTGGATATTGTTCAGGTAGGAACACCTGTTTATATAATCTTGCAAGAGTGTATACCTGTCATTTTGTCTTAACGTCCTACTTTCTTGTGATCTAAGCAAGCAAACGAAATGAACATCCTAGCTACAAAAATAAATTTGTTTCATTTTTATCCGTTCATTTCCTGTGTCCGATATTGTGCTGCGGTTATTCAGAACTATTGTGCTTTCTGTCGCTTTAACATATAATTAAGTAGGAAGAGAATTCTATACACATGCTGATGCCGATAAGAGAGCAAACAAATGTTACGAGCCATTTGATCTCTTATAGTAAGAATCTTCACATTAAGATAAGCATTCAACTGATTTGTATCAAATGGATTAAACAGAGAATTGATGCATTCACATTTATTTTTAATATAGTTGATTTAAAGTTCATTTTGAATTATAGTGGAGAAAAGAATGAAAAACATCGACATGTCACAAAGAACGAGTTAACATCAAATTGCCAAGGAGCCTGCAAATATTGCTTAGATATTCATCCAGAAAAAAGTATTCTGATGTTGATATCATTTTCGATAATAAAAAACGTAGCCGTTATTATTAAGAGTCACAGGAAAAAAAGTCACAATTTTGGCTAAGCAAAATCACAACTTAGTTTTGAAAGTGATATGTTTGGTATACATGAACACATTGTAGCAGGTTTTTGCACAACGTTTGATAGAACAAACGAGTCATCACTAAACATAAAATATCAAATAAAACGGCAAAACTGAAAAAAACGAACATCTGCTAATGGATAATGGAAAATAAAATAGGTAACAGTGATATTGAGTAAGGAAAGAAAAATTGAGCTATCTCCTAATGCAAGAATGTATGTCCAAAATCTAAAGCAAACACTAAAAATCGGTACTAAAAACATTGGAACTACATTCAATGCTGTAAGAAGTTTAATAAAAACCGATGTGATGTTGGATAGCGAAACTACATTACCTATTACCATATATAGCAGAAAATGAAATATTATATGATGAAACAACTTGCAATACATTGCAACAAACAAGTTAATCACTGTTGAAGACATTGCAGATGTTCTGATGAAATAATTTTGAATTCGTATTCCTGCACCCCATTTCCAGTTGATGTGAGACATACCAAGTACTGATTATGAATTTCAGTGAGCATAAGTATATAAGTTTAATTCTACTTTTCTTCTAGTACCTCATGCCTTTTTCACTATTTTCTGCATCTACATATTTTCAGATCTCCCCCTTTCTCTCTGTGATAACGTGAATTACAGTCCACAGATACGACTAATAATTTGATTTATAGTGTGCTAGATACTACTAACTAGGCCAGAGATAATACTAATAATGCTGTCATTGTCCAGCACCTAAATCCTCTTAGTAGATATTAAACAAATTGATATTTTGGGCTGGGAGCTGTTTTCGTTTTGCTTGTTAGTGCAAGTTACGTTTATTAAATTACAATTTAGAAGTCAGATAATCATTTGACGAAAACTCAACGAAAACAGAATACATTGGATTTTTTGTTTCGTTTTTTACAAAGAAAAAAAAAACATTTAAAATCAAACTGATAAGTATATTTTGGTTCTATTTAAACGATTTTTGGCTTTGTAAACAAGACAAAGGTTTAACGAATACAGGTTCGAATTGGTGGGATGTAAATTTACAATTTCTTTTACAAGAATTATACAAAGTTTCTTTACCTTTTATGGATTTTCATTATCATATCATATCAATACTATTTCACTTGAGTCTAAATGACTGTATGAATATCAGTTGCCTGGAACGAATTAAATACATCATATGTGTTTAACGATTGTTGATTACTATCGCACTTAAACAAATATAAAATTGGCAAAAGTATAAAAGGAAAGGAAATATATATATTTAGATCCAGTTGGTCTAGAATCATTTGACTTACTTTTGTATTCACTAAATTGACTAGAGAAAACGTTAAATCAATTGATTCTGTCAAATACAATTTCACACGTAAATTTGATATAGACAAACATTGCTTAAACCTTTGATTTACATGTTAATTCATTCGAGTTCCATGCGCACTTATTTGTTGTTTCTTGGTTTCCAATATTGAGGAGAATACGATTTATTATACAGGGAAATCCTGACAAATCAGATACATCGTAAACTCCTCTTGTACATCAAGCATTGATTAGATTTTTGATAAATGTCAATCAACATTTAGATGCACAATCCCCCAACAAAAACCATCCCAATAATAGCATATAGATACCGACAGGAATAACTAATGTCTATCGATTATTAGCACGTATACCGAGTGTTGCTCGGGAAAGATAATTACATATGACAATTCAGGGATAAAATATTCTTTAACGTGTTTCTTCTTGCATAGCATAAAATGATTTCATTATTTACTAAATTAATATTATTATGGCAATATATATGGACATAATTTTAAAAATTCAAGTACAGTAATATCACAACTACCATAGCTGTTACGAAAAAATGGAAACACAAGTTAAGAGAAAAACGAAAAAAATAAAGTGGAGAAAAAGTTGGAACGAGTTAACTGGTTTCACGCCTCATTTATCAGTGCTGGATTGAGGTGAATCCTGTGTACACCGATTAAAAAAAGAACAAAGAAACAGAAAATACTCGCGTCTCAATACTATACTGAGACGAGTATATTTTCTCATGAGCATATCCCATTGTCTACGGAACCGCCCCTTTTGTTTACACATGGATGGTTGTTTTGTATTAATAAAGATAAGAAAAGCATGAAGAAATCAGGCTAACAAGATACGTGCCTTGTTGATAGTCGCTCGGGTTCGAAATCCTAAATTCAAAGGATATACTCTCTTTTTTGCTTTCCTCGTTAAATGGGATGATCAGCTTGACAGGCAAATTAAATTGCATAAATTTCGAGAGTTGAGATATATGAAAATCATGACGAGTATCCTAATATTTCATTGAAGCGTTTGATGAGGAATACCAAGCAGTGCAAGAATGTCGAGGAACTCGGTTGGATTCTAAACAGTTTCAGAAATATCGGGAACTATGTTATTTAATGAGTACAGAATCAGAAAAGCATCACTCGCTGATTCTCCGGTAGTTTTTGCAGTTTGGAACCATTTTTAGATTAAAAACATTTAACAGAATCAAGTCTAATCATGGAGGTTTTAGAATTTTTATCTGTAAATATGTTCAGATTTGCACAAAGTTTTACAAGCACAGCGGAAAAAAATCGAAATTTTTATCCCTTTATTTCTTTTGTTTAGTTGAATAAAATCTATTTTATTCTTGCAAATCGGTACTACCCATGTTTCTCAAAATATAATTGTTTGACTGCAATACATAATTCTACTTCAAGTGACCTCCGTTGACCTCATCATTTGAATTTGATCTTTACCATTTGTCAGGTCAAAATCCATTTAAACTTCATGTCAAAACTCAGTATCACAGACCATTTTCCTATAAATGACTTCATTTGGCCAGAAATAGCATGGTGTGAACTTTGATGACCTATGCGATCAACTCCATATTGTTCGGTTGCGGTTATCCGTGCAAAACACAGGGTTCCTAGATATTCCTTTTGGTTCTGGTGTCCAACCTATAAACACAGACACGGTTTTCATAATTGTTATATAGAATCTTGTTTATCATTTGAAGATGCAACAGAACTTTGAGAAAATATCAAATTATGATCCCGAAAGGAAAGCAGTCTTAAAAATATTTGTCATCCAAAACTTCCGATAGTTGAAAAACACTATTGTATTTTAAAATAGAAAAAAGCGATCCCGCCTACAGAAGATCATCCTGCAATGAGTAAGGAGTGTAATATGTTAGAGAATAGATTTTTATCAATGTTACCCTCTTTAAATTAATGGTGTCTAAATTTATGAAACAGTAGATATGCTGCTTCATAAAATTTAAACGCTTTCAGTATAGTTTTTCTATTCATGCAGATAATCGTTTCAAAATAGGAAACGGTGAAAACATAAGACGTGAGAGCAAGAAAACAAATTAGCCAATTCTAAAGGATCAGAGGAGCAAATTTTTCAAAACGTCCAAAAAATGTTTAATCTATTACAAAAGCAACGAGTGATTAAAAGAAAAAGTTCAACTTTGTAAAAGAATTTAAGTTATTATTGATTATCGATGTCAATAGAAATTATAACCTCATTAAATGTAGAAAAAAAGCAGAGTAATAAATAAAACTACAATATCTACGAAATTGCTTTTAAATTACATTTATTCATCACATTTACTATTTGCTATTATTTAAGCTATAAACACGAAATGCTATCTAAAAGGATATGTACGTATGGTTTATATCTGTGGGTTTTATGTATACACAAAGTCGTATACGAACATCTACTAAACATGTGTGCACAGTCTGTCTGTGTGTCTCTCTCTCTCTCTTTATCTCTCTCTTTCTCACACACACACACAAACACATACAAACACACACAGGGTGTATTTAAAAGTAATAACTATATTAATTATTGGTCGACTTTCATAAAACATATTTTATTTTGAACAGAATAAAATCAGAAGTACAGCACAGTACAGTGATACAATTTTGCATAGGCACCAGTGCTGTCCACCTGTATTTGTAATCCTCTGGGTATATCCTTGAACATTTCTTGTAGCTTTTGCTCATTTTTTTTTCCAGTCTGGATGTTGAAGGACGACCGATTCCTGTACTCATCATCTTGAAATGACAATTTCTGGTGGTTTTGATCTCTACTGAAGTACGAGATCCATGAACACTGCGCCAGTATCTCTGCACTTGGTCCACAGACTGTCACACTTCGTAACGGGATGCTATGCAGAGTACGCTAATGCAGTGTCAGGGATTGTGCTATTCTTGGCTACACTTGTCACTCTGAAATAAAAATAGAAATTAGCAATGAAACCTTACAACTTTAAGGATATCAAGATAGATAGATAGATAGATAGATAGATACCCCAGAAAATCCATCTAAGGGGAGGAAAACTCTGATTTTAAAACTCAGCTGCCTTACGGTCATATCCAAACACGGAAAAGATGATGGAAGTAAATCTACACAGAAAACCCGGGCTCCGAAGGCGGTTGGCTATCAACACTAACAGCTTTCTGCCAAGCCAAACCCAAATATAATGCCCGTATTCATTTGTATCTTGTTGGTACGGCGGAGACGAGGGCCGTCTAATCTGGTCAGCGTACGGCGTCCATTTAGCATCGCTCAGGCCTGCGCCCTGAAGAGGTCACTCCAGTTTTACTACCAAATGACTGATTTTTACCAAACAGGGCGCTGCCTTTATATATATAAAATATATATATATACATATATATATATAAATTTTTGATTTATTTTTCAGTCGTACAATTTATTATTTTGTATTATTTATTGAAAGTTGTATTCTTTGATTTATGCGTATATATATATATATATGTTTTTGTGTTATTTATGTATGTGTATATGTGTGCATTTTTAGGTGTGTATGTATATATATATATATATATATATATATATATATATATATATATATATATATATATATATATATACATATATATATGCATATATATGTGTATATTTGCATACCTATATATGTCTATGTGCATGTGTAGATGTGCGTATGTATTTGTATATATGTATATGTATGTGTGAGTGTATTATATACTGATGTATATAATACAAAATTTTAATTTATTGTATTTTCAACTAATGAATAAACATACTTTTCATATAATTAACTCTACACTGCTAAATATTCATAGAAAACAGAAAATACATTTTGATTTAGTAGAAATAAATCCTATTTATCCATTTAATGGGTGAAAAAAGTATTCGTAGAATGCAAATTTCACATTTTAAAATTTTAAATTGCTTTAATACTCTAGATTATTCAAGTGGAATATTCTAGAATGTTCCAATAACGTTATCAGTAGTTGTTATTGAGCCTAACAAATACAAACAGAGCATTCTGTAATTTATATTCTTGCAAGAGGTTTTTATCGTGGCAGGAAGTAAAGAATTAACAATTCTCAAAAAGAACTGATTGTTAAGCTCTGGAATGAAGGTAAAAGTTACAGAAAAATCCCAGACAACCTGAATATGCGATTTACTACCATTAGTTCATTCATTGCAAGGTATAAAAAGAACAAAACTGTTGAAAGCCAAAGAAGAACAGGTGCTCCACGGAAGATTTCTGCAAGATCTTCGAGGAAATTAATGTCAAATTAAACAAAATCACATGGTTACATGTCAAGAGTTGCAGGATGATTTGCTTTAATCAAGAATCTGTGTCACTCAACGGACAATAAGCAATGAAATTCATAAGAACAAACTAAAGTCAAACTCCCCTTGGAAAACTCAACTGCTCTTGAAAAGACACAGCGATGCCAGGTTGAAATAGGTTCGTGAACATAAGGATAAGGAAAAATCGTATTGGGATAGAGTATTATGGACAGACGAAACCAAAACTGAGTTGTTTGGAGATTATTATAGAAATCATGTATGGAAGAAAGATGGCAATACCTTCAAACATAGTTCAAACAGTGAAATTTGTTGGTGGCAGCATCATGGTTTGAGGATATGAAAGGTACTAGCAACATATCAGTAACAGATGGTAGAATGAATGCCGTAGCATATCAAAATATTTTGTAAGTAAATTTAATGATTTCGGTTGAAAATCTTGAACTTCCTCCTGATTGGATCTTCCAGCAAGAATACTGCAAAATCTACGAAGAAATAGTTTGCTAAAAACAATGTAAATATCCTGAAATGACCAAGTCAGTCCCCAGATTTAAACCCAATCGAGAATCTGTGGCGTTATTTGAAAATTCAAATCCATTCGATAGCTCCAACAAATATCCCGGATCTGAAGACCATATGCGAAGAAGATTGGAGCAAAATGCCAACTAAAATTTGCAAATCATTAATTGAGAACTACAAGAGATTGGTTGCTGTAGAAGTGAATACTGGCTATTCTACAAAGCATTAAATGAAGATCATGCATTCTTTTTGCATTGTAAATTAGATGATGATATAAATTTTGATTTAATTTCAACGTATTTCTCTAGCTGTCACTTGTACTTCCCACACGTACCCCTGTACATTGTGTTGGCAACTTACTTCTCCGTTTCCCCCACTCATCTCTTCAATATTGTAAATCCCCAGAAAAATTTTCTAAGTCAAATAATTTAGACATATATTTCTTGTTCACTTGTGATGTAATATATTATCTGGATAAATTTAAATCTTTTTTTTTTCAGTCTGATGAGGCAGATATTAAAACTTATCTGTCGAAATAAATTTATTACCAAATTCTTCGATGATGTGTTAAGTTTTATCTTTATATATATATATATATATATATATATATATATATATATATATATATATATATATATATATATATATGTATATATATATGTATGTATACAAAATATATATATATATATACACATAACGAAAAATCTGTCTCTTCACTGTGAGTGCCAAGTTTCATTATTTAGATATGCACTTTACTTAGATACAACATTTTTATTAAATAAATATAATTCAAACTATATGTGTTGCAATTGTCAGTCGATATCTCAAGTATTCAGGCTGAAAAATCACACTTGCCTCATTGCTAGATTACTTTCATTTACATTGTTCATACAAATATAAAATGCAAGAGAATCGTGACTCGCGTTCAATTATAGCTGCTGTTTACATAATTACCTGGAGATTTAATTGTTAGAAAAATGTATTACATTCTCTTTACTGTTGAGATATTGCAAACAAGCATCGCTTTCTCTAACTTTACCAGTTCAAGTGCATGTACACGCGGTAAATTTTAGCCAATCCTCTCGTCTGTCTAAGTCAATAACTTTGGCGCTGTTTACAACCAGATTATTTTTTTTAAATAATAAAGACTATTAATTAATTGATATGTAACTTTCACAATATCAAAAAATGCACATTCAAAATTTCATAAGAATTTTGAGACGGCATATTTAATAAGTTTAGCATATCAAACTAGTATCACAGACCATTCGTCACCAAAAATATAATACCGACAAAGTACATTCATAATTAATGTCCTTAAGAGCTGAGGAGTATTGGCGTCTATTCTATAAAATTATTCTTATTTTCAATAGTAAAAGCAAAATTGTGCTTTGATCCTCTGAGTGGCGAACAAAATTATATTCCAGTCTCAAAGAAAATAAATAAAACACGAGCAGTTCGGCAGTTCAACATAAAGCACATACAGTAAAAACGAATTATTTTACCTTAAATATTTTGCTATTGTTTCATTAGACACTTTATGTCTTCTCTTACTTCTCTCTGGAAAAACTTATCATTTGTTTCATTTACATAACTTTCTTTCAAATCATTAAAAGGTATGCGAACGAAATCTTTCTTGAAATAAATAAAAAAGTAAATATTTTTCTTTACTTTTCTTTTCCTTTTTCTTTGTTTTGTTTTATTATTAAACAGTCAAAAATAAAGATTTGTGACAACTAATAAAAAACTAAATGAATTTAAATAAATCACTAAAAGAAATTAATTACATTTCAGACAGAAATACACTTTCTTCAGGTTTAGATCATTTTTCACGTTGAGATTAATAGTTTTTCTGCCAATGAAATGAATATGTTTAATAGCCCTAATAAACATATATATATATATATATATATATATATATATATATGTGTGTGTGTGTGTGTGTGTGTGTGTATATATATATATATATATATATATATATATATATATATATATATATATATATATTACATAGTAAGCGTTAAGAGAATGAGAAAAATATCAACTTCTCAGTAATGTCTTTCGTTCCAAGAATTTCTTCAGCTTCATAACAGTTTTACGTATAAAAGAGGAAGTGTGGATAAAATAAAGAAACTCCAGTTACAGAGAAATGTTGAAAATACACAAACTCTCAGCTTTAAGTTTAAAATTTTAAATATCCAACGTATCTTGTTATCGTAGCATATCTCATTCAACTTAAAAAATTTGCTTTCATTTTTATCTTTACCGCTATTGTTTTAATTCTTCCACATTGTATCAGCAATAATTTTGCGAGGAAAGGAGATATATTGTATGGTCCTGCATTCTTATTGCTATAAACGTTATTTTTAGTGGATCCATGTGTTTGAGTTGATATTCCAATTTTCGTTTTTATTTTATTAAACAGCCTAAATTGATATACATTTGTTTCCATCAGGGAAACTACTTTTTCAACCAAAGTTCGGCCACGGAGCATGCATGACACGAAAAGTTTTAAATAAAATTATTAACGAAAATGCGTTGTTTTCTCCTTGGGCCTGTCTATATAAATCTATATCTGTTGGCATCAATTTCGTACTCGAAACATAAACAACAATAGCAGTACTCCTCAATTTAGGCTAGTTTGTTTTATCTCTGTTTTTTTCTTTTTATGTGCCGTGTCCTTTCAGGACGTAGGGGATCATAGCCCTCCACTTACCCCTATCTCTTGTGTCTCTCAACAGGTTTTGTGTTTCTGCCAACTCCCCGAGATCACGCTCCGCCATCCACCTGCCCAAGCCCGCTACTTATGTCATGCGCTGCTTTCCCTTGTCTCTTTTTCCCTCTATTCGTCCCGTGAGTATCAGATTTTCCAGGACCTCTTTTCTCATCACGAGTCCCAGGAATTTCATCTGCCTCTTCCTTATGTTAAGCATAAGCTTCCTCCTTGTTTGCATCCTCTCCCAGACCTCATCGTTGCTCACATGCTCGGTCCATGATATCCACAGCCTCCTTCTGTAGAACCACATCTCCGCCGTCTCGTTCATCCTTGAGGATACCGTCCAACATTCGCTGCCGTATAGGAGGACAGATATTAAATAGCAGCTCAGTACTCTTTTCTTTGTCACCATAGATATCCTCTTGTTTCACAGTATTCTACCCAGTTTCTGGAATGCATCCTTCACCATCCCAATCCTCTTCGGATCTCAACGTCGCACCTACCGACCTCCGTCAGAACACTTCCCAGATACCTAAACTTCCGCACATGTTTGATTTTAGTGTCCCCGACCTGCAAATCGCATTTTTGGCACATCCTTCAACTGATGACCATGCTTTCTATCTTCTTGTAGTTTATGGTTAGTCCTTTCTTCTCGCTCTCCCTCGCTACCTTCTGTAGGAGGTTTTGTAGTTTCTTTTCCGTGTCTGCTATCAGTATCGTGCCATCTGCGTATCTTATGTTGGTAAGATTGTGGCCGCCAATGCTAAATCCCAGTAGGCTTTCCAATTCTCCCAGAATTGCCTCGCTGTATAGGTTGAATAAGTCCGGTGAGAAGACACATCTTTGCCTTACGCCTCTTTCTATTTTTGTATATTCGCTGAGCTCATTCTCGATACGAATGCAGGCCGTTTGCTGCCAGTGTAGGTTCTTGATTATTCTGATATCTTTCCCAAATATATCAAGGTTGCTGAGCAGTTCTAGCAGGTCCTTGTGGCGTACTTTGTCGAATGCCTTTGCGTAGTCTATAAAACATGGGTACACGTCCTTCTGCATCTGTATTGCTCTTTCTGATAACATTCTGAGCATAAATATTGCATTACTTGTTCTAGTGTCTTTGACGAACCTGCACTGTTCTTGTCCTATATCTGGCCCGATTTTGCTGCGTGCTCCATTCATCAGAATATGGTGTCTAATAAAATAAAATAAACAGGGATACCAACTGAAATACGAGTACCCACTAAAAATAATGTTTATTATAATAAGAAATAATGTCGGATAAAAGAAACTTTCTTTCCAAAAATGGTCCTGGATATAAATTTACTGTAGAGATTAGCGCATTTTCACTACATTTTCGCCTTAAATTACTTACGCTTATATTGCAAAATTTTTCTTTCATATAATGTTTTATTTAGAATCCTAGATGTGCAGTCTATTTCGTAAATTCTTGCTATCCAGGATTAATGTTAATTCGTCTTGTATTTACATTAGTCGGACTATTGTCCTCATCTTTGTCGCCATATTTGTCACAACGTTTCGGCCGTTGTACGCTCCGGCCTTCTTCAGGTGGTTGGAATTTCGAACCGAATCCTTTATTTCGATCACTGGGGTAGACTGTTCTAGTTCCACGAGCCATGTTTGATGGATGTCAGTTATCAGTTATCTACTGGTAATTTTCCCTCTGAAAGTTCTCCACTGCCTGAACCGGGTATTGAACTCACACTCTTTGGGTCTGTCACTGGATTTAACCAACACCTTTATCCACTGTGCCATGTGTCCTTGAGGATAAAGGCGTTGGAGAACTTTGAGAGGGAAAATTACCAGGAGATAACTGATAACTGACATCCATCAAACATGGCTCGTGGAACTAGAACAGTCTACCCCAGTGATCGAAATAAAGGGTTCGGTTCGAAATTCCAACCACCTGAAGAAGGCCGGAGCGTACAACGGCCGAAACGTTGTGACAAATATGGCGACAAAGATGAGGACAATAGTCCGACTAATGTAAATACTGTACATAATACCTCATCTCAGAAATATAGACAGACTCTTAATTCGTCTTGTGTTAATTCTTACTGTTTTTGAAATAACCGTGACAATTTATTACATGTTATTATTTTTATTTATTAGATAAGATATTAAAATTTAGTTTTGATAAACTAGCAATACTAGTGAAAATTTGGCTGTTTTCCTATTTGAATTTTCTGATGCATCAGAATATTTAATGGATAATTGATCTCATTGCGAGTTTGACGGCTGTAAAATACCCATGGAAAATTTCTTATTGCATAGGTAAATATTTGAGTTTAACAACTTTATAAATAAATATTGTAATAACAATCATAAAAATGAATGCAGGTTATTATTTAAAGAGTTTGAGGGCACGAATGGAAATATTTTCATATCAACGAAGCAAGCGCTAAATACTCTCTCTTATCTTTATTTCTTTCCCTCTCACTGAAACCAAACAGTGTCTCTGATACGTCTTTTCCGTTTTCCGTTGATCAAAATGGAATAGTTGACGATTTATGAAGTATTGGTAGGGTGTAACGAGAAGAGATTGTAATTAAATATGGCTTTGTTGAATCAAATCGAAACTGACCGAACCATATTGTATACCGCATTCATAATATGACTTTTAAAAATAATCGTAATAATCATTTAAAAATTCTAACCAGATCTTGATATTTTGCATGATTTTTGGCTTTATCACAATATATTAGTTTCATAACGTAATTAAAAGTCACTAAGAGTTAAGAACGATGTGTCATTGCAATGTAATATAGTAATTGTTAATGATCATAAAAATTATCGTTTTTGTAATAACTGGAGAAATCTTGACCTAGGGACGTTAATGTTGAACACATGTCAGTGCAAAACGGTTCATAGTTTCCTCTACGTTTTTTTATTTTGTAAGATTATCACTTCGTTCGAGTTGCAAACTTTTCTTTCCTTTGAAAAACAAAAAAGTTCTTTCCTTTATTCTTTTCAATTCCACACTTCCATTCAATCTCACCTTTACAAATTCGATAACTGCTCTATGAAGATTTGCCGTTATTGATTGTAAATGATTTATGCTTTTATAGAATCCGTTAATTCTTTTCAGGCTTTAGATTCCAAAATAAAAATCCATTCTCCACAATCTATTTCACTATTGCTACAATTTTTTCTCGAAAGCAGATTATTTAGTCGTTTAATCTGGGGAATTAAAATGGGAAAATAGAATAGATCTTATTTATAACAATAATGGTTACTGGGATACTTTCTGAATATTCATTTGTTCGGGGAACAAGAACATTAGAAACGAGATTTGATATGTTATTTTACGACAGACAAATTGGCTTGAAATATATCGCCTGGAAAATGTCATCAAACACTGTTGTAAAGTATTCATTTTGAATTTAAGTCTTCATGACGTTTTGAGTCCTTGTCAAAATCTTTTCGCTAAAATATTTTACTTTGGTTCCTGTTTACACAAACATATATTTATCTCTGTTATTCGCCATTTTGTAAGCAATCGTAAATAGACTGAGCAGTGAATAATAATACTCAAGAACTTATTAAAATCAAACTGATAAATTTTATGGGCGTTAGGAGAAAGAAAACATTTACAAATATTTATATATTTGTTGAAATATTTTACACAATCTGTGTGTGATCAAATACATTTTTACAGTTTCAAGTCCTTTTCCCAAAAGAAATGATTGTATTGCAATGCTTCTCGGACTGAAATGAATTTGCAAAATATTTGTGTAATGTCAAGAGTTTCAGAAATGTTCTTTTTTAAGATGTTTCCAAACTTTTAGCTGTGTAAACATTAACGTAACTTGTATTTCTTGGTGTTTATACTAGGATATGAACACCGTTAGTTCTTGGTAAAAATGCATAAGCTGAAGATAGATATTAAAGAGAAACAACCATGCAGTTATAAGTTGATATATTTTTGGTGACCGAGCAAAAGTTTAACTTTTTCTGTGGCGTTTGCTGTACATTACGTTTTCTTCACAGCAAAATAACTGGACAGTCTAGTACAGCTCCCACTGATGGCTAACATTAGCTATCGAGTGATTTGAGTTTTATAGCCTGATTATTCTGTATTTTCTTTGTTCATAGCTTGCTGATTATAAAATAACTTCCGTTTGATTATAATTGGTTTAATAATGTGTTTAGGGGTCAGGATTGTAATCTGAATATTCGTGACAACTTGAGGCCAATGTTTTTTGCTGTGACTAATCCTGCCATTTGGATCTGGAAATAACTTGAGTTGTGACAAAACTGTGCGATTTTATCTGTTTTTGGAACACTGAAGTCAAAGGTTTTGGCTGTCTTTCTATAAGTAGTTTCAACACAGTAAACGTTCAAGGGTCAAATAACCCCAAAATGGCGCCATCTTTATTTTCTGCTTTTCCAGGGAAAATATGCTGTGCATTATTGTCCAGAAACTTTTTTTTAAGAATTGACATTTTCTCATTTTAAAAATGCTTCTCTATTGTTTAGGATTAAATAATGAAACCATGTAAAACAAATATCTAAATAAATTGTTTTCTTTTCTGAACACAAAGTGTGTAAAAACTGGCCAAAATCTCTGCATATACGAGCTCTTTCGGCTATTCTTTTAGCCATTACCAAAGGCAGTTGTTATTTTTAACTACATATGTGGGTTTTATGCCTAACGTTATAGGAATCTGTTGAGTCTTGACTCATTGTTGAATCTCGACTAATGCATGGAATAATAATGCAACACAAAATGTACTTAGAACAAGAATGTATTATAACAAAAAAGTGTACACAATATTTACATATAGTATTTCTGTATATTTCTGGGAAGACGTTCCTGGAGAATGTGTTGACTAAGTCGCAGTCGGGCAGAGTCTCTAGCTGGATCTCTTGATTCCCCTCCTCGTCTTCCGGTACCAACCATTATTTATATAGTCGGTAGTCACCTATGCAGATTAGGTGGATCCTACCACAACAGAATCTCTTATTTTCCGAGCACGGTCAGCACATTGTGGCCATACTCATAGTTAATATAATTTTCCAGATCCCAAACCCTATCTACGAGCTATCAAAATTCCTTAACGATATCATTACTCCATACCTACCTACCTACCAATTACAACATCACATCAACCCACGGATTCCTTTAACTTCTAAAAAGCAAACAACCAACAGCATCACTCAACGTTGAAAATTTATTTACAAACATCCCCGTCGATCAAACTATCGACATAATCCTTAACTCCGCGTATCGACCTCCATCCATCAAAACAAATATCATCAAAAATTATTGCATGCCTGTACTACCAAAGTCCCTTTCCACGACCCTAATGGCAATATCTACACCCAAACTAATGGTGTTAGCATGGAAAATTCTCTCGGCCCGGGCTTCTCCAACTTCTACATATCCCACGTAGAAAACACGATATTTAAACAAGTCACAAGACCCAAGATATATGCCCGCTATGTAGACGATATCTTACTTTAGTGAAAAACAAAAAAGAAATTGACAATCTCAAAAATACATTTGAAAAAAAACACTGTCCTTAACTTTACCTACGAACTGAGTAAAAAATAAATCCCATTCTTTGACGTTCTGGTAGAATAAAGTAATAACACATTCACCACTTCATTATATAAAAACCCGCTAGCAGAATCTCTTGTCACCTTAATTTTAAAAGTAAATGCCCACTTAGGTATAAAATAGAAGTTATAAAAAATTTCCTAAAGACAACACAAGAGAATTCATCCTGCTTTTCCTTAAATAACTCAATAATGTAAAACAGGCAATAGTTAACAATGGTTTTCCTAACTACCTCATTGACCAACAGATTAGACTGTTTCTTTCTAAATAACTAATAACGATATTGAACATACAGATAAAAACAATAACATTAACATCTTCTACAAAAGCCAAATACATGTCAAATTTTCCAGGTTCTTTTTTTCTTAGAAATATCATAAAGAAATACACAATCCCAGTCGAGCTGAACAAGAAAATTAATTATCTATTACAAAAAATTTAAAACAGCTAATCTCGTCATCAAAAATAACAATACACCTGCAAAATCAAAACTACAAAGAACCAACATTATTTACTAGTTCAGATGCCCCTTAAGGAACTGTATTCCTGATCAAACCAAACTCATAAATAATTACATTGGTCAAATTACTACAAGCCTATCTAGACGATTTACGGTACACTCACCCGAACATAGGTCTATTAGCACTCACTTAAACACACACAAAAACATTTTAATTTTTTAATTCTTAATTTTTAATTAATTTTAAATTAATTTTTAATTGTTATTTTTAATGCTAATTACAGTCTATTTTTAATATATTACTATTAAATAATTATATTCTTGTTTACTAAGAACAAGTAATCTTCCTTTAATTAGATAATTTTTTAAATTAAAATATGAATATTCCCCACTCAAATATATATTTTAATTTTCTTTTTATGTACATATATAATTCCTGATTATTTTAATTGCTAAATATAATTTTCAAATTAAAAATTAAAAAATTGTAATCCCAGCTCAGCTTAATATATAACTACACCAACATTGTGTTAATCAGATATTTTATAATTCAAAATTGTGTAACTGTCAGTTCATATTTATCACCTGAAGATTGCGTCGTGTCAGTGGTGAGGGATAATATACACACATATATATATATATATATATATATATATATATATATATATATATATATATATATATGTGTGTGTGTGTGTGTGTGTGTGTGTGTGTGTGTGTGTGTGTGTGTGTAGGGGGAATGCATGATAAGATGGAAAAATGTTTTCTTGTGACGCGTTTTTATTTAGATTCTTTTTCTTTTTCTTTCTATCACATTTGTTAATAGATATTCCACACTGTGATAATAGAAGTTCAGCCTGGAATGGTGAATATACATGCATGTGTAATTTTTGGGTTCGACTAATAAAACCTTTCCAAGAAATCTAATATTTGGTCAGATTTTAGGATGAGGTTAAGCTGGAAATGTTCCACCAACACCGTGCATTATATAGATTAAAAGTAGAATTTATGAATAAATTATGTCGAACGATTTCAATTAAATTTTCCACATATATAAATGTGCATAGGTGCACCGTTGAAAAGAGACTGCTTCAGAATGAAGAGAAAATATTGATTATTTTCCAAGCAGCTCCAAAGTTTCACAATAATTAAATTCGTGAGATTTGATTTGCTGATTACATCTAAAGTCCGTTTAACATTTTGTTATACGCTAAGCAAAGCCTTATTTCATAAATTTGTAAAAAAAAATAATTAAATTAAAGAAAATAAACTTTTCTTAAAAGCATAGTTGCATAAAGTCTATCTCAAGGACATTATCATATAAATGTCGAAATAGTGCTCGATAATAAGCAAGTTTAGTTTCAGAGTCGATGAAAGCTCTTTTCAAGAAATATCCAATTTTATCAATTGTACAATACAGGGACATAAAACGTTTCACAACAGGATCAATGCACCGATGAACTTTTTTTCTAATACAATAATGTCAAACAAAAATAATCAAAACTTCAGTCAGCGAAAGGATAAGAAAAGGTCAAATCTTGTGTCACTTTCGCTTTATGTCACATCTAAGCTCTGCTTAATAAATCACTGTTGTTGACTTCTTCACAACACAAATGTTTATTGCTCCCAAATTATTCAATAAACCTATATTTGCTAGTCGACTTCTTCCTATATCCACATACTCCCATCAACCAAATGTAATGCCATCTTCCTTGACTACTATAATTTATTTGTTACATATTGCAGTCGATATTTGCAAATCATTCTATTGTTAGACTGGTTAATTTCTACTGGAAGCAAAACATTTCAATCCAGAGTTCCAGAAAATTTATCCAGATTTTCTTACTTCTAGAAATGTTATTGTCAGCGTTGACTTGTGGTGAGGTTTGTATAATACTGACCGGTATTCCATCATTCTTCAATAATACTAAAAAAAACATCTTTAGCAAAACATAATTACGTATGAGCGATAATTGATGCTTATTAATGGTCTCGAATTTACAAGTTGGTCACTCACCGGACTAATGAGTCCCCAGAGACGTAATCAGTCCCAAGGAAATCAACAATAAAGTCATGGAAGTGGCTGTACTCGAATCCTAGTCGATTCTTTGCCATCCATGGTCCGAAGTGCTGTTTTACCCGAAAAGAATCGTTCGTAATAAATATAAAATTAACTCAAATGAATAATTCTATCTATTTCTGGAAATGTTTTTAACCCTGAAAATGAAGTATATTTTATTCTGCTGTAAGTATTATATATTTCAGCTGATAATAGTGAAATTACTTTGTTTTCCATTATTGTTTCTTAAAGAAAAGTTACTTTCATTAGTTTATCTGTAACTTTTGTAAAAAAAAAACGTTACTTTCATTTGTTTACTGTGACTTTTGAAAAAAGAAACGTAAAAGAACCTGGAAAATTTTATCAAAATATTGTTTCTGAAACCTCGATCACGAAGCTATATTGTATTGATAATGATTAAAAATCCATACATACATCGGAAATCAACCATCTTAAGATGAGAATGTGTGAACTAGTGACTTTTCCTTTGAGAGTTTCTTCTAATAGAGTTATGATTTTTTTCTTTATGTAAAATCTAACGAAAAAATAAATATTTGCATTAAGCGAAACAGAAATAAAGTATTTGATTAGTTTAATCAATATATTTTATATATCGCTTGAGGTAGAAGAAAAATATACGCTTAATATATACATACCTGTATAAAATAAATCTTGATTTTGGTAAATAATCTTCAACCTATATAAATACTTCAATAGTATTTGCCCATTGTTTTCTATTTACTGCATGATAATTCCTGAGGACATTTTCAGTTACAATAGATCCTAATGCAAAATTGTAGAAAGGGAATTATGTTAATATTAGGAAAGGATCTTAAATCAATGAAATTGTTCACACATAGAAAGTTGATAGAATGTAAAGTTTAACGAGAAAGGATAAATTCGAAAAGTTGGCCGTGCAAAATGAGAAAATATTGGCAATCGATGACACCCAATACGTACAGGTAGAATTTTGTTTTGAAAATCGATATAGATCAAAAACCACACAAAGAGAAAAGCTTAAATAAAACAACACTCGAGATTTATTGATAATTTATATTTTTGCTTTTCTCGCCCGAAGACCTGCAAAAGAATCTAATGCTTTGCTTTAGTTTATAATGTATTGATTTCTTGAAGAATATGAACACTTAATGGATTCTCTGTCTAGCATCAGTATGCTGTGCTGAATCTGGCGCCGCCAATATTTTTTCAGCATTTGATAATATATTCATTGGTTTGATGCAATTCACTCTTCTTATTCATCTTTACTATGAAGAAACAAAACCCGAACGAATAAAAGGTTAGGACATAATCGTAAAGAACGGCCAACTTTTTTAAAATCATTTGCGCCATTTTAATATAAAAGGTGGGGCAAAACCTACTTCAGTTTCATAATCTAATGGTCGTAGTTTAGCATAGTTATGATGAATAATTTTTCAATCTTGATTTTTAGTTTTTAAAAAAATGGGGAAAAAAGAAATCAGGAATGGATATTTGAACCACTCTCTATCTCTCCCCCCTCTCTCTCTCTCTATCTGTCTGTCTGTCTGTCTCTGTCTCTGTCTCTCTCTCTCTCTCTATCTCTCTCTCTCTGTATATGTTGTTTGCCTGTCATTGATTAAGCAGCTTTTGTGTGCATTTGAATTGACAGTATTAGTATCATTCATGGTTTTCCGGACTCAAGGAGAGACGACTTGTACTTTCGAAGCTTAAAAATAATTCTAAGCATAACTGTAAAAACGAAAATAGTCCTTTATGTATTAAGTGCATCATAATTCTAGTTTGTGTGGGATTCAGATTATAATATGTATGTGTGTGTGTGTGTGTGTGTGTGTGTGTGTGTGTGTGTGTGTGTGTGTGTGTGTGTGTGGTAGACGTTATTTATCTTTGGTGATTGTCCACATGTTGATTTGAGGACTTTTTACATAAACATCGGTTGTGGTAGATAAACATATATTCTTTAAGAATGGATTTAATAAACGTTGGTGATGTAATATAATGTTAAAATGCCAAAATTTCTTGCTTTTTTCTCCATATCTCATGAAGCTTTAATAAAAATGAATCGTTGGATTGATAAACGGTTCCTATCTGTTCTTTATGCGTTCACACACACACACAAACATACATACATATATATATATATATATATATATATATATATATATACTTAGGCAGCATCCTTTCTTTTAAACACGTTGTATTAAACGCCAAAGACAACTTAGTCCTGCTGATTTTCTTTTGTATTTTCTCATATTTTCGAATGAGACATTTTATTTCAAAATTATATTGATATATATATTTTCCAAAAGACAACCGAGTACTTTCGAACGTCATCGTTCATCATCAGCGTCAAATTTTTAACTTTAGCCAATTGCCTTGCAATGGAATCGTATTGCTACATTTATAAGAGCCAAATAAACGTTACGAATTATTTTTAATTCAAGAGACGCGTTAATGTTATCACATGCAGGCGAAGCCATGTGATCGTATGAAGGGGCGAAAAAGATTTTTTATTGTAAATACCTAAAGAACAAAAATACTGTAATTTTTTTTTTTAATTCAAGGGAAATGATTATGTGATTATCTAATTACGTAGAAATATACTATAGACATTGAAGGATGTTTCCAGAAATATAAGCTGTGCGATTAATAAGAGGTATATTGCTTTTAATATGTAGTGCCTCTAAAATTTTAAGACGCCTAATGTCTGTATGTTGATCAATAATTTTAGTATTGTCTATAAGGATTTTACGAATGTCAGAATGCAGAAGGGAAACAGTATGTGACATAAGATGTTGTTTAATAGCACTAGAATTATTTAAATGCATAGTTAATCGTCTGGAAAGCCGGGTGGTTGTAAATCCAATGTATGTATGTGGATTAGAAGAGCATTCTTCCAAAGGACATTTAAACTCATACACAACATTAGTTCTATCAACCACAGCAGCAACTGGAGAAGGGTTATTGCTCATTACCAGGTTAGAGGTTTTAAATTTACTATAATATATATTGAGTTTTAAGGCTTTGTTAGAATCAACAGGGAACACATTATGGTGTATTATAGACTTAAGGGCATTTTCATCCATACTGTATTGTCTGTGCATTTGTCCTCTGTAACACATTCGATGTACTTTCGACAATCTTTATTAATTATCAGGAACTT
The DNA here is from genome assembly GCA_964036315.1 of Acanthosepion esculentum. Taxonomy (NCBI): domain Eukaryota; kingdom Metazoa; phylum Mollusca; class Cephalopoda; order Sepiida; family Sepiidae; genus Acanthosepion; species Acanthosepion esculentum. Next base: position 63,605,495 of record OZ038489.1, on the reverse strand, counting down.
ATTAGTGCCATTTAACTGAATTCATCTTGACATTTTTAAAATCGTTACTTTTCTAAATTAAATAAAAGTATGGTCTTTACTACTTTGATGGTGAGTGAGTAGCTCATGTACGCGCTAAAGTTGTCCGCTGAGTTCTGGGATGCTCCAACCACAACCGGAACATCAACCACCACCTGAAGACAAAATTACCTCCAACAGACTAGTCCCGGATAATATTGAACAATTTCTATACCTATTAACGTCAAATGCATCCCCTGAAAAAGATATTGATAACCGAATCAATGCTGCCCAGGCAACATACGGGAAGCTATTCAAATGAGTCTTCGACAATACCGGTGCCCCTGCGATTTACTAGGTGCTCCCTGGTAAGATCCAAAGAAGATCATCAATATTTTTGGTCCTGCGTCTGGCGGCTCGGCTTCAGTCACTTGTCAACCGCCGTCAGGTTGCCTGTCTGTGCCTGTTTACAAATACTTTCATATTAACTGATCGGAGTAGCTGTTTGCTATGATAACTGAACTGTATGAGTTTGAGCGCAATACTAGACAGGAGACCAAATCGCATCAATATAGAGTTGAGCTAACTAAATTCAGCCGTAACTTCTACGCTATACGTTTCTTTTCTCGCACTTCTTGCTTGTGGAACTCCCTTCCGGCTCTATGCTTTCCAGCCAACTTTAATCTGCAAGAATTTAAATGCAATTACAATCGCTATCTACTGTCCTCCTGAATGTTCTTTTCTCTTTTTAATCATTAATAATGTTTCTGTTCCTAATTCCTCCACACCCTGTAACGTTTGTGAGTTAATGGCTGTACTGCTTGGCTTGGGGTGACACTGATTAAAAAAATAAAAATAAAAATCCTGGGCTAAAACAAATTCATAAGTTCATGGTCTACCGAGCTGTTGTAATCCAGACTTTCCTGTACGCCTGTGAGACCTTGGTATTCTACCGAAGTGACATCCACAAACTTGATAGGCTCCATCAAATGTAACTTCCTCAAATCCTACGGAACACATAACAGGACCGGATTCACAATAGAGAAGCACGGAGCAAAAAATCGAATAAAGGTACCTTTGACGTACCACAAGGATCATTTGATGGAACCGAGGTTTCAGAGCTGATGGGCGTCTTCATATTGAGCAAAATTACCAATTTTTTCATATAAATAACCACGGTCTATAGAGGTGATGTGTTGACCGTCGTGCCTGATAATGAGAGAGTCAACGATGTCATTTGAAACAATCTTTTTAAGCTCTTCAAAGATTTGAACTTTGAAATAACAGTTGAGATGAACATGAAAATCGTTCAATATCTAGATGTTGAGTTCAATCTTCTGACAGGCACGGTTTTCCCATATATGAAACGAAATGCAGTGTTAAAATATGCAAACTCTAAATACAATTAAACAGTACAATTAAACACATTACAAAGAGAACTGAATCCAGACAGTCCATAAATTCCTCGTCAAAGGAAATATTTGAAGAAAAGAAAAAAGTTTACGTAACTACATTGAAGCAGGAGGGACATCAAACGAATCTAACCTTCAACCCCAAAATAAATCAACAACTAAGTAATTTACAGGGGTAATAAAAGAAAAAGAAAAAGAAAAGTATTTGATTTAATCCCTCCCCACATTTAATCTACAATTGAAAACAAATATACGAAGAATTTTCTTTATTCTGATCAATAATACTTCCCGAAACCTTCTGAATTGCACAGAATTTTCAACAGCAACGCTGAGAAATTAAGCTATAGATGCACTGGCAATTTAGAAAGGACTATAAAGTGGCAAAATGCGAGGAATTTAAGAGCATATGTACAAAGCAGTGGTGAAAATAATATATCTTGCAATAGCATGGATAAAATTAATTGTCTATTGAATGGCGCCTGTTGTCCAGGGTATGTGATTTACAAAGTTGGGGTGAAAGATGAAAGAGGATCAAATAGAGTTCACCTAGAGTGCACTGAAGGTACCTTCAAAGAACGATGGTATAACCACAGACCTTCATATAGACAAAAGAGCCGTAGGTATTGCACTAAACTCGCCAACTACTTATGGGAGTTGAAGGAAAAAATAATAGAAGCCCAAATATAAAGTGGAGCATATCAAGAAAGATCAAATCTGGCTGAACTAGCGGCAACAGTTGTAAATTATGCTAAGAAGTTGCCATTGTTACTTATCCGGATTGTAAAAATGATTAAATGCAAAGTCGGAGATAATGTCTAAATGTAAGCATATTAACAAATACATACGAACCCGGATGGAAGTTAACAATGGGGAGTGGAAGGAAGAAAAAGTATGAGAAAAAGAGAAAGGAGGGGAGCGAGAAGTTTGTTTTTTGTTTTGTTTTTTACCATACCCCTTCCCTTTCAGTGGACTTTCCGGTAGTTATATCAGGTTGCGAGGTGTTGGATAATGTAATTTGCCTCACCACCTGATGACACATTGCGATTGAAACTCCAGTATGAGCACCTGTTTAAATATCTGTTTGGCCTGGAATTGTTCCTCCCTAATACATAGTATATAATATTGGAGGGTTAACTGACAAAGTGGAAAGAGATTTCGTATGACACGCCGCTTTCATCCTTCGGACTAAAGTGATTTTTACGGTGATGCAACTATACATGCGCACGAAGGCGGGGGGGCGAGGTTTGGAATTTTAAATTTAAATTATTTTTTTTAAATATGTTTGAGGCATATAGTCTAACAGTTTTCATTTAGTTTCTTTTTGTTTATTTACATCACTTTTGTTAATAAATATAAGATCTGACAAGAAAGATAAAATTCTTTGAGAACGTACATTTACTATGGAAGATCTAGATATTAAAGCATTTTTAAACATTTTAGTCTTAGCTAATTGATTTCTTTTTTAATTAGAAGAGCATTACTTAAATAAAAATTATGGTCACTTTCATTACGGTGAAAAACTAATGCATTTAGCGTGTTGTTTTGTAAGCAATAGCTTTTGTCTTCATATAATTTTTTATTAAATTCGTTGGGGTTGTATACCTTGTGACACTTATTACAGGTAATAGAGTAAATTCCTCCTTCAAGTTTGAGCTTAGTACTTTGTTTTATATTAATTAAATATTTTATTGTTTTAGAAATAGTTGTAAGAAATTTTATGTGGAGTGAAGATAAATTCTTTTCAATTGTAGTTGAGATAGACTTGGTGGGTAGAACAATATATTTCGTTGGGTTTTTCGGGAAGCTCCGCTTTTCTGTTTTAAAATATCTCATGAGCATTTGGTTTCACTTTGAATACGAAATAATTGGAGCAATGGAGGAGCTAAAAAGTATTCATGTAAGTACTGAAGGCAACAAACTCTGAGTATTTTTAAACAGAATCCGATGATATTGTGGAATCTTCCACGACAGCCAGTCTACCCTCCGCTGGAAATGCACTCTTCTTGCATCCATTGGTCGATCACCGTAAATCCGGCTTGCTGATTGGTCAGTTTCGATCAATCAGATCGCTCCCACGCGCACGATTATTCTTCGCGCCATTCTTCCTGGAGCCTCTTTGACTGTATATAAACCGGAGTAACACGTGTCACCTTGAGCATTCCAAGGGAGATTCCAAAGAGAGCAGAGCCGAGCAATCCGGATTCGAGCAGAGCAGACCCGAGCAAACCACACCGACAACCAATTTCGACCGCTCAACACAATTACCAAAATGTAACCTTCAAGGAACTCCCGTCTTTGACTAACGCAGTCAGACGTTAAAGAACTTTCGAACATAAAACAACTTTGCTTACCCAAAGTGAACAGAACATTCACTGCTCAATAAGAAAAGAACCTTATGACACTTACGCAAGTACAATCTACAATCTACTTCTAATATGAGCTTAGATACAAATATACCAAGTTAAGGGTACGCAACTTTTCTTGACTTAAACCAATACAACACTACTTCTAACATTGAACATCCGGCAACATAAGAAAACACTATTGTAAATACCTTTCAGTTGTATATAAATGTTTGTATTATTTCAATTTATTCTTGCTTTGTTTGTTCCATATTTTTGAACTTTAATATTGTTGAGGATGAATGTAAAGAACACATCGATCTAACAACCTAAACCTTCTGATATAACATAACACATACTACTCATCCTCCACAATATTTCCGGATTTTACTTTGTTATTATATTGAGAATAGGAATTTAGAGATAATTTTTATTAATTAATTTGCGATGGACACTTAGTTTTGTTATTGTTAACGCGCTGTAACATGATATTTAGGAAAGGTATTGTTTGTTTTTCATAGGTAAATTCTATCGACTTTGTTTAGTTTATTTACAATGACAGGCAAATCAGTTTCGCGGGTGTATTAATGGTGCGTCATCAATATATTGAAAGTGTTTTGAGTTAAAATATCTTAGAAAGGACCAGGGTCAAGAAATTCTAAGAAAATACATGACAGCACCCCACATAGACGCGTCAAACGACATCTCTTTATATATATATATATATATATATATATATATATATATATATATATATATATATATATATACATATATATATATATATATATACATATATATATATATATATACATATATATATATATATATATATATATATATATATATATATATATATATAATTGAAAAACAAAAAACATTTCGATTTACAAGAGATGTTTCTTCTTACATTCTTTCCTTTTTTTCATTCTTTTCTTTTTTATTCTTTCCTTTTTTTTCAGTCGTTTTGTTTTTCTTTATAATTATTTTTGAAAGTGGGGGGCTGATAATCATACAATTTTGTTTTTTAACTTTTCGTTCAATGAGATCAAAGTCTAGAATTGAAGTTTTGCTGAAAGCCTAAAACTGACTGTTTTTATTGATTGATCTCTATTTTGTGCAATGAAAACAACTTAGCCGATATTGTAAAATCTTCAGTTTCCAAATATTTTCTGAATTTGATACAACTATTTTTTCTCGAGAAACATTTGAAAAGTAAATTTTATCTTTTCAGTCAATTGTTTAATGTATACCTTTGGGCCTCACCAAAATTTCTGATGTGCCCAAAGACAGTCGCGGTATAGAAAAACATAGCATTTCTATATTCTCTCATATTTCATAATCATCTATAAGAGAATGAAACTATTTATGTGAGAAATTCTGTAAGTCCTTTGTACCCTTTGAACTTCTATGCCTATTTAGAAGAGTATAATTACTAAGAATAAGAAAATCGCTTTCATTGCAATTTTTATGTTACTGATTATATTTCAGTTAACACTAAATAAATAATCATTTGCAGTCATTCCTTTCCAAAGATTCATAAAATGGCAAAGGAGCCAGAACATTAGCTTTCTTTTATTTTAGAAAACAGATTTGAAACACTTTTGTGAAAAGAACATAATAATTTCAATAAAAATAAGTTATCGGAAAAACAATTAGAAAAGTATTTTGTGTGCTTCAGCCTTGATTATGCTGCCGATGTAAAAGAATCTTTCTCTCAGGTTAATGCCTAATGTTACGTTCTTAGCAGAGGAAATATTTCCGATTTCATCAACATTTCCTGAGCTACTACGTGCAGTTTAAGATTTTATAAAGCAGAGTTCTTGTGCCACCTGTAAATAAAGTTAAATATGCAATAATCTGCTAGTTATTCGCGAATTAAATCTCTTACTTTAATAAACACTCTCATTAAAATAAAATCAGTGATAATATGGCTTTGAATAATTGCACTTTATTATTGGGTTATCGTTGTTGAATATAAAAGGGAAGGGATTATCAAATAATTTCTGTATTTTATAAATCCAGAGCTAATCATGAAAGACTGAAAAAAGGGTTAGATTGTGTTGTCTATTGGAAGAACCGTCTATCTTACAGCCTCTGATGAAATTAAATTTTAAATCACGTATATTTTATTCTATGATGAGTTTTTGCTCGATTCATTTTTTTACGGATTATCAACCCGTTGTGGGCTATTTAAAGTCAAAATATATTTTGGATTGTAAGAATTTTTGTGAGTGGATATTAACAAATTTTTTGGTTAACAATGGTTTCACCACACCTACTATTGAACCCATATCTTGTGAGGAGTTAGATTCTTAAGTGCATAAGTGAATGTACCGAACACGACTGGATTGGAACTCTTCTCTCCGCTTTCTCACCCCACGCCGCTAGCCATTGAACTACACACACGCACCGTTGAATGATGAGCACACTAGTTCGAATAAAATCAGGGTATAATAATGATAACTCGTCATTCCATAAATACAAACAAAAATGTCAGAATTTTATACGAAGCCCTGCTAAGTCTACACTTGTTCAGTGAGAGAGTAGAGGGAACGATAGTTCAGTGAGAGAGTAGAGGGGACGATAGTTGTCGGGATCTGAATTTCCATTGGAAATAACAAGATTAAATGTCAAAAGTCTTCGATTTGAAAGAAAGTAAAGATTTCTGAGTCAATACAAATTATCATGAACGAAACTCTTTTCTTGTGATAAGCAAATTGACAATATAGACATTTTAAAGCTATTCAGGTTCAGAAGACGAATGTTATGGTAGGGGACTATGATCGATATTTTCATTATTACGGGTAATATATATTGACATACTTTACAGTATCCTTTATTCACGTGTACATATTTCAAATTCACCCTACTTCTTTGGAGACGTTCACTGTAATATATCTGGAGAAAATATTGTAAATGTGACGTGGACTGAGAATTTAGCATATCAATGTCTATGCGTGTGTATGTTTCTTTTAGTTAAAAATATTCCTTTTATGCTTTGTTATCGTGTATCATTTCAATAAGACTCATTTTAGGCATCAAAATTCACTCATTAACTCATAACAAGGCTGACTGTACGGATTGAAATATCGCAGATCAGCTTTTGGTTTTGCTTAGATAGATAGATAGATAGATAGATAGATATGAACAGAGAAGTGAACGCGTGGTTGTATATGTTTCTAGGAATGTTGGTGCGTTGATGTGTTGGTAACGTAACAGTTATCAGTGGGGAAAGTGGAATCGAGTTCAAATTCCAGGATCGCCTGTTCCCTTTTGGACTAATGCTCGTGTAAAAAAGCATGAATCAGTCTCCTCCCCACCCACTATGGATTAAATAGCATGCTAGACTAGACTCTTTAATCTTTTGTGGTAGCCACCCTAAAAGGAAGTATATTCTCAATTCAAAACCGTTGAAAGGCAACGAGAAACCACTTCAGAATCTTTCCAATAAGACATGGCAATTCACAGTAAGAAAGGTAATCTGTAGGAGATACATTACCATCCATGTCCTGAAGTGAAATGGCATTAAAATTAAGTAAATATATAATTTGATAATCAATCTCATTAAAAAAAATAAAATAAAAAGATATTCAAGTAATATTGTACCTGTTATTGTTATGGTCCAAGTTCCTTGTACGACGGTGATGGTCCAAGGTAGAACCAATGAAGAATAACTCGAACACAGGTATGGAATAACACAGATATATTACAAACAGAAATATATACAAAGAAGTAGAAGTATTAGTAATGACTATCAGATTTGGTTAGAGTGAACTATGTTGTCTCGACAAGTATCACTATTCCAATGTTCTTACAATAATCCTCTCTGCTCCCTCTTGAGGCGCAGTATTTATAATGTCCGGAATAGTCCATTATTATTATGGGTAAGTTCCCATAACAGTTATTCAGTTTAAAATAGTTTTGTTCAAATGATAAGTTGTCAATAAACAGGTCTGTATTTTATAGAAAATACAAACACTTTGTCGGAAATTACAATATTTAGAAGATTATATATCATATATTTACCAGTATATAACACATTTTCATTACTTTTGTTTTAGATAATTCAATCCCGTCAAAATATCGTGATAAAAACTTAGTTACTAGATCTAATAGCGGTAAATCATTCACCCAAATTAGTTATGAGTTATAGAGAGAAAAATAAGTAGGTATTGATCTTCTTTTATCTTACTAAAGGCATTTGTTGAATGTCTTGTCAGGTGTATGTCTCAGCTGTCATCTGAAGTGAAGTAATTGCATTAAAGTCAATTAGATTGACGCCTTTGTTTCTTTCGAAAACAGAATTTTGCGTAACATTTTTCTATCGTTTATTGAGTAGCTTCCTCAAATAGCACATAGTATTTTTTTTATTCATAATTCCCGTCCCAAAAGACACCTGCTGCTCTTTGAAGTAAACCCTAAAGAGTAGCTACTGCAAGATTTTCGCTAAAACTTTATATCTGTTACTCAAATTGAAAATGTTAACGTTTACGTGTTTATCGTGTTTTGAATAAGCTAAATATTCCAGATTTGATAACATATTTACAAGAAAATTTCAGAAGCTTTAACAGATTTAAATATATTTTTCCTGATAAATTTTAAAATTATAGCAACTGCCATAAGGATATTAAAAGGCCTACAATATAAGTAACACTTCAGAAGAAAACGAATCAGAAGAGAAACCAGATAATCGAGGACATAAATGTACAGAATATGCTTCAGAATTTTGACCTGATTTTCTAATTTTACACTTTGGTCGGAAATCTTTTCAGTAAACAATAGTTTATAACAAATCTCAGTTACGTCATATTTTTCATGTCCGCCATGTCTATAAAATGTTTACCCGCGTTACACATATATAGACCGCTTAAATAAATGATTTGGTTGCGTCCTTAGTTTCATTAAAAGTTGCGAAATAGCAAATGATAACAAACAAATTGTAAATATAACCGACATATTCAAACGAAGTAAACTGTTTCGTCTGCTTTAAATTTATCCTTGTATTTCTTATGTGATTTACAGATGTTTGAATTACAATGGTATTATTTGTACGATACAAAATACAAAATGAATTTCTAAATTTATTATCTGTAATTATCTGAATGTACAGCATAAATTACCAAATAAATATTTTTTTATGAAATAACTCAAGTTCTAAGTTTTGTACAAATAACAAACGACGCCATCTAGCAGTAATTGGTCAATATCATATAAATTAATAAGTTGTACCCTTAAGTCTTTTGTCTGATATCTAGGTCCACAACCAACTGCATGACATTTTGTTACGTACATTTATATATATAAAAACTAAATTTCAAAGTCAGTTTTTTATCATAACATTAAAAGTCATGACATTATGATTTCCAAAACTATTCATTTTCACATGTTTGTGCATCCATGCCTAGAATAATTTTGGATTTACATGAAAGCTTTCATAATAAGATCGTTTGTTCGCAGGGAGAACAGATTATAAATATTTTCAATTTCTATTTATGCTAGCAGCTTTTCTTTCAACAGAAAGAAGAATACTTTTTGTCAGCTTCTCCTATAAATCAAAAATCGTTAGCGTTTTTAAATAAATGGATATAAATGAGAGCAACACCATAGTAACTAGTAAATTCTTTTTAGTAAATAGTGTCTGAATGGTGGTTGAGACATTTGAAACTACATTCTAGCTGAAGCCAAATAAAATCGAAGGGAAGACCAGTTTTCGTAGCAGAAAGGAGACGTTCACTCCCAACTATCAAAACGTTAGATGAAAGCCGTGGAACTTCATAATTCATTGGTGAGTCTTGCATTTACAAAAGAATTTAGTGTTTGGTGCCTCTTGAAAAGTGGTGTAGTTATTTCTGTTTATCTTAAATAAATAGCCAGAGATTCATATTTATGACGTGATATACTAATACTGATATTGAATTTTTTTTAAAGTAATTCATTGAGAGAAAAGAGAAATGTAAAACCAACGACGTCCGTCATTTTATGATGCTAATTTTAAAGGATTTAATATAATTTGTGTAAGGTATTATACAAATTTATCTCTTTCTCATAGATATATACATAAATACATACATATATAAAGTTCTGTGCAAAAGTAACTGAACCCCTGAGATAATATTTATTATTGTAATTGTCTCTTTTTCCAAATAATCAACAAATCTTAGTTAAACTATATATTTACTAAGAAAAGCCTTTGTTAAATGAATTACAACCGCTTTCAAATATATTTATCAAGCTGGAATTAAAATATTAATTAAAAATTAAGATGTGCAAAAAGTAAGCGAACCCTTACATTTATACTCTGTATTTTTGTTTTACATGATTGACAGTGAAAATATTTTTTTGTGCATGTGTAAAAATCAAAATGATACGTTTTGATGTTTTTGGTAAGCTATGTATACTGCAGTCAAACAATATATCTCACTGTGTTTGCAAAAGTGAGCAGTTAGAGACCAAATTTTAAAAATATATGCAAAGATCAAAAGAACTTCCTGAAGCTTTAAAATTCACATATTTCAAACTGATAATAATGGAGAAGCCTACAAAAAGCTATAAAAACGATTTGGAGTGCACTTCTCTACCGTGCAACAAATTATTTCTAAATGGAAGGCCTTTAGTATGACGACATCACCATCAAGAAGTGGCTGTATGCAAACATTAGAGTTCGACAAGCCCAGGCAAATCCTGCTGTAACCTTTGGAATTCCCCAATGCTCACAGCAAGATACCAAGCAATTCTGAACGAAGGTGTCTTGTCTTCAGTTCAAAAGTTGAATTTAGGTCGGGGATGGAACTTTCAATAGGATAATGATCTGAATCATCAAAGCAAATCCACAAAAGAATGAATTAATAAAAAGAACTTTCAAGTCTTGGAATGGCCCAGTCAAATTCCCGATCTAAACCCAATTGAAAATCTGTGATTCAAGTGAAAGAAAGTAGTGCATGCAAGAAACCCAGGTAAAATCGAGCAATTGTGGGAGTTTTGCCAAAAAGAATGGTTACAAATCCGCTTTCACTACTGGCAGAAAAATTCTTAAAAATCAAAGAAAAAAATTGGTTGACATTGTAACTTCAAAAGGAGCAGTCACCAAATATTAAATGTACGGGTTCACTTACTTTTTCACATTTTAATTTTTAATTAATATATTTATTCAAGTTTGGTAAAAGTTTCTGAAAGTGGTTATAATTGATTTAATAAATGTTTTTCTTAAGAATATATATTTTAATTAAGATGAGTTGATCATCTGGAAAAAAGAGACAATTTTTTTTAACTTAGGGGCTCACTTACTTTTGCTGTATGTGGAATAACGATATTTAAATGTTTATATATCAAAACAATTTTGAAAGAAAAGCTGTATGACAATTTCTAAAACGTTTTTGGGACATATTTCAGTCCGATAAATTCCTAACGGTTGAAACCCGTCATAAAATATTTTTACAGTTGTCATACATATTTTCTTTAAAAAAGTATACATATATATATATGTGTGTGTGTGTGTGTGTGTGTGTGTGTGTGTGTGTGTGTGTGTGTGTGTGTGTGTGTGTGTGTGTGTTTTGAATAATAAAAATATTAAATACTTAAAACATTAAAATATTCAGACACACTGGGTTGTATATCAATATTTTTCGTTTTATTATTTCAATTAGATTTTTCGACTAGTTTCGGCCAGCATAAAATTCTGCAGGGAACTACAGAAATGAATGACTTGATGGAGAAAATTAACTTTTGTCTGTAGTTTTCATTTGTTTTTATTTATTTATTTATTTATTATCATACATTTTGGTCAGTCCTTGTGTTTGTCAAACAGTCTCTTTTAAGTTGTTATTTAAGATAAAGGCTGGATGGATTCATGCTGTTCTGAATTCCCTTTTTATTGGTTTCTGGAAAGGGGGGGTGTCTGTGTTAAGTGTGTGTTATTTAGTTCTTAGGGAGTGAGTGAGTACGATGTGTGTAAGTGTATATATTAGTATGGGTGTGTGTTATCATTTAGCTCTGTAGGGAGTGAGTGAGTATGATGTGTGTAAGTGTGTATATTAGTTTGGGGGGTGTAACACCTCCGTATGGATGTCTGTCTTGCATGGGTGAGAAATGTGAAGTTATATGCTAATTCTATCTATGTTGTTAAATTTGTGATTAAGCCCGTCTGGATGGAGTTTTCTGAGGCGCAGAATCTATTTATCTTCATGGTCTTTTAAAATTTGTTAATGTTATCTGCTCTAAACTTTTCTATTTTCTCAATTATAGTGAATTTAGTATGGCTTTTAAAATCGTTCTGCTGGTAATAATCTTTCGTGTGGAACCGACTTAATTTGATTGTGATAATTAATTCTGTAGTGAAAGGGACATTCAGATTTTCCTACATATTGTTTTTGGCATAGTGTGCATTCTAGGAGGTAAATAATGATATGACTTCTACAGTTAGAGTCGTGGTAGATTTTGAAAGTAGATTTAGTGACTGAGCTAGTGAACGAATTGGTGCGTTTAATGTGGTTACAGCATAAGCTCCTTTTGTTGTTACATGGTTGGGAAAATCCTGTTGTTTTTGGTTTATTACAGATTTACATTATCCTCTGAAATGTGGTCACTACCTATAATTTCCTTTAGGTTCTTAGGTCTACGATATGCTAGAAGGCCGGGTTCCTCAAACAATTTTTTTAGGTTTGGTTTGAGATATAGTATTTCCCAGCGACTTTTGATTATCTGGGATAGTGGAGGCAGAGTGGGATTGAAAGTGGTTACTAGAAGGATGCGTTTGGATTTATTTTTAATCATGTACATAAGGGTATCTTCTCTAGGTGTGGAAATTGCTTTATTTATTTGTTCCCTGATTAGGTGTTGTTTATAGCCACATGTTGTGAATTGATGCTCGAGATTTTGAGTGTGTTTATTTAGTTTTTCATCGTTGGAACATATACTTGTGAGTCTAAGTGCTTGTGAATAGGGACGTTCTCCTTGAGGTGTTTAGGGTGGGAAGACTTAAAGTTGTGGGTGTCGGTGATTTTAGTGTGTAGTGTCGTTTGTAGTTTTCTCTTTTTATCTATGTAACTGCGGGTGTCTAAAAATGTTATCGATTTTGTGGAATTTTCGTAGTCAAAACTGAGTCGTGTACTGTGTTTAGATCATAAGGAATTGGGTAAGTTTGTCGTCACTGCCCGTGTATACAAAGAATATATCATCGATATATCTTGCATAGAATACGCAGTCGCTACCGATGAGGGGATAGATATGGGTTTCCTCAAATTTTCCCATGAATATTGTAGCTTATGATGGAGCTGCAATGGTTTCAATGGCACAGCCTCTTACTTGTAGGTTGTGTGCTCCATTGAAGTTGAAAGTATTCAATGTAAGAATATGCTCCATGAGCTTTATGATAACTTCTAGTGGGGGGCTTGTTTTCTTCTTTTAGCAAGTGCTAACTTAAGAGCGGTCAGTCCTTTGATGTTTTTAATGTTGGAATAAAGTGATCTTACGCCATAGTCACTAGAATAGCATTTTCTGGCACTGTCTGTATGTGATTAATTGTGTTCAGTAGCTCTGTTGTGTCTCTGATGTAGGATTTTATTTCCTTAGCTAGGGGCGGTATGTAATGGTCTACGTATTTAGTAATTTTGGTCGTGTGACAGTTGAATGATGAAATAACTGGCCTTCTTGCGTTGTTGCTTTTGTGTATTTGGGGAAGGAGAAAGAAGCGGGCAGGTGTGATGTTTGTGGGTGTAAGTGTTGTGCATGTTTCCTTGTCGATTAGATTGTTGCGAAGCAGCATGTTTAATGAGCTTGTTAATTCTTTTTGGTAATCGGGAAGTTAATGAATTCTACTTTAGTCTAACCCCAACATTAAAGCATTAAATAATTATTATAACCTAAAAGTCGGTTGTCAAATTTTTTGAATTCTCATATACTTGTATTTTGATTGGTCATTCCAGCTTATGTAACAGCGCTTCCCCTTGCGAGGGATGTTTGATTGATTTGAACCTTTTAAAACCCTTTATTCTACATTCAATGCCGTCACTTGATAAGACACCAGAAGTGTTGAAACAAAATGGCTATTTTTGTAGTGATTTTATAATATGTTTATGTTATAATTTTCTAATAAATAATTATTGATATATATATATATATATATATATATATATATATATATATATATATATATACGAGATAACGATATATATTTTTATATTCGAGAACAATAATGGGAAAAATATGTGACAAAGTGGAAAAAGTTTTCTTGTGACGTGTTTCGTCCTTTAGGCCTTCATAAGAACTTTTTTCCATTTTTGTCATACAGTTTTATCTATCTATCTATCTATCTATATATATATATATATATATATATATATATATATATATATATATATATATATATATATATACAGAGAGAGAGAGAGAGAGAGCTGTTCGATAAAAGTGACTCACCTGATTTTTTTTTCTTTTGAGATTTAGGGAAAAACGCCGTGAAAAAAAGTGACTCACTTATTTCCTGCAACTAGAAACAATAGAAACATAACCGAACAGCTTTAAATAAAGAATAATAGAGATATAATTTATTTATAATAGGTAATATAGTTCGATATATTTAATAATCTATGGGTCCTCCTTTATTTTGAATAACCATTTCAACCCTTTTTGGCATTGACTTGATTAGGTTCTGGCAAAATCTCATCTCCAAGCATTGAACTTCATTCGGATATGAAATTCACAATCAAATCCTCTTTGTTTCTCAACTACTTTCTCGAGAGCCTGTACTTTATAATGCTCCATAAGTTTTCTATGGGGTTGAGGTCAGGAGATTGGGGCGGCCATGTCATAATATTCACCTGCTTCTTATCAAAGTATTCCTTCATCAATTTTGATTTGTGACAGGGAGCATTATCCTGCATAAAAATGAGCTTGGTGGTGTCGATTTGTACCCTTTCAGCAGAAAGGAGCAGACAATACTCTAAAATTCTCTTCTACTGCTCTCTCCTGAGTTTTAAGAAACCAGTTCCATGAAAAGAAAAGCATCCCCAGAATATTATACTGAATGGATGCTTGACAGTACTTACTGCTAAATTCAAAGATCTTTCAAAGCTTCTTCTTCGGATTTTAGATCGCTTATCCTTTGAATTTAGCTCAACTTTCGTTTCATCGGAGAAGAGAACATTTAGTAAAAAAAAATCAGGTGAGTCACTTTTATCGAACAGCACTGTATATATATATATATATATATATATATATATATATATATATATATATGTGTGTGTGTGTGTGTGTGTGTGTGTGTGTGTGTGTGTGTGTGTGTGTGTGTGTGTCTGTGGTGTGTCTGTGTATTTCATTTAAAACTGCCGGCAAGGCTTTTTCATTTTTAATTAACATTTTTTTTACACACAAGACCGAGTATTTTTGGTCCAGTGATTGATGATGTTGTTCAAATGCTAGTGATCGGGTGCTTTTAATCATTTTTCATGTCATTTTGAATACTCTGATCTTCGTATACATGTCGTTCGTTCAATATCCATTTTTTCAGACGACATACATCTTAACCAACCACTTTGCGGATCACAATACAGTCTACGAACCCATCATAAATATATATCTTACGACCATAATATCTCCACTAACTTCAGACAAAAGCTCATAAACAGCATTTATACTAGAAAATATTAACTGTAAAATTACTCCAGTTATTAGTATTACTATAATCATTATTATTTTTGAAAGATCCGAAACTAGACAAAATCGTCTTCGATGCAGAAACTAGACAGCAACTAGCAATTCATATGGTTATGTGTATCATCAGTCGATCTCGAGAGATCATGGATCTGTGCCCGAAATGATGTGGCACAGGCCCACACGGGAGTGACAGTGTCGATTGCAACGAATGCACGTGAAGACGCTCTTTCCCGGTGTTACCGTATTATTTTCTTTCCTTCGAACAGGCTTCTCACCAGTGGCAAGCCTCTGTTTCTTTTCTTTTCGTGTCCTCTTGCCTGTGGCCAGTTCCCCATACATGACTTCGGAATGTCCTGCATCTCTTCTGGACAGTCTCCTTTTTTAAGTTGGTGAATGCTGCCATAATCCTTGACTTCAGTTCATCTTTGCTGCTACAAAACGTTCTGTTGGTCTCTCGCTCAACTGCGCTCCACACATAAGAATGAAGGGGGGTGCGGTCTGGGGAGTTAGGTGGCCAAATGTAAGGGGTGATTTGGTCGCTGAAATTGTCTGACAACAATGACTGAGTTCTTCTGCTTGTATGGCAGAGTCTTATTGCCAGGAATAGAGTGCTCCAGCAGCTACTCTCTTGACCCAGAGCAATACTATTTCCTCAAGGTACTTGATTTAGGCCTCCTCCGTGTTGAGTCTGAGACCCTCAACAACAAATTCAGGAGTTCTTTTCTTATTAGAACGATAAGAGTGAGTTTTACAGAGCTGTTGTAGTTTAAACTCTTTCCGATTTCTCTGCACTGTCTTCAGCTTGACACACAAACACACTGAAATATTGGTACTGGAACTTCCGACGCGAATGCCAAGCAGTACAGCATGCCGTTTCCAATTTTCTGACGGAGTTAATTGCATCATGGAGCTCTTTTTCTCACAGGCAGTGCACAACTGACCATACTATACTATGCAGCCGACAAAATCAAAACAAACAACGCGCTTGGGCGAAATTAAAGATAAAATGGCAACAATTTGCCCATCGCACCCTGTACATACACATATAAAAACGGACACACACATACACACAAACACACACACACACACACACACACACACACACACACACATATATATATATATATATATATATATATATATAGAGAGAGAGAGAGAGAGAGAGAGAGGCAAAAATGTATGACAAAATAGTTCTGATGAAGTCCTAAAGGACGAAACGCGTCACAAGAAACCTTTTTCCATACATACATATATATATATATAGAATATAGCGAGAGAGAGAGAAAAAATGCATAACAAAATGGAAAAAGGTTTCGTGTGACATGTTTCGTTCTTTAGGATTTCATCGGACTAAATTTCTTTTGAAGTCCTAAAAGACGAAAAGCGTCGCAAGAAACCTTTTCACTTTCTTACACATTTTTCTTCAATGTTATTCTTGATATATAAAATATATATCGTTATCTAATATGTAATATATATATATATATATATATATATATACTAGAATAAATCCTAATGAGCCAGGCAAACCTACCTAATTTTCGCCTAAATGGATTTTCAGGGTAAACTGGCCAGTTTACCTGAAGATCCGTTTAGGTGAAACCTACGTAGGTTTGCCTGACTCATTAGCATTTATTCTAGTTTACCGCTCTACTTAGCGTATTGAGCACACTACGTTTTTAGTCTTTCTACTCGTTTGTTTTTTTCTTGTTTACGACTTGTTTCGTCTCGTTCTGATGTTTTTAGTGCTTTCTTTTCTCTCTCCATTTTTTTCCTACGGTACCGATTTGTCCTGACATATCTGCAAGTTAAGCTATCCGAGTACTACTATTAATATATATATAGTGGTAGAAGTTCCGACTGACGCAAATTCAGTCGGGTTTCTATCCTAGCTAGAGGCAACCGGTCGTCTAGCCACACTGATGAGCTGTGAAACAGCGAAACAGTCTGTCTGTGGATGACAAAAATATATATATATATATGCAATTTTATATATATATTATTTATATATTATATATGCGTGGTACTTATTGGAAAGCGCTAAATATCAGTGATAGAACTAACATATTTAGTTAGATTGATGTGAGTTTGTAACCCTGAGTTTCAAGCTTGTAGTAAAAAAAGACCTTATACAACTGGAATTTATAAACAGGGATCATAACATTCATCAACGGGTTCGAGGTTAATGTATTTTATTAAAAATTGTTTGTGAGAGTGATTCTTGCCATTTATATCATTAACTTCACTATCTGCTTTTTGCATGAATGATTCATGTAATGTAAATTGAACTGCACCGCATATTTGATATATATATATATATATATATATATATATATATATATATATATATATATATTACCCTGGATGTCGGAGTAAACAGTTCGTCGTCAAATGTACCACTTTAAGAATTATTATTATTATTAATTTAAATGATAATAAATAATTTCAATAATTAAATAATAAAAGTATAAAACTATCATCAAATATGAGAACCTTTTTTATTTTTGTTAAAAATATTTCAAAAATAAATAAATACAAATTAACTATTCTGAACCAATAATAAACAAAACCAAATAACGTTACTATTCGAAACTATTTTCCTACAAATTTAAAAATACGTCCTTGTCCCTGAAACATGTTACGTTACAATCAATAAATGAGAAAATGGAAATGAATAAAATTATAGGCAAATGCTAATAATGTCTGAATGATAAATGGAGAGAAAAAATCTTAACCAATAAAGAAAATCGTCCCACAGGCAGGTTGAGATCTGGATTAAATTAATTCACGCCATCGGCACTTTCTTCTACTCTGATTTTCTTTAATCTTCAACCAACTCTTGTAGACTTTCACCAGCAAAAGCTTCGTTCAACCTTGAACATCAAATGGAATTGCTATTTGACCCACACCAAAATCATGGAAAAACCCGACAGTCAAATCCTCGAATCGCTGATCATTAAATCCGTCTTCGATGGTCAGGAATAAAAGATTTCCACGTCAAGTCTTAAGGCCACGGTGTTCGAAGATACAAGGACCAACTCAGAAGAACACTGAAAGCCATTGGACTTGAGCCTAAATCGTTTGAAACATGATCCCGATACCTACCAACTGGCGGCGTTCCATCACAATCGTATCCAAAACTTCGAAGCCACCAGTAAAGGAAAACGTCAAAAACGACAAAATCAACCTCGGCAAAATCAACCTCATCCTCCACCAACATTAACATTCAATCAATGCTATCGGCTCTTCCATGCAAGAATTGGTCTACTTAGTCATCAACGCCATCATCATAAAGGAAGCGCGATCAGCAAAGAAGAAATTAAATTCTTGGATACGAGATAAAGCCGACGACGAGCACAAGTCCAACAGACGCGACAAAGTAAACCTGGAAACTGCTCCCGTAAAGGGCCTGCAAGAAATGACTTGTACATTTTAACTTCTTTCATTTAATCATCACGGAGAACCTTATCTACCTATCATCAGCATGGCCGATGCTAAGCTCTAGGAGAACAACGCTCTACCCAACTATACTCTTTTCTTTTGGCCTTGTATATGAAATCATTTTATAATATTTTCAATATATTTCTCTTCCTCGTTAAGATATTAAATGCTGCGAATTCTAAAGGTTCTTAAGGATTTAATCGTGAAATCTAATTGTACAAAAAATCTTATGCGAAAATACTCTTGGGGAAGGTATGAATCAATTTCCCCCAGGTTATGGGTTAAATAGTAGGCCTTATATTTGTAGATCCTCGACGAACCATGTCATACTAAAATATTTTTCATCTTTCACTATCCTATCCCGTAGGATTCTCATACAAATACACAGGCACACATATGTATATATGTTTATGTGTGTGTGTGTGTGTGTGTGTGTGTGTGTGTGTGTGTGTGTGTGTGTGTGCGTGCGTGCGCTTGTGTGCGGAATAAACGTGAGATCCAATTTTTATGTGGTATTATATTTATAAAAGATAAGTAGAATTGGGTTTTGGAGCTTCATATGTTATAAAAGAAGGAGATTACTGTTGAAAATCGTGGATAAATCTAATTTCAAAATGCCTATTCTGATCTGTTTGCATTAGAATTATTTATCGCAAACCATAAATTACATTTTTTATTGAAAAATCTCTTTTTCCTAGCAAACTATTTTGAAATGATGTGGAATCGTTAGATCAAAAGATAAAGATCAAATAATGGCGTCTCTTCCCTGAATAAGCAAACAAGTAATGTGTGAAGGTTGGGCTTGGTACGTTTCATTATATCAGCTTAGTTCCCCTGTCAGGTTGTTTATGGTACCTTTGACAATCAATGGCAACTCTTCACCCATAACACTGACTTTCCGTCAAAGTATTTCCTCAACATTTTTCGAGCATTTTAAGTAGTTCAACTAAAAAATTTATTTTCCTTGTTACCTTCTTTTTCTTCAGATCAGCAACATTTCTCTGCTAATATTTAGTGGATGATTTTATATCAGGAACCGGTATTCCTGTGAAAACATTATGCTTTGTCAAGTCACTGCTGCAACAGTAGCCAAATAATAATAAACTGAGGCAAGCATAAGAAGGCACATATGTTCTCTCTTGTGATGCCTGTTACTTTGTAAGCGAAATTCGGTCCCGCGCCACTAATAAAGTGAATGAGATCAATAACTGAGTTCGTCGAATATCATATCAGATCATCAGACCAATGCCATAACTCCATCAAGTTAATTGTATATCAATCGTTTATTCAGGCATCGCCAATAAAACTAATTCAAGCTCTTTTCTTCATTTTAATATATATATATATATATATATATATATATATATATATATATATATATATATATATATATATTATAATTTCTTTCATCTCTCTGTTAGTTTATCTATAACAATTCTATGAGTAAAATCCTTGTGGTAATTTGGTACAAATGATGGATACTTTTTTGAAACATTTTATCTCTATCTGGATTGGTTTGAAAATTTATTCCGTATATTCAATTAGGCTACTATGTATTTTATAATAAAACAAAACAATGTGACTTTAAATATTTATCGGTCATGCTCCTGACCTGCTCTATCTGAGAATTAAATATCCCATTGTTACGAACACCACTCGAAAAGATTGCGAATACATTACTTGCAACAGATAAAATTTCTCTGCAAATTGTGGTTTCATTTTATTTAGCTAGTTCATTAAAAAAATACCTAGAGTAAATATAAATATGTTATTTAATTTCTTGTCTTTAAAAAAATCTTGAGAAATTCAAATATATTAGTGATTTGTTTTTCGTACGGCTCCTTTTTCATTCTTTCTTTCATTTCCTTTTACTTGCTAAATCATTTATTTTTCTGTCCTTCCTTATTTCTTTCTCAATCATTTCATTTTCTTTCATCTCTCTTGAAATTAATTTTTCTTCCTTTCTCGTTTAATTTCCTATTTTCTCTCTTATTCATCTCATTTTATTTATTTCCTTTCCTCAATCATTTCATTTGTTCTTTCTTGATCACTTCATTTTCTTTCATTCTCAATGCTTTATCTTCCTTTCTTTTCAATCTTTTATCTTTTTCTTTCTTTCTCAGTCATTTAATTTTCTTTTTGCTTCCTCAATCATTTAACTTTATCTTATATTTCTTCCTTATTATTTTCTTTGCAATCATTTATAAATTGATGCCATTCTATCACAGAAAATACATGATTTATTTAATCATTGTTAAAAATGATAACTAACAATAATTGATTATTTTAAAGAAATTCTATGATTATTTGTTTTTTACGAAAAAAAACCACTTCGATGATGGTGTGGGAATCACTTACATGTGCCACACCTCCGCTTTCTTTAATATCATTGGTTAATAAATACATGATACTTATTATAGGACAATTTAACCATCGCAGGTAATTCAAATTTTTCTCTAAAATCACGGATTGGTCCATTTCCTGACCAATCGCGTATTTTATTATATTTTCTATATTTTTGGCGCCAAGCCATCCGGAGCCTAAAACTTGATATATAAAGACTCTCGCTGTTTGCCAGTGGCAGTAGCAGTTCAATTCTTGGAAAATAAGGCACGGCGCTATATTGACATTTTAATTCTTAATTATTACTAATTCAAGTAATCATACTAAATCTTGTTGATATCACTCATGAACATTACATCTTTCTACACTGATAAAACACTGTGGAACTATTCTTTATTTAGCTAAGACTTCAATTGAACTTTGTAGTTAAATTACATTCAATTTTGTATTCAACATTTATTAGCTAAAATTACCCTTTTTATTAATGGAAAAAGGGAAGCAACTTTCTTTGTACTTATTGTTGAAATTTGTATACCATTGTTAATACAATATTATTAATGTTCATTGAGCTTGATTATTTTTCTCTCGTGTATTGTTGTTCATAAATTAATGTAGGGTGTTGTTTTACAAGAACACAGCCTTCTTTGATATTGATTATATCATGGTGACCCTAGCCAACATACTACACCCCTACAATGGTATAAAATGTTTGGAAATATTTATACAAACTCAATGTTACGAGTTCAAATCTGATGACAAAGAAAACTTTCGTCAAAAATGAACTCATAAATTAATTTCCATAAAACAGTTGGCGAAAATTAATCATAACAAATAAGCTTACTTCTTATAAACATATTAAATGTCGTATTCATTGATTTTTACAAGATATAAAAAATATATACAGTTTGAATGAAAATGATTACTTTTCAGCCAAACTGCATTCTGGGTATTGATTTTTACAGTAAATGCTAATTAATCTTTACTGCACATTGAGATAAGATCAAGTCTCCTAAAAGACAAACACTGTCTATTTTGGGAAACACTGATTACATTACATTCGATCAGTAACCATTTGATTTCGAGTAGCGATACTGAAATACATCAACAAAATGCGTCAATGATTCATTCTGTTTTGACTTTAAAATGTAACCAACACTATTATATAAATCAGTGTATAAATTCTCGAAGGTAAGTTTGATAATGAACTCTAATGATTCATTTGCCTTTTGCGCTATATGACTTAAATGTAAACTCGGTATCAAAAAATATATCATCAGACTATTTACTCTCCTGGTGAATAATTGCTTTTCTTTAATAGAATGAAACTTTGAACTTTTCTTCACACATGGAAGCCAAAACTTTAAAACGTAAAAGCAGACAGGATGATGAAGCTAATAACTTCTTTTAAACTCTTTTCTCTCCTGTTATATCTTCGGCATATGTATTTTAGGATAATAAGGACAACTGACGTAAAATGTTATAGTCGCACTGACACATAGATAGACATAGAAAAAACAAATGTATCTATTTCAAAGTAAGTTAAAATAATACTTCCTTTAAATTGTAGATTTGCTCGTGAATTCATGTTACTTTGATGTGTATGTTTACAAATTCATCGACTCTAAAAGTGTCATTATTCATAATACTTGTCAACAACAAATAATTTGAAATGGTGTCGAGACACCGAACATCTTTTTTTAGCTGATTTGAGAGCACTGGATTTGAAAATGACCATACTTTTTCTTGGTTAGCTACCGTTTTTGCTGTATAGAAGTGCCTCATTTCTGGAAAGTATTTTCATCAAATAATTTAATAGACTAATGAAATGAACATAACAACTTCGTGAAAATAGGAATTATGGTATAAATTTTCTCTTTCTTGATTGTTTATCAGGTTTAATGTTAAGTGCCTTTCGATACTCTAGCAGTAGTCAGCCAGCATTCGTTTGTCCCACCATCCCTGGTAGAGCTCTTCCATTGTTTTGATATCCTGATGGAATCGTTCTCCTTGCTCATCACTCACATCGCCGCAATTATCCGGAAATTTATCTAGATGGCTATGAAAAAATGGTCCTTAATACTCATATTGGCGCCTATGTCCTGTAGACTTTTCAACAGCTTTTCCACTAACTCCTTGTAGTTTTCGACCCGGCGATTGCCTAAGAAGTTTTTCACAACGTCAACAAACAATGTCCAAGCGCGTAATTCCAAGTCATTCATTGAAATATCAAATTCATCATCCTTAATGAGTTTCCTGATATCAGGACCATCAAACAATTCTGCTTTGAGTTTTTAGGTGCTAAGTCTTGGAAACGACTTACATGTATACTCAAAAGATTTACTTTCTTTGTCGAGTGATTTTACATACTGTTTCATTAATCCCAGTTTGATATGCAATGGAAGGAAGATGTTTTTTTTTCTTTCGGAACTAGCGCTGCTACACTAATAATGTTCTTTTCACCGATGGGGTGTCCAATCTTTCCTTTTCCATTTCTCCTCTATTGCTTTACTGTCCCACATACACAAAAACTATGGGAATTTCGTGTAGCCACTTTGTTGACTAAGCAGGATATTTACCATTTTCAGATCGACTCATAAAACCCATTTATGTTTGGTATAGTCAATGTGTTCCATAACCTGTTTGATAGTATAAGGTTTTTCTTTGATTATTGTTGAATTACCTATTAGGTATGGGCGAATACATGTTGGTATTATGGAGTAAAGACCATTTCAAACTACGTTTTGAACTATCAATGAACAACCTCCATTCATCAGGATCGTATTTGTGGATGCCTAGTCGAAGAAAAACGCTTTCAACGCTATTGCAATGAACAAGATCAGTATTCTTATTAAAGAATGATACAAATTCAGCATCCCTATTTCGATAGAATGTTACCTTTGTGCCTTTTACTAACAAGTATTTTTATTGAGCCTAGAGGCTAAAGGTTCTGCTGATTCTTTGCTTAAATTTAAGTCTCGAACCAAGTCATTCGGCTCATTTTGGTTCAACGGCTCTGGCACGATTTCGGGAACATAGACAGGATCGTTTTCGCTATATATCTCATTTACATCAGCATCAGACTCGTCACTTTCAACAAGTTTCAAAACATTTTCGTGAAAAACTGGGATCGGCAAATCATCTGAATGCGGCACTGGTGGAATAGCGGAATGAAGACTAGGATAGTTGATAGATATGCGTTTCTTTTGGTTCAGTCCCGCAATACTGACCGTGCAGAAGTAACATTCGTCAGAATGGTTCTTTGGCTCACTCCAGGTCATAGAAATAGTGAATCTTAGCTATTTTCGGATACCTGAAGTCCACTGTCGCATGTGCTCCAAAGATGTCTTGCAAACAATGTGAGGGGCTCATGATTTGTCCTGATCACCAAGCTCGACGTGAAAGTGAGCACAATATGCTTTCTTGTAAAAGTCAGATATCGGTGTCCTCTTTGGCTTTCGATGTGAACTCGCTGCATGTGTAGCAAAATAAGTTGGGATCATTTCTGCATCGTCCCGTTGAAGCCATGTCATTTGATATCCATCTCTATGATAAAAAAGAGAATACAAGTTAGTTCAGCATTTACATTACGCTTTTCGTATTTATATTTAGGTAATTTGATCTTTCCTAATGGTCTACGGAGTCGTAAAACTCGTAAAACTGTCAATAACAAAAGACGGAAGAATCGTTACGCTGCTTCTACTTTGTATCTTTGTCGTAATTATATCATAGTGGTTACTAACACTATTTATTTTGGAGGGGTCTAACATAGAACTCACAAAAATTAGATCTAACACACTAATGTACAATCTGTCTCACTAACAACAGTTTAATTAATATAAGGAAGATTTCACAAGACAACCGTTGATATGTAATCACATAGTTATGAATCCCAGGAGGATTTTAGGCTTTCATTTTTTTATGTCACCTTAATTATCAGTTTTACTGAAGTGAATTACTGATAAAGTTTATCAGTTAATTGCATTTCAATTTTGACGATAAATTAGAAAAATTCGATATTTCTATTTTTAGATTTTTTACTCAAAACCACGTTTTTCTTATAAGAATAGTTTATTTCAGGTGGCTGACATAAATTGCTCGGCCTACCTGAAAATTGATGCGTTTCTACAACCTTTATTAACTAAATTTTGCGATCAGCCAAGATCGTAAATTGATTTTTTTTCCAAAAATGAGCGACTTCAGCAAAAACGGTAGCTAACCATGAATAACGAAGGTAATTTTTGGAATCGGCACCATCAGATTAGCTAAAAAAATGTGTTTTGTTTCTTAGCACCAAAAATCGTATTGACCAGTGTAATCTTTAACATTCTTTCAGAAATTAATGTCTGACCTTCAATTATATTATTGCGGTTCAACGCAAAGTCTTATTCGATCATCTATACTTCATTTTCAATGAAATCTTACGGTTCTGTTTAACCTTTCCGCATATTGATGAATCTTCTATTATATGAAATTGCAATTATTAAAAGACAAGTATGTGATGTCATTCCATATAATACTATGTGTGTTATAAAACTAACCAACTCTTAATAAAGTCATTCTGCTAAGTCCAGCTTGCTTCTTCCTTTCAGGATTTTCTTTAACTGAAGGCAAGCCACAAGATGCAGAAGAAAATTTTCATTTCCAAATAATATTTCATCTTGTTTTTTTTGTTTGTTTTTTTTAAATAGAGTTTAAATAATCGAATGCTGATCGATTAACGGGAATAAATTTGTATGGTTTTTCTTGTTAAAATGATGCACGATGTTTTTTGTGTGAATTAATTTCAACGGGAAATATTCAATAAGCGAACCGACTCATTTAATATTGGGAAAGCCATACAAAAAATATGCAATCTTAGTTTCGCATACATTGATATATTTATTAATGTGTGTGTCTGTGTGTGTGCGTGTGTGTGTGTTACACGTCATTTCCTTTTGTATTTACCTAATTTTACTTCAGCTGACAGCGAAGCAGACTATCACTTACAGAAGATATATTATCGCTGACATATCTGTCAGATGCAAACAAAATTAGAATATGATCATTGACCTATATATTTTCCATTTAACAAAATATATCCCGTAGACCAAGAATTCTCTTTGGAAGAGATTCAATGTGAATAAATGTTAGGATGAATTTCCGACAAATATTTGGCAAATTAACATGATATTTACTGTCATCTTCACTAGAAATATTGGAAAAATCTAGTGTTACGAATTTAAACTGAGTTAAAAGATGCTCACTATTAACAATGGCTAAATATATGAAAGCAAGCAAACAACCACATTTAAATAAGCATCACTAAAAGATATGTGCAAGTCAGGTAAATAATTGCATAACTAATCTTTAGTGATAAACGTAGAGCTACATGGGATGGACTAAAGTTTAGGTCGTTCATGGAAATAGTCAACGAACACGACTTAAAAGACGACGGTATGCACTAGTATATAAAGTATACTTTCATTTCAACCTGATAATAGTATGAAGATAAATGCTGAGAATTATTAAGTTCTTGGAAATGCATTTTTTGTTGCACAAGTCACAAACAACAAGGTTATGAAGTACATTCATGAACGACAACGCTTCTTTATATTACTCTCAAAGCTGACTATTGCCAAAAATACCCGAAAATTAATGGAAAGACTCCGGTCTCTCCATATACTAATCCAATAGAAATTGTGTGGTCCATCGTTAAAAAGGGTGTTGATTAGAACTAAAAACTATATGCAAGCCTAACAAATGTCTGGGAAGCAATAAAAACTACTGAAAGGAATGTTAAATTCGAAACTGTAAAATAGTTAATAAAATCAATTGACGAAAAACTGATGAAGTAATATTTAAATGTAAAAATATTTAACATGTAAAATAATACAATAATAATTTATTCGGATATATGAGATATCGTATCGATTAAATTGTGCTCGTTGGTCTATATATTTTGCATTTATTTATTAATGAAAATTCAAGATACTCTAAGTTTTTATGTAATAAAAATTGATATCCACAAAACAAGATAGTATCAATATTTTTAGTTGGGATGGATATTATAACCTAAAATTCACAAGATATATTGGTCAAAGAACTGTACATGTATGCTGAATTGGTTGTGTTAAGAAATGTTTCACAACCAAGAAAAGATTTAATTGTATAATAAAATATGACATCATGTATTTCGATGTCGAAATATGTGGACGATAGTATAGCATTTTTAAAATCAAAATTATGGTTGATTTTATTCCTATGTATTACTAGTGCATTAGCTAAGTTTGATTTTAAAAATGCTATACTTATAAAAAAAGAAAATAACTCACTCAGAAGGAAAATTTTATAGAGTGCCGCCATAGAACATTACCCAAATATTAATCTACGCCCAGGTTTTTTCCCTATTTCACCTTTCTTAAAAAAAATTACTGCTCTCACAAACAAACGTCCACAACAATATCGTAAAAAAAATCAAAAGAAAATGGTTGAATCTGCCAACACAGTTATAATGATATTATTCTCCACACGTTACATTAACTGACGTTATTTTCAGTTAATAATATGAAAATAGCGTTCCCTACATTCCAGTTGCTAAGAACACTCTGTCTTTTGTTTTTATTTATTTCCTTGTTTAATTAAATTCATA
This sequence comes from Acanthosepion esculentum, assembly GCA_964036315.1. Lineage (NCBI taxonomy): Eukaryota > Metazoa > Mollusca > Cephalopoda > Sepiida > Sepiidae > Acanthosepion > Acanthosepion esculentum. Next base: position 63,577,680 of record OZ038489.1, on the reverse strand, counting down.
TCGTTTCTTGCTTTGATGAAACGCGTCATCAATTAATAGTGTTTTCCTATTGCCATTTATATTCAAAAAGATTGTCTTATCTACAGGTTAACTCTGAGAAATTTTCATATATATATATATATATATATATATATATATATATATATATCAAATAGGTTAGTTTATAAAACAAGAACAAACGAAAGGGTACCAATATAATCAGTAAGATGAACATATACTAAATATTAGTTATTGACCATATGACAGAAATGAAGGACAGAGAGAAAGGTTTTTAAGTTCGGAATCGGTGAAAAGACGTCTAGCGTATCGCATGTTGTAGCAAAATTTGCCAGAACAAGTTGTCAAGCGTAGAAAGACGGGCTGTGGTTACAATATGATGTGATGAAAAAAATGAGGAGGAAAAAATGGAATATCTAATAATAAGCAGTGGTCCACTCAAGGGCGAGTGTTACAGAGTAAGAGGCACAGTTTAGATGGATAGGTGGGGAAATAACAGTTTGACTCGCGACTTGAACAGGTTAAAATTGTAATGATCGGGAAGAGCAACTTCTTGGGAGTCGATTCCACAGAGCAGCTATTCGCGGAAAGAAGCTGCTCGAATGGAACTTACTTCTCACCAGTGGAAAACGAGGGGCGGGGAATGAAGGTGATTTGCTACAGTGTTAGTGGAATGGCGGGCCCTAGCCGTGAAGGGTTAGAACTGGTGGAACCAAAGAATGCAGTTCGTTCGAGCACTTTCCATAGAAGTAGCGATAGGGCAGTGAGAGGCTTGAAAGAGGGGTTGCAGGGTGGAAAATAATTTGTCACCCACAAGGACGCGGAGACGCTTTTGGACACCATTGAGACTGGAGAATGACTGGGCAGCTCCTGTCCAAATATGACAGCAGAGCTCCATTTTAGGTCTGATCTGGCTCTTTGAAAGTAAGACGATAGCACGATGAGTCAGATACTTAATGGAGCGGTACAGAGAACCGACCATTTATTCCTGCATCTTTAGAGATAGATCATAGGTACGAGTTCTACGAGGTCTAGAGTAAATTTAAGGCCCAATAGTTGCTCAAGGCACGGAGCCTACCCGAGGGGATATCCATTCATCTTGACCCGTTCGGGGTCCAATCGGTGATGATGGAATGTAATTAGCTTGGTTTTCTAGGCATTGAAAGTAACCATCTAGTTTTTCCCCATTGAAATGTTAGAGCTAGATTGGATGAGAGATCAGCTGCCAATCTATAGTCATCACGTGTTTTAGAGATGCAACAATATATCTTTGTATCATCGGCATGAATATTCACAAATGATTTGAATATACTCTTAGGCGGATCATTTAGGTGAAGAGAAAAACAAGTTGGAATGACCCAGGGTGTCGCCTGCATTGATTGTTAGAGCCCCGGGGAACTGTCTGCTGACAACTACCTTCAGAGTTATGAAGGAATTTATTATTGAGAAGACACTTTCAGTGATTCCTTGCCTAGAGAGCTTGAGCAGCAATCCTTTGTGCCACACCCTGTCAAAGTTCTTCGAAATATCTAATGTTATGGTCCTCGTGATACATTTGCTGTCGTGCCTCACTGATTCAGCGGTGGATCGGCTCGATCAAAACTCGTACTCTTTGTTGGTCAAGATGTTATTCTTATCTATGTATTCAACAACCTACTTAAAATGTTTACTTACGATACTGAGGAGAATGCTGAGTTTATACTGAGAAGGGGATTAGCGCTCGCCTGAGTTCTTGAAAACCGGACAAATGCTTGGCAATTTCCACAACGGTTAAATAAATATGCTCGGACCGAGGATACTTCCGGGTTGATATTCTTAAGGTCAAGCACTAGTATTTTGTTTGGGCCAGTGGCTTTCTTAGGGCCAAGGCTTTTGATAAGGCTTGAGACTTCTCGGGCTGTAAGGAAAATGTTACAAGGTAATCAAACGTTGAATTCGAGGCGAAGAGCTTCGCCTTATCTGACGAGGAAGATATGACTTCGTGGCCATTTATAATAGTGGGCACAGTCGCTTTGCTTCTCTTCATAATTTTGTTGGAGAATTCTCGGAATCCAATTTGTTTGTTTTTAACCTTGAACAGGAACACTTGTGCACAGCTACACTTTGAATTTTCCAAAACTTTCTTGCAGCGATTACGGGCATTCTTTTAATGCACCGATCCTTACGATAGATATTGAAGTAGTGATTTCGGTGGGATATTGCTGTAGGGCATTAAGGATTGAACCAGGGGTGGTTGTTTGTTTTTTGTTGGAATTTTTTTTTGTGGGGGGGGATATAAAACTCTCCATTCCAGAAAAGATCCATTCAAAGACGAGAACAGCAGTTTTGGAGGTAAGTATGCATGAAGAAATTTAAGAGAGCAGCTTTCGTCATATAAGATATAAAATGGTCCCAGTCTGCCTTCGTGTAGCAAAAAATCGTTCCATGGAACGGCCATTCAGGGATGCTTTTAGTTTAGCATCAATCTCGACTGACTAGGGAAAAGTCTGACATGACCAGGGAGTGGTATAACTTTTGCTAATCATTTTCAAGTGGAGGATGTGAGGAAAGTTCCAGGAGATTCACCTGATGTCTCATCGAGTCAGGGACACAGGTGGGATCTTCGATGAACTGGACTAGTTCGTAGACGATGAAGTCTCTGCAATAGTTGCCTTTTTTATCGGTTTTGTCCAACTCTTTGTGCTGGATATCACCACAGATATGAAAGCTACATGAGAGACATTCAATGAGGATATTATCAATCCTCCCTGATATTCGATCGAAAATTAGTGTCCGATCGTCTTGACAACAATAGAGAGCGAAAACATATGCGGTCCTATGGCACGCAGAAGCACATATATGGGATATCAGAGTCGTTGTTTTTTACGTCCCTGCCACAGAGAAACCAGTCCTTAATCGAGGAGCCGTGTTTGGCTGTTAGGGGTGAGTAGTCCTGTAGTGCGGCTGAGGCACTGATACCAGTTTCAGATAGAAACTGGAGGTCGGGTTTGGATTCATGGAGATGGAGTCCCACTTCTGGAAAGTTGGAATGTAGACCCTCTCGCATTGGGTGTAGGAGAGATGGAATACCCCCCGGGGTCTACTTCTCGGCAGGTTTGCCAATTTTGATCATTTTAATCGATTTCTTGTGTGGATTGTATTTTATTCGGTAGAAGTGAAACATACACCCACAGGAGATATGTGCATAAATCACCTCGATTGATTAGTCCGGAGGTACAACCGTAACTGTGCTCTTCATCAGAGTATCGAGAGGCACCATTGGAAACTACTGCAAGGTCCACAACCCATTCACAAAATGGTAGTATAAAAGCCCCGATATAATACACCAGCTGATAGGATAGCCTCCTTCGAAATTACTCAAAGGTACGGATCTTTGACTATTAGGCGGATAACGCCGAAACCCAAAAAGCGTCTACCCCCAGCACCCTTAATGAATGGGCCAAATATCCTGAAAAGAAGATATAAATTTGATACCCGGAGTGTTCATGTTTTGCCTACGCAAAAGTCAAGGCAACGGAACTCCTGCTTGGTTCGGAGACCTAAGGTATTAAGACATATGAGGGTAAAAGACCCACGGGCAGGAGGGCATAACGAAAGTCGCTTGGGGTTGTTGCGTAAGCGAAAAATAATTTAGCACCACTCGAAGCCTACATTACGCGTGTTGCTATAACATTCGGCTTTCATTATTCCGCCATGTTACAGGCGACAACAGTTATAAATGCATTTCACTTTACCTTTTATTCATTCGTCCTTGTAATATAATTTGTCATTTTTGCTGAATCTGAAGTAATGCATCATTTTGTCTTTTTCTCAAAATATAAGCAATATGCATTGGGCATTTAAACTTGCCACAACTCTATGGTAGAAAATTCAACACCAAATCAAATGCACAAAAGAGCTGAACTTATTATCTCTCCAGAATATAATAAACTGATGTCAAATTGAATTATGAAATATTTCAAAAATTTTCCGTACAAAACAAATGGAACATAAAGAAATGTTTTCTTTTAAAATTAATTAATATCGTTTTTAAATGTAAATTTAGTTATTTGAAAATATATTAGAATGACTGAAAGATTAAATCCGTGATATAAGTGCAACATAAAATACTGTGACTGATCACAGTTAATATAACGTTGTGTTTTCCAATAGATATTTGTCATCTGCTGTAATGTTTTTATTTATACAAATGAACTCTACCGTTACAAGTCCACATTCATTTCGTTCACAATACAATAACACGTCTTATTTCATTTCATTAATGTCAGACATATATACACAAACACACATATATACACGCACATATGTATTCATATATAAACGCAAACATATATATACACATATATATACACATATATATATACACAGATAGATAGATAGATAAATAGATTATACACACACACATATATATACGCATGGTTATGTACACAAACACAGATATATACACACATACATATGTATATATATATGCATTCACATGTACATACGCACACACATATACAGACACATATATATAAACACATATCTACACACACATATATGTATACACACACATAAACACACATATATATCTGCACACACATATGCACATACACACATATATATACACGAACGCATATATATGAACACAGATATAACCCATACATATATATGCCCAAAAACACACACATATATGCATACATACACATATAGACAGACACGTATATACACACACGTATATACACACACGTATATACACACACATAGTTATATATATATATACACATACACACCTATATAGACACACACACACAAACATACACACACACACAGACACACACACACATATATATATATATATATATTTTAAACATGTAGTATTGAATGTTAAAGACAACATAGTTTGCATATTTTCTTTTGAATTTTCTCATATTCTCTAATTCAAAAGAAAATATGCAAGACTATGTTGTCTTTAACATTCAATACTACATGTTTAAAAGAAAAGTTGCTGCCAAATTACACACACATATATATATATATATATATATATATATATATATATATATATATATATATATATATATATATATATATAGTACCAGCGCATGATCACTTCTTAAACTCGTTCCGAATCACTTCCGATATTCATCTTCTCGCTGATGTCGTATAAGATGACTCTTAAGTCCTGGCACTGGTTTGCGCTTAAGACTACATGATGTACATGTTTGACGTTCACTGATCACTGGCTGATCTGAATGTTTTAATTTAAAATACATTATTAGGTCACTAGAATTTCTGCATACCTTGCCACAGATGGTACATGAAATGTCATATGGAACAGCATTAGGTACATTTTGGTGTGATTTCATATAACTGTCCACAGATAGAAAGTTTTTCAACCTTCGCCGATTTGATTCAGTCACCAAAACGTTCGTAAGACTCATGACTACGCCTATGACTGTGACCACATCAAGCATTCTACAACTTCTTCATGGTTTCTCTGCAGACGTGTTTGACTTGACATTAGCATTAAAAGACCGTAGTAATGTACCAACCTGCACCGGGCAAAACCTGCGTCCCTCATTTTCAATTAATGTCAACAACAAGAAATTGGCGGTACTTGATACTTTTGTATACAAGAAAAGTACACTCAAGAAATAACAACCTTGGTGAGGAGATAAGTGCACGATTAGTAAAAAGCATGTGTGATGCTTATGGCCAAGCTTAGAGCCAGATTCTGGTCGCAATCGGACATCTCTATTATAGCAAATATCGGGGTTTATCAGGCTTGTGTCTTAACGGTTCTCTTATACGGATATGAGACGTGGACAACTTAACAGAAGGCACATCAAACATCTGGAACGCTTCCATCAAAGGTACCTCTGCTCGCTTACACACACAAACGCACATATATATATAAATATATATACACATACATATATATGTATATATATACACATATGCACATATATACACACATATATATACAGCCATACACACACATATATATATACACACATACATATATATACACACCGATATATACACACGCATATATATATACACACATACATACATATATATATACACGCACATATATATATATACACGTGAACACGCACACACATTTATATATATATATATATATATATATACACACATATATATATATATATATGCACTAGCCGAATTACCAGCTGCGTGTCACACTTTTTTTTGCAAGAAAATGCTTGATTTTAACTCATTGTTATAATTTGTGGAGAAAAATGATGCATTTCTATATTACTCAATGATCTTACCGATGTAAGTACGATCTTTCGGTTTTCTCCTTGTATATTTGGATAGGATTAATTCCCTTGTTCAAATTATAATTTAATTTAAATCAAAGGGAAAAATTATAGTGTGTGTCTTTGTGCAAAAACGGATTGATCTGACCCCTTTGATATGTATTTGATACAGTACTTCATTGAATCAATTGATGAGAAAATTTGAACATTGATATGACAGTTGAATTACCGCAAAAACTATGTTTTTTAGGTCGCTACTCACTGATTGTTGATTTCTTGCTCAACTTGACGTCCATATTGTCTCATTTTGATCTTGAATTGTGACCTCCATCTTCTGGTTTTCTCCTACATTTTGGATTAGGAGTCATTCTCTTGTTCAAATTTTAATTTAATTTAAGTCAAAGGGAAAAATTCAGTGGGGTGTTTGTGCCCCCCCCCCCCCAGGGACCCCATTTAATAAAAATGAAATATACTTATCCAAGTACCCTAATAGACATTCCCTTGTTCAAATTTAAATCAAAGGGGAAAAAAGTTTTCAGTGGCGGGGCTGTGCCTTCCGGGGCACCCTTTGATCAAAATGAAATATACATATCCAAATACCATAGGAGTCATTCTTTTGTTCAAATTTAAATTCAATTCATATCAAAGGAAAAAAAATTCAGTGCGGGGGTATTTCCCCCCACCCGGGAACCCCTTTGATCAAAAAGAAATATAGTTAGCCAAATACTCTGGGTAATATAGTTTCTGATTATATATGGTTATGGGGAGTCTATCTCCAGAACCCTAGCAGAAGTTCGATAAAAAAAAAAAAACATACAGAGGCTACATCCGACGGTGGAGAAGTGCACACCAAATCGTTTTGATAGCTTTTTGTAGAATCTCCAACATTACAGGTTTCAACTATGCGATTTTTAAAGCGTCAAAATGTCCTTTTGATTTTTTCATATAAACTTTAAAAAAAATTTAAAGTCTAACAGTACACTTTTGTATAAACAATGAATTATATTGTTTGACTGCAGTATACACAGCTTATCTAAAACATGAAACACGAGTCATTTTAATTTTTACGCATGCACAAAATTTTTTTTCACTGGTAACCATGCAAAACAAAAATATAGAGTGTAAATGTAAGGGTTCACTTAATTTTACACATCTAGGCTAGGATTATAACCCCTAGGCTATACAGGGTGTACCAAAATCCTTTTACAAAGTTCGAGGTCTGGTTCCTTACACCAAAACAAGAACAGAAGTCGATATTCACATATGTCCGTAAATCCATCTCTGATCGTTCTGAAACGAAAAGAACTCCCGAATTTTTGGGTGAGGGCCTCAGACTCAACATGGAGGACCGTGAAAAGATAATGCTGCACTGGGTCAAGACGGTGGCTGCTGCAAAACACTATATCTGACAGGAATCTGCACAATGCCGCACAAACATTATATATATATATATATATATATATATATATATATATATATATATATATATATTATAAATTAATTGATTTAAAATGTTTTTTCGCTACACAGTGATAACCATGTTTCAAAAATGGAAGCTAAAGCCCTTGAATTTAATTTTGTTATTAAACCAAAGACATTAGTTCCATTTCCTCGTCAAGCGAATTTTGGAGTAACTTATTTTTTTAAATTTACGGTTGTTAAAGGCACGGCAAAGATTCATAATTGAGGGTTTCCAAGGATACCGAGAAATCCATTCATCTAGACATGGAGTGGTAGGGGGTTCAATTTTTTAATTTTCGTTGTATCAGTTAATAGTTACAGTCGAAAGCGGGGTTATGTTTAGGCATGGGTAGGGATGTATTTTTCAACAAATTCTGACATCCGCTAAATTCAGGTCGTCTGTTTTTTTGTTTTTTTTAACGGCAAAAATTCTTACGGTATTTTTTCTATTTGTATATTTAAAGATTTTGAGGGGCTGTTTAGGCTAGAATATGTTTTAACCACATTTCTAAAAAAAAATATTTTTAATATTTAATATACTATATTTATATTTAGCTTCCATTTTTGAAACATGGTTATCACTGTGTAGCAAAAAAAAACATATTTTAAATCAATTAATTTATAATGCTCTGTAAATTTATATTGAGCACTATTGGGTAAAAATAAAAATATCTATAAGAACACCGGATTTTATATCTTACTGCTCTTTCTTTTTATTTATATATATATATATATATATATATATATATATATATATATATATATATATATATATATATATATATATAAACACACCCACATATATATATATACACACACATATATAGACAAACATATATATACACACACATATATATATATATATATATATATATATATATATATACACACACACACACACACACACATATATATATGAAAGCAGATATACACACATATATATGCATGCACACACATATATATATATATATATATACAAATATATATATACATATATATGTACACATATATCTATCACTGATCCGGGAACCTCGAGGTAGTGTAATGGTTTACAAGCTTGTCTCGCCAGAACAATTACGACTGAGTACCGAGTTCGATCCTCACTAGGTGCCCCTTACTTTCGGCCTTGTGCCACATCTAAGCTACGCTTGGAAAATCACTATATCAATCACTGATTGATGTAATTTTAAGCATCTCGACTAGTTTTTGTATCCAGCAATCGCTCCGTTCACTCGTCAGTATTTATCAGCAGTTGACTATTTTCTATATATATATATATATATATATATGTGTGTGTGTGTGTGAGTGTATTCTGTTTTTGTCTGAATGCAGACTGCTATAAATGTTAATTACGGAATCAAGTTATCGTGTAAATATCTACATTCTACTGTTATTGATCACCTATTAATAAATATTGTGATACAAATGAGTTAGATTCTTCTCAGATAAATTTCACAAAGATCGTATCACAATCCGCAGATATGCATCACTATAATTCAGCCTTACCTAAATTTCGACAACACCAAGTTTAAAAATGAATCTTCACGAATATCAAAATAATTCTATTCATAATTCGTAAAATTCGCGAATCATGTTACGATGTCAGAGAAAATCATTTTGCCTACACGTATGGCCGACTAGACATTGATTTCCTCTGCTGATAGAAAATGACATGTCAAAGATCATACAAGATGTTGCTAAAGGCTAAAGATGCTATATCATGCTGACACTAATGGCTTATCTCCAGCCGGGAGCTTACGGTATCATTTTGGTTGAAGCAATCTATCCGTTACGTCAATAGATAATCTGCTACATAAGTCATTTAATTTCAATCACATCCGATGTAAAAAGTAAAATAAGGCCGTTAATTTCTGACGTTACTGATTTGCTAAAAATGTATATAAATTTCTTAAAGTTGTTTTTAAACACAATGACACTCTGAAATTGTTGTGGAGTTATTTCGCAGTGGAGGCTTGTATTTGTACTAAAATCGGTCCTAAATAAGTTCGACGTACCAAACGTTAGGAACTTGATATAATAGGTATTACGCAGAGTAATCTTGTTGTGGTCGCTGACTACTTTCGTAGTCGACTAACTGTCGACTACTGTCGTCCGACATCGACTGACCCTCGTTCCTCTTACTACTCCTACTTATATTAGGTGGGTGAGTCTAATAACTATAGAGTAGGTGTGTTGCACTAACCCCCCCCTCCTAAAACTTTACTCCGTAGGAGTAAAACAGTTTTCTTTATTTTTTATTTTTTACAGGAAATATGAAGAAAAAACAAACAAAAAAAAAACTTCATTTTTTTAGCAACATCGTAGCGTATCCCGTACGTTTTGGATCCACTTTTAAATGATCAGTTGCCTTTCTTTTTCTCCTGGATCGGCGTACCTCAGGTAAAATCGTTGGTGGTGTTGTTAGATCAAACGTATCGAAAATCACCTCCATAGGCGTTTCTTCCGCGGGATCGCTGTCATCCACGTCTGAAGAGCGTCGTCTGATCTGGTTAATGTGCCGTCTGCACGTGAATTTTTCGCCTTTCATCAAGTACATCATGTTGCCAATCCGCTTTTCTATTTTTCCAATCTCCCAGAAGGATGTATTCTGTTTATAGACCTTAAAGTATACTTTTTCACCAGGATTGTATTTTTTTTACTTGAATAAATTTTTCTCTACCTGGCTTTGTCTTTTTTGGTAGTAATTTGTCGAAGACAGATCTTACCCGACGTGCAAACATCACCTCGGCTGACGATTGTGAGGCTGGTGTTCCGTTATTTCGGGTAATTCTGTATACCTGTAGAAACTTCTGTAAGGCTTCATCTGCAGGTATTTCCCTAGCTTTCTTTAGAGCTCTTTTTAGGGTGTCCACAAATTTTTCAGCTAACCCGTTCGATCTTGGGTGTTATGGAGCTGTGGTAACATGTTCGACGTTGTATTCCTTGCAGAAATCTTTAAATTGTTCCGACGTAAATTGACTTCCGTTGCCGGCACAATTGTGTCTACTACACCAAACCTTGCGAACAATTCCAGCAGGAAGTTTTTAGTACTTTGCGTCGTCGGTTTTCTTATCCTTTGTATCTCAGGCCATTTCGAGAAACTATCCACTACTATGATGTAATGATATCCATTCAGTGGACCTGCGAAATCCACATGTAATCTAGACCGTGGTAGGTCTGTTTTTGGCCAGGGATAAAATTTTATTGGGGGTGCCTTTGCAGCTAAAGCAGAGTCTTTACATTTTGCCACTGCGTTCTCAATGTACCTGTCCATATTCGGCCAATATACAAAACTTCGCATTAGGTTCTTCATCCTAGTGCTGCCTGGATGACCCGTGTGGAAATCCTTTAATATTTGTTTTTGAAGTGTGTATGGAACCACCACACATTCTCTATATAACAATACTGAATCGCAAAGCAAAAACACATTTGTTATGTACTGGCCCCTCTTGGCTATTTTTTCTTTTATTTTCAAGATATACTTGTCCCTGGTGGCTTCTTCTTTTAGTTTTTCTAGAATTACCGGAAGTTCCCGAACTGCATTACACACAGTAAATTTCAGCTCTTCTTCTGACTTCAGTGAGGCAATTACCGTGTCTTCTAATGCTTCGTTCATTTTAGGAATTAACCTGGACAGCCCATCAGCGTAGCCGAATTTATTCGATGTTATGTATTCCATGCTGAAGTTATGATTTAGCAGTATTATACCCATCTCTGTAGTCGGTTGGCTGTATGCGTCGGCAAACCCTTTTTCGATCCACAAAACGAAATTAGAGGCTTATGATCAGTTTGTAGCTTAAAATGTCGACCGTGGACAAAACGGTGAAATTTCGCTACTTCAAATATTATTCCTAGCGCCCCTTTCTCTATCTGAGAGTAATTCTTCTCAGTCGGAAGTAGTGCTCTAGAAGCATGAGCAATTGGTTTTACTTGACCATTTGTCATTTTGTGTAAGATGCATGCTCCTACTCCATACGCACTTGCGTCGCAAGCTACTATGATCTCTAAATCCAGGTTGTAATGAGTTAAAAATAATTTCGAGGTTAACATTTCCTTTATCTTTTCAACTGCTTTCTGGCATTCATTAGTCCATTTCCAGCGTTTTCCTTTCTTCAGTAGTTCATTTAATGGCGCCCGCAGATCATTCATTTTAGGGATGTATATTTGGTAATAATTAGCTAATCCAAAAAATTTTGTAATGCGGTAATATCATTCGGAGCCGGCATGTCTTTTATAGCCGCTACTCGCTCTGAGTCTGGCCTTCTACCATTCTTATCGATGACCTTCCCCAAATATTTTACTTTCTCCATTTGCTTTCCTTGAGTTTAAATCCAAAATCCTATATTCTTGAAACTACTGCATTTACATGTTCCACGTGTTCTGCTATACTTGTACTTCTCATGAGGATGTCGTCCAGATACGCTACGGCAAAATCTAGACCACCCAACATCGAATCCATTACTTGTTGGAAAATGGCGGGCGCGACTTTAATCGCAAAGGGTAGTCTGTTAAATTTATACAGACCCCGATGTGTGTTTATACACAAAAGTTTTGACGTTTCTTTTTCTACCGGTATTTGCAGATATGTGTCGCTGAGGTCTATCTTCGAAAACATTGTGCCTCCATTAAGCTTCACAAATATTTCTTCCGCTGTTGGTAGAGAATAATTATAGTCTTTGAGTGCCGCGTTTAAACCTGTCGAGAAATCAGCACAAAGACGAATTTCTTTAGACTTTTTTTCACGTATACCGTCGGTGTTGCCCATTCACTATACTCAACTTTTTTAAGTACACCGGTTTTCTCTAATCTGTCCAATTCTTTATCTATCTGTTCAATTGAGGCAAACGGCACATTCCTTTTCTTTATGAATACCGCCTGAGCGTTTTCTTTTAGCTGGAATTTTGCCTCCATCTTGGTACACGTTCCCAACCCTGGGGAAAAACAGTAGGAAATGTTTCCTTAAGTTTCTTTATTAATTTTTGGGCTTCGGTGTTTAAACTTTCTACCTTATAACAGAAAGAATTCATCGGTAGATCCCATAATTGGAATTCTGTTATCCAATTCGTACCCAGTAAGTTCGTGGTATTTTCTATGACAAATAGTTTAGCATTTCGCGTTTTTTTATTTAACGTGACGTTTGTAACAAATTCTAAAATAAATTGTATTTTTCTTCCGTCACTGACCTTGCGATTTTCTTTGTCTTCATTAAAGTTGGTTTCCCCAACTTCTTCCACATATGCAAATTTACGATAGTTAGATCCGAACCAGTATCAAGTTGCATTTTTATATTTTTATTACTTATTTCGACGGTAACAAATTTTCTGGTTATTCCATCTTTTACCTCGTTGGACTTTAATTTTCTTATTTTATTGTCTTTATTTTTTGACCTGCAATGCGTGCTTTTATGTCCCACTCTTTTACAGTTGAAACATTTTTTATTCCTAAAATCGCAATATCTGTACCAGTGTAGTTCACCGCAAGTAAAACATGGCTTCGGGAGTTTTTGTTTATTTTTCTCTGGTATTTCACTTTTTGCTTGATAATCCGCAACTTTAGAATTCTTTTTGGTAGACTGACTTTCTTCTTTGTAGCGTATTTTCCTTACATGCGAAACGCCAGACGGTCCTATCTTTTTTTAATCTTTCTTTACGCTAACATATCTTGTGCAGTCTTCTGCCAATTTCTGTACCGTAATACTTGGATCGCTTTCTAATTTTTCCAGTACTAATTTTCTCAACTCTGCGTCTCTTTACGATACCCGCCCCTGAACAAACACCAAGCACTTAAAATTGTCTGCGCTTAATTCTGCCAGCTTGAATTCTTCACAATGGTTATTCACATTGGCTGCGTACGTTATATAGTCTTGTTCATCATCTTTCATCAGATTCAAACATCTTGTGGAACAGAGAAGTCTTTTTACTAATTAATTCACTTAATATATTTACCGCCTCGGTAAATGTCAACTCGCTAGTTTTTTTTCGGTAAAATGTAGTTTACCAATTTGTTATGCTCAGCAGTTCCTAATTTGCTTAAAAGAAGCCTAAACTTCTTTCCTTCAGACCACGAGTGGCAGTCCTCATTATACACGTCCGTATATTTTTTATAATACTCCACAAAAGTTATCTCTTCATCTGGACTGTACGTGAATATTTCATTTGAATTCCATATTGTATTCTCTGGGAAAGAATCATTTTGTAGATGTTTCTCTTTCCTCTTCTCAGTTATTTCCAGAATTTTGTTTTGAAACTCCCTGTGCATCTGTTCCATTTTTTGTTGGAATTGCATTTGTCTATTGAAAGTTTCCTCCTGTAGCTAATATTTTCGTCTGTTTTTCCGACTGGAACTTAAAGAATTCCCGGAATAGACTTTTGCATTCCTCCATCTTCGCAAAAAAGTTTACACAATGTCTAAATACTGTAGAGGTAGGGGGTCCTACGAATTTGCAATTCGTGACCTATTTGAGCAAAATGAATTATGGAGAAAAATATTTATTTTCTCGACAGATTTTTTCGCCACTAAGTTGACGTGTTGGCTTGCGACCAACTTTGCCAATTTTTTTTTTTTTAAGTGTGAATCCGAGACTTTGTCGCCGAAGTTATTGTGGCGAGCGAATTTTTTCTTCCTCCGTATGAGTGCGAATCATTGTCGCCAAAGTTGTTGTGGAGTTATTTCGCAGTGGCGGCTTGTATTTGTACTAAAATCGGTCCTACATAAGTTCGACGTACCAAACGTTAGGAACTTGATATAATAGGTATTACGCAGAGTAATCTTGTTGTGGTCGCTAACTACTTTCGTATTCGACTAACTGTCGACTACTGTCGTCCGACATTGACTGACCCTCGTTCCTCTTACCACTCCTACTTATATTAGGTGGGAGAGTCTAATAACTATAGAATAGGTTTGTTTCACCATAACAGAAATAAAATCCCCTGAAGTGAATTTATATTAACTGTTGAATATGTCAAACTATAACACGTCCATGCAATTTGGATTTGAATAGATCTTAAGTGCGAATCAAATTTTTACCAAACTCTATACATTCCAATATAACATATTATAGCAAGTGAATGACATATTCGCTTTATAACTATTAATCTGATATATAAATATTTCGTTAAATATTATGCATAATTTTTAAAAGAAAAAAGAAATTATACTATATTTGATTTTTAGCTTCAGAAAGTCGAGAATATTTTCTGTTCGCATTAAGTGAAAAAATTCTCTTTTACCCTTTTCACTTTAGTTATTAAAACAAAATCTATCATTAACTAAAGTGCTAAAAACATTAGCTTATTAGTTCGAAGTGAGATATGTGATTCCGACCAGCAAATAACAGTTGGTCTGAATCGAATTTAATGTCATTAAGAAAACCTTTATTTTAATAGAAGTTAATCTGTGATCATCACATCCCTCAATATGTACTAGAATCAACCTAGATTATCAGACTAGCGAGGTACATTAGCGGAGTCAGTTGCAAAAAGTGGGTTGACATGGAAGGTGACCTCGTAGCCAGCATGTGCTGATTCGAGCCTCACGGGATGTCAGCAACAGTCTCACCACCCCGACTTGTAAACAAGTGGTCGACCCAGCTGCTCTTAAGATGTGTACATATGAGACAAATGGATGAAAGGAAGATATATAAATGCCACACCCGAGAAAGGAATTAAAGAAAGTCTTTCACATATTTGCGAGAAGAAGATCCACGTTATGAGAAGAAGAACACGAACACACACACACACACACACACACACACACACACACACACACACACACACACACACACACACACATCCTCTACAGAGTGTTCCAACAAATAGAACTCAACTCAACAAACTATGAACTGGAATTGGAATGAAAACATTAATGTTACCTACCCTGAATCCATCATAAATATTCAGGACGTGGAATTAGTAAATGCTAAACAAGTCACATAGTTCGGTGCATGGATCAAATGACAAAATTAGTACCGGAGATATGGAAATTAAACATAGAATAGGCTACGCTAGAGGTAATTTCGACCAATACTTCACGTTGCTAGAAAACCAAAACATTTACCTAAAATCTCAAATAATGTTCTTAGTCTGATCAGTTCGAGACTTTCAAATGGATGTCATGTATGGTGCCAAACTCGCCCAGAAAACTGTCAGCTGTATACAACTGTTTTCTCATATCAATGGCTAAAATGGTATTGAATGAATGAAACCTGTAGGTCTGAGTGAAGACCATATATCTTCAAATTTTGTGGACGGGCGTTACAAAATAACTAGCAAAGAACTATACCAAATAACAGAATTCACACCACTTAAGGACTTTAAGTAACACACGCACACATATATATATACACGTGCACACACACCTTTATATATATATATATATATATATATATATATATATATATATATATATATATATATATATATATATATATATACTAGCCGAATTACCCGAATTTGTAACGCATGTAAGCCGAAGTGAATATGATAACATAATCAAGATCTTGATGTTCAAAGCTATTTCATTTTAAAGTTTAGATTGGAATAATCGATAGTGGATTTGAGAAATATATTTTCCTGACAAATTGTTTTAAGATAAAGATTTTATAAATTTCAACTGAGAGCAGTATTGGCTGCTCGGTCATTGATTGTCGAATGTTTACTTTTAAGGAAACGGTTAATATTACCATTACCATATACTGATTTTAATTGAATCTCGGGGGTGAATAAACAATTATTATTCGTATGAGAAATTTAGTCCAATTTTATCAGTCTTTACAACGATAAGTTAAAATTTGTAATTTTTGTTCTTTTTATTTAATTAAGTTGGATTACTTTGCAAAATTCATAGTCAAATTTTCTCAAAAAAATCAAAATTTCCAAGATGTATTTTCTATAAAGATATCTTTTATTATCGTCAGTTTCCAACTACGACGATGAACTTTTACTTCTGTCTGTAGAAATGTAAATAGGAAATGCGACGTGGAATCGGCAATGCAGAAGCTATTTTATTTTTGTTTCAGAATCCAGTTAAAGGTCAGCTTATAAAACAGGTTGATGTCTGAAATATAACATTAATAGAAAATTAGTGACAAACAATATGTTTATTTACAAGTACATCATCGCTCTTGAAAATCGGCAACACTCGAATGCATAAAGGAACAAAAAGCTTTCATACTACTGTTGGCTATTCAGCAATTTCTTTCTTAGTCGCTATGGCTAACCTTTGGGCACAAATAAAGAGGTTTTGTTTGATATCTTATCCAAACAGAAATTATAACATAAATTAACCTTTGAATAGCGAGCTATCATTAACAAACACCCAACATTAAAAGAAAGATTTGTGCCGGCATAAAATTTGGTCTTGCAAAGCTTGGTCTAATGATATTATGGACAAGACGAAAATCGACCATTTAATAGAGTAATCTCGCGTGATTTGCTTTGAAATAATATATAGTTTACCTACTTACTACAAAAAAGGTCCGCTTGTCGTATTAATAAATGTACAGGGTGGTCCGAAAACCTTGTAACCCTTACATAATATAATTTTCCATTTCAACGTTCTGTGGGATATTATCAAGGAGAGAGTTTCACATGAATGATACCAGAATACCCATCAGTTGAAGGACGCTGTTTGGAGAGCGTTTGCAACAACCAACAAAGTACAGCTTCGTAACATATCACCAGGACATGGCGTCACATCATTTTGTTCCACGAAAATGATGGGGTTCATACAAACCTTCTCTATGTGTGACAACGTCAATGAAAGTGAATAAACTAAATCCCGTACAGGTGCTTTGTATTACTGTATCAATTGTTGTTCTATTGTTCCATTATTTTTGGTAGGGGTAACAGGACTTTCGGACCACCCTTTATATCTAATGAATTTGGCAGGAACCTTAACGTTAAAAATTATGAACATTTTAAAATCTATATAAATGTTCTCATTGAATTGATACGTCAGATTTTGTCCGCTCAATATGCTAAGCTTCTATAAATGTAACAAAAATTGTACTTCAAAACTATTTTTTGTGCAAATTATTCGTGTTCTTGGTAGCAATTGTAAGTGTAAAAGTTATACAACACAGAAAACGAGTTTAAAATATTTTTCAGTGGCTCATGTAGTTATTTCGTTAAAATGAAGATTATTTTTATCATAATACATTGATAATTTCTTTTTCCTGGTGAAATCTATTTTCCTTAACCTTTGTTGCAATGTGCTGTGCGAAACACTTGAGATAAATGTTCCGGGTATCAGAAATACACATAATTCAATTTGTGTTCTTTTCACTGGTTTCCTTAATCGTTAATCCCTCCCCTCTTCTGCCATTAGAGAGAAAAGAAAGACTAATATCCACATAATTTGATTGTTCGCTATTTTTAATCGCAAATAACTTGGCGGGACGTTTAGAAATGAGCTAACAACTTTGGCAAATCGCCTGGCGTAAAAATATCCTGGGATTTGTATTCCTTCTACGATTTTCATATGATTTGTTTTTTAGTAAATTTGTTTTAATCAAAGGCAATATGCACAATTTGTCAACTTAAATGTAGTGAAGACCGAAATAGTTCATAGATGCCCGACGAAAAAGGTCATCTTCCTTTTGTCTTGAAGTAACTTTGCGTTCCACTTTATGATACATGGTGTTTGGTTATCAGCAGGTGGGAATAAAAGTCTTTGGCATTTCTTGTAATTCATGTTATTTGTGAATTTCTTTCAAATAAGTTTGATTATCATTAACAAAAATCATATAATAAACCTTAAACTGAATGGAAAAACGTTGCCACACTCACTTCCGTCCTTGATCACCGAGCAAGTACAGATACATTAAAAATATCTAAATGTTCGCCTATCTGACAAATATAATGACTGACATTATCCAGTAAATATTGAAGCTGAAATTTTATATGTTATAATGTCTTGTTTAGGCTATAAGTTCTAATTCATCTACAAAGTTAAAATTATTTAATATTTGTCTTAAAACTTTACAGTAGGTACCGCCAAAGATTCGCTAAAAAATGCGCATAATTGATGAAAAACATGACCAAAACTTAATAAAAGTTTTATCAACCAAATGTTTGTTATTATTAAGAGGAAATACCAAAGGATTTTTCCATTATTAAATATTTTTAATCCTTTGTAGAAAATTCTAAATTTTTGTTAAACGGGTTAAATTAGCAAGGGAAATTTGAGCGTCTTAATTTGGAAGGTATTGCAAAAATCAAATAACTGTTGGATTTTAATGAAACTTTCAGGACTTATTCACACAGGAATTACATTATTTTAGAAATATTTCTTTCTTAGAAAATCTTGGTAAATTGTTTTTTACAACTATCACCCTCCCATACTTATTTAATTTTATGATATTTTGAGAAATTCATTTTTGAAGCACTTAATGTTAATATTAATTATACGGTAAAGTTCTTGGAGAATTTGAATCATAAAATTATTTTTGTAAAACAGAACTTCCAGTTTAATTAGTAAAGCTTTTAATTGCTCTTGATGAATAAGATATATTATGGTCACTCGTGTCTTAAATCATTTTTTTAATAACGAATTTTTACAAGAATTTTAATTATAAAGTTTTAAGTCTTTTAAAAGTCTATCTTAATTTGTAGGTGTTAGATGATATTGTTATTAAGTAAAAACTATATTTACTAATCATAAATGGAAAAGCTCACTACAATTCAGCGACCTAATATTTAAAAATAAATTTTGGATTTTAGTTTTGTATCTATAAACGTGCCGATAAATACGGACGACCATATATGATATTATCCGAAATGAAAAGCAGTAACTATAGGAAATTTCAAATTTATTGGTAGTTTTCTAATATTTCCTCAACAAGGCCTCATCGTAAGATTATGAAGTACCTAAAATTTAACAAAATATTAGATTACTTAGAATATATTCCTAAATGTTTTAATCATTTTTACAGAGTAGTTAAAAATTATATAAAAAAGCGTTCATGTTTTATTCGTCAAGCAATTTTTACAGTTAGGTACCCTTTACTTAATGCCAAACATTAAGCTATAAATAAATCTACAAAAACATTCAGTGATTTAAATAAAAAAAAAACATTCCAATCTACAAATTCGGTTTGAAATACAGCAAAATATGTTGCTTATTAGAAATATTAATTCTATTCCGTTAGCTTAAACAAGAGCTTCAAAAAGATTTCATTTTTAAAATGCATTTTAAACATTAGGTATCGCTTTTTTTTTAGTTACCTACTTTATAGCAATCCTTATTTGTGTCTTATCAAATCTTTTGCTAAGTAAATATGCATTGAATGGTTTATTATACGACTTTCTTCTAACTTGCCACAACTGAGTAAAGATACATACCATAAGTCATTTTCATTGGATAGAAACAAAGACACGTATAGCCCATTCGCTTGTCTTTTGCTGAAACAAGCATTCAAGTTATAGATATATAGAATGGTAAATTGAAATAGTGATATTAATGTAAAAACAGACGTATGAAATATTAGACAAAAGTTAACATAAAAGAATGATGAAATAGCTTCTATGATTGATACATTTCAAAGTTACAAAGAGGAATAAAATGTGTAACTGATAAACATCAGCGTTCTTTCCTTACTTTCAACCTACTACAGCTTTTTTGTTTTGGATTACATAATCAGTTTTAAGGTTGTAAAGGAAGAAATGGAAAATAGTAGAATTTTCCCTGGAAAGTATTCAAATACAAACATTTATTTTAGAATCAGATTTACAGTATAGTAATATTATAAGAATAAAAAATAAATTAAATTAATTCCTAAAAATTGAGCAATGCCTGTAATAATTTTAGAAACATGGAAGACAAATGATACACATTTTCTGAGTTATTCAATTTATGGATATCGCAGCTAATCATTTGGCTGCTTTTCGGAAAATGTTATCCATCAGTGTTTTTCTAGAAAAGTTTTAATGTTTTTATGATGATGTTTGCTGAGAAATAAATTATTGTGAAATCTTGATTGAATTAAGTTAAATGGGTCGAGAGAGAAGCCAAATTAACATCTGATGCTTGCCACCGAAGAAAAAGAATCCATTAATAATGTCCAAGCGATCAGAACGTAAAAGAAATGAGAAACAAAAAAAACAGTTCATTCTCATTCTTCTAATAATGAAGAGAAAATTGTATTCTGATAATGGTGTTATTTCGTGACATTAGTTTTAGAGTGATAGCATATTGGGTATAAACAACGTATCCTTACAGGGTCAGTAGCGGTTATCAAAGAAATAATCAAGTCTGAAATAGTAATGAGGCGCAAAATAACAATTCTGACATTTTACAGTTGGACATTTTACAGTGTCTTTCCGAGGAAAAAAAATAATTTGCTTGAACCAGAACTCTAATTTCCCTGAGTCTATGTTCACTGCCCGGCTCAGGGAATGAACTCACAATTACTATATTAACATAATCATAAAAACAACGACTTAACGCACTGGGCTATTGAAGCTTAGTGGCGATCTTTAACGGGAAAGTCAAAAGTTCATAACCTTTATTATATTTATAAAGTTTAAATTCACTTTCTAAGATCTACCTCAGCGATCTACTAAAGAGAAAGTAGAATGGTACAAAAAGAGGCGTAGGGTTGCGTATGATGTAAATTTTCTTTAAATATGACAATGCTGCAGCAATGGCTGCGAAGGTGTCCGGTGTCTAGAAACGCATATCACAGAGAAATCTGAAAGCAATCTTTGTGAATTGTAACAACCATTCTTTTAACCTCGTAGGAGTGAAGACAGCATCAGAACAGGTGTTTGCTATTTTATTTTTGAAGTTGTTGATTCACTGTACAATTTTTTCTCCAGCTCAACAATGTGGTGGAAGAAATTGAAGGAGACAGTATGGATAGCTGTAAAGCGCTCCCCTGGTACAAGATGGAATGCTAAGCTCGATGCTGTTCATTTTGTAAAAACGAAGTTGGATGATATAGCTAAATTGTTGGAGGATATGCCAAGTGACACTTCAGTATCAATCGACACAAGAAGCGACACCAGCTGCTTTGTGCACAACATGCAAACTTTCAGCTTTCTAACTATGCTGCCGTTCTGGGATGACGTCCTGACTTTAATCAACCGAGTACAGAAGAGACTTCAGTGCCTTAGAATGAACTTCAATCAAGCTTGAACTGACATTAAAGGTGTGCAACAATCTGTTATGAGTGAATGGGATTCTCTCTGTAAAAATTCAGTTGCAAAGGGCGAGGAAAAATACTTAGCATGGTGTGTTGACGTTGGCCAACAGAGAAAGGTGCGTCATATAATGAGAACAGCTGGAAAGCGATTTGGCTTTATTAAGCATCGAAAATGAAGAATTTGGACACATAAATGTGGACGTTGTTATTGAATAGCCTGGTCGGATCTCTCCGTTTTACGAATTCAAATAGATGAAATGAATTGCTCTATTCTTGACATCTTTTAATTCAGGTTTTGTCAATGCACCATGCTTGTTGGTAGTGGTGGATTAAATAAAAATGTATTTTAATTGTATTTAAATACTTTTTCAGAGCATTTGTATTTGCGTGAAAAAGCATTTAGATTTAGATTTTTACCTAGTTTCAGAAGTATTTGTATTTTTGGAATCTGGAAAAAAATTACTTGTATTTGTATTTGAATTTCCAGTTATATCGCGTCAATAATCGCGAGAAGTGTTTGTATTTGATTTTCTTTTAAATTAGTATTTGATCCATGCGAGCTTGTTGGCTACTGGTTGTGGTAGAAGGTGCTGAGTCGAGCTCTTGCCTTCGTCTTGGACCAAGACCTCGGCACGACACTGAACGGACTTATTCATTTCTTACTCTATTTTATTCCCTTCAGATATTCTTAAATTAATCACCTAGGCCGTTACAAGTGTTTCATAATTAATCTTTCAGTTGAACGAAATTTTTAATACTGGTTCTGCCTGAAAATTACATCTGCATTAATCTCAGGATGGAAAATCTTCGTTAAGAATATTACAACATTAACGACAACACTTATTCTATTTCACCACTCTCTAAAATATCAGGTAGGGACTGCAATTCACTCTAAATGCGTATTTAGGCTTGTTTGTGCATAATACTACGTCTTCTAGATTGGACTTTAATTATAAATTGAAACAATGGTACGAAATTAATGACTTTGATCTTGCTTATTATCTATCTATAATGAAATAATACATTTAAAAATCTCAATGTGATTACAGGCGATGTTAAACAATGCTAGCAATTTAAATATTGTTTAGAATGTTTCGCTTCAAGTAGACAATGAAGCAGAAACAGCACAGTTTCAACACAAGAATCAATAATCAATCTCAAGCAGCCGGAAGAGGGAATTGGGCGTCTCATTAAAAATTGGCTGCGCATGCGGCTTGAAGACTAATTGACTCTCTCACCTCGTCAGAGCCGCAAGTAAACTGTTTTCTCTTACTTTGTTAAAATTGATCGTTGCGTTATAAGCACTCTGGTGTTAATTTTTAGCAACACTCTTCCTCGCCCAGCCTTTTTCCAACCGCTGGATGTGATCTTCTGTTGGCTGGCTAAACAAATTAATCATTCAGCCTCCAACATTATTTGTTGGAAACAAGATTTGCTTCATTTCTATTATGGGCTTCCTAATTTGATCGGTGTCGATGAAAACCTTTGTGAATTGTATCGCCTTTCTTCAATCACCAACTTGAATCTTTTTATGTAACATTGAGAATTCAAAATAAATCAATGTGACATATTTTAATCTAAAATGTTATTTACTTAATTAACTCAACTGAATGCTAAAATATAGTTTCCCATAAATTAATAAAACAATTTTAAAAATCTGTGTATAACATTCTTCTCTGTGATTTCGTGGCGCCATAACGGCAAATTTTTCAGAATCTGCTGACAACTCATTTTGTCACTAAAAATTAGACCAAAATTATAAATAAAATGGTCCTGTCACTGATATGTTGCTGCCTGTAAGACTAGTTTCATTTGTTTATGTTTATACACTGATGACCTATAAAAACATTAGCAAGAAATACGTCTTTAAAATAAGCTTCATTTATTTTGGGTTTTGCTCGCTCACTAAATGTTATATATGGTGATATATACTCCCGCTTTATTCAGGCCTAAATAAACAGAAATCGATAAAAATGAATAATTAATCGGAAATCGGCTATTAAAACTTTTGGTTTTCTTTGCACAAATTAAACTAATTTGATTTCTACTATAATTAGTTTGTAAAAACGTAAACAAAGTTTGTGCTACAATATGTCTATGTGATAATTTACTCCAGTTAAATATTTTATATAAAATGTAATCCTTTTGTTGAAAACAGTAAATTCAATCATTCCATTCCGATTATTTTACACGTGGCAGATTATGAAAGCTGAATAAAAAGTTTCATTTTTCATATTATGGCTGTTCAAACGAACATAAAATTACAAATCCTCCTCACAGCTGCCTAATTATCAAAAGAGATATTAAAATATTCAAGGGGTACCTTTAACTGTCATATGGACAAACTACAAATATTGAAGTTAAGATAATCTGATTACTGCTTTATGAGACTTTCATATCATACCGAATTCCTATTTGCTCGTTGAAAAAAGGTATATACTAAAATTAAAATGGATAAGGATTATTGATGAACTTCGTGAAGGGAGACTTTAGATATATTTTTCCCAGATGTTATAGTTACTCATTTGCGCCAGCATACACAGACGTCATCCGATTTATCGTTTTTTGTCTTTTCTAAATTTCTTAGAAATGGCCCTTTCTTTGTATTATTCATAATGATGAAAATAACACTTAGTATTGCTAGTACAATTATAAGAATATTAGTTATCATTTCTGGTACAAACTACATTAAAATTTAGAAATTAGAGAAAATAAACTTGAAGCATTATATAGTAAGTTTATGTTTTCAATTATTAAAAGATCATTATTATATAAAACATTTTCAGCACCATTAACAAAAGCAAAATTAAAATAATAATTTAAAAACATTTATTATTTTTAAAAATTCGGTTAAATTGTTAAATGTTTATGAATCAATTTTATTGATATTTTGTCTTTTATGTCAACAATATAATTTAACAAATGAAGCTGACATTTTGGCGCAGGGGATCAAACAAAATTATATATTTCCTTTTAAGTTTTTATATTTAGGGCATGATTTCGACCCCAATAGATTTTTGTCTTGTTTATTTGTATTTGTCTTATTTATATACTTCTTTTGGCAAGAAAAGAAATATTTTAAAACTTATTTTAATTCCTCAGTGAATTACATTTTAAAATAATGCAAAAATATATATGATCAAGTGATATTTTACTGGGAATTTAGAGGTATGCGTATTTGCATGGTAAAAAATGTGTTATATTTTATCAATTTTTACAATGAAATTAAATTTAGTCATCAGTATAACAAGTAATTTTTAATGTGGACTTTTCCAGTTTTCCAATTCTATTGCCCTTGATTTTTTAAACCCAATTATCTCAATTTTTAATGTTTTTAATTTTTAATGATTTTTAAAATTTTTAATGGTTTTTTATTTAATTTGTTCAATGAGCAAAATACGAACTGCATATATTTTTCATATTAAAATATTCCCCATTTTTTATTCTTTCTTTCAGTTTAATGTTTATAAAACAAAATAAACCAAACCATCTATTATGCAATTATCTGTAGTTGTTTGTATATTTTATGATCGTAAAAAAAAAAGCCTCATTGAAAAATAAATTGTATTTAGATTCACATTTTCTTGTTTTGGCTCAAAAGATCCAAAACAAGGAAGTGTGAAGCAATTCCAATGTAACAAATAATCTATATGCATTTTTTAGTCGCCTTTTTAGAATCAGTCCACAATATTATGTACCTACAATTGTTTGTTCTTTCACGAAGATGACTAAACTAATTTCATCTGAAATATTTAGTGGCATTTCCAAATTAATACCAGAAAAATATTTTTTACAAAAAGAGGAAACAGATAATGTCATAGAAATCTGAAACACGGAACTTTTAGAGAAAACAAAACAACTAAATTAATAATGAATTAATTTAGACGAGATTTCAGTCTTGATTTTGAGAAAAAGTGTTATCCATCAATTTTCAATCAAATGCAAGATTCATTAATGAAAATAAAGGAAAAAAGGAGAAACATTTTATGACTAGCATTATGTCCGAGGATTTGAAAATCCCTTCAAGTCAATATAATTTTTCAATAGTATCTTTCATGAGAAATTCAGTTCTTTAAAAATGTGCACACCAAATAAAATAGCATGATCTAGTTACTATTTAAGTAACTATTTCTTGTGCTGTTTTAATAAAAAAAACTATTTACAAACTCTAGCTTAGTCTGGTAGAATTGGTATCGCAACATTTATTGAAGATCGAACGAACTAAAAATGGCTGGTGACACTAATTTGCTAACCATTATATAATAGTTGTGCATTTAGACAGAAGTCCTTCTCCAATACATGTTTCATTAAAATGACTAGCATAGCACTTCTGTTAAGTTTTGTTTTTCTCGTACGAATAAGAAATTCATATTTTCGACTGTGTGCGTAGAAATTTGCAAAATGATTGTTCGTTCCGAGCGCTTTCAACCATTTTAAGGATTTCTGTAGTGTTATTGCAAATGTTGTTCATATTATTAAGAATGTTTTTTGTTCTTTTTTTTTGCATGGTAGGGTATGAAAGAGTCTTAATATGGTAAAAGATTCTAATATATGTTTTTTTTGCAATTAGAGACGTTTATTATGGTTTTGTTTTCGATGAATATGTTGTGTATCTAAGTTGGTAAGTTTTCATGTTGGTTTCATGTTTTCATGATGGTTTTCATGTTCGTTTATAGAGGTCCTTATGGAACTACGGTCGGAGAGATGGAGAGTCAGCCGTCTTAATAATTGATTGGTGGTATGTTCGATGTAATTGGTCATGAGTTTTTCTTTGATAGGAACATAGTTCTCTATGGACATTATATATAATGTTGGTCATGTATAGTTTGAATTTCATTGGAGAGTTGTTTACACACACACACACACATATATATATATATATATATATATATATATATATATATATATATATATATACATATATGTATATATATATATGTATATATATATATATTGAACTTTAGTAATAAATGTTTATAAAGATATTAATATATTTGTGGGTGGAATAACCCAGTGACGTTTAGTGAATATTATTTTGGGCCTTGCTAAGCTGTGAGAACTGTTATTTTTAACAATTGTTGGAGTTGTAAGCGCAGTAATGATATTTAGAATATAGTTGTAGTTTAAGGTAGATAATGAAATAACAATCATTTCTTATTGTTTTTGTCACTAACCCGTTTGTATCAGATGAAAATTAGATTTATATTTGCGATTTACTTTAGTTTTATAATTGCGATGATAAATATTTTAAATGCTCAAAAGAAAGTATTTTCATCACTTTTTAAATTATTTTCAATGAAGAACGGAAGAAAGGTATATCCTTATGTCGATGAACCACAGATTTTTTGAAAGCTGCCTGTTACATTATTTCGTTCTGATGGACAGATTAGAAAGGGCAAACACATATGAAAATTCTGACCGATGATAGAATGGGGAAATTTTCATTTCGCGAGAAGGTAATTTATTCTCTTCTATTATATCAAAGTGAAGTATGTAAATCCGTTCATACAATCGCCTACTACAAAAGAGATCAGGGAAACATCTTAAGCGTACGTTCGACAAAGCAGCGGTTTGTGGGAAGAAATTGCTCAACTGGGACTTACATTTCACCAATGCAATACGAGTAATTGCATTTAAATTCTCCTCGTTTTATTAACATAATAGAAATATTCTAAGCTAGAATTGGTTTCTCGACTTCTTTAAAATCTGTTTAAATAAAATAGCTTTCTGTAATGGCAATCGAAACTTCTACAGCAACAGCTTCATTTTTCCGAACTTCCTATAACATCAACCAATTATTTTGGAGATTTTTCTTCTTCCTTCGTATGCCCAAAATCCACCAGCTTCGAGTGAGCTTCTAATTTTCTGGCATGTCATTCTTCTGAGTTTTTCGACGGAAGCAGTTTCTGGGCTTTATTACTTACTTTTCCAGTTTAACACCTGGCAATTTTCTCGTCATAAACATCATATCTTAAAGGTGATGTTATCCAGAACACACAATTTATGAAATGCAAACACACGTACAAAAAATGAAATATGTATAACCTAAAAGTAACTAACATAAGTAATATTAGTTATTTGTTTTGAAATTCCATCAAGTAATAATTATAAATATAATTAATTTAATTGAATTAGAACTGCTTTTGTGTCAAGTGACAGCCTATATCAAAATTTGAAATAGCCTTTAAGAATGAGTGAGAGAGAAAAATCGTTAGGAGAGAGAAGGGAATATTTAAAGATTGCTGCATTTTGTTAATGTGGCAGGAGAGAGGGCATATTATATTTTGTACAATACTATAGCAAAAGATCATATGAAAATATAATCAGGAATTCCTTCATACACATATTTTCTTCCCTATTTTCTCTTTTTCAACTTCTCTATATCACTCTTTCTTTGTGTTTCACTGTCGACTTATCTATCTGAACTGTGATCAGTAACATACCATCACTGCTTTTTTATCTATATGTATAACCTATTGTAACATTTATCGATTTAATGTGTGTGCATGAATGTTTATAGTTCTTCATCTAATATATATGTTTGTGTGTGAGTGAGTGAGAGAGAGAGTGAGTGAGCGAGCGAGTGAGTGAGCGAGTGAGAGAGAGAGAGAAGTTTTGTTAAATTCAACTGGCATTTTTCAGTTTTTCTGCTAAATTGTTATTGCATTTTTCCAATTTTCGAATACCACATTCTTCATACGAATCAAAATTAGGAATAAACTGTCCGAAGTTCATGTTTTATCGCTTGAATATAACAAAAATTGTTTAAATAAATTCTTATTGCCCATGCACACACACATTATATATATATATATATATATATATATATATATATATATATATATATATATATATATATATATATATATATATATATTAGTAGTGAGCAAAAATGAGCCCCCGACCACAGGTAAAAAGAAATAATTCTACATAATTTATACTAAGAAACTGTAAGTGTTCAACAAAATACCTTCAAGAATAGTATCTGTGGTTATTCATGAATGTAATGCAAGTTGTTGTATCCATGTAAACACAGTACAAGGGAAGATACAGATTGTAATACTGAAAATAAGGCCAACAAAAGTAATGAACCTTTTCATACCACTCGAGATTAAGATCATCCTAGATTAAGTTCCGCATGCCAATTTCTCATATTAAATGATCAAATAGGGACTGCACAATTTCTGAGACCTTTAATTTGTGCTTTTAGTGTAGTTGTTTTAAGTTTCAAAATTGGAAAAATGGAGTTGGAAAATAGGAAGAAATTTATCAATGTCACAACGTCAACGCGAAATCTCTATGATACTTAAAATATCAAGTTTGCTGTCTATGTCATCCATTTTCATATGAAAAGCGTTTTAAATATGAAAATGAATAGTAGAACTACGACATTTAACAAAAGAGATCAAAGAAGGCTTATGAGGTTATCGGTATCCAACCCAAAATTAGCAGCTTGTCAAATAATAGATGAAAGTAGCATTGTTATAGCTTATCTGTTTGAAATATTGTTAATGAAAATCTTCCTCACTTCGACAAGGGATTTTGATAAGATATATTCAAAAGAAATCATTTACTGAGATTTTTCATAACTCTATTGGTTTGTTATACTTGACACAAGAATAGGTTTCATTCGGAGCGAAACGTTTCCAAATTTTTATTCTCCCCACTTAATGAAAATACATGTACAGGGGTTCATACAAAGTCGCCCAAGTATTTAAAAATATCATCTGTCAGATTTTTCATATTATTTCGTTCCTTTCTTTTTCAGAACTTAGATTTCCGATGGAAAAATTAACAACTGAAAATAGAAGGAAACTTTTGGTCATTGGATAATTTCGAGAAATCTTAAAATTTCCACATTCTCCTGATTTGGCGTCTCCCGTTTATTTTCTTTGGATATAGTTTAAAGAGCAAACACATGTCAATAAACTGCAGGCAGTTCAGCAACTCCAGGATAACACCTGTGCAAAAATTCGAGGCCTGCAGTCAGTTACTATGGAGAATAATATTGAAAATGAAGTATATTTACATCGGAAATCTTACAGAATTAAATGGGAGTATATTTCCAATGTTTTCATTTTATTATGTATTAAACTATTATTAACAATACAAAAGAATGTTGAAATTTAATCCTTAGTTGACTCCTGGGACACCTTGTATGAGATGAAAATGTTTCATACGTAATTATTCAATCAAACGTATTTTGAGTTTTGTCGTTTTATAACCTGTTAATTCCCATTTCGTATGTTAGGAAAGTCAAGTTGTTCGGGGAAACACCAACCAAATTAGTTGGATTGTGTCCAGAGTCCGGCTTGTGAAAAAGAATATTAGAACTGTGTCTGCTAATCTATGCCGTTATCTGTTAAAATAATGATTAATTAAAATTAAACTTAAGCAAGAACACTATTTTGACGTGAGAGATCCAGATCATCGAAATAACCGAAGTTATAGAACTTACCGAAAATGTTCAAAGCATCCAAACTGTCAAACCTATTCAATATTCTGAGATCATCGAATGTATTTAAATTACAGAAACCATTGGAATTGTTCAACTTCCTAAATGAACGATGGTATTTAGAAATTGCCTAAGACGTTTAAATAATAGAAACATTTATCAGAAATGTTCAACTTAATAAAATTGCCGAAAGTATTCCGCTCCCGGAAGCCATAATGCCATTTGATTCATTCCATTTAAATAAATTACCGAAGATACCAAACTCATTTAAATTACAAAAATTACTGAAACCATTCAGTTTATCGAAATCTCAAAAAGATATTTCAATTACCAATATTATTCAAATGATCAGTATCGCCAAAGGTATTTAAATTTACGTAATCACGAAAAATATTGAAATCACTGAAGTTATTTGAATTACTGAAATCACCAGAACCATTCTCAATATCAAAATCAGTTACATTTTGTAGTTTGCAAAAGATAGAAACAAAATTCAATGAAATTAAAATTTAACAATACCGCAGAAGGTTTCCTCCATCAAAGTAATTATCAATATCAAAATTTGCAACCACCGTTAAGGGAAAACCTTAAATATGCATAATAGCTTCAAGTGCCATGATAATCCCAAAGCTACTGGAACACTCTGATAGAAAATAAGAGAATCAGTTGAGAAACCCAAAACCTTCAAAATCAACTATCACAAAGGAAATACAATTAGTGCCTCCCAAAGACATACTGATAAAATCCAGCTGGCAACGGAGGAAAGAAACAATGAAATCACGAGAAAAAAGTCGGAATAGCTTTAAACTAGCAAAACTGCCAGTTGATAAAATAGATTCTGACAATTGAATGTTATTCAGTGCAAGGAAAGAATGTCAAATAGAAATAGATGTTTCACTAAAAGATCAAAGTTAAAATAATAAGAGAACCATGACCCAGAACGTGAGACCAAATTAAACGGAATAGTTAATGTATAAATGGTTAAGGGTCTGTTAACTGCACTAGAATTAATTTAATCAATGAATAGCCAAAATGAAAATGGGCAAGCATGAAAGAAGCCGCATGAACGATGCTATTAAATAATTTCATATACAAATACATACCATATTTTAATTCAAAAGTTGAAGAACACTGCTTATGAATACAGGAAAAGTTATAATCCCAGATACTGCATGTGCTTGTTATACTCTTCTATCAAAATGGGGGCTTGATTGGTATATTTCGCTTCATAATTTTCACCTCAACGTCACCTTGTTGGAGGAGGAGGTGGAATAATAATAATAATAATTTAATTTACAATGGTATAAACTTTACGATTCCTTACATGTTGAGGAGGCACGGTGGAGTAATGGATAGCGACTCGGATTGAGGAATCGGAAAGCCGAGTTCGAATTGCATTCACTTATGTGCTAATACACTTGATGTTGTGGATTCCGGGATGAAATCCGGTACCAATAATAACAAACGCCAAGAATGAATATAGGAAAATAAATGTATTAACGTAATAATACAAACTGGTAATACAGGTTAGTAGTTCCAGGAATGCGGGTTAGTAGAAAAATATATATATAGTCTTTGGTATCGCTGTATGACGTCTTACTGTGACTCTTGCTCGCTACGTTCGTTCGTTCTCTCGTTAGCCTCTCGGGTATTCACTAGCAGTAGTATATGTATACCCTGGGTGAGCCCACTTGTGAAAAAAGGAGAGGACTCCTCAACACTTGGAAAAGGTATGAATCCTCTTCTTCCCCCCAGGACAGACCTGGTTCTATAGACTTGGATGGCAACTAGTCTACCGCAGAAAGAAATGGCAACCTACTGCGGGGAAAAATCTGCCTCGAAAGATACATGATCGCCTAAGCGTGTATTACGCATGGCCCTGACTGAACTTTTGAGAGACAGACACAGAATGTCATTCGACAAATGTTCAACTTTTCAACGCCAATAAGTGACAGTTATCAAGTTTTATAGGGTAGATGCCACTTCCAAACCCCCCGAATATCCAACAAGGAAACTTTCAAGAAGACTCCCTGACATCCCTTCTTAATCCCCCTTACGCATGAATTAAACAATAATAGGTATGGATACAAACTCAACAAAATCTACTCTACATGGATGATTTCAAAGTCTTTGTCAAAGTTGACAATGAGTTGAAGGGTAACCTCAATACTGTGAAATGTTTCAATGAAGACATGGATTGCGGATTAGATAAATGCGGAAAAGTAACATTCATTTATTGTCAGGTCAGGTTGGTTCAGAACTGATTCTACTAATGCTAAGCTGTAAACCAGTACTACATGTTCCAGTCGGGTAGAATAGTCCCGTCAGCTGTGGTCAGCAACCATTCTAGTGTTTGCAGCACAAACAATGAGACAAGGGTATAAATACCAGGTTGGTAATTGGTGCCTGATAAGCCACCTCATGGAGGAGGAAAGACCTTCTTTAGAGTCTGGTTGTTTCTTTCCATCATGTATGTAGTAGTGGCGCCCACACACATTATCATCCATTTGAAAAGATCATGGATTTTACAATTAACTGCACCGGGGTTCCTATTCATCATGGAAACATAGTCTATGGTATGCCTGTTGATATAGGTCCAACCCCTGTCTCTCCGGGTTCTGCCTCTGATCATGGTGTATTGAATGATGGTGATGCTTCAAATCTAACCAGGCAGGAATTTCCTGACAGCCATGAGTCAGGTACATCAATCTCACAAACTCGCATTGTAAGCTGTAAAAAGCATACAATTGTCAGCCCCTTGAATGAAAGGATACTCGGCCCTCTAGGCCACATTGAAGAACTAGCCGAAGAAAGCAAAATCACAATCTATAGATATCCTTGCAGTCCAAGTATACCGCTTCCACCATCCTAAAGGCATCTTTAAATATCACCAAGTGGGATCTTACCAAATTGTCACCTCCTCAGCTACAAAAACTCCAGCAATGCCACCGTTGGAGGTTTTGGCTTTTTTCATCTAGAGCCAGCAACAATGTCTTAGGGGTCGAGTCAATCTCACCCAGAATACTAGTACTTGAGCTGGAAGGCAATCTTAAAACAACCGTCATATGTGTTTATATCCCTCACAGTTCCTCCGAACTGAGCTAAGTAGAAGAATTTTATACAACTTTGCATACTACTGTAGGAAAAGTATCTCTGCATAACTTTCTAGTTATTACTGGTGACCTGAATGCCAAACTAGAGCCTGATGAGGTAAAGTTCACATTCAAGTGACAAACCGCAACGGGGAATACCTCAAAGACTTCATGAAAGAATTCAACCTCTTCAGCTCAAACACCAGCTTCATGAAGCCTAGAGGTCAACTGTAGACATTTGATTACCCCTTTGTTGAACGTGCTCAGACTGATTATCTGATCTTTCGGAAAAAGTGGAGGAATATGTTCGAGACTCTAAACCCTAATAGTCCTTCAGCTCTGATGGTCCCGACCATAGAGTCATCTCCGCTACCGTCATTCTTAGCCTTAGATCATACAAACGAGTCAGACTACACCCCATGAAACAGATTTACTGGAAGTGGGTATTATGCAGCCAAAACCTCTCGAAAAACTTGAAGTATACAATAGATTCCAGTCTGTGTCCATTGTTGATATCACCAGAGATAATGTTGAAGAAATGTATGCCAGTCTTATTTCATCTACCGAGAAAGTAGCACTTGCAACTGTCCCCAAAAAGAAGAGTAGATGCCGAATAAAATCCAGTAACTTCTCTCGTGTGGTTGAGTCAAGAGCCAACCTCAAAGCTATCTCACAATGTTACCACCAGTCCCCATCTCAGGCAAAGAAAATCTTGAGACTGAATCTAGCAAGGCCAAAAGTAAGATAGATGACCTTTCAAGAGAGCACATTCGCAAGCAACACCATCTAACCTGGAAAACTGTAAAAGACCTATCTGGCAAGAATTCTGGCTCTACCATCAGAATCATAGTAGGATCAGTCGAGAAACGTCTCGTAAACTGGCCAGACTATTTCAAGAACTTAGTAAATAAACGAGGCTTCCAGAGTGTTCAAATCCTCTAGAGATTGACACCTGTACCTTCTTGATCAGTGAGCTTAAAGCAGCAACCAAACAACTCAAAGTTTCCAAAGCATTTGGTCCACACAACATCCCATCCCTTATCTAGAAAGATGAGCATTTTCAAGTGCTCTTACTCAACCTTTTTAACAACATCTCAACAGTAAAAGGTCCAACCATTAGGCACAAATCACTGATCATTTCTATGCAAAAAAAGGAAAACCAACTATAGCGAAATCTCATTAATGCCAATTGTAGTCAAGGTGTACAATAAACTCATCCTGAACGGCTTGATACCCTTCGTTGAGCCTGTACTCCAGAAGAATGAAAACGGCTTCAAATGTGGCATATTTACCCTAAACCAGCTCCCGAGGAGTCCGAGCTGAGCAAACTAGACCTTGTATTGTTTTTCGTTGACCTCAAAACATTTTGACTGTGTTCACAGATCTAAAATATTTGAGATTCTTAAACATTATGGAATCCCTGACATGTACACAGATACGTCATCAACTGTTCAAACTGATGGAGAAATACCACCTTTTTCCATTAGAGCTAGAATACTCCAGAAAAGGGTTTTCAACTATGCTCCACAAGAAGCTCTCGCTTCCCTGTCAAATATCTTACAGATACTGATTTCGCTGATGACATTGCCCTTATGAGTCAGTCTCTAGAGAATGCGCAAGATCTCCTACAATCTCTTGAGCAAGCCTCCAAATGAGTAGGTCTCTATCTCAATAAAACAAAAACTGAATACATGAACAGATGTACAGCAAAAATAACCATCTTATAAAATCCCTTAATAAGATTTTGAATCAAGTTTAGGATTATAAATATCTAGGATCATTCATATCCTCCTCCTTGAAAGATTTCCAAACTAGGAAGGGTATGTTTTGGTCTGAATGCAATGATATGAACAGGATCTGGACATCACAACTGGACAGAAAACTCAAGATCAAAATATTCAGAGCCACTGTTGAGCCGATTCTGCTCTATGGCTCAGAGACATGGACACACTCTAAAGGCATGGATGGAACCTACACCCGTCTTCTGATGAGAGCTCAAAACCTCTCTTCGAAACACCATCCGACCATCCACCAAATCTACGGCACTCTTCCTCGCGTCTCCTATCTTATACGAGCTCGTCGAGCTCAGTTTATTGGTCACTGCCACCGTGCCGAGAATGAGGGTGCCTCCTCTCTCCTACTCTGGAAGTCTGCGTCAAACCTGACCAAGGGCATAAAACTATCATTCCTTAACGTCATCTCAAGGGACGCAAGCACTGGTAGGCATGACTTGGGGACAGCAATAAAGGACCGGAAGGTATGGCGAAGTGTTGTGGACACCATGATCTCAACTGTGGTCAACACTTGATGGTTAACATTCAAGAAAAGTAAATTTACGTAAACACACTCAATGGATTTAGATTTTGTCACAAAGATAAGGGAACTGGAACAAGAAGAAGTCTATAGGTTTCTAAGAATTAGCAGAGATGGAATACAGCATACTCAAATGAAGGAGGAGGTAAGAAAGGAGTACTAGAGGCGTTTGCGCCGGTACTGAATACCGAGCTGAATTAAAAAAATAGCATATCAGCCATAAACACCTTGGCTGTCCCTGTGATGCAGTATAGTTTCAACATCCTTAAATGGACCAGAGCTGACATTAAGCGAATGGACGTCAAAACGAGAAAGTTTCTCACTTTCCATTGCATGCGTCATCTCAACGGTGATGTTGATCGCCTGTATGTGCCCAGATTGAAGAAATGTCTTACAAAACTACAACAGTTGGTCTTCAAAGATACCTGGAAACAATAGAAGACTGAATGATGATCTGCGTCAAAGAACATGAAAGAAGTAAGACATTTTATTCAGTCATAATACATAATACACATAATACACCGACTGCGGCTGCAAAATACTTAAGAAAACAATGCAAAGGCAAATGTAATCGACCAGATACAGAGACGATCGCAAGATAAACCTCTTCACGCTCAACGCTCTGCCCATACCAAACAGGCTGATGGAGACAAAGCCCCGTACCCATCAGTGGCTACGTAGTGCAGGGTTAAAGGCTGAAACCGGTATTTTAAATTTTTGATGCACAGGAACAATGCTTGCTTACTAGAAATTACCAAGCTCACATGCTGAAAAACTGTATTAGCCCAAAATGCAAATTCTGTGATAAATATCCAGAAACAATTGACCAACTTGTATCAGGTTGCGTAGTTTAGGCACCCACTGAATATAAAACTCGACATGACAGAGTGGTCAAATATCTGCGCTGGAAAATCTTCAATTTTTTACAGAAAGGAAACTGCAAGAAATTGGTATAAACACCACCCAAAACTCATTACAGAGATAGGACCTGTACAAATTTTATGGGACTTTACAATACACACAGACAGTACAATCAAAGCTTATCGCCTTGAAATCATGATTAGAGATCATAAAATGTGTCATCTTATTGACATGGCAGACTGCAATGTATCTTTGAAGATCTTCAAAAAAACTACGAGGACCTTGAAATCGAAATCTCAAAAATGTGGCACATGAGGACATCAACATTTCCACTTGTAGTTAGAGCCCTCGAATTGATTGGAAAATATTCCAATAGACACATTGGAGGGATGCCTGGTAGCCCATTCCTTAAAGAAATACAGAAGATTGTACTCACAAGTACAGCCCACACTTTACGAAGAGCTTTATCTATGTACAATATGTGTGCTTATTTTTCTAAACTACTCACGATGCCATTTCTCACCTTAAGAATGAAATGAGTATACACAAGAAGTCAATAATAATAATAATAATAATAATGATAAAATATTTAATAATAATAATAATACAAAATAATAATAATAATAATGATGATAAAATATTTAATAATAATAATACAAAATAATAATAATAATGAATAATAATTTTATTGTCGCTACTTTTATGCTTCATTTCAAACTGTTTATTGGTACCATCTTAGTTCTTAAAGCATTAATGCAGAGCTCATTTACCTTTCACCAGAAAAATATGTAATACCTCACTCTCATGTTCCAAGCTTTTCTTATTAGACGCTCAATATTTGTTATAAATATAAATTATATAAGACTTCACAATTTTATTCTTTTATTGTGCACAATTTTGTTGCTATTAAATGAGTGATTTATTTATTCAGCTCGTTTCGTTGGCTTGCTGCCAGCTCATGAAATGTTTAGGACTGCGTTGGGGGAAGAAACTGACTTCAGATAGATAAGAGCGTCTGAAAATTATCTACCGCATTATTTTTCCATTGTAATTATATTTTGGTTCCTTTTTGTTCAATGTCCAATATCACTATTGTGAGTTTCTTTAGAAAGCTGATATAAAATTACTTACAATGTCCATTTCGCTTTTTCTATAATTTTTTTTTACTTCTTTCGCGATAATTTCTTTCCTTTTTTTTTCTTTTTTTGTGTGGTCACTTCACCGATTAAATACGAGTTATTTCTGTTTCATTTTATTTTACACATTTTGTCGGTCGCAGGTGCTTTTACTGAGACTTGTTGTTTATAGTATTAGTACCCTAATTTAAACAATGAATTGGTAACATATTGAAATGCTTGTTAAAACCTTAGCTGTGAAACGAACAGATCCGTTTCGTGTGGAACGGCCAAAGCAGCTGCTTTATTTTTAATGTTATTTCATGTCTTTAGAGCGACAGGGTTTCTTCAGAAAAAATATGAAGTGGATTAATTGAAGAAATATAGCAAAAGAATAGTTGATTAAGTTTCTATGTTTTATGAGACGAGTGAGATTTTTTGTCAAACAATATGAAGCATATTATTAGAGAATGTTTATGTTTTACTTTTTCTCTTGCTGTTATGTTTTAGCCATTAAAGTAAATTTCACATTTCATATATATATATATATATATATATATATATATATATATATATATATATATATATATATATATATATATTAGGGAATAGATTAAATCCGACATGTTTTTTTTTAATTTATTTGTTTAAACGTTATTTTTAAATGTATACTCATATTTGAGTAGATGCTCTGTTTTTATTTATTAAACAGCGTCCTCCAGCAGTTCGAATCCTGCCGAATTTCTCGAATATTCAGGCCGTTAGATGTAAATGAATATGTATACCGTTTAATAAATAAATAAAAACAGAGTATCTACTCAAATATGAGCATACATTTAAAAATAATGTATAAACAAATAAATTAAAATCACTCTCTCTCTCTCTCTCTCTCACTATATATATATATATATATATATATATATATATATATATATATATATATATATATATATATATATATATATATATATTTAAAGAATTAATGGATTTATTTTTAATTCGATATATTTTATTACTTTAAAATTTATTTTCAGTGAATACCTGTGTTTGAAAGAGACGCCACATTGTTTTAAACAGCTTGTGGTTCGTCTATCAACGTGCGCACCCAAAAAAACACGGATATCCATTAAAAATAACGGAAGAAACTGCGCAGATATTGGCTTTCGGAAATTTTCATTAAAAAAAAGTACATTATCAGATAATAAGAGCAGTAGCTATAGTAAATTTAAAATTTATTGATAATTTTCTAATATTTGCTCAACAAGTGTCTTCGTAAGTAATATTTTAAAGCTAAAGTAAATAAAATTCAATAAGATATTAAAATGCTTAAAAGAATTAAATTATTTAAAATTACAGGGTATTTAAAACATATCTAAAAAAAGGCATTTACGTTGTATTCGTCATGTAATTGTACTACAAATATTCCCCCTTACATAAATCACTCAAACATTAGACGTGTCAACACCTCATAAACAAATACCTCTATGTTAAAAATCACTTTTCTGCTATATTTTAAACTAAATATTTATAATATTTGTTTTAATTCAGATTAATTAAATTTTAATTCATTTAATCTTCCTCAAATAAAGTTACAGAAAAGTATATTTTATTTCTGAAGGATTTTCTTAATAAAGAGAATTATACTATGTTGACAGACTTGTCAGTATGGAAGATTTTAGTGATTTTACTGATAATAAAAATGGTTTATTTTTCAGATTAGTGGGTAATTTAAAAATATATAAAAAGTTGTTTAGATTTTATACGCCATGTAATTTTATTTCCATTATCTCCTCCTACTTAAATTTTACAAACATCAGACAGTCAATAATGTTCCATCACCTCATAAAACACCCACATTCATGTAAGAAAAATGTTTTTTCTGCGATATTTTAAACTAAAACTAAGTAATATTTGTTTCAATTCAGATTAATCAAACTTGAAATCTGCTAAATGTTTTTTTTTTCAAATAACGTTTCAATAAAATTATTTTTATTTTTAAAGATTGTTTTAATAAAGAATTTTTTTTTTTTGACAGATTAATTAATATGGACAATTTTATAGATTTTACTGATAATTAGAAAATTCTAATTCTAATAAATTTAAATTCGGTCTGAAATACAGCAAAGTATTTGTTTTTATCATTTCACCCCAAGCAAGACGAGATTGCCACTAGTACTCAGCAGGGGGTTACAGAGAGTGAAATTGAGAGAAAAGACTGGGTATAGAAGAGACCAAGGAAAGCTGTTCAAGAAGATAGAAGATGGAGATTGACATTGCATTTAAATTTTTGAAGATTGTAGTTATCAGGGAAGCAAGGAAACAGAAAGGAGTTCCACAGGCAGGAAGTGCGAGAAAAGAAACTGTTTCTTCATACTCGCAGGCATATATATATATATATATATATATATATATATATATATATATATATATATATATATATATATACGCAAAGCCGAGGAAAGTATTAAGATAAAATTAAAAATATAACAATGAAGGCAAAGAAGAAAAAAATAAAATTCAAAAATAGGATGGTATAGAAAAGTGATAGAAAACAAAAACAAAGAAAGTACAAGTTAAAAACAAGAAAATTACAAAAAATAAAAATGTTCATTTTAACGATACGCAGGACTGGCGAACGTCAAATGGCGGATGATTTGAATTAATATCAGATCAAGAAAGGCTTGGCGATGCCAGCATTGGCAATAGTGGGAGGGTATATTAACTGAGGTAGAATGATGTTGGGAATTGCCAAATTCGGACCTTAGATTTTTCCCCA
Source organism: Acanthosepion esculentum (assembly GCA_964036315.1). Classification (NCBI taxonomy): domain Eukaryota; kingdom Metazoa; phylum Mollusca; class Cephalopoda; order Sepiida; family Sepiidae; genus Acanthosepion; species Acanthosepion esculentum. Next base: position 63,537,201 of record OZ038489.1, on the reverse strand, counting down.
TTTTTTTTTACCGGTTTACATTTCTACAATTTTAAATATTTTTGGAAAGTATCCACTTTATTGGAAATATTAAATTTAATCTATTAGCTTGAATTTTAAACAAAAATAAAAGCTTGAATAAAGACTTAATTTTTTGAAAAATACATTTCAAACCTTAGGTATCGCTTTTTTTGCAGGCACCTATTTACATAGATAGATAGATAGATAGATAGATAGATAGATAGATAGATAGATAGATAGATAGATAGATATCGGTTGAGCCCTCAGGTTTGATTTGTAAACAGTGACTATTTAAGCTAATACTGCACGACTCTTCGACAGAATTGAGTCACTGTCAGTCACTGTGTGTTTATCTGAATCTAAAAATAAACACGCTAAAATTCACCTTCATCCCGTACCGTACGCTAATGGCTTAGTCCGACTGACGCAAATTCAGTCGGGTTTCGATCCTAGCTAGAGGCAACCGGGCGTCTAGCCATACTGATGAGCTGTGAAACAGCGAAACAGTCTGTCTGTGGATGACAAATATATATATATATATATATATATATATATATATATATATATATATATATATATATATATATATATATATATATATAGTTAAACCTAGAGAGCCAGACAAATATTACTACTAATATATATATAAATATATAATAAACTGTTTCTATATATATATAGAGAGAGAGATAATGTATGTGCATATACATAAACACGTGGTGTTACTCTCCAAATCAGAGAAGTACTTTTCTTGAGAGAATGTATACAACAATATCAAAAAGAGTATAGCTAACCAACTGTAGTTGCAAATATCTATGTTATATTTTGTTCGCGTATGCGCTGTTCAAATTCCTCGAACTAGAGAATCGTTCCTTGTTTTCACTTATGAATTTTAAGGGCTGGGCCTTATATTTCTCTAGAATTATTCTACGCATTTTAGCCCCGCTTGTTGACTGCAATGTATTGATCGTATGACACTAGTATTTACGATGTTAGAAAAATGACTAATCGACTTTTATGCTCTTTCGCATGAGTGTGTGAGACATTTGGGTCGGAAGAGCGCATATGTACACGCGTCAAGTTACTATTCTACGAAGGAAAGTAAAAAAAATTATCCGGATTCTTGTCTAAGGATATGTTATGACAAATGTGCGGAAAATTTTTACTTATCATCGTACATAACTTACATATACGGATTCAAAACATAAGCCTATTTTAATTGTTTTCCTTTTGAATTACAGGTTTATAGATACAGCGCCGTACGAAACACGCCCAAGTAAAGAGACCGACTTGAATTGTAGACATGAGGGTGGAAAAACACACTACAGTGTTCAATAATTTACTTATAAGGTTAAAGATAGAACTTAAGATTTGCCCAATATATAAATCGATGTTTGAAAATGCACTGGATTCTCTTCTTTGAGGATTAAAATTCTGGCTTTGTTGTGATGAAAATTTACGTCGATAAGTTAGACATGATATTAGAATTAATTTATATCTTGTCCTTTTATCTGTAGATCTAAACATTTCAAGCATCCTCTATTTCGATTGTAGCCACTTCACTTGGGTGGTTTATAATTGAACTGGTGTATCAATTATTCATGATTACAGATTGAACGTATCGATTAAAGGACACGGGATCATTAAACCAACGAAGTATTTTAGAAAATCAATTTAACATTATTTGATCTCTCTTGACGAAATTCATAAAAAATTTGATTGGTTTTCGATTATTCCTTCATTTATTGAATCAGGATGACAATGGTTGTGGCTATATTTTTTAATGTTGCAGGGTTTTTAACTATTCGCCACAAGATCATATTTTCAAACAAAATGTATTTGCTTGGAAATTAGATTACCACATCACAATGACCATAGCAGAAATTTATTAACGACAACTAAACTAAAAGACTAGATAAAATTTGATTTAAAAATGAAGTTTTATCCCGATTAGATCTTATTGATCAATGAAATAAGATACGATGAAAATTGATCTAAATTTTTCAATCAATAATAATAATAATAGTCATAATAGAGTATATCCGTTTTTCTCAAACGGGGTCTATATGGACACAAGGGGCCCATGTAACATTACTGGGGGTTCACACAAAAACATAGAAGATTGGAGGTTCACTGCAATGTTTTAGTGGTCCAAAGAGCAATTTCAATTCGGAGGGGTTGTCACAAATCAATGTTGTAATTTCTACAATAATCTACGCCATATTAAAATACTAAAATTCGAAAAATAACAACTCTAAAACTACCAGAAAACATGATCAAGCAATGTAAGTTAGCGTCCATTTTACTCTGCCGGATGATCATAAAAGTTGAATAAAAACAAAGGATATATAAAAGAAGGATTATATATATAAAGGAAAATGATATAAATATTATGATATAGTATATAAATTAATTTCATATATTAATAATAATATAATTTTAAATAATAATAAAATAAAATATTAATGTATTAATATAAATTTATCAATATAAAACATAAAAAAATAAAATATTAATAATAAAATTAATTCAATATATAAATTGTATAAGGATTATATATAAAGGAAGCATATACATTTTCTATTTCTATAATACAATTCCTAAATTTATCTATTAATAAAAAATAAAATAAATTTATTTTTTATCAAATGCTTATGGGGGTTCACCAAAAAGAATTAAGTGTAAAAGTGGTCCATGGGTAAAAAATGGTTGAGAACCATGGAGTAGACAAACCTGAACAAAAAAAAACATGGAAACTGATGAAAGCTCATGCGGCTCTATATCTGAGAAACGGCCAGACAAAAATGCACTAAAGCGAACAGAAGGATGAACAGAAACGTAGAAAATACAATAAAGAGAACATAATGGAATGAAAAACCATTTTACGGAACTTCTAATAACAAATTGAAGCAATAGAAGATAACTTAATAGAAGCACGAAACACTTCTATAAATTAAAAGAGTATGGTTTGATCTCTGCATCATCGAATGTCTTAAGGTGTTCAAGATTAACCCAGCATTACGATTTCTGGATAACTATATGAATTGGAAAAGGAACTAGAATGTCGAAAGAGATTCCTTAACAGAAGTATTTTTCAGAGGGCCTCTATCTCCACTTCTAGTCGGCATAGTTACAAATTCGAAAATAATCATTGATGGTTATCAGTTAAAGAGAAAATGTCAACCACCTAAAAACGCAGATGAGAAAATTTTATGCTAAAAGCAAAGAAAAAATGCAAAGTTGATCAAAATAAGAATTGCAGCGATAACACCGGAATTAAATTCGAAACCGAAATGTACACACGAAAAAGCCTTGTGAATATAGATGGAATCGATGTGTAAGACAATCAGCAAATTGCATAAGTCCGCTATAAATACGTATAAATATTTGAATGCGACAAAATAAAGCCAGATTACATGAAATAAAAGATTAAAATGAGTGGGTCACTAGGATAAAACATTAGGAAGAAAACTAATCGTCAGGTATATGATAAAAAAGGAAGTACACGACCAGTATCCGCAACTTACCGAGGTTGGATAAAACAGAAACTCAAATTAATGGACAACACACGAAGAAACTAATGACTATCTACAAAAGTCCTACATCCCTTGGGATGATATGTAAAAAAGGAACGTAATGAGCAGAGGGCCTATCAGTCAGTGAAAATACGATGAAGATCTCTCGAATATAAAAGACAACACATGCAGAAATAGTGAAGAATGCAACAAGGAAAGAAAATTAAAAATAACTCTCCACAGAATTTAAAAAGAAGATATAAACTATTTGTTATGGGATCTTACCTGTAACGACAATGAACTCTTCCTGACACTATAAAGACTGCGCCTCTCAAGAGAGACGATAGAAGAACGAAGTGTAACGAGTCGAGACAATAGTAGACTGACAGTCATACTAACTTCTTGTATTATTATTCTGTTTAATATATCTTTGTTATTCTTACTCTTGTGTTCGTGTTGTTCTTCCTTTGACCATAACAGTGCTGCGAGGATATTGGACCATAACAGTGGCGACGAGGATTGAAGAAACAAATTCTACGCGGAGAAATCTAAAAAGGATACTAAAAAAAACAAGTTCTACGTGAATATTGAAAAAACAAGTTCTACACGGAGAATCTACAAAAAAAAACTTTTTGCTATCGGTCGTCCGTAACAGAGGCGACGTAGGTAGTGAGAAAAAAAAACAAGTTCTACGCGAACATAAAAAAAAAGATAGAAAGAGAAAATTTTCTTTTTGAACACCAACTTTACAGTGGTAACAACGACACGAATTCTACGCAGGAATAATTTTTCGTACTAAGGTTCCAGTACAACGGGTAACAAAAACCTGAAGCCTACACTAAAGAAAAATACTTACACAAAATTACGGTAAACATGGAAGACTTTGAGGCAACCATATTGGAACTTATGAAAATGCAATTTGAGCAGCAACAAAAAAAATGAACAGAAGCATCTAGAACTACAAGAATTACTACTACGGACAGTAATAAATAAAAGGAAAAATTCTAAAAATGAAATGGCATTCTCGCAAAATGCTATATGGAGCTCTATCAAAGACTTCACTTATGCACCGGGCGAAGACAAAACCTTCGCAGCTTACTTCAGAAGATATGAAAATTTATATGAGTTTGAAATTGCGGAAATTGGTCAGACGCGAAAAAAAGTACGTCTACTACTGAGGAAACTAGGGTCAAGCGAATACACTAAATTCATAGACTACATCCTACCAATGAAAGGAAGCCGTAAAACTTGAGCGAAGCATACCTACAAGTAAAAAGTAGATGAGGAAAGCTCGAGGTTGTTGTGTATAAACACATACAAGGATTATATATGTTCCAAAGATTACCATTCGGGATCAAGGTCGTGTCGGCAATATTTCAGCAAATAATGGATACTATGCTAGGCGGATTGGCTTTCACAATCGCGTACCTTGATGACATACTTATAAATAGCAAACATATTGATCAACACTGGGAACACGTTCAAGAGGTTTTCAGGAGAATACAAAACTACGAGTTTAAAGTAAAAGAAAATAAATGTGACTTCTTTATGAAGGAAATAAAATATGTGGGCCATATTACTGACGAAGAAGGAAGACAACCAGACGCAGAAAGGGCCACAGCAATAATAAAAAAATGCCGGCTCCAAAAAATTTAGCAGAATTACAAAGCTTCTTGGGCTTAGTAAATTATTACCAAGAATTTATTCCAAACATGCACAAATTACACGCACCTCTAAACGAACTGTTGAAGAAGGAAAAAGTTTGGGAGTGGACAGATGAATGTCAGAAAACGTTCGACAAAATCATTAAAACGCTAACAGCAGATTTATTTTTAGCGCATTATGACCCAAAATTGGAAATAATAGTCGCAAGTAACGCGTGTGCCTATGGTGTTGGGGCATGTATACTTCATAAAATGCCGGATGGGACACTAAAACCCATCGCGCATGCTTCAAGAATATTGCTACCAGCCGAACAAAATTATTCGCAAATCGAAAAAGAAGTGCTGGGGATTATTTTTGCGGTTACAAGATTCCACAGATACATTTACGGTAGATTTTTCACCTTGCAGACGGACCACAAGCCGTTATTGTCAATATTTGGATCAAAGAAAGGTTTACCTGTCTACACTGCTAATAGATTGCTACGATGGGGTACTATTTTATTGAACTACAACTTTAAATTGGATTATCTGCCATCAAACAAAATCGGGCATGCAGATGGTCTTTCGAGACTAATACCAAAGAAAACGGGAGTCATTATAAGATTCCATAATTGCAGCTCTACGACATGAGGAAGATATTAGAACATCATTATGTAGTACAATTCGAAACCTCCCCGTCACACTACAGGAAATAAGAAATGAAGCAGTGAATGACAAATTTATAATGGAAACGAAAAATAAATTGCAGAAAAAAATAAGCACATATCAGACAGTTTTTCGTTATGTGATAATGTTCTACTGTATAATGACAGGGTAATAATCCCGAAAACGCTACAAAGACGAATCCTCAAGGATTTTCACATGGGCCACCCAGGAAAGAACAGGATGAAATACTTAATGCGAAGTTACGTATATTGGCCAAACAAGGATCAAGAGATCACACATATGGTGGACAAATGCAAGGGTTCTTCCTTAGCAGCCAAAGCACCGCCGATCATCTATAAGCCATGGCCTGAGACAGATCGACCGTGGTCGAGAATCCATGTAGATTTCGCAGGTCCATTAGATGACTTCTACTATTTAATTGTAGTAGACAGTTACAGCAAATGGCCAGAAGTATTTCGTCGTAGAAAACCTACTTCTGAGACTACCATAAATTGCCTTCACGAGCTGTTTGCTCGTTTCAGAGTGGTTCATTGTCTAGTCACCGATAATGGAACAAAATTCACATCTGCGGATTTTCAAGAATTTTGTGAAACTTTTCAAGTTAAACACATCAAATCCCCGCTATATCACCCAAGATCAAACGGGCAAGTGGAGAGATTTGTAGATACGCTAAAAAGAGCACTAAGGAAAGCTTATGACGTACTTATAGAAAAGGCGTTACAACAATTCTTACTAGTATATAGAATTACACCAAACAGTACTACGCCATCGGCATTATCGTCCGCGGAAGTGATGTTCGCGCGAAAGATTAGATCGGTATTCGACAAATTACTACCAAAACAGACAAAGCAGTCAACAACGTCGTACGTACCAAAAAGAAAATTTAACCCAGGAGAGAAAGTTTTTTTAAAGTGTACAAAAACAATACATCCTACTGGGAGCAAGGTACAATAGAGAAACGGGTCGGGAACATGATTTACATAATACAGGGTCCGAAGTTCTCGCATAAAAGGCATTTAAATCAAATAAGAAAGTTAGAGGACTCTAACGGTCCACCTCATGAAGAGGAAGAAGTGATGGACACGATATTCGGCACATTCGATATGCAATGGCCTCAAGCAATGTCAGAACCGCGAAAATCGTCCAGGAAAAGAAAATTTACAAAGCCTTGATGATAAATCCAAAGAGAAAAAATATTAAAGATCCCTGCGAGGTAAAAGCTTTGGGAGAGGGGGTGTTATGGGATCTTACCTGTAACAACAATGAATTCTTCCTGACACTATAAAGATTGCGCCTCTCAAGTGAGACGATTGAACGAAGTGGAACGAGTCGAGACAGAGCGAGTCGAGACAATAGTAGTTCACTCTAAACCAGACTGACAGTCATACTAACACCTTCAACTTATTGTATTATTATTATTCTGTTTAATATATCTTTGTTATTCCTACTCTTGTGTTCGTGTTGTTCTTCCTACTCTTGTGTTCGTGTTGTTCTTCCTTGGTCCTAACCTTGGACCATAACAGTGGTGCGAGGATATTGGACCATAACACTATTATACAATGGCAATTATGGATATGGTTGTACAAAGGTTGAAAAAGAAATCCTTATCAATGCGATACAGAAATGAAACATTATATAATAAACGAATACAGAAAATATTCTCAGATGTTAAACAAGAATAGACATGAGTAGATAGAAATAGTGACCTACACGGAATTGTGCAAATGGCTTGGGTTTGACCCTGCAGATTAATGATGTAAATTTAAATCAGTAAAGTCCGACAGAATAGAAAATGCAAGAATTCTTGGGATTTTGAAATTAAGGTGTCGGTCCAAATCTAACCAAGTCATCCAGTCACCGTAAGAATTAAAGGAAAAACTGTCAGAAAGTATGTGTTGGATATCCTACTTCGTTCACAACTGTTTACGGTCTTTGTCTAAGACGATTATATGTATATTTTTCTCAAACGTAGGAGAGGTGTTTTCACCTGTGCTTGTCCTGGCAAAATTCGACTTTCCTTTAGCTGCTGAAAGGTAGTAGCTTAGCCCTGCTCAGGACTCAGTCGCTATCTTTCGTATGTGAAAGAAAAAACAGAACACGCCAGCAGAACACACCAAAGGGAAACTTTATTTTTGCTAAGCTAGTTATAGGTTTATTTCAGGTTCAAATTTATACCGGACGTCCGGACTGATATCTGTACTGGCCTGCAATTTAAGTTGTACTAATCAGGAAACGAAGTAGTTTCATATCCATATGACTTTATTAAGGGTACCTTAGCTAATCTGACATCGCCTGGTTGTGGAAAATCTATTAACTCTGAATGAATGGTATCTCTGCACTTTCAGACGGGATCACTAAGCGTTCGATGACTGGACACAAACCAAGCTTTGGGTGAAAATGATAGTGCACTTACAAGCAACTTTCATTTCCAAGGAAAGTAACAACCGTCTAGGAAAGCCGTCGATAACCATCGCTTCTACGCGTATTTCAAACAAAGGCAATTTGTCTTCGATCAGGGGTATTCACTTTCATGATCCCGTCCAGAACGCCTTCGAGGCGGTCAAAAGCGACTGGTTTTGATAAACTGGCCATTTCTAGTCAATGATTTCCCTCATATCACCGATATAATTCTAATATGCAGAATTCTGGCTAAGTTCAGAAAACCTTAGGGGTTTCTACTTTTTCTGTTAAAAATCTATTATCTTTTCCCTTTAATCTTGCTCTCTTGAGCTGAATGTAAGAAATGTAAACAACTTCTTTTCAACTCATACCGATTGATTCTTCCTATCTTATCACAAGATATTATTTTGGAGAAATCCCAGATGGGGAATGGATTCAGCCAGATCCGCGGCTAGCAGTAAATTTACATTAGCAAATGTAAAATTATCCATTAACTACTTTCAGTGGTATCAAGATTGTGAGGATTGTTTTGAATAAACAATGTCACTAACTGCTGGTCGTATATTTAGTTAACCTGAACAAATATCTTTCTCTACGTGTTACAAAACTCTTCAGCCGGAATTACGATCTTGTCGCAATGTACATGCGTTAATAGACCACAGAGTGAAGAGCTAAAAAAATGTATAAACCTTGCGCAAAAAAATGAAGCACTTATGAAATATAAAAGCCAGGATTATCAGAGTACTATAATTACAAATCCAAGTAAGAACTGGAACCATTCAGACGACAATATTGCTAAAATAAGCAGGGACACCGACGAAAGTGATAGGGTATAAAGAAATTAGAGCCTCTAGTACTTTGCCAAAAGTTAAAAGGATCATATGGTTCGCCTGAATTCTTAAAGCATGGAACTACAGAATATGATTTCCATCAAACAGGAAAGCAAGAAGTAGCAAGGAACATATTTTAGAATTTAGAGCGAACAGGAGCCAGTTCAGGAACACATTTCTTAAGGACTACTGCAAGGATACCATCAAATCCACATGCTTTGCGACGATCCAGTTTTAAAATGATAGTATAAACGATGGACAGATTTATATGCATATCAACCAATAGAAACTCCGTTCTAAGTGTAAAGTCGGGCAAAGATACACCAGATGAGTCAAGAGTATAATTTAAAGATGAGAGCAAAACATTCTGCTTTATTTTTTTAAACCTCAAATTGAGTGAAGAGCGGGGTGACAAAAGACTTAATCTTAATACACTATTACATAGCCGCCATTAGTCACGTGAACCAAAGTTGTTAGAGGCTATACTGTGTCTCATTCTATCAGCAAAGATTAGCCTCTTTCAGGACATGTTTACAATTATTTCAAGCAGTCACAAATATGTGTCTGTTGTGATCGGAATTATTACAGGCTGGTACACCCGGAAAAAGTGATTCCTGTGAGCTATAGCGGTTGAACAGGCTGGCGTGTACCAAGGAGATCTACAGAAAATATCCAGAAATTTAAAAAAAGATAATTAAAGAATATACAGTATGAAGTTGAAAATGTAATTGAACCACTACTAATGTTTCCCTTTGCATTGTACATATTTTATTGATAGTATAGCTAACAAAAGTCACTGATTTTACTCTCTTCTTGTCGAGTAGATTGCTTACAGACTGCAGGGGTTTCGTGCAATATTATAAGACTGAAACAATTTTTTGTCAATGTAGCAATTCACTTTCCAGTTTATGAAAAGCATGTGTGAGAATTTTCAGTATTAAGTACTATATGCGTACTCGGTAAACATGAATTTCAAATTCCAAGAAAGTTATTTAGTACAAAGGCAGTCAAATGATAAAGTCCTGGTGGTACAACGATCGAAGCCGTGTGAATATAACTACCAAGTTGTTTCGAATAGCAAAACATACAGTAAGGAAAGATATGGGGTTATTAATAACAGCTAAATGCAGAGATATTTTCATTTTACGGGAAAATAATATTTTAGTCTACTATTTCTACCGATTGACACTATTATTCTTAACTAAATTCTTTTTAAGTAATAATATAAATTATTATTAAAATAATTAAATATTCATATTTATCTTGTGTATTATTTAATTAATATTATAATTATTAATAATCATAATTATTATATTAATAATAATGAGTTTTTCTTGTAAATATATTTCATCAATAAACGTTGTTGATTTACAGCGAAGATGTTTTCTGGTTTTTAAAGACTTCATACACATTCAAACAACAGACACATTATGCTTTTGAAAAATAAATAGGTCTCATCACAGTGCTCTAATATAAAGATTTTATTCATGTGTCTTGAGAGAATGAATTTCCTTTTCTTTGGAATCCTTTGATATACACTTTTTTATTTTTATTAGCAACAAATAAAGGGTGCATAAATATATTGAAGGATAATATTGTGTTTTCATGACATTTGCTTCGTGAAGCATACTAAGCCATTTGACGAATATTTCCATGCTAGTATATAATTTATAACAATATTTTTTAATAGAATCTTATTGGATACGTACGTACTGTAATACTAAATTGCCTTCTAAAACTATTTTTTTATTTTCTTTTGTTTTCGTATGATAATCATTCACCTTCAACAAAATAATCTTACAAGTAAAAATTATTATATCCCTAATTTACAAACCAGAAATATTCAAACGCACAATAAAAATGACTTTTTAAAAATGTGTTATGATTGCTTATCTAGAAATTGACAATGGATTATATTAACAAATTCAAAAATAATTCTGCGAAGAAATAGTCACAAAATAAACCTGGAAATTTTAGTAACTGTTAATTTAATTACTACAAAATTCGTGTATTTTGTTCACGAGAAATAATTTGCAATTATAACAATATAACTTTTCAAAAACATTAATAAAGGCAAAAGTATAAGATTCCTTGTGGAAAAATATACTCTAATAAAAAAAAAACTATACATTTCCATTTATTTTTTTTTTAATATTCTGCCGATGCTAATTTAGCAGTCAAGTAAAATTGCACCATACACATTCTTCACCTTAAATTACATATGCTTTTGTACTAATGAACAAATTGACCTCTGATTTTCAATTGATATACGATTTGGCCTATTCCTTTTTACTGATACATGAATTAATCTGTTCCTTTGTGTTCATGTACGGACGGACCTATTCTTCTCTATTGATGTATGAATCGTCACAGAACACTGCCAGGTAGCAATCATTCGTTTCTCTTATTCATAAACACTGACAATCATTGCCAATAAAAGAATGGTTCTCCACAAAGACAAACGAATGCTATGTCCACAGTTCCTCTTCGATTCCACGCCCTTATTGTTGTTGGGTAGCAATAAGGCACACATATATGTAATATCCCAAACATAATTTATCATAACAGTGTGCCAAGTTGTCTGGCCACACGCTGAGCAATAAATTCAGGTTCACTGCTCCTCGTTTGAAGATGGTATCTTAGTCAGAGTGAAAGTGGCAAATTATGTTAGGAAAGAATCTCGCTTTTAGGAACAGTATTTAAGAAGTCATATAAAACTATAATAAACAACATAAAATAATATGTAGATAAAATTGGATTGCGTCTTTCGAATTATTTTATCGCCTCAGATAAAAATTAAAACTGGTAAAAAAGTTTTAAACATGAATTGAATTTTTAAAAAAATATCTCTCAAATTTCCAGTACAAATATTTTGTCGGATTTATGTTCAATATTCTATACAACTCACATTATTCATACATATGTGAATAAAGTACACGATAAAGGCTAATGTCAACATTTAAATATGCAAAGTGGTACCGAAATGTCTGCCAAGCCAAAAAGAGTATTCTAATGTGATGTCAGACTTTGGATAGTGGGTCGAGCAGAAAACTTTTCATCATTTCTTTGGATATATACGCGTATATGTTAACAAATACTAATAATCCATGTGTATGTGCTTCACTCAGGGAATATGCATGTGCATGTAAAACTATTATTCAAGCATGAATAAATAAATTAAACTTCACTTTATATGTGCACGTCTTTGAGTATTTATGTGCGTGATAGCTTTATTCTGTATAATTCAAATGATTTGTTATTTTTTATGGCTTACTAACCACTTGTGGGTTATTTAAAGCCGAAACATATTTCGGGTTGTAATAATAATTCTTTTTTGCAAGTGAATATTGCATTAACAAGAGGCAGGAGATGGCTTGATACCTTTCCCATAAGTACTTACGCGTAAGTGAATATAACAAATTCGACAGGAATTTGAACTCAGTTCTCTTATATCTCATTTCGAGCCGGTTTCCATTGCGCCATCTGCACATCTGTTCTGTGCCGATTCTGAAATTATCTTCAATCACCATTTCAACACTCTCAAAGACAGTGAAATGCTAAAATTACTCTTTCGGTGAACTTTCACTGATTCCATCATCGATCTAAACTTGAAAAATCCTTTGTACATATCTAAAAATAATATTTGCTGATTTATAGAAAACATGTATTGAAATCCACTTCAATGTCATAAATAACAGCTGACTAAAACGAATCTCGTGAGTTCTGTAAAAATATGACTGAAAAATTTTTATTTCAAATTGGTACAAAATGATCAATGCCTGTCACTGAATTTTAATATTTATCCCATTTAACTTTACTTTTGAGAAAACTGGCTTTTTTAAATAAATAGTTGCATTATTATTTGTTGTCTAAGTCTATCGAAGCATCAGTTCCGTTTGTTCACAAACTCTCAGCATCACTCAGCATCATTACATAAAAGCCACGAGATTAAGGAGAGTCGAGTCTTCCACATTCTAAATGTTTTGTATCTGTATAGAATGAAAAGTAGGTATTTTTTAATAAAGCTAGAGTGTATATCACCAATAGTTTTTTCAACGTATCACCAACATGTTGAATAAATTGATAATCCAAATTTCTTATTTAGAACTTATTTATGATCGGTAACACACACACACACACACACACACACACACACACACACACACACACACATACATACATATATATATATATATATATATATATATATATATATATATATATATATTAGCGAGCGTAGATATATATTATTATTATTATTATTATCATTATTATTATTATTATTATTATTGTGTACGTTTAGACAGCGTGTCTTCATTCAATCATGTTTCATTAAATAATATTTTGTCTATTTATTTTTATGATAATCCTTTCTTGTTCTGTAATTATCTTCTTGATGTTAAGTCAGAGTTCATCAAGGAAAGCGCCGTATTTTTCTGATAACCCAACAAGTACTTTCGATCTCCTCCGCAATCATTTTCAGGAGTTAATTGTGAAGACAAACATAATGTAACTGTAATCATTGTGATGGTGATTTTGCAAACACGCGAGAACGAGCTCTACAATAATTATTTTCAAATTAACCGTTGTGATTATGATGTTTCTTAAATAAGCGTTCCCAGTGCAAGGGGGATATCCAGAGATAATAATTTGCAAAATGGTAAATTGCAAAATGGTATTAAATGTTATTCAAATCAAATGCATTTTAAAACATTGCTACCATACAGTATTTACATTAGCCGGACTATTGTCATCATCTTTGTCGCCATTTTTGTCACAACGTTTCGGCCGTTATACGCTCCGGCCTTCTTCAGGTGGTTGGAATTTCGAACCGAACCCTTTATTTCGATCACTGGGGTAGACCTGAAGAAGGCCGGAGTGTACAACGGCCGAAACGTTGTGACAAAAATGGCGACAAAGATGAGGACAATAGTCCGACTAATGTAAATACTGTACATAATACCTCATCTCAGAAATATAGACAGATTGCTACCATACTCATAATAAATTTTGTTCATTATTGGATATAGAGGGCCTAGAGGATTTGTTTTTGTTTATTATATTATTTTCATGGTGTAGTAAAATACTTGTCAAAAATGTTCTCCTGTATTGTGAAGGTGGACAAGAACATGTCTTTAAATGTTGTGCGATAGAACTTGTATCCGATAAATGGAGTGTAAGACGTGTTGATAATATTGTGGTTGTCAAGCCACCATATGTACTTACTTTTTTGCCATAGATACAATATATATATATATATATATATATATATATATATATATATATATATATATATATATATATATAACATAATGGTTGTCGATTCGTTAATCAAGTGTTACTATTTCTAACAAATTAACATACAAGTATAAACAACTACTGTTTTAATAATTTACCCTGTTACAACAATTTTTATGCTAAACTACACATGTGCGTCACAAAAATTCATTGGATTAAAATTATATACAAAATTAATTACTATTGAAATATTATGCTACAAAATAAAAAAATAAATATGAATTATTATGTTACAGAGTAAAAACACTGAATAAAATAAATGAAATCAGTGAAATATGGATAAATGACTTATAAACTGTGTAATCTACAATGAATCTTAAGCTCTGAATTACAGTTTTTTCTGCAAAGATGACACAAAAGCCCTTGCTTTGATTGATTATTAGTGTGTATACAACAATTTTCACGTGTCTAGCTAAACCGGGCTTATTTATACATATTTTATTATAAATTGGACAGGATAAATCTAATGAAACTAGTTGCGTGTAGTCAGTTGGAGGCTATAGTGAATGCCTGATCAGGTCAGCTTGTGACAGACAGACACGGTTACAAATATCGTACACAAAAAAGTTTATTGTGATCATCCATCGGCAGTCCCTATCTTGCGGCCCTGTTCGCCTTTGCGTGACTGCGTCTATTTTCTTCAAAGAAATTTACTTCTTCGTAAATATTTCCCCCATATTAATCGATCATAGCATCAATTCGCAATGATAATAATAATGAAACACACTTTTCATCAAATCTGATTTCTCCACCAGCTTCTTAAAACGATGTGTTAAAAATGTATATTTTCACATAATCATCGGTAACTACAAAATTAGCAACTATTCCAGTTTATTACGAAGTGATTCGCAGTATCCACTACCGATTCAATAATTATCTTTTCATATGCAAAAGAAAACTAGTGTTCATTTCAAACCGGTGGAATCTGCAATGAAAGCGTCTTTTGCCATTTCTGGAGGTGACCGATCTCCTGAACCACAAAAATGTAATATAGTCGTTCACAAAATGAAATTGCAAAGAAACCAATTTTACTGGAAAATAAATTTTAGTTGTTATTTGTCCTTCTTGCACAAAAATAACACACAGACTACCAGGAAATACTTTTTTTAATACAATGAGATCATATATGGCTGTTTGAAGTAGACCACATTACAAAAACAGAGGCCAAAGCTACAGAGAGATCAATGAATTTATCCGAAGAACTCTAACAAATGCTGGCCTTTAAAAATGTCATTCAATAGAAAGAGGTTGTTTTGCGGAAATGTGTTTACTTTAGCAAGCCGGACAATTTTATATTATATATATATATATATATATATATATATATATATATATATATATATATATATATATATATATATATATATATATGTATATTTGTGTGTGTGTGTGCGTGCGTGCGTGTGTATGCGTGTGTGTGTGTGTGTGTGTGTGTGTGTGTGTGTGTGTGTGTGTGTGTGTGTGTGTGTGTGTGTGTGCGAGTGTGTACTGTTTAAAGTTTACTATATTTATAAGGAAATAAGACACAGTATCGGAGATAGAGTGTTTGTAGATATGAACAGTGTGGACTAAAAAATCAACATGGTCACTGTCTGTTTCACACTTAAAGCGATCATCATAGGGAAGGAACGAGTGTTTGGTAATTATAGATATGAAACTTTACAAAATAAGTGTGATGTGGTGAAAGAAATTCTAAGTAAATATCTATTTGTAATCATGTGAAGGGGATAAAAAATCTATTTTTTTATTTTTCACCGCTGATTTAAATGAAACACACACACACACACAATTCACCTCGTCAATCATGTATCTTTCGATACATGTTCGCCTACGCGTGTATCACACATGACACATAAATGACTGACAATCAGATATATGTGTCATTATTTCCCTCTGCTTAGCCTTAGTCTTTTAAAAATTGTTTCATAATGAGGATACAATGTGGCTACTTGCTTACAGTTTGTATGAATTTCCGTTTGCCACTTATGAACTTGTCTAAATCTGTTTCAGGCCATATGATCAATTTTTCTTACTTTAGGTTAATTTTGGATGTGCCACCTGACACCTTATTGGTTGATCTGGTTAAACCCACGAGCCTTATTTTAAATTTAATTGTTATTGTTCTTCTGTTCTCCTTCAGAAAAAAGAGTGGGTATTCTGTTTTTGAAATTTAAAAATAATATTTTATTCACCAGTCATTTACCATCGCCTGAGGAAGTATAATTCTAGTACTGAAGCTATTGTGTAGCGATTTTTAACAGTAAATACATGCATCTTTTGCCTGAAATGTAAAAATTCCTTCACGATTTGAAATTATTAAAAATGATTTTCGTTTCAACGTTCCAAAGGTTGACGCAAATTCATTGAAAGCAAACTGCATTCTGGAAGGCCTTCAACAAGTAGAATATTCATAACCAAACGCATTCAGATTGTAATCAAAGAAAATAGCCAATTGACAGTGTGAGAATTAAAAGATTTCGTGATTCCACGGTCTATCCAGGGTAGATCCTTCCATTTTTCTAATATGCTGACTGCTCATTCTTCAATTTTTGTGTGAATTTAAGAAAACTTCGCATCAACCTTGAGTCTTGTAAAAAGCCAGATTTGCCTTAAGATTGCCATTAAGGAGAACGCGGCGTGACAGTAAGAAATTTACCCTCTATTTTAAAAAGTAGAAGGGGCGCTAGCATAAGTGTCTCCCCAAGGAAAGTAACATGAAGAGACGAAACTGTCACTATTTACATTATTTACCTTGTTCGGGCTGTTGTCCTCATCTTTATTGCCATATTCACAACGTTTCGACCATTGTATGCTCCGGCCTTTTTATATGCCATAATTGTTGTTTACTTTCTTCTATTTTCAATATTCGGATCAATAAAGATACGCCAGCCAATTTTGACGAGAATTTAAATATACGCTCTGATACACCTATTACACTCTTTTTTGGTGCCAAGAATCAAAACACATTTTTTAGCTAATTAAATGGTGCTGATTCCGAAAATGACCTTAGATTTTCATGGTTAGCTACCGTTTTTGCTGTATTGAAAATGCTCATTTTTGGAAAAAAGATCAAGTGTGTGTGTGTGTGTGTGTGTGTGTGTGTGTGTGTGTGTGTGTGTGTGTGTGTGTAAATATAAACCTTGATCGATAAATAAATAGAAGAATTATGCGGACGGACGGGATCATGTATCTTGTCATCACTGCAGATTAGAAAATATAAAGATTATATAAAACAATCAAAATCTAAGCCATTGCCTCAGACATAATCGTTAGAAAAGACAAGATTACCACTGAAAATAATAATCTATCCTTGCCCTCGTGAAAATGTCCAGATAAACAAATCCAAAGGAATAAAATTATCGATATTTAAACCAGATGTAAAAGTCGATATCTTACAAATTCATGTTTTCCCCAGATAGTGTTTCTTTTCTTATTATTTAATAAGTTACTCCTTTAATACTCTCGACGGAAATACAAAAGACAAGAATGTGAATGAAAGAATCGGTTATTTGTAGATTAATGTATGGAGCAGCCATGTGCCATTTAGAAAATATCACAAAATAATAAATTGCAACTATATATTCGACACACTGTTGTGCAAAGCTTTGTTTTCATTACATAATTGTTGACGTTTTTTTTATTCGTATCAGTTTTCCGGCCATAAAATTTGATCTTTGCTTGGATTAGATAAGGTTCTCTTGTCGCATAAGCAGTCTAGACACCGTCGATTAATTCTATTTTAACTGCACGTCCATAGATAAATAAGTCAGACCTCATGAACGAAACCTAATATTTGGCCACTGATAAGCATCATAACGAATTTAGGTATGATATAAAATCTCAACAAATATTATAATGATCAATGTATAAATTTGTTGTATCGTAATAAAATTAGGACTGACAAATCCAATATTTAAAAAGAAAACAGGCTTTAACAAAAACAATGGGAGAATATTATATATAAACTCTATATATCGGACAGATGATGTGATGTTGAATAACAAAATAGAAATATCCTTTGTGACACGTTTCATCCTTGAAAGGAACTTCAGACCAAATAATGTATTTATTGATTGGATTATATATATATATATATATATATATATATATATATATATATATATATATATATATATATATATATATATATTATATGTGTGTGTGTGTGTGTGCGCGCGCTTGTGTGTGCGCGCTTGTGTGTGTGTGTAGGGGAGGGAACGAAATGCAAACAAACATCGGTTATAATTATACATCGAGAGGAACGCTGAAAATGCAGGGACTCTTAACTTTACATTTTTGGAGTCCGTTTTGTCTCACCAGCTCCATTCACCTTACTACCACTTTTATTTCTTTTTGTTTTTATCACTGTTTTTTTTCTATTCAACGTTATAATTAGCAGAAGTTTTGTTAAGAAATGTGACATGCTGTATGAACCTGGACATAAAGTTACCAGGAAAGACTCAGAAATTACTACACTTTCTGTCCATTTTCGCCTTATTTAATTTAGTTTCTTTTAATTAAATCTTCATTATTTAAGTCGAAAGTATAGGCAGTTATAACGATGAAAGACTAATGAGTATGTTGGTTCTTAAAAGATCCCTTTCAGTTCATATATTCTTTTATTTAAATTTCTAGATGTTTCACCAATGTATTTCTCGTGACGTTTATTACAGTGTAAATTCCTGCTTCATGTTTTAGGTTATTATTTTGTTTTGTAATAAATCTTTTATTTTTATGCATTCGTTATAACAAAGTTTATATGAGATATAAGTAAATTCCTTTTAATTGTGGCCGTTATTGAGTTCGTAGTTAGTATTATGTGTTTAGCTTTTATCAAGATTATTTATATTCTTTATTTTCTTAAGATATTGGCGGACTTTAAAGGTATATTCAATCTATTTATCTTCATCGTGTAACACAATTGTAGGCTACAAAATTCTTAATTTTTTTTAAATCAATAATTAAAACATAATTAAAAAGAATTCACTCAACAAAGACTACATTATCGCTAATGAAATACTTTCAAACTCCTTTAATATAATGTATACATTCATGTAAAAGATCTTTCTTTTTCAAAATACATTTATCTCTTTGGCAATGAAATTTTATACAACTGAACAAACACCATTACAAATCGCCATGGTTCCGAATAAGGAAAAAATGTGAACGCAAGTTTAATAGTCTTCTCTTTCATAAGGGTCATGTTCCTCCTGAAAAACAAGACATTCAAAGTAGGGCATAAACCTTTCTGGCGTTAGAACATGTTTATTGTATGTCTGACAGTGTTGGTTCTATGCAAAAATCAGGTTTAAAATGAAAGATTCTGTTGCTCTGTTTTGATATTAATTAGGCAGAAAGTTACAATAGGAATCAGTCTTTAACTTTGTAGACGACAAGTCGGACCTTTCAAGTGTAGTCTATGGATTATTGCATTGATTTACTTGTTGACACATGTCAGTTATTCTGTCGCGTCCTCTTTATAATACATACTCTCAAGTATTTACTCAAACAAGAGGCTGAGTTTAAGATAAATCCGATAGAATATTTCTTCAAGCTATAAATTTCATAAGAATATCTATTATCACATGAAATGCTTCGTGCCGGTTTTGGAAGAAGTCAGCAGTTGAGTTTTTCGATTTATAATTACCAATATTTATGTTGTTTATAACAAATTTATATTCTGTAATTTTCTGCAAAATTCAAACATTCAGTTTATCGCATTCTTTTTGTTGCTATCTCCAGTATCACAATTAACAATTAATTACATTTTAGCTCTGATATCAGTCAAAAGTCACTTTGTATTTTCAACGTTGATTTAACAGAGTCTTAACTCTCGTATCACTATTATGTAGAATGCAAGTAATCTAAAAGTTAACTTTGCTGCATTCATTCTTAAGCTGCAAATGAAGAGACGAGATAAAACATAGTTCAAAGATTATCATATGTGTGTATGTTATAATTAAATAAAAATTAAAGTGTGTTTTTTCTATCTGATATATTTGTCCATTGTTCAATGGAATCTTAAACAAAACATAGCTGGAAACTATCGATTAAAACATCATAACAACGAGATAAATAGACTATATGAAAAGAACTTGCAGTGTTTGTAAAAACATTTTAAAAAATCTATATAAATTAAGATTTGTTGAAACAAATAAATTAGATTGATTCACATGATATCGCATACATTATTAGAACATAATCTATTAATTAATCAGTTCCAGACAAAATAAAAATTTCATTTTATTGAAAATTACCACTAATATACGATATCCCTTTTGAGTGTATATCATCCTAAAATTAACTTATAATTTATGAAAAAAGATCAAATTTACACAGTATTTGGAACACGTATTAAATTATTACTCTGCAAAGTTTCAAATTTTAAATATGGATAGTTATTAATTTATCTAATACTCTTTAAATAACACAATTTAAAATAGAGTCGATTATTTTTCTGTTAAATTTCTAAATATTTATGTGTTTAATACGAGGTACAAAGTATAAATAAAGGACAACGTATCAAATAGTCTAATGAACAGCCGTAGTTACTACGGCTGCTCATTAGACTGACTAGTCTGAGTCGAAATAATAAGAGGAGTCATTAAGAAATCTTTATGTTTCTAGTCTATTTTCTGTCATATGAAAACTGTCTTCATAAGAAGAGAAGAAATTCAAGTAACAGTTCAAGTCGAAGTACTAAGAGGAGTCATTAAGAATTTTACTTATGTTTAGTCTATTTCGTGTCGTGTCGCACGAAAACCTTTCATAAGAAGAGACTTCAAAAAAATCAATTTTTGTAAAACACCTCAACAATTTCTGAAATTTTATATTCCGGTAATTGTTGAAGTGTTTTCCAAAAACAATTTTGAAATGGCACTTTATCTGCTTCGTTTTTTTTTCTTTGTGGAGAGTTTGAATATTTTTACGAGGCCAAATTTTCACCTCGTAACTTTCCACAAACTCAGTGGTTTCTAGCAAAGTTTTCTAACTGTGAATGTGATCGTTTTTGTTCCGTATTTCTGTTACATCAATGCTCGTTATATCCAACATTTTTATTGCTGTCTTTTCTCGTTCACTGCAGCGACATATGGAGAGAACGCTTGTACAATGATAAGTAATGTTAGAATTCCTTACTTCTAAGTCTCTCTTCCTGTATACGATTATCTCCTCTTGAATGCCCCCTAGTGTTTGTACCTATCAGCCAAAGACACTAAAAGAAAAATTAGCAAGAAAACACTCTTTTAGCTAAAAAAAAAAAAAAGAGAGAATACATTTCTAAAAAATGAAAGACAAAGCATAAAAAGAAATTGCATTTGAGTAATAATCACTGAAATACGCGCCTAAACCTATCGATCAGTGGATTTTTGTATACTTTGATTTAAGTATACTTTCATACTTAGGGGTGATAGTGCGATTTAATTGTTACTTCTAAATAACATTATCATCATCATTATTATTATTATTATTATTATTATTATTATTATTATTATTATTATTATTATCATTATCATTATTATTATTATTATTATTATTATCATTATTATTATTATTATTATTATCATTATTATTATTATTATTGTACTGCTGCTGCGTACAATGAGAGACCGTTCTTTCCTGTGGTGAACAGAGTCGTATCCACACATTTATCTAAAATGAATGCCTGCATTCTGTTCAATCAGTTATCGATTATTCCTTCTTTACAATAGTGTATCGATAAATAGGTTATTCCATTTGTGATGTGATATGACTTTCACTTGCGTAGAGGTGATAAGGCAATCAAATGTCATGCCGTTCAAGTTGAAAAGATGGCAACATTGCCTTGTCATTGTTTTCCAAATCAAAATTACATCGTCATGTAGACAATAAGATCATAAGACAGTTGGATAGAAAAGAAGAACAATGATTAGAGTCTTTAGGAAAGACTGCAAAATGCTTAAATCGATTTAATCTAATTTAAATCTAAGGTTGTCATAAAAATTATCACAATACTTCCATTAGAATTAATTATTTCTCAAAAGTATTTCTCTTTAATAATTTAGGCTTCAGTATTAAATAAAAACGAATAAAGGCAAAAAGGTATGCAATTCCATACTTACGTCTTATTTACTACTTACCTTATATGAAAGGGAAACGAATAAAACTAAAATTTAATATTTTCTAGGTATATAGTAATACGTTTATCTCTGAATCTAACCTGGATCTCTTCTATTGGTAACTACTAAACAATGATATTTACTGCTCAATAATAAAAAATAGGTTTATCTTCTCAAATCTAAAACAGAAATATGCCTCTGCAAAAAGTTATAATCATTGAAAAATACAAAAGAATTAGCAAACATAAAAAAACAATAATTCTTTTCTTATGACTTTTTCTAAATATTTTTCAAGATTCTTCATATTTTTATTGTATTTTATCAGAGATAAGAGGAAACGTTCGTCTTGCGTTGTATGTGTGTGTGTGTGTGTGAGCGCGCTCCCGCATGTATATATATCCATGATTTTCCTACACATGTTTACGGATTTTTATGTATGTATATATATATATATATATATATATATATATATATATATATATATATATATATATATATATATATGTTAAATTAATATACGTATGTATATACTCATAAAGTAACTTTTATATGCTTGTACTATATATATATATGTATATATATATATAAATATATATATACATATATCTCGACAGAATTGAGTCACTCTCAGTCACTGTGTGTTTATCTGAATCTAAAAATAAACACGCTAAAATTCACCCTCATCCCGTACGCTTAGTACGGCTTAGTGAGAGAAGTTCGGACTGATGCAAATTCAGTCGGGTTTCGATCCTAGCTAGAGGCAACCGGACGTCTAGCCACACTGATGAGCTGTGAAACAGCGAAATAGTCTGTCTGTGGATGACAAATATATATATATATATATTGTTTACCGTGACGCCCGCTAGGAAGACGTATTGTTCAGGTCTGTAAAAGCAAATGGCATTAAGCCCCTCCCTCTCATTTTACTCCGAGATGTAATAGCGACAACATTGGGTCTGCCCCAGGTGAGTTTTCTTTCTTTCAGCAAACCGACTACTTCATTTCGAATCAACCATGTGGACATCACACATAGACACACGGGCACACAATCTTGGTAAGTACATAAATATTTGATTCCCTTTTTTCCATCCATCTGTACACCCATCAACATCATTTTATATTTCTCTTCTTTTGTAAGCTATTTCGTTCTTTATATAAATATATACAAAAATCCCTCCCTGTATTGAAATTCGTTTCTTTTGAAAATGTTGAAATCATTTAGATTGAAAATCTTCATCCTTAACAGCAACAAGTCATAACTCCATCAGCTACAGATACAATAAAATGTAAATAAAATCCATAACTTAAATATTATCATAGACATTTACATTCGGTTTCGTGCTAATTTTGATTGTTATAACTTTTCGGCCGTTATATTATTCATCTAGAAGTCTATTATTTGAAAGAAAGAAAGTTCTTATCATAATTTCCAATGTTTCTTAGATTTATTATTAAGAATTTTTATTCGTGAACACCAATTATTTTGACTGGATACAATTTCGTATGCTATTATATTAGATAAACTCAGAACGCTTAACAAAATAAGCGAATGCGAATTATCGTTGCACTCAGAATTTAAAATATCTTTGAAATCAACTAGATCAATACAAGCAAAAAATATTCGCCCACGTATTGCGAACAGGCTAATTAAGTCAGAATCAAAAAGGTTCTATCGTGCTCTACTGAACATTTTCTTTCTTTCTACGTCTGCATTAAATTTGATAACTTGTTTTAATTTCATTTTTAGCTATATCTTTATAGTTGGTTAGGTAGATATTTGGTTGACGCAATACCAAACAGAAAAATTAAATTCATTTTTCATACGTTTTCTCAAGATGACAAAGATGAAAATGTTCATTATACAATTCACATAAAAATATTATAGAAAATTGCCAAACTATTTAAGATGCCGTTAGGGATATGTTAATTCTCAGGCTAAATTCCACTTTAGCTAAGACATTTAAAAGATGCTAAAACGGATGGTCACAACAAATATATACAAATCTAGAATCTTCAACAGCTAACATTGATTTCGTTAATATAGTAATAAAAATGTAACTATTGAATAAAAGTGTGCGCGTGTGTGTGTCTGGGAGAGAGAGATTGTATGACTATATAAATTCAAATTTCCGAAAAATTCATAATTTTGTAGTTGACTGGAAATATATTATTGTTATTAATAAAAAAAGAATAATAAATTAGCTTAATTTTCAGTCACTGTTAATGTCTCCTTCCTGCAACTTACAATAGTTACTAAGAATGTAATTCCAATAAATTGTATCGTTCTTCATTAAATTTTATCTAAGAAAAGTGTATGCACAAAATTTAGTCGCGATAACCTGAATATCATAAAGCAACGATATCTTTCTATATTTCTGAGATGAGATATGATGTACATTATTTACATTATTCGGACTATTATCCTCATCTTTGTCGCCATATTTATTACAACGTTTCTGCCGTTGTACGCTCCGGCCTTCTTCAGGTGGTTGGAATGTCGAACTGAACCCTTTATTTCGCTTCTAGTTCCACGTGCCATGTTTTAATGGATGTCAGTTATCAGTTATCTCCTGTTAATTTTTCCCTCTGAAAGTTCTCCACTGCCTTAACCGGGTATTGAACTCACACTCTTTGGATCCTGTCACTGGATCTAACCAACGCCTTTATCCACTGTGCCATGTGTCCTTGGGTCCGAATAATGTAAATAATGTAAAGCAACGATATTCATACAATCTCTGCCCATTTTCATATACATATCGGAATCAACTAAACAGGTGACAATTTTAAATTTCCCAAAACTTATGTTTATACTATTGTAAACTTTAATATATGTCGGTTAATGTTTTCAAACTTTTTACACAAACTTTTGGAAAACATCTTTCGCTATCCCACTAAGCCTTCTGATTTCGGTGTCGCACTTTTCGTCCTCTGTTAAAGCACTTCATAAATATTTAAGTTATTGTACTTGCTTGATTTTAGTATCTCCAATTTCTAATTTGCATGTTGGACTGATCCTTTTGCTGTTTCGGTAAAAAAAAAATGTTTGCTGCTAAATACGCTTAAGATTGTAAGAAACATTCATTTTATTTATTCGTCAAATGCGTTCAACATATAATAATGCCTCTTTGTTTGTTCGAATGCATTTGTTATCAAAATCCTCTACTATCTGTAAGAAATAAATTGAAGCGAAGACAAAAAAACATACCCCTTAATAATAAAAGTAAATAAACAAATAAATCATAAAATTTTGTTGAAAATAACAAACTAAAATATCAGAATGACTAAAACCCTCTTTTAAATATTTATTATATGTACTCATGTAGTTTTGGATATAAATAAAATAAAGAGAGTTTTTATAAAATCAGGATTTTTTTCTTGACACGTGGAAATACGCCCACATTCCAATTTGAAAATATCTTACTGGTATTCTACAAATGCCTTCACCGAGTACCCCTTTCATATCGGTCATTTCGATTTTAATTACGAAAGAAAATCTAACTTGCGACAAGAAATGAATCTATGACTGGTTTATGTTTATCGGAACTCAATGCATAGCAAGAACTCAACGTTAAAAAATGTCGATCAATGAAATTAGATTATTGCACACGATGTTTTTAGAATCTGCTATTGAAATAAGTCAATAGGGGCGCATTACTTTAATAGTGTAAGTGAAGTCCATTCGCAACGTTAGGATTTTCATATGCTTTCTTACTTTACGAGAAACGAAACTGACAACATCTATATAATGAAAAGAAATCTAGAATACAGAAAGAAACGTGAGAATTATTTTCTTTTTACGCGTATATTTTGAATAAAATATATTAAAATTTATTAATCATAAATAGAAGCTGGATACACACGTTTCTTTTTTATTTGTTTGCAACTTCCTGCAAATATGTAAAGTTCAATGATATTTTCTTCTCGATAACACGATCTAATTTGGTTAGGAATTTTCTTCTCTTAAAGCCAATTTTAAAACATTTAATCCAATCTGGAGACTTTTCTGAGATATCAATTTAAAATAATTTTTAGAGTTTTAGTTTATTTTCCACAACGAGAAAAATAATGTTTTGGCGTTTTCTGAAACGTTCCTGAATATGAAAAATAATCGAAATGCTTTAAAGGATGCAACTATTTAAATAAATCAATGATAGAAAGGAAAAACTGATTGATTTTAAAATCAGTTATTTAAACATATGATTGAAAACTACTCAGTGGATTTTTCTTTAGTTAAAAATATCAGCAAGCAGTAAAAATCTTGATTTCAAATCGACTGTAAAGCTCTCAAGACAAAGCAACACACACTGTACATTAAAGTGATGGAATATAAAGTTTATTATTATTTTAGTTAATATGAAAATAGATAGCTCCAAACATTGGTAAAAAAAAGAGTATACACGAAGAAAAAAGAGTATTCTAAAAAGAAAATTTGATCGTCAAAACCTTTGCGTTATTATGAAGAGGAAAATCAAAGGATATTTTTATGTGAAAATTACTTTTTATACTTTTCAGAATCTTAAACATTTTCGTTACAAATCGTATTTATTGAGCCTCTTTTGCAGTGAAAAACTCATTGATTTTAAATTTCTTGAAAAAATAAGTTAATTGTCGGATTTTAATGAAATTTTCACGTTTTATTTCGAAAGGAATTTTTTAAAATATTTGCTTTTCAGGAAATTTTGGTAAAAATATTTTTTACATGTTATTTCTCAATTGAGTTTATGAAATTTTGAGATTTTTTTGATTTTTTGGTGTCGTTTAATGTTTATATTAGTTATAAAGTAAAAGTCCTCGGAAAATTTAAATCAAATGTTTTTGGTCAAACAGTTCTCCAGTTACAGAAAGTCTGCCCTGGATCGTAAAATAAAATGCAATAAAACAAAGATATTATTTAATTAGAAAAGCCTGTAATTGTTTTTATGAATAAAATATATTATGGGCACTATTGTCTTAAGAAGAAAAAGATTTTAATGTATAATAAATTTTTACAAGAATTGTTTTCATTTTTTAATTAGAATAATTTATAAATATTTAAATCTTTTACAATTCTGTATTAATTTGTAGTGTGCAAGTGGTATTGTTATTAAATTAAAATTGTATTTTCTAATCATAAACGAAAAAGCTCACTACAATTCAACAATCTCCAGTATTTTAAAAAGAATTATGAATTGTTTTTGTGTGTGTGTAGTCAATTAAAAGTTTATTGGTAATTTTCTAACATTTCTTAAATGTCATCTTCATAAGTAAGGCTATACAGTCACAAAAATACAATTAAATATTAGAATGCTTAAAATATTTTAAATTTTAAAGATTACTGTGCCACGTATTACATTTCCCAAAATCAATCACCACCTCAAAAAACACCCTATCTTTTTTATGTGCCGTTTCCCCTCAGGGCGCAGGCGATCATGGCTCTCCACAACTTCCTGTCCCTTGTAGTTCTTAATAAATTTTGTCTTCTTAGTATTTCTTCAAAACCCTGTTCCGCCATCCATTTCAAGCACTTTTTCCTCATTATATGCCGTACAAGGCGCAACTGTTTCTTCCTGATGTTAAGTATAAATTTCCTTTTTGTTTAATTTTCTTTAAAACTTCGTCGTTGCTCACATGTTCGGTCCATGTTACCTTACTGTAGATATGTTGCTTCAAGTCCTTCTTCATCTTTGAGGAGGTTGTCCAGAACTCACTTCCGTACAGGAGGACAGATATCATGTAGCAGTTTAGTACTCTTTTCCTTGTTTCTAGCGAAGATTTTCTATTTCTTAGTATTCTGCTTAGCTTTTGGAATGCATCTTTGGCTATTCCAAATACGCCTTCAAATTTCAATATCACATTTTCCGTCTTCTGTTAAAACACTCTCCAGATTTTTAAATATTTGCAATTGTTTGATTTTGGTATCTCCGATTTGCAATTCGCAATTCTGCTAACAACCATGCATTCTGTCTTCTTGCAGTTGATGTTTAATTCTTTCTTCTCGCTTTCCTTCACTGCCTTCTGTAGGAGACTTTTTTTCTTTAGTTTTCTGTCTATCTGATATCAACACAATTTAATCTGCATATACTATGCCGTTAAGATTTTGGCCGCTAGTAATGAATAAATAATACTTGTTTCAATTAAGATTAATTAAGCTTTA
This sequence comes from Acanthosepion esculentum, assembly GCA_964036315.1. Taxonomy (NCBI): domain Eukaryota; kingdom Metazoa; phylum Mollusca; class Cephalopoda; order Sepiida; family Sepiidae; genus Acanthosepion; species Acanthosepion esculentum. The sequence goes on along the minus strand of OZ038489.1, from coordinate 63,508,599 downwards.
AATCAACTGATCTTTCCCAAATAACGTTTCAGAAAAGTATATTTTATTTTTGAAAGATCTTTTTTATTATGTTGTATTAACAGATTTTTCAATATGAACGAATTTATAAAATTTTACTGATTAGCGGAAAAATATTCAAATCATTTATATTCCGTTTGAAATATACAAAATATTTGCTTATTGGAAATATTAAATTTAATATATTACATTTGAATTAAAGCTAAAATTAAAACTTCAAGGAAGATTTTTAATTTTTTAAATGCATTTCAAACCTTATGCATCACGTTTTTGGAGGTATCTATTCACTGCTATATGGTATTTTTGCCATTATATTGAATCCGCCAGCCGTTATAAACAAAGTAGAATTTAAAACATGAGAGAAAACATTTCTTTGGCACCATTTTGACAAGAATAGAATACACCTTGATCCCAGTAAGATAGATGAAATCAATTCACTACCCAGTTCGACAAATATTACGGAACTCAAGGCGATAGAAATCATCATATACATAGAACTGGTCATTCCGCGATTCTCTGATGTCACAGCCCCTATAAGAGAACCGCTTAAAAATCCGGAAAACAATTGAAATAGTAGTCATCAAAGGTCGCCACAGAAAATGAAGGATCCAATGATATCCAAATGATACTCACTTATTTCGATCCTTCTAAATGTCTGTGATACGAGTAGATGCATCCAGTAAAGGTTTAGGAGCAGCCCTAATAGAAAAAGGCAAACCTTTTGCTTCAAAGTCTCTGACTGAAAAGGAGTAGCGCTATGCCATTATCAAATGCGAATTACTGGAAGTGGTATTCGATTGAGCAAGATTCAGAACATATATTTACTGCTGCACATTTCAAGTAAAATGTCTTCACAAAGCTTTGGAAATGATGTCTCAAAAGCAATACGGTAAAACCTCCTCGTCTTCAACAAATGCTATTGCGCTTACAGGAGTATGACATGAGAAAGAAAGAAGCCATTAACCTTATCGTTATTGCGCTTACATGAATATGACATGAGCATCACTTATCGCACAAGCGGAGAGGATGCTTGCTGATGGACTTTCTAGCCTCCCAAACAAGCGAAAGAAAGAATCCATTGACCTTAATATTAAGAATGATTTTATTCAATTCTCGTCTGAAAGGTTGACACAGATCTGCCAAGCAACAATTACCGATCCAAACATGTGCATGTTAAGAATTCTGATTCTGTGAAGATGGTCTAATTCATAATTCCACCACCTGGAAGTTTTCTTTGTAACAGAAAGCTAGCCAGAAACCTCCCAGTGAAATGTGTGCGTAACCATATCCAAAAAAGAGATACTGAACTGTCTTTACCTGAGACAATTTTTCTAGAAAATGTATTTTGAACATGCAAAACACCTTCCATCTTCAGTGCTAGACAGCATGTCGAAGTAAACAAAATCAAGATAGACGCAAATGGATCCATCAAGCCTGTGCTGAACCACGTTCATACATATTGCAAATAACAATAGGACAGATCATTCGCAGAAACCGGCAACATATGAAAGAAAACCAGTCCAAAACTAGAACTACAGAGATGGAAAATCAGCTATAGATTTTTCAAAGATCTTCTCCGAGATGCTTCCAGAGTAGAAATCAATCCCTCATCGATAAACCCAGATATTGAACACCCAACAACAGAACACCAATACTTTTAACAGGCTCCCAAACTTCTAATCAACACATCAAACAGACCTCCGAAAACATAGCGAATAATGGATTCTACGCCCAACATAAGCACGAGATTAGGTCATATCATAAGAACTACTGAAACCAGTGAAGAGAACGAGAAAAATGGACGATCGGGAAATGTTTAAAAGGAATGAATGAATTAACACATAAATAAGTAAATAAATGTTTATAAAAAGAAGGAATTCATAATAGGATTTTAATTACCTCACTTGACTATTACTCCATAAGGTATTTTTGTATAATATAAATAAAGTAATACAAAATCATGGTTAAATCGTAGTTTGTTGTCATTACCCAATTAGTTTAGATATTGTTGTTTGTTTTCTATTTACTATAGTATAACAGTTGTGTCCCATTTATTTTCCAACAGAAATTCATTGGGAGCTAAATGACATATGGTACTATACATTGCGAAATATGGGGTAGGTGAACAAGTTCAAATTCCGACAGATTTCCTTTTTTATATAGGTATTACCTAAAGATGCGATACTCGAGTTTAAAATGCATTTTAAAAAAATCACTCTTGATGTTTTAATTTTAATTCTAAATATTAATATTTGAAATAAATTTAATATTTGAAATAAGCAAAATATATTGCTGTATTTCAAACCAAATTAAAATTGACTGGAATCTTTTTCTTCTCCGCATTAAAATCGATGAATTTATTCATATTGACAGATCTGTCAACACAACATAATTATCTTTATTTCAAAAGTATAATATACTTTTCAGAAACGGAAATAATTCAAAGAATTACTTGACAAACGTCTTTTTTACATAATTTTTAACTACCCAGTATTCTTTAAAAAAATATAATATTTTAAGCAATCTAATATTTTATGGAATTGTAGGTACTTTTGCTTTATAGCTTACTTCTGAAGACATTTGTTGAGGAAGTTCAAAAACTTACTAATAAATTTTGAATATAAATGTATTATAGGTTTCTTTCTTATTTTCTGATAATATCGTGTATGGAGGTCCGTATTTTAAAAAAAAAACTCGACATTTATGCACTAAACACAAATTCAACTTTATGAAAAGACTGGGATTGTTTAATTGTGATGAGCTTTTTCATTTATGATCGGTAATATAGTTTTAATTTAATAACAATATCATTTGACCGCTAAAAAATAATACAGAATTTTAAAAGATTTAAGAGTTTTATTAATTAGAATAATTTATAAATTTTTAAATCTTTTAAATTCGGTATTAATTTTTAGCGATCAAATGATATTATTAAATTAAAACTGTATTTATTAGTCATGAATGAAAAAGCCATAATTCTTTTTTATTCAATTAAGCTAAAAACAATTAATGTTTGTAGAACTTCATCAAAATTCTTTTTTATAAGACAATACTATTATATATATTTTATTCATAAAAGCAATAAAAAAAACTTTTCTAATTAAAAATATCTTAGTTTTATTGCATTTTTATTTTACGATTCAGGGCAGATTTTTTGTAACTGTGCGCCCTGTTTGACAAAACATTTTGAAGATTTAAATCCTCTGAAGACTTGTCCTTATTACAAATATAAAAATTATGCGATACGAAAAGAATTTTTTCGAAATTTCATAAAATTAAATCAGTGGGGGATATTAGATTTTCTAAAAGGAAATATTTAAAAATAACACCTAAGACATTTTTAATTAGAAAAAACTTAATTGCTTTTATGAACAAAATATATTATGGACACTATTGTCTTAAGAAAAAAATTCGCTGAATAATGAATTTTTACAAGACTTTTTTACATTTTAATTAAAATAATTTATAAACTTTTAAATATTTTAAACATCTGTATAAATTTGTAGCGGCAAAGTGATATTGTTATTAAATTTAAACTGTATTTACTAATCCTAAATGAAAAAGCTCGCAAGAATTCAATGAGCTCTGACATTTTTTATATGTGTATAAACATGTCGATTTTTGTTAATATGGACGTCAATACACGGCATTATCATAAAATAAGTGTGGTACTAAAAGTAAATTTAAAGTATTATTTCTAATATTTCCTCAACACGCGTCTTCGTAAGTAAACCAAAGTACCTAATATTCAATAAAATTTGAGAATGCTTAAAATATTTTATATTTTTATGATGGGTAGATGACAAACACACACACACACACACACACACACACACACACACACACACACACACATATATATATATATATATATATATATATATATATATATATATATACATACATATATATATATATATGTTTGTCATCTACCCATCATATATATATTTGTGTGTGTGTGCATGTGTGTGCATGTGTGTGTGTTCATGTTGTATACGTTTGTATATGTATTTTTCTATCATGTCCTTCTTATTTAAATTTCTCAAGAATCAGGCTGTCAATAAATCACTTAACAAGTCATAGAAAACACCCCAGCCGTCTTTAAAAAAATGCTTTCCTGTGATATTTTAAAGTAAAAGTATGCAATATTTGCTTCAATTAAGGTTAATTAAGCTAACTCAGCTAATTATTTTCACATAGCTTTTCCGAAAAGTATATTTTACTTTTAAAAAAGTTTTCTAATAAGGAGAATTATGTTGTGTTGTCAGATCTGTCAATATGGACCAATTTATACATTTTATTAATGAAGAGGAAAAAAAGAATTCCATCAGTTTAAATTCGGTTTAATACATTTTGATTATTGGGAATATTAATTTTAATCTATTAACTTGGAATTAAAGCTACAAGGGAGATGTTTACTTTTTTTAAATGAATTTTAAACTTTAGGTCTCACCATTTTTTTTAAATACCTATTTTTTGTACGTTTATATGTATATTTTAATTCAGTGACAGATTTAAAATTTATATTTATCATTTCTTTATTTTATTAAAATTTATTACTGAATATATTGCGAAATTTCAAAAAATCTCACAATTATTTGATTTTTGAGAGTTCTATTTTTACTCTCATTTCACTTGTGTCCTTTATACTTTAATTCACTTTCTGTGGTTATTTCTTTTTCATTTAACCTAAATTTACTTTATTGTCGTAATTAATAAACTGGATATTCACCTTGTGGCACTCTCTATGCTGCCTGGTTCTTGGTACTAGTAAATAGATATGAATAAGTCAATATTGATTTATGAAAGATATGAATAAAGTTATATAGAGAAGCATGAAGAGATTGAAATAATGAGTAGACTGATATCAATAGACAGGCATGGGTAGACTGCTGTCAATGATAGAAACAGTTAAATAATTGCCGATAAGATACTAAAGCTCTCGAACTGTAGGTAAAATAAAGAAGAACTGATAAATTTTTAATTCGCAACCATGCACACATGTAAGCAAGATACAATTTGATTTGTTCATAAGTTTATCTTCTCTTTCTTTTTTCTCCAATTTTTTTATTTTATTGCTCAAACTAGAGTAATAGGGTTATGCATTTTCCCAGTGTGTTATTTCAAACGCTGTCAGAGTGTGTCTGTGTGTGTATACACTAAATGGCACAAGTACATATAAGTAATACACACCCACAACACAGATATATGCATATACATTACAAAGTCATATGCAGAAGTCATATGGGAAGTCTTGCGAGATCTGATATATAGGAACTCTAGAACCTTGAGATGATATAATGAGTGTAACGGAGACAAAAAAGATACACTAAAGTCTGTCACACAACTCCTGCTATTAATAATATGTTGAGCGATAGATGACCCGGATGTATTGACCACTTGACTATTGCTAGAGCCCGGATTCTAAATTCTGGGTGGGAAAATGCTGTTTTATTCGAAAATCTAAACGCTGAGAAGTCCTCCCTATGTAGTCGAGTCCACAACTACATTCATATTTATAGATGGGAGGTAAGGACATCCTTGCGAATGGAAGAAAGAATAGGTTGAGTAACAAATATTACTCGAACATCAGCAGAAAAATAACAACTACTGACTGCAAGTGAAATTCGCCTAGCCAAAAACTCACACCCTGGACCAATTAAAGAAAGATGCAAATAAACAGGACATTTCTTAGCTGCATGCGGCTTACCCTTATGAAAATTATTAATAACATAAAAAATACCACCATCCAAAACATCTAAAGGATATCCATTTCTGGAAAATGTCATCTTAATAAAATCAATCTCCCCGCGAAGAAAGCCTTCAGAACAAATCATAAGAGTTCTATGAGTAAAGGTCTTAATAAGATTAATCTTACGTTTTCGGGGACAAAAAGAGTCCCAACGTGTATAGTAAAAAGTAGCTTTCCTAAAAACAGAAGTTAAAACTTGTCAGAAATCCTATGGACAAGGACATCCAAAAAGGAAAGACAACAATTAGATTCCTTTTCCACAGTAAACCTAAGCGAAAAGTGAACAGAATTTAATGAAGTGAGAAATAAGTCATCTTTAGTTTATTAAGGAGACAAAAAGTATCATCCGCATAACGATAATACATAAGAGGACGATCAATACGAAAAAATAAAGACGCCTCAGGAATAATCCGACAAAAATATGAGCTAGAGCAGGACCCAAAGGAGAACCCATCGCTACACCATCAATCTACCGATAAATAATGTTATGAAAGCTAAGTTCAACAGACGAGGTGGTGAATTTCATAAGATCAACAAACACACTCTCAGGAAAATATAGGGGAGACAAACAGCTACGATATAACATATCACAACAAATCTCAATTGTCTCAAAGAAGGTGACACAAGTAAACAAGCAGCAAATGTCAAAAGAACACATGAACCTACCAGTAGAAGAGGAACTATGTATAGTTTCCGCAAAGGACAAGGAATCCTTAATACAAAAGGTACTAAAGTGCAACATTACTGGTTGTAGCACTGAAGAGAGCCAACTAGCGACCTTATGCTGGGAAGACCCAATCATAGACAAGATGGGTCGTAATGGGACCCCATCCTTATGAATTTTAGGCAACGCATAAAGACGAGGACGAATAGACCCAGTAGGTCTAATCAATTCAGAGATGCCTGGAGAGAGTAATCCACGCTTGACCCACTTAAACAATTGTCTTTGAAACTTAGCTTCAATTGAAGCAGTACAATCATGGTTCCCCACTGGACCTAATCTCATAAATTTTGATGTTTCATCAAGAATGACACGCATCTTTGAGACACAATGAGAATAGTCCAGTAAAACAACTCCAGCACCTTTATTAAGTCTAGTAATAACCAAATTACAGTTATTTTTTAAACTTTTAAGAACAATGCTGCCCTCCCCATTTGGACTCAGATAAGGAAACAGAAGAGCCAGCAAAAGAATGGGCATAACTATTAAGTTTAACTTTAAGGTCACTAAGAGACTCGACAGAATGAGGTTCAAGTCTATAAACCTGTGCAAATAGAACCTCAAGCTCTGAAAAAGATTTTCTCACGGTCAGGCATCGAGAAAGGAATCCAAAAGTCCAGGCCGTAAGCCAAAATATGAGACTCTAACTGAGAGGCTCATATAAAAAAAAATGAAAATAATCTCATCTCCAGTAGGCTCATCGATGCATCAAAAACATTTACGAACCAAATAATTTATTTCGATAACATCAGTAAGTCTCCTTCCAGACAAATAGACCATGGTGAAATTCGATCGCGGTTCTCATGGTCAAAATGCGAACGTCATAAACACGCGGCCACGTGCCCATAGACGAAACTCTTGAGAGCCGTCGATAGCTGTGCTACCACGAAGTCACAGGTCATCGTGACCGAGGGCTTGAACGTGATGCCCTTGTCCAAATTATTGATCACGCTAGATAACATGGTATTTCCAAGAAACTGTACCTAAGGTCAGCTCAGCATAGTTGCAATATAAATCACAATTGGGCTCTGGATGTCGGATAAACACAAATGCATCTGAGCGAGCGTCTGCAATAGGGATTGGCTAGCTGCTCTATTAGACGTTTGTCCTCGAATACGAGTGTCCAGCTATAGATGTGTATGTATATATATATATATATATATATATATATATATATATATATATATATATATATATATATAAATATATATATGTGTGTGTGTATCTATGTATATATGTGTATGTATCTATGTATATATGTATCTATATATATGTATAAATATATCTGTATCAGATATATAAATATATACATAAATATATATTTATATATATATATATGTACACACACGCACTTATATTTCTGTATATATATATATATATATGTGTGTGTGTGTGTGTGTGTCTGTGTGTGTGTGTGTGTGTGTGTGTAAAGAGAAAGACACTCCTACGTATCAGCGTGTGTATCTATATATACATTCATATTCTTGTGCCTAAACACACACTTGCACATAAAAAACTATAACAGTAACCGTAGAAATCTTTTGGAGTAGGCTTTACTATATTTTTCATTATCTATGCCTACATTCTTTGCATTGAGCGTATCACGAGGTCCTTTAATTATAGACACATCTTCATAAGTTTGTTCTCAACTGAAGTTTGGAATATTTCCGCATAAATAAGATTATCAACTGCTTCTGTTTTTTTTATTTTGTCTTCTACTCGTAAAAAAAGTATTCATGTGGCGGTGGTGCTGTCTGTAGCTTTAAAAATCGTTAATATGAATATAAGATTAAGTAAGAAATAAATCAGGTTTTCCGTATTTAGCAACAAGTACAACATTTGAATAAATTTGCGATTATTATGTTATATTGTGAGAATTGCCACTGAATGGAGATGAAAGAATAAGAATGAGCTATTATATCTCTCTGAAGATTATTCAAGTAATCTGTCAAACCATTGTAAGATTAAGCTTGAAGCTGAATTCGATATTTCTAATGAATTGCAACCGCTGGCCGCCTTCTCCATTTATGTAAACCTCCACTAAGTGTTTACCCCACATTACGTATAGGACCGAAATCTGGCCTTATTACAAAAAGAAATCTTGCATTGCGTGTTTAATCCTGATACGTGGTTAACGTTTAAGAATATGTTTTAAGGGGAGATAACCATAATGTTCACTATGACGTAATAGTAATGGTTATATCATTGGGTACAAGTAGCATGAAAGAGAGGATTCTTGTCAGTTCTCCCTGAATATATATAGCGATATCTTACTGAACGAGTAACACATGATCATCTCTAGCAAAAATGACTGCAATTTAATGAAGAGAAAGTTAGTTAAATCTATAAATATTACATTCATATGTCTCTCGTCCAATGTAATTCTTCGCGTTCTAGCTTCTATATACATCTCTATGTTTGAATACAGATTCCACTTATTGAAAACATTACTTGTAGTTTCTATGACATTGGTAGACAGATATTGTTTGGTGCTGTCTCCATCCTTATAGATTCTGCTGTGCCAACAATATACGGCTATCAATATTTTCCCTGTTGATTTTATGGATAAAGATGTATTGCGTTTACGAATTGCAATTAGCCAAAAGTAGTTACTTCTTTGTCTTTTTATCGCTAGAAATATGACAGATCTCCCGTGTGTATTTGAAGTAAGACACAACGAAAACGAGTCAAATTACTTTGATCCTGTTATTTCAAGAATGAGCAATAAAGAAAGCAGATTAGTTTAAAGTATAAATCTTTGTGGAGATGTCCAAATATATTTATTGATTAATAAAGCAATCCTAAATAGTTCCAGAACCTAACAAGGTAAACAAAAAGAAAACTCAAAAAAGATAAAATACAACTGAAGCTTTCAATGATCATTCTCATGATTCATCTTGTCTGCTCTCTTTTCTGCTTTCTTTTAGTTTTTTCTTGATTGCAGTTGAAATTTGATGAACATTTTTTTCTAAAACACTCTTCTCCCTAATTCAGCAAGCTGTTCTCAATGACGTCTGTAAATAGTACGGAGGCTCAGTTGATGAAGCACATGTTCATCCTAATCAGAATACATGGCATGAAAAAATACCCAGCTATTCTAATGGAGTAAATAATCAGCAACAAACTCCACTTTTTGAGCAAGGTTCTGGCGTTATTCGCCATGGTAAGGTATTATATGGTGAGTATTCAATTCCATTCGCTAAAATTTGTCGGCAGAATTGTTTAATGCGATGACGATTTCCCATATAAAACATATACACATCACAAAAGTGTACGGGTCGAATACAACAGAAACTTTCAGATAGCAGAATATGTTAAAACAGACAAGTTTAAAAAAGATTTTAAAATCGAGCTCAAAAGACTTGCATGAAAGTACTTGTAAAACACGTGATATTTTAATAATGTTCCAAAAATTCTGTTTTGCAGCATCGTTCTAAAGTTTTGATTCTTAAAAATTATCATCGGTAAAAAGGAATAAGACCAATTTCTACATGCAATCGGATTTATACAATTTTATGCAATAATCACATGTCAGTCATTTAACTTTCCCAAGGGATTCTTCATGAGAACTGATTAAAACCTAACAAGGGCTATTTTCACTCCAATTCTTATAATTTATTAGAACAATAATTTTAGTAGCAACATAATATCCCTTGCGCTAGATTTCAAGTTAGAGATTTCCCTTTCGTTTGAGGAAGTTAACATTAGTAACTTCATCGATATCAGGAACTAAAACGTAGAAAGTGAAAAGTATCAGCGTAGCCCTGAATTAGGTGGCATAAGGAACATTTAATGTTAACTACATTCATTTAAAAAATATTGCTTTGTATTGTATTTTGACATATATTAAATCAGCGACCATATTTTTTAAACATTGTAAAAGTATTTGGTTACAATGCAAAACTTGATGACAGAAAAGATAAAGAAAGGTTTTCAAAATAACATCCCTATGCAGCTTATGTAGAACATATTGAACATTTCTAAACGGATTTCGGCGTTTAGAACTGGATGTTTCTTACTGAACCATGCTCGAGTAAACCATTTAAAATTGATCAAACCAAAATATATCTGGAGAACAATTTATTTTATACCATGTGTGATAACCAAAATATTCAAAGTCTGTAGATTCGTTTGTATCAGCATGTTTATGTTAGTCTATTTGATGTGTGACTTTCACATGATAGAAAAAAAAGAAAACAACTAGATCATATCTAAATACTCTTCTTTCAAACATATTGTGACGTATGATGAAAATTGTATACTTTACAACAAGGTAGAATTCAAAATATCTTGGAAAATTAAATGAAAAGCCACTAACTTACCAAAGTCCAGTATTCATTTAAAGAAGATGATGCTGTGTATATGGTTCGTTTCGAACGAATACTTATATTGTGCGCTCATCCTAGAAAACTAAACGATTGAACTCTGGTAGAATAAATGAAGGCAGAAGTCAATCAAAAGCGTCTTTCCGAAATTGGTTAAAAGAAAAGGCATAATATTTCATCAAGATAAGGCTGGACGGCGTGTTTCTTTGGTGACCAAGCAAAGATTATTACAGCTTGGAGAAAAGCTTTTCCTCGTGAACAGTCTTCAGCAATGCACCTTTAGATTACAAATTATTTTGGTCTTTAAGAAATTATTTTAATAAAAAATCACTGTAAGATTGAAAAGGGCACCTGGAGCAGTTCTTTGCTGAGAGAGGTAAAACTTCCTGAGAGTTTGAAATTATAAAGTTTGCAGAATACAGCGGAACAAAACTGTAAATAAGGTAAATAAAAAATCTCATTTACTTATAATTCATAAATTGAATGATTAAGTACTTTAAAATGGTGGAGGGCATTGCGTGCTCACATGATGTGGAAAGCTATTCTGGTGAGAAATCTCCTGAAAGGTTCAAACTAACCATTCAGGTCAGTAGGTGGGAACCAGATTAAAAACTTAGTCACCTGAAGTAGCAAACCTCAGTGATAAAAAATAGGCAAGCATCAACAGACCGATACATTTGCTTGATCTGCAGTGACAAATGGCGGATAAGTGACACAGTCAACTACAATGACGTGGATAAACCAAATAAATGAATACTGCGGTTGCTCGTAGGAGTTACGAAAAGTATTGAATTGTACTTACAATGTCAGTGTGAAAGCCTTTGAAAAACTGCATGACGATTAAATCGAATTCCATAGAAGAAACTAGTTAATGACGTTCGAGGTCAATTGAAATGAGGAAGAAATAAATCCAACAACTTTCTACGTTACGTTTCTGTATCTCAGCTCTTATTTGGACAGATGCAATAATGCATATAATAAAGCAAACTGAACTATAAAAGGCTGTAAAAGTATGACCGTGCGTTTTTATAGCTGCCAATACAAATATTTATTAGAATTTTTTTATTCATAGTGCTATAAATGCTAAATTTTAATGTGGACAATGGAAATTCATGTTGATCTCTGCAAATCTATGGAAGTCCCAAAAGTAAATATGCTTTTAACTATTATAACGACTCCCATAAAATGACATTACATAATTCATAGGTATGATAACGATGACTGCTGCCTCTTATAACTTAAGATTTTCGACGTCTGCGTTGTCTAGGAATAACTCTCGTTCTTGGTAGGCAGAATATAAGCTAATCAAACCTCGAATAAACAGCATAGGAATGATGTTGGCTTTCGTACATTAATAATTTTCATCATCATCATCATCTAGAATAAGTTCATTTTTCTCTCTTATAGAAATGAATTTTTTTTTTCTGTAAGCGCGGTGGGATTAGACCAAAAATGCGGCTAGTGTAATGCATACCGACGCGAAAAAGTAGATACGGCGAGTCGAGTTCAAATTCTGAGCTAGTTCTTTGCGTCCCTTTTTGCACTAATTCTCTTGAGAAAGGCATGAATCTATCTTTCCTTTCCATTATTATGGGGTAAAAAGCAGAGTAAACTAAGCTCTCTAGCCTTGGGTGGCAACCAGTCTAAAAGAAGGGAAGACTTAATTCCAAACCATGACGTCAACGGTAAACAAAGAAATCACAGTAATTCACAGCTAAGGAAAAGGAATCTGTGGAGAACCATGATCACTTACGTTCTGAAGGTACATGACATGAAAAACAAATTGTTGAAAAAATAGTTGTAGTACACAGTATGATAAAAAAAAATCACACGACAATGGGTGTTTGTATTATATTCAAACATTCTTTCTCAACGAAACGAGGTTCACTTAAATATGCTAAGATCCTAAGCACAACAAAATAAAACTAAGTTGTGTGTCACTGACAAAATGTCTGGCCCCAGACGTTTCCTTAATACTTAAATTTTGTCGAGATTTTTCAATCTTCTCTTTTACCACTATGTCAGGCCGACATTTGTTTTATAGAACAGAGGTAAATCCAGGAAATAAAAAAAATTTAATTTCCTAACTAACCAGAAAATATCGTATTACTTTATAATAAAAAAAATAAATTCCAACATTGTAGCAGCCATGTTCATTAATTTATCTTACGAGGAGTGGTGAAATATTATCGGTCCCCACCCACTTCCCAGCGTCTGACCAAATGACAAAACATCAAATATATATATGTGTGTGTGTGTGTGTGTGCGTGTGTGAAAAATTTATCAGAGTTAACCTGTAGAAAAAGACAATATGTATAAAGGTAAAAGTAGGAAAACTGTATTATTAGCCGACGCGTTTCGTCCAAGGTGAACTTTTTCAAGGCAAAAAAATGAATTGTATTCTTATTGTCAACTGAAATTAAAATAGCGTTTTCTAGATTCATCTAGTTGTTAAAGACATTTTGTTTGTTGTTAATAGTTACTTTATTTTCAATAAATTCATTTCGTTTTTGCCTTAAAAAGTCCACATTGGACGAAACGTGTCGGCTAATAATATAGTTTTCCTATTGTCTTTTACCTTATATATATATATATATATATATATATATATATATATATATATATATATATATATATATACTTTAAAAATCAGGAGGTCAATTGAACCCGCTACCTTGGTTTCAAGCTTACGGTATACTTAAAGGTAGAGGGTCACAAAACCAAACTAGAATTTAAACCTCAAATTAAACAACATATGAAGAACAATTCGAGGAAAAGAAAAAATATCATTTGGTTTAATCCCCCTTTAACTTAGCCTTAAAATGGAAAATAGGGAATTTTTTCAAGTTATTTATAAAACACTTCCCAAAAATTCAGAATTACATAAGATATTCAATAAAAACACAGTTAAATTAAGCTACAGCTGTACTAGTAATTTAGACACAATAATAAATAGACAAAATGCTAGAAATTTCAAAACTAACGCGCAGCAAATTATAGTTAACACTAGTAATTTTTACAACTGCAGAAATAAGAATAGATGTCTATTAGATGGAGCTTCTAAAACAGAAGCAATAATCTATAAAGCAGAAGTAACAGATATTAATGGCTAAAATAATACGTACATAGGATGTACTGAAGGTACTTTCAAACGTAGATGGTACAATCATAGCTCGTCATTCAAGCTAGTAAATCTTAGGTATTCTACCAAACTAGCTGACAATGTGAGGAATTTGAAAGGAAAAAAACAACAGTGATCCGATCGTAAGCTGGAATTTTTTTTTAAAAGTCGAAGACTTATAACAGTCCGAACAATAGTTGCAACCTCTGCCAACATAAAACATTAGCAATTATGACATTTCCGGATCCAAAGAAACTTTTGAACCAGAAATCCGAAGTCTTGAGTCCTTGCTTATATATTAGGAAATACTTCTTAAATATATATGAGGCTGGATAATAAAAATATAATTTCAATTAACTCCCCCTCCACTGATACACTTATAATACCCTTGCTTTTCTTTTCTTCACCCTTCTTCTTCTCCCTTCTTCACTTCCCATTCTATTTGCCCAACGTTGTGCTTTTGTTTATTTATTTTTAAAAAATAATATGGCGTTCATTAGATTTTTTAAAAAATAAAGCGTTAAAAGGTCATTTGATAAAAATCGCCTATGGATACCGTAAGGGTAAAACCAGCAGACCCCCTGATTTTTAAAGTTAAATGCTCTAAATTTCACATTTGTATTTACCATTTTTTAATACGACTATTTCCTGGTCTGATTCAACTCTGACCATTAACCTTTTATGTATTATATATATTATATTATATTTTAGTCATATATAGTTTTATATATATATATATATATTGGTTGAGCTGAGGATGTTTCGGAACCTTCACTAGAATATTGTATCTAAATTTTATCAAACTTCCCTTTTTGTACTTTTTGATTTTTGTTATCCTTTCCACTCTTTCGATTTTAACATGACTTGCAACTGATTTATTGCTTGTCATAGATTTTTCGTGAATATTGCTTTTTCATTTTTATATTCATTTCTTTTTAATAATATACGACAAATTTTCTGGAATAATAAGGCTGGGAAAAATTAATTTGGAGTTTGTGAAAAATGTTTGGTAAAAGTGAGAAATAAAATAAACAGCCTTACAGAATATTAAGTAGATATGGTTTTACATTACTTTTGGCGTAGTTTGTGAGCTGTACCATTCAAAATACACCTTGTCAAATAACAATAATAATCTGCATTTACAGGTAGAGCTTCCCTGTGTCATGAGGTTGGCTGCTGAAAGATTCTATGCCTGACAACAGGACGCTGCACTATGCCACACATGCAAGAGAATCCAGCCATAGCTGTCAGACAATTTCTGCGACCACATCATCCATTACATCTGGCCCCCTAATTCCCCAGACTGCAACCTCCTTGATTATTATGCGTGGGGTGTAGTTGAGCGAGAGACCAACAAAACTGCTTGTAACATCAAAGATGAGCTGCAGGCAAGGATTATGGCAGGATTCACCAGTTTAAACAAGGAGACTTCCAGAAGAGTTGCAGGAGATTCCGAAGTCGTCGAGAGTCCACAGTTGAAAATGACAATTTTATTGAATAAATTTACTCTTTAGGATTTCAAGATATTTTTGCGTAATTTTGGTAAATATATGTTAAAATGAAATGCCATTTTCATTTTTGCGCCATTTAGAGGACAATTTATTCATCACACTCTGTATATTACGACTGTGATCAGCTTTGAAGTGATTGATAAGTCTACTGCCTATAATGCTAGCTCAAAATATTACTCCTCATTATTTTCTGAATCGTGTTCGTTGACTATTTATATGATGGATCTGACCCCTATCATATCAAATCTCTCCAATGTATCTCTACATTATTTACTAAAACATTCTGTTGAGAAATCAATTTTCTAGTATATCTTCACCAGACACTTTTCTATGTTTTGTTTATTTAAATGCGGTTGTTTGACCCTTCCACTTTTATTGCCTTATTACACTTTTACTTTTTACCAATTCACTCTTGGTGACATTGTTAAAGCTAATTTTTGAAGATGCAACACTTAGTTGAGACAAATATCGATTTCTTTTATCTAGTGTACTTCATCAACACAAGTTTATAAGTCACGAAAAGGCCAATTAACAAGCTAATAAACCACCAAGGCAATAAAGCATCACTCATCACATTAATGAAAGAAGTAGATATCTCTTCGTGATACATCTTAATGGAATAACTGAAAATTACACTAAGGAAACAAAATTCTACAAGATATGACCATAATTTCTTTTTCGCTTTGCCTACTTTCAACCCAAAAATCTGACAAATAATATATACACTAAACAATGTACTTAAAATGAGGGGAAAGTATTTTCTAGTGAGACTAAGCTAAATAAATAAGCAAACTTACTAATTATGTTCTTTGCAGACACAGAAATGCTTTTAACGAAATTAACTTCTACTGAGTAAAATATTTTAAATTGGCTCGTAAAACTTCATAAATAGTTTATTACTATTACGTAAAAATTGGTGCCTCAAAAAAAGCGATACATAAGGTTTGAAACATCTTTCTTGAAGCTTTTATTGTGTTTTAATTCTAGGTTAATAGATTAAATTTATATTCCCAACAAGCAAAAGAGTTTGGTGTATTCCAAACTGAATTTAAATTAATTGAAATGATTTTTATTAATAAAATCGCTATAATCGCCCCCATTGACAAGTTTGTAAACATAGCATAATTCTCTAATCTTTCAGAAATAAAATATACCTTTCCGAAACTTTATTTGAGGAAGATTAACTGACTTAAAGATTATCTGAATTAAAACAAATGTTTCTTACTTTTATTATAAAATATCGCAGAAAAGCATTTAACATAGAGGTGGCTATACCTACATAAAAACAACATTTGAAATGTCATGATTTTCTTTCAAACATTAAATGTTAAAAAATGCTTATGTGTTTTGATTCCACAGTTGAAAATTTTTTTTTACATTTCTTTTATGGTTTCAAATTTTTTTCTCTTATTCGTAATCATATCAATTAATATTTTTTTAATTATAAATTCTGATATTTAATTATATTTTCACCAATGAAAACCTGGTTAAATATCTATATCGATCACTTAAACAAATAAGGGCATCATCCAAATAAATTAAGAGCTATTTTGGTTTGGATTGACATTCACATTCTCAGGGCCTCCTTGGAATCTTATACATAAATTAGACACATGCACGCATATATATATATATATATATATATATATATATATATATATATATATATATATATATATATATATAGTTGGATTAACGTGAAATCCAACGAAATATGTTAGCTCTATCACTGATATTGAACGCTTTCCAGTAAGTACTGCGCATATATAATATATAAATAATAATATATAAAAAATTGCATATATTTATATTTATATACATACTACATTTTACACACACACACATATGTAAATATAAAAGTGAACATTTAAGTCAACACTTAGAGGCCACAGGCTGTTTCGTGCTAGAGACAATCGTCAGGCCACGCTTGCGTCTAATATGAAACAGCCTGTCGCCTCTAAGTGTTGACTTAAATGTTCACTTTTATATTTACACACGCTCTATCTCTGATATTGAGCACTTTATCCCATAAATATCGCCCACCTTAAAAGTATATTTCTTCATATATATATATATATATATATATATATATATATATATATATATATATATATATTAATCTTTAGGTGTTTCACTTCTATAATTTGTCAACATTGACCATTTCTTACGATGCAAGAATGAGAGTACACCATGCACATCTGTTAGTTTAAGAAATGTGTCTTAATAAACATTATTAAACATGATTCTCAGAAGAGAAAGAACTCAACCTCTTTTCGCAAATGTTTTCAAGCACGTGCTATAATCAGTACAGAAAATAATTAGAACTGAATTTGTTTTAAAATACTCTTACAAGCAAACAATGCCCATATTGGTCGGATACCTTTTCTTTATATGTGTTGGAGGAGAACGAGTAAAACCGAACGAACACGACCAACATATAAACATTTCGGTTATGATCATTTTTGTTTTCTTTTTTGCTAATAGAAAGAAATATTTTCAGTTATTTTGAAAAATATTATGCATCAATTGAGCGTTATTAATAAGTTTATGGCCCGATTCACTTCACAAAATGTGGGCAAGTATCAGAATTCTAAAGTGTACAGGAATATAAAAGATACCTTCTCGAAAATAAGGAAAGTATTAATAGATATTTAAATGCGCATTTAAAGAATAAATATGCATTTCGCGGTCTTAAAAGTGTATGGATTAGCACCGACATTTTCTAGACTTTATTTAAACAAACATGAAATTAAAAGTAACTGCATTCAATTTAACAGACTTCACATAATATCAATTCAGTTTTATCTATAAAATAAGTAACATCATATTGAAACCATTTGTGTTTAATTTTTGAAATGGTATGATTTCCCCTGCCACTATTATCAGTTGTATTCTATTAATTCTATCAGAAATATAAGTAAAACTATTAGACATGAACTTCTGTGATGGTTATAGGTGTAATTTAATAATTAAGTTGAAGAAAAACGTGATAACCGCAGAATTCTTGTGACTGCATTACGTATTTAGCCAACAGCATAGACATCTATACAATGATGGTTAAATAAACTAATTCGCTAGATCAATAACAGAAATCATTTAATTTATATTGATATAGAAATAGTAATGTATACTATAATACAAAATCGTCAATACTGATAAATCCCCACCAGATTACGAAGCAAGTGATTATCATACGTTTTGATGCCATCTACTGCAAAATTAAACTAAAGATATATACAGGACATACATTCGCCCTAGGTTACTTTCTATAAGTGAGTGAGTTAAGTACGTTTGCAATAAAGTAGAGGTCTGTAGTTAGGTGCAACTTGTGAATCTCAATGTTTCCATATGACAAACTAATGCTGCAAAATTAGCGAATTGCTAATAGACGATATTATCACAGAGAGCAAATTTTGTCGAGAGCATTATGATGGTTCGCATCGATTTTTCTACCGATATTTCGTTGAGTGGATGCCTCATCATGCAATATAATTGGATAGTCGAACCAAATATAGAATGTTGAAGTACTTTATCATATTAAAGGAGAAATAGTTCTCTATACTGAATGCAAATTCCAGTTTAAATGTTATTTTTTCTATTGTATTTTATATGTTTTCATGATACATGCTGAGGTAAAAAAAAACGATACTTTTTCAAGAGTTTTGAAAAGATACATAAGAAAGTTGACTGTTATAAATATTTTTGCAAAATGTCCTTCAGACTTCACATAACTGAAATCATTGCTAATATTTGAATATATTTTTACTTTTCCAGATTTGACATGCACAATGAAATATTTTATAACAAAGAAATATTTTCTAAGAACATAACTTGTTTATATAAGATTAGTATTTCAATGAAAATATGTGATGAAAATAACACTAGAGTGAAAATGTTACTGAATGGCAAAGCATATTCTAATGTAAGTGCTACCTGACCACTGAAGAATTTGATCAGTTCTTACTGACACTGTATACTTGAAAATGTTACCTCACCTGGACTGAACAAAAACATCCAAATCTTCAATTAGCCCTACAGAGGTGAATTTTCTACCTTTTTTAAGACTTCCTTTGATCTGCTGATGAATATTCACTTGGCGATATCTATCCTTCATTTGTAGCATATGCTATCTGTCTAAACGCGGCACTTGCCTTGCTTTATCTACTAAGACATCACCAAACTCTGTCCTAAAATTCAATTAATAACGACACTCTTCCATGATGATAGGCTTTCACATTTGAAAGCCTTGAAATTCTTCACTCACCATATTATACTTTACAGACGGGATGGAAGGCGCTACATGCCAAGAACGGAAAGATATTGATATCATCCATAAAAGTTCTTATGGGCAAGCCATTATTTCTACCTCGGACAATCAATTTTATTGCTAGCAGAAACAACAACGGCAGCAAACTCGACGGACTGTCATGAATGTTCTAACATCTGCAGCGGTGAACTGCATCTGAACTGAAACAAAATAATACGTTATGAAACCGCAGTACTCCCTGGCACTTTCCCCCTCTAGAATAAGAAACTGTAGGCCATCATTTCTGAATTGCTTTTCTCTCCCACTTATATGCCATAGTGCTTGTTCAAGGTATTCTGATATCTAAAAATACCTGCATTTAACACCGAATAATTGATTTAATCGTTCGATAATACGAAAGCAGTCAACCGGGTATAAAACACACAATTTCCTCTTCAACGTTTAACATACACTGATCTCATCCAAATTAATGATCATACGTTAATCATTTTCCAGAATGAACGCAATACACGCAAAGTACACTTTTGGAGACACATCTTCATGCCACATGGTTGGTTTAAACACCATCCACAAGTTATTTCTGGTATAATCATTATGAGGTACCACTGAGATTAGGTGAACTCCTTGAACACAACGCACGCACATCAAAGCTTACAGCACCTCGTATTCCCAAGCAGTCACCCAGCTGGGTACTGACCAGGTTAGATATTGCTTAACTTTGCTGATCTTACGAGAACCGGTGTTTCAACGTAATATGGCTGCAAGCCAATCTTTAAAGAACAATGTATATGCTTAACAGTGCGCTTGTCTGCTCCTTCTTAAAGCTTCTGTTGTGGTGATGTCATGAATCTCCAGGCAAATCTCCAGGCAAATCTATCCCTTCAAAGTAAAGTCAGCTTAAATGCTCACTCACAGAATGATCTTCCTATTTACTCCAGATATATACTTCAAATTAAGTTTTACTGTTAGCACTTATTCTCCTCCATCTTCTTATTGATCCTGTCCAGACCTTTCTAAACAAGTCAGATGTCACATCACAGAATCCTGATAAACGGATTTCTTACCCGTTTTGTATTTGTTCAGAAACGATGCCAAAATCTTACTCCTAAAAATCGTGTTCACTGCTATTTGATCCCATAATCAGCTCCCCCGGACTACGAATATTATAAACAAAAAAATTAGCAGTTAATAAGTTCATTCACAGTAATAAGAACCATTACATTCAGATGGAAATAAATATGAAGAAAGTAGAAGCAGAAAATAATTGTAGTAAATGTTACACAAATACACAACAAATTCATCAACCAGGAAATTTTACTGAAAAATAAAATAAACAAATTAAAGAAAATATTATCGGTTACAGAAGTACACAAATGAACTTACAAGATAGGCGAATAAATTGTCGAACCTAAAAAAATAAACCAAATGGAATATAGATAGATAGATAGATAGATAGATAGATAGATAGATAGATAGATAGATAAAAATGGAAACTATGGATTCACCTCTACACAACAGATTTATCCAACGGCTTGTTAGAAGCAAAGATCGTACAAGGGTCGACAAAAAGTAAAACGACTTTGATTTAAAAAGAGACCGAAAACAAAGAACAGTAGCAAAGTCAATAGAAACCTATAATATGTATGCTTATGAGTACGGAGATTCCAACAGGAAAACTAATTGCTCGTTAGAAAAAAAAATACGTTTCACCAAAAGATGAAGGAAATGATTCAGAGGAACAAAGGATCCAATGTTTAAAAATCTCCAAAATAAATAAAAACAAGTTGAATCTATTGTATTAGCATTGATAAATTACCAAAATTCTTTTAAAATGTTTGAAAATGCTAAAATTTACAGAATATGCATATATATATATATATATATATATATATATATATATATTTAACTATATATGTATATATATACATATATATATATTTAACTATATATATGTATATATATATATATATATATATATATATATATATATATACATATATATATATAGTTAAATATATAATGTTATGAAAGAAAAACAGATTTTTTTAAAATATGTTTTTAAACAACTTTAAATTAAAAAGATAAAATACTTTTTAAAATGTGAATATTAAAACAAAGTATTTAAAATAATATAATCGAAGAATATTGAAAAAAATCATTTGAAAAAAGTGTAATACTTATTCATTTATTCAAATACCAACGCTGTACCATTACTACACACACACACACGCGCGTATATATGTTATTCTTTATTCATATTTTTAGCAAAAATATCAGAATGAAATTTGGGAGCGATTAATGTGTCATATAAAGGACGAGAAAAATAAAGTATGAATAAAGACTTCATTTAATGAAGTGATCAGATCATTTCATTGAAAAGAGCATCGCAAATATCTTGGAATCTTGGAAAATGATTCAATTAAAACTGGATCAAGGAAAATTAAGGAAAAATATCTGAAGAGAACAAGAAATATTTTATAGACACGAATGATAAGCAACAACAACAAATCTTAACAGACGTAAATACATAAGGAACCCTTTCTAAACACGTGAGCAAGTGAATCAAAGAACTAGAAAATTTAAAACTATTTATAATATGTCTACTATGATAGCTACATCGTATGACTTGCGAGGTAGCTATCATGCTAACCGTAATACAAATGTCAATTCTGTGAAAACAAAGATGAAATCAATTATATAAATAAATGTAGCAAATTATATTCAGAGGTTATATAAATAGAAATATCTGACTAGAACAGTGACCAAATGGAAAGCGTGCAAACGATTGCGATTTGATAATGCAGACCAGTGAACAAAGCAAAATAAAAGTAGAAAAAATATAATGTTAGGGAACTTTGAAAGTGAAATGGATTACTCATATCATATCATATCATAGGACAAGACCTAATCAGCGTAAAGTAAAAAAAACAATAGAACAGTAGATAATTCAGCAAACCACAAAATGAAACTGAAATAGTTTTCTGATGAAAATATCATTATTAGAGCGTTTGGCACAGTTGCTAAGAATTTCGCATATGTTGGAGGATTTAAAACCAAACCAGGTGATAGAATTAAATTAGGGAATTGCTATCGGAAGATTTGTTACGCTACATGCACTACTTTGAGACAACACATAACTTCTGGTTTAGAAACTCATCGACTACAAAATGATAATATAATCGGTATAAACATTCTTGAAGGTTACAATAACTTTCATGAGTAACTGATTAGAGATTTTAGCGAATGCTTTTATCTAGGTGCCTCCAATTGCTCGCTGATAAACACCATAACATGAAGAAAAAAGGCCCTTAATAAAAACAAAGTTTTATTGTCAAGATGTTTATGTTATTATTAAGAGAAAAGACCAAAGTATTTTTTAAAAATTTGAATCCTTTCTAACACGTTCGAAATTTGTGTTAAAAATCTTTAGTGATTTTGCGTTTTTTTTGTTTTTTTGTTTGTTTGTTTTTTCAGGGATTTGGAAATGCTTGCAAAATGCAAATAATTGTCAGATTTTAATGAAACTTTCAGAACTTATTCACAAATGAATTAAATTATTTTTTTTATTTTTTTGTTTTAGAAAATCTTGTTGTTTTTATATATGTTACCCCCACTTAATTAATTTCATGAAATTTCGAGAAATTTAATTTTCCTTCCAAACATTTTTTAGTTAAAAGTAGGACTCCTTGAAAAATGTAAATCATCCTTTTTTTTTTTCAAACTACTGCTGTTTTTCCGAAAATCTACTCCGAATGGTAAACAAAAATGTAACAAAAATATGACATCATTTAATTAGAAAAGCTTTTAATTACTTTTATATATATGATATAAGGAGGACATTATTGTCTTATGAAAAAAAAATTTTCTATGAATAATGAATTTTTACAAGAATTGTTTACATTGTTTTTTTTTAATTATAATAATTTATAATAATTTAAAAATCGTTTAAAATTCTGAATTCTTTTCTTTTAGGTGATATTGTAATTAAGTGGAAAATATATTTATGAATCAAAATTTGAAAAACTTAATATAAGGACTTCTTGGGTTTATTGGTGAGATCCAGGCTATGATTGACAACGATCCCCCAAGTCAATCAGGTCCATAGCAAGAGAGAGGTAGTGCTGTCCTGGGTCAACAAGGTGGCTGCTGAAAGACCCTATGTCTGGCCACAGGACTCTGCACCGTTCTACACAAGCAGGAAAACCCAGTCATGGCTGTCAGACAATTTCTGCGACCATATCACCCCTTACATTTGTCCATCTAACTCCCCAGACTGCAACCCTCTTGATTAATATGTGTCGGGTGCAGTTGAGCGAGCAACAAAATTCCTTGTAACACTAAAGATGAATTGAAGGCAAAGTTTATGGCAGCATTCACCAACTTAAACGAGTCTGGAAGAGTTACAGGAGTTTTCAAAGTCGTCTGGAGGCCGTAATTGGATCCAATGGCGATTTTATTGAATAAATTTACTCTTTAGTATTTCAAGATATTTTTGTGTAATTTTGGTAAGTCTCACGTGCTAATACCCTTGGAAAAGGTATGGATCCTCTTCTTCTCCCCCAGCTATCGGTAAATAGCAGGACAGATCGGGTTGGATGGCAACTGGTCTACCGCAGAAAGAAATGGTAACCTACTACCGGAAAAAAATCTGCCTCGTCGGTCATGTATCGAAAGATACATGATCGCCTAAGCGTGTGCCACGCATGGCACATAACTGACTGACTGTATCTAGTAAAATGAAATTATTTTCATTTTTGCGTAATTTAGACGACAATTTATACATCGCACCATGTTTATATGTATGTATGTATGTATAGATAGATAGATAGATAGATAGATAGAGTTTAATAGCGTATTCGTATATTTTAAAATATACGATATGTTACAAAAGATCTGCATCGTGTCTTTAGTCTTTTGGTGATCTGCTTTACAAAAATTAAATTAAAAAATGTTGTTAGTCTATTGCTTCATTCTGAGAATAAGACGAAACTTATGTTTCCTTTTCGTGGGTTGCTAGAACTTTCCCAGTTGAGATGAGTTCATATTCTGTGATCATTTCATCTTTTTAAATCATGCTGCATTTATAAGCTAAAATTTAAAAAAGGGTTTTTTTTAATTTTTAGCTTCAATTTGACAGCCAAGAATTGTGATTTACAAATCAATATTATGTTCTGGTTGTTTTGCTAATCTTATCCAACGATACATGCTCAACAGGAAAAAGTATAACAAATATTACTGTTTTAGTTGCTTTTGTTGTTGTCTTTTTATTCTTTGGTATAACAATTTTTTATTTATATGAAGTGTTTATTTTTGTAATACACTTTTCAACAACATAATTTAATACACCATGTTGCTATATATAACGGATTTTCTCTAGAAATCTTTGTCAAATTAAAGTTGTTTTTGGAAATTGTAAGTCAACGCATATGTTATTTGGGGATCATTGGATTTTTGAAATAAAACATACCAACTGTTATTAATCTTTTCTGAACCAGTCTTCAGTAAGATTCGAATTTGTATCTTCACACAATATCTGCTATTAGACTAAGAAAGTAATTCAAATCTAACGGTAGCATTTTCTTTTATTACAGCATTAGTGGTAATATAATTTTGAATTTTGTTAGTTATTATTCATTTTTCACTCGTATCTCTTTCCGTTTAATATTAGTTGCTTTTATCGTAACTATCTACATTGCAGTTTATTTTTATTCCATGCTGATTACTAAATGGAATAACAGCCTGAGATTTTCAATAAAAAGCAACTGAAATTAAAATGAAGAACTACTGTATTCTGAGTAAACTCTTCATCTTGCTTGTTAACAGTGTTTCAGTGAATACATTCTTTGACCTTCCTCGAGTTTATATTGTATCTTTTGTTTAGAATTCTATTGGCATTTTTTTCCATTTCTCTCTCCGTTTCATCTTTTCAAAAGAGGAAGAAAAATACGAAAAAATTGCAAGCATATACAATGTACAACTATGAGGACACAAAGAAGGTGCTAACCGATTCACTTCTTTAGGGGAAGGAATTTTACATAATTAAATATTCTTTGAAATTTTAAATCATTAAATATTATTTTCATTGCTTTAAATATTATCATGAGATCATTTCTGCCATTATAACAAGAGACACATATTACTATTATTTAAATTATGTGAATTTGTTCCATTAATCGGTATAATTGAATATTTTATGTTTCGTGAGTGAGAAAGAAAGAAAGAAAGAAAGAATTCTGGAAGTTATCTTTTAGTTACTCATTTTATAATTTGATTTAAATTAAACTTTCAAGTGAAACTATTGAGAATTCAATTTTATAACAACGTTAATACAATATCATGATCGCTCCAAAATTTTATCGCATTCACGAAACATGAAAATATTCATAGAACAAGAGCAACATGTTAAATGTATTCTAGTGTTCCACTCGACGGAGACATTGAAGAATGTGCCTACACTTCCTTCCTAACTAAAGTGAAAGTTAAGTTCTTACTAAATGCCATATGGAGAGAAACATAAGCGGTTACATATATTATGAGGTTGTTGAAGTGGATCAATTTCAGTAGAGTCTTCATGATAACCGTAGCATTTCGCGAATTTTACAACTTGCAATCTCGTTATATTTTTAAAGTAGTCAGTGCACTTCACGATGAATGTTGGCTTCTTTGTTAAATATTCCAAAACTCTGGTGATCTGTCAGATTTTAATTTGAAATCGACAAATGTTGTTTTAGGCTCAAACAGTATTAAGGATAGAAAAACTAAAATAAAACCATAATGGGTTTATCTAAATAGCAACATAAGTTGACTTATTTCCACCAACAGTTATAACAGACCATTTTTTGTTATTTGGGTGATTGTAGAAATATTTTCCAGGCAGAGAAAGTGGTCATATTATTATTATTATTATTGTTATTGTTATTGTTATTGTTGTTGTTGTTGTTGTTGTTGTTGTTGTTATTGTTATTGTTATTATTATTATTATTGTTATTGTTATTGTTATTATTATTATTATTATTATTATTGTTATTATTATTATTATTATTGTTATTGTTATTGTTATTGTTATTATTATTATTATTATTATTATTGTTATTATTATTATTATTATTGTTATTGTTATTATTATTATTGTTATTGTTATTGTTATTGTTATTGTTATTGTTATTATTGTTATTGTTATTGTTATTATTATTATTATTATTATTATTATTGTTATTATTATTATTATTATTATTATTAATATTATTATTATTATTATTATTATTATTATTATTAATATTATTATTATTATTATTATTATTATTATTGTTATTGTTATTATTATTATTATTATTGTTATTGTTATTGTTATTATTATTATTATTATTATTATTATTATTATTATTATTATTGTTATTATTATTGTTATTATTATTATTATTATTATTATTATTATTATTATTATTATTATTATTATTATTATTATTATTATTATTTTATTTCCTTTGATATCTGGCGTTTACACATTTCTTTCCGGGTCCCGCCCAGGGACCTAAGGTTAGAAATGGCATCATGACACTTTCCACTGGAAAAAAAAAAAAAAAAAAAAAATTACATAGATAAAGCCCTTCGTAAAGTGTGGGCTGTACTTGTCAGAACAATTTTTTGTATCTCTTTGAGGCATGGACTTCCAGGGATCCCTTCAATCAGCCTACTGGAATCTTTTCCAACCAGTCCAAGGGCTCCAACTACAACAGGAATTGTTGATGTTCCCATGTGCCACATTTTTGAGATTTCGATTTCAAGGTCCTTGTATTTTGACAGTTTTTCGAATATCTTCAAAGACACATTGCAGTCTGCAGGGACTGCCATATCAATAAGGAGGCACTTATTTTGTTTGTGGTCTTTAATAACAATGTCTGGGCGGTTGGCTTTGATTGTTCTGTCAGTGTATATTGTGTAGTCCCATAGAATTGTAACAGGTCCTATCTCCGTAACCGGGTCAGGGTGGTGTTCGTACCAATTTCTTCCAGTTTCCTTCCCATAGGAGTTGCAAATTTTCCAGTGCAGATATTGGCCCACTGGAAAATTTGCAACTCCTATGGGAAGGAAACTGGAAGAAATTGGTATGAACACCACCCTGACCCGGTTACGGAGATAGGACCTGTTACAATTCTATGGGACTACACAATATACATTATTATATATTATATATTATTATTATTATTATTATTATTATTATTATTATTATTATTATTATCATCATCATCATCATCATCATCATCATCATCATTATTATTATTATTATTATTATTATTATGATCATCATCATCATTATCATCATCATTATTATTATTAATATTGATTCAGCCTCGTATAAGTTGGTTTTGTTTTTTTTACGGGGAGGGCGATGGCTTGTGAAAATCTACACCAAAATAAAAAACCTAAAG
The DNA here is from genome assembly GCA_964036315.1 of Acanthosepion esculentum. Lineage (NCBI taxonomy): Eukaryota > Metazoa > Mollusca > Cephalopoda > Sepiida > Sepiidae > Acanthosepion > Acanthosepion esculentum. The sequence goes on along the minus strand of OZ038489.1, from coordinate 63,480,455 downwards.
TAGTAACCTATTTTGTGGATGTAGTGTGTATGCACATATACTATAAACATTTAAAGTGGCTAGTTATTTTTAGTGTGTTTTCATAGAATTTACTTTCATATATACAAACTCATCAGCTTCATCAGTTAAGTCTCGTTTGTTTGAAATATATATTTTGTTTCAAGTGGATACAAGTGTAGATCAAAATATTCTGTTTCTACTAACTTGCTTTCAGGAAGTGACGAGCAGTGAAGATTGAGTTACAATTGTATTTTCTGACTCTAGAAAATATCTTTTGAGTTACTTGAGTAGATATTTGCAGAAATCAAATCTGTATCATGTAATTCACTTATGCAAGCTGTGTAAGCTATTAAGAGCATTTCGTATGGATAACCATGGAGAAAGCTTTCATAACTGAAAAATAAATTGCACCGAAATTACGCAACTTACAAAACTACTAAACTGTAATTTGGACAGAAGATAATGTGGATTGAGATATTATTTGATATGTTGTTTTTGTTGTTATTTTTTTCTTTGTAAAAATGACACACTTTAGATAATAGGCACATAAAAGTTCATTTATGAATGTCAAAGCGAACACTATCTCATTGCGAGTACAAAGATCATAAAAAGTCTCGTTTTCGACAATTAATTGTGTTGCAAAATTATAAATATCATTTGGAAATAAACTTCAGGTATACAGATTTGGTTTGTGGTAAAAATAATCTTGCTTTGAGATTCACTCTCAGCTAATGACTTATTTGAACAAGTTAAAAACCTCGACTTAAATATATGAAAGGTTCCATCATAATAGACATCAACTTAGACACTTATAATATTGACATAGAAGAGAATCGCGCCAAAATATTCTCTTGTTTAAGAAACGGTTTTACTGTACGACAAGCTTTAATTCAACTTATAATTTCGAAAGTCAACTTTTAAAAATTATTTAAAAATAATATATCTTCTGTTCCAAAAAATATTTTAGATCCTGATTTGTAGAGATAGTAAATTAATATATTCTGATATGATATTTTTTTAAATTTAAATATTTGTGCTTTTTTTATTTTAAAACTCAAGATTCCTCTCCTAGTTTACTCATTCAATCAAAAGTAAAGTACAAGCAAAACGTAATTTGCCTAAAAAGGTAGTAGTGTATTTCTTACTTAACTGAATACTGTATATCAAATAAGTTAAGTAAGATTGTGAAATATTTGTCTCCTTTGAAGAATATTCGAAAATAATGTAAAATGATACTTCAAATTAGCCCGATTATATGACACTGCTTAAAAAGAAAACGCTATTTCCTAGCAAACTTGTCACAACGTACAACTATCATTGTTTTAAAATTATGTAATTTGTATCATTTTACACAGATAGCTTGCTTTGCGAAGTAACCAAATCATTCAATTTCAACAGAATAGAAATATGAATTATTTCTTCCTTGTTCTCGACAAATTAATAGTTACGTCTAACTTTTTAATTAATTTTCAATTCACATATGTTCATAATGCATCATATTTTTCAACCGCGTGTACAAGTCAATAACCACATCAACTCTTAAAAATATGATGTGATCCATCCTTTATGTAAATCAAATAATCCTATGGGAACTTCCATTTAATTGTAAAATCATTGGTTTTAAAAGTATATACTGATTTAAAACTCACTGTATGGTTTTGGCATATTGGTTATAGTAATTTCTAAATTCGGCTCAAAATCATTTCGTTTTATCAATATATCAGGAATATGATTCTAATATATCGATATCTAAAACAATTATTTATTTTCAGGGAAATTAAATATTATCATAACGTCCATACATTATTTTTTCATTGTAACTGGATACGAGTTAATATTTTTAAATAGATGTGTTCTCTAATTTATAGTTTATGGAAAGTATTTGAACATAGAAAGATGATTTCTTTTGAATATTACAACATTCTGGCGTTATTCTCAAGATATTTATATATTAAGTATTTTCTATAAATCTATTAAGAACAGGCATTTTATACAAGAGTTTTCTCTTGAATTAGATTTCAAATGTTTGTTCTTTCACACATATGGGCATGAATCAGATGGCAACGGTTATGCTTATGCATATTCTCGAAACAAGCTCCATGTTGTTACACTAAACCTTTGTGCAGTGGTTGTACAGATCTTGGAGATTTGATTTAGAGGTGAGAGACATTCTGCATAATCCCTCTCTAAAAATAATATGTAAATCTGCTTCATATCGACAAAAATGTCATTGTATTATAAAACTTTTTTTCTTGCATGGAATATATAAATTGATTTCGGGCTTTTAAATCTATAACCTGTAAGAAAAAAAAATCCCGAAGAGCAAGAATTATGGAATCGAAAAAAAAGAAAAGAAAAATGGAAGCAAAGACGAAGGTAAAAGAAGATTAGAATAGAATACCAACATAATTTTTTCTAAAATAATTAATAAAAAAATTAAAAGGAACAAAAAATTTGCTTAAGCAATGTAATTGATGTTTATTTTTCCCTGTATTCTTTACAATAAATCTAAACCAAATTCAGTTTGGGAAAAAAATATTAGATAGAATTTTTGATTGAAAAATGCTTGGATTTAAAATAGCCGGTATTTGCTCGCCGATTCGAAACGATTCTTTAAATTGTTTTTTTCTTCGCATAAAATCGAAATCTAGAAATAAAACTTTTTTTCATTCAATTCTATTTTCGATTATATCGAAACAGATTTATGTTGCCATACTATAGCTGATAAATTTCTATTTGCAATGAACTATCCTTAAACAAGAAATAAATACTTATATAACTAATTCATACATCAGTTTATAGTGAATATAAAGTATTTCTTGTTGCTAATATAATAAAGAATACATTTATCACTTTCAGTTTTCCATTGACAGAAATAAATGTCATTGCCTTTTTCTTTATTTTTATAACGTTCTCGTCTAAGAAATTTCTAACGGTTTTACTTATTGAATTAAATATATTATAAGAGATTAGAGGGGTGTTGAAAATTTCTCAGTCTAAGAAACCATTCCAAGAACATTTTTTTTAGCTGAGAACATTTCAACCCCTTTTCGTACGCGCTGAAAATAATCTATGGTTGGTATTTTGTATGTTTTTTATCAAAAGGAAACTCTTGGATCATCATCATCATTATTATTATCATCATCATCATCATCATCATCATCATCATCATCATCATCATTATTATCATCATCATCATCATCATCATCATCATCATCATCATTATTATTATTATTATTATTATTATTATTATTATTATTTCTTCTATAATGTAAAACAGTGTGATTTTATGTATTTATAGAGTCACACAACCTGGTTATGCAACTTAATAATTAAATATTCCGTTGTTGTGATAACACGAATGCCAGCCTAAACATAGGTCATGTTAGTATATTAACGAAACCAGGTTACATTATTGTTATGGTTGCATTATTATGTTATTGTTTTTCATTTCTTGTGTCTTCGATTTATTTTTGGATAATTTTACTTTTAATGATTTACCAAAAACCCCTATGAAACCCCCAGGAAAAATCCTGTACAACCAGATATTTTCATTAATTTAAAAGAGAATATTAGTTTATTGTTTATTTAATAAATATTTTTTTAATTATAAAAGTAAAAACTACAGTAAATAAAAAATATACGTAAATATGTTATTTAGTTTTTTTTCTGAATAAAATCTCATAGAAATTTCAAATACATTTGTGATTAAAAAAAAACTAGGCATGATACGCTACTTTACATCTATCTATCCCTTTCAAATTAACTTTCTTTCTCATCCCCTTTCAATATAAATTTCTATATTTCGCTCTTTTTCCTACTCTGCATCTGTTTGTGTTCTTTCTTTATTTTTCAATTTCTTTCAATTTACCTTTTCTTTCTTTCGCTTACTCGAGTGATTTGAAATGATTTTATTCGACTGATACTTTGGCCTTCTCTAATCTCAACACAAATGATACTACTAGCATAGTCAAGACGTTAGCAGCAACTTATGTAAAATAAAACACTGTGAATAGATTGTCATTTGTTATTTGTTAAACTAAACGTTCAGGGTGTACGGAAAATGTAGAGCAAAATAATGTTTTAATACTCTATAAGTACAATGCAAAACTATCATAGTACTCCGTCATTTTTTACGGTATTGCTAAACTGTTTATGGAAAAATGACAAGCTTATGGATAAATGATACAAATGTCCACATATATATAAAGTAATTCCCAAAATCTGAGTAAATGACTAAATATCAGGAATTATTTTCGATTCCTTCCTTCATTGTGCCAAAAACATTTCAACATTGCTCCCTATAAAACACAGTGTGGACACACACACATATATATATGCGTGTGTGTGTATGGTGTGTGTGTGTGTGTGTGTGTGTGTGTGTGTGTGTGTGTGTGTGTGACGCCTTTTTCAGAGTGCACTGAGAAACACGACTGAATTGAGAAAATTGTGGAGAACCATGATCGCCAACGTCCTAAAGGGACACCACACATCGAAGAAGAAGAAGAAAAAGAAGAGGAGGAGGAGAGATACTTTAGATCAAGGCAGAAAGAACAGATGCCCTGAACTAGGAATATTGAACCATATGTAAATAATCCTGTCAGATTTGAGCAGAACTGCATTCGTTATATTTCCTATTTCTTCCCTCGTCTCTTCTTGTATATGCATATTACGTTTTATAGTATCTCCCACTATGGAATCATTTAAGAAGTGACATGATACTATAACATTTTCTAGGTTCTACTTACCTGACAAAACTGGTTAAAGGGTTAAATTTTACCGAATGCAGTTTTCTGAATGGTAAAATGGAATTGATACATTTTTTTAATTTTGATTGGTTTTAAATTCGTTTTCCCAATTTAAATCATAAATGGAAAAATAATTAAATGATAATGTTTGTAAAGGGGAACTGAAATTAAGAATTTAATATACGTAAAATAGACAGCAATAAAGTTAAGGTGTTTATCTTAAGATTATTATTATTAACTTAAAGTTTCGGAGTATTAATAAAGGTTATCAAGCAGTTCGAAACAACATCCGTCTTGTTAAGCATAATTTTACTGTTTGATAGAGTTTTTCTTAATTTCTTATACATATTACATAATTCAAAGAGTTAATACAATGAATCATAAATACATACAAAGGACAAAAATTATATTAATAATATATTTAATGATTTGCAGTTGAGGTTTTTTTTATTTCGTTGGCTAAAACGTTTGTTCAGTTTACGTAGAAAAAAGAAAACATTTTTACATTGGTTTGATTTGAGTTAATAACATTGTGATTTGTTCCAGTAATTTCTTTCATATTTATTTATTTATTTAAATTTCTTAGTAAAAACTACAAGGTGCCTTGTTCTTGTTTATTCATAGCAATTTCAAATGTTTTCAGTTTTTATAACTGAGAGTGTTTATTAATTTTCTGAAATGATTTACTTCTTGTTCTTTCTTAGTTAAATGCTAATCTTTTATCTGGCGGAATTCCTTGCATATTTTTATTAGTTCCATCATTAATTCATATTTCTACATATATTTTACTATTGAGAATTCTGATCCTTCGTTTCGTTCATTTATTTCATCACTGCTGACGCCTCGATCCATAAGTTTTTTGTAAAGTCTTAGGCGACAGATCACGGGATGGTTACGGAAATTATTGCTTTTTCATATTTCTAACAGTTTTATAAAAGATTAAACTATTTGTCATAAAAGTGACAGGAAGACAACCGGAGGTCGAACTGTGTTTAAATTCTATTTTAAGTACAACTTTATAACATTACATTTTTAAAATTGCGTTAGAATTTAACTTTTACAAATCTTTTAAGACCCAAAGAAAGTTTTATGGTTTTGGGCGCAGTTTTTTGTCTCCGTAACTTATAAGAACGTTTGACTGCTATAAGGCAATAAATTATGTACAATCTCCTCACGAATGAGGAGAAAACTAGAAATATGGTTATACAGAAGGATACCGACAATTCTATGGTTGGCGCAAGTAAACAAGGAATTCTTAAAGAAAATGACAACGGAAAGAACACTTATACTCCAAATCAGGGAAAAAACAACTCAAATTCCTAGGACACATAATGCGAAAATAAGATTTGGAAAATCTAAGCTCCACGGAGCATACTGACGGCAAGAGAGATGCAGCGAGTCACTTACTTAACGAGCTTGTGTGAAGGGATGGCGGAAGGAGAACCTTAGCAAATGAAGACAAATTGATAAAACCACAAGAGATAGGCGATAATGACTCGCCACAATTTCCTATGTCTTGAAAGGAGAGGGAACATAGAGGAAGAAGGATCTGTCTATATTTCTAAGATGAGGTATTGTAATTATTTACACTATTTACATTGTTCGGAGTGTTGTTCTCATCGTCATTTCAATATTCATGACAAAAACTTGGAGAGTTGAATTAACGAGAGATAACTGATACTGAGACACCCGAAAGAAGCATGGCATGTGGAACTAGAACACTCTACCCCGGGGGATGAAATAAATGGTTCACTTCTCAAATTCCAATCACCTGAAGAAGACCGGGGCGTACAACAGCCGAATTTCCGTGAGTTTAGCATTAACGATGAGGACTGCAGTGTAAATAAGAAGAATTTATTTATTGTTTATATCGGAAATGCTTTTCTCTTTTTTTTTTTTTAGTTCGTGAACAATATAGGGAAATTTTAGTACAAGGAAAGGACAGAATAGTTCTTTAAGGAATGTCACGTTGCCTTCAAATCTAAGTATCCATTATATCGTCATAGTTTATTATAAGAAACGACAATATATACTGCAGTTTGTTTTAAATTATTATTTTTACTCTATACACATATTTAAAGTAACGTTTTAATTTATTTTATAACAAAATATATTAAACAATGCAATATTGTTTTATAATTATTATTAAATAAGAATACAATTTAAGTTGTCTGTCAATAGATGAGAAAAAGCTTCCCTGAAAGCGGAAAAGCAGATAAATATTCAAAAAAGCTTCTTCCTCCACCTCCTCCTCCTCCTCCTCATAATTATATTATTATTATTTATATTATTTATGTAAATTCGCACCAAGCTTCACAGTAGTCATCGCTTTGAAGCAGACAAGTTATAACCCCCCAAAAAATAATACATCGTTTTTTTTTGTTTGGTTTTATATTTTTTGTTTTTGATTTTCTCATCAGATTTTTTCATTCTATGGGCAAAAGCCATGAATTGTTCCAGCAGTTCAAGTGATTACAGAAAAAAAATGCTATCTTCATAGTTCAATATTTTAGGAGCTATTTTGCTACTTTTACTAATATGCAAATCTAATCGTTTCTCCCATGAAAACTACATTTAACTTTTTACCACTTCACTTTTCAGTAATTCTTTCTGAAACTCTTATATTGAGCACTATTATGACAAGGAAGAATAATCGCAGGGATAATATTTGTTTCTCATTTCAGGTGCCCATTGAATCACTTGAATAACTCGCGTGAAAATAGTGCTTTTAAATAGATAAGCTTTATAGGTATTCCAAGTATAGGCATATTACATTATTTCAATTTGATTTTAATTAATAGTATATAGCCATATTCATGTATTACACTTCAAATATTCCCGTTTTTCAGCACGTTACATTAAAAACAGCCATTATTTAAATTTGCATATACTTTTCAATGTACATATTATTATTATCGTAGCGAATAATTTGTTTATTAGTATATTTGATATATGTTTCTGAATTTATATTAAAAAATTAGGCATTGTTAAGCAACAGAATTAGTCCCTCATCTAATCTAATTTGAACTTTAGGATTCCAAAAGTTAATATTAAAGCAGAAACTGGCATTTAGTAAAAATATAACGGCTAATACAATTTGAAGATTGTTCAAAGTCATAACTTATACTAGACAATACCAATATGCTGTTTGCTGATTTTGTATGCAGAGTGAACAATGATCGAAGAGAACGGTAACATTGGGTCCTATAAAAAGGTGTTTTATGACCCTTATAATAAGGCAACCTTAATTTTACGGAAGCCTTCTTCAGTGAACCTTATAGATTGGCGCTAAAAATAAAAACCGAATTCCCAAATAACAAAACTACACCACTGAATCACTTTCAATAGAAGCAACAACAAAAATGGTAACTAATGGAACTGCAACAGAAAATAATGATATAGTTAAGCTGTTAACATTCCACACTGCAAAGAAACTTCCATTAAAACTAGAAAGTGCGATAACTTCAGAATCTTAAGTTCTTGAAAAAATGTTTTAATGAAAATATTTTATAATTTTTTTTCCGACAATGAATGCTAAATGTGTTCTATATGAAAACAGCTAATTTTACCATTACTATTTTTATTTCAGATGTATCATTTTATTTCAACAATGAACACTGTTTTGTCAAAAGTCTCTTTTTATTAACAAGACAAAAGTGTCACAGGATTTAAAGATTACAGTATGACTGAGAAACGTTGTTGCTAAAAGATTTAAAAACTGTCAAATAGCAAAACAAGTGTAAACAATTATTTATATCATGGGATTGTCATTTGACAAAACTAGTTGTTCACTATTCAATTTTGAATGACAGCAGATGTCATTCAGATATTCTTATATATTATATCTTTCGCAGGTTATTGAATGTTAATTCTCTATGCAATTATACAAGATGACGGAAATACAAATCATAAATCAATGATTATTTCTGATATTCCTAAGCTTCATTTTCTATTCATGTTGCAAACATTCGCTGGCTTAAACGTGGCTTGGGAGCAAAATTTTGAATATTCTCACTTAGCAGATTTTCTGTTTTGGCTTTTTATCTTCCTGCTTTATTTATGCGATTTCTATTAAAATGATTCACTCTGTGGAGATTTATCTTTAATATTCAACATTTCATAAAGTATTTTCTCACATGATTTAACAGCATTAAAAATTATCTATTAATGAATTATTTTCTGTATTCTTTCTTGCCATATAAGTCGGATTATATTCATTATTATTTTGTATAAAATAAGTTTTAGTATCTAAAACTGTGTACTGTAGATCACGTGAAACCAATAATTCAGCAGTATCCTCAGTATTCTTGCTGAGTTTAAAAATGTTGTTTAGATGTTTTTAATTTTTCTTGTGTTTGCAACTATTCTAATCTCGTCAAGTCTTTCCAGAAATTTCTAAGTACGTCGATAATGATGACTATAAATTTTACCCATTTTGTTTTCTACCGAAGTCTGAAGACTTTAAAGCTTTTCGATGTCATTCGCTTTCACTGTCTGATCCATACTTTGTTCATGAAGACTAAATCCAGTCTGCTGGTCTAGAGTAGGTGATTTGTTTTAATTTCAAAGTCTCGTAGTATTTTCTTTTCTTTTCTCATTCTCTAGAAACGCTACTTATCTGTGTATATATCATTCGTTTGCATTATTAAATGCAAGTCAATTGTACATGTTCTAGTGGATCACCGTTCTCACACATCAAGCCTATTATTGGAATCTTTTTGAGCAAATTCACTGTAGTCGATTGTAATATGATTGACTCTTCCACAGACACTATTTACTATTCTGTATCTACCTTACACTGTACTTGGTTTTAATATACATATTATCGGCTGCTATTAGTAGTTTCTCTTTTCAATTGTCCTCTGTGCCAATATTATTTCGTCTAAGATTATTTTTGAAACACAATGTTGTTTTTCTTCACATTTTACTTTCTTGTTTTAGAATATTCTATTCAAATATTTGTTTTTGTCGATTTGGTTGCAATTTCTAGCTGTAATTATCACTCATTTTTGTAGAGTCATCAAGTAATTTGACGGCTGCTTATGCGCAATATTTAATACTAATGAATCCACTTCCCGACTGATAACATCATAAGGTTTTGTATGCGTACACTAATTTCCCTGTACTTTAACTCAAATGGCCCAGTCCTTTTTTCCAATTCAGAAAGAATATTTGAATATCTTGCAATGGATATTTCTGCAGCGTTTATTTTCTTGATTAAGTTTCTATCGTTGAATCTCGTTTTCAAAAGTTTCGTTTTTTCTAACTTTCGATTACATCTTATTCCGTTAATTCACATTTTTTTTTCAGTAATTTATAATGTGATTCGTTCAATGTCCTTAGAATTTCTTTGTTGGTTAATTGAATCCACCTGTATATTATCGGTGAAACACCTGCCAGAAAAATAGATAACAGTCACAGGAGTCGATGTCAGTGAAAACGACAAAATCTATGTAAACCCGTGTTTATCTATTAAACAATAGCCATTAAAGCGATACTTCGTGCCAGACAAAGAACGTATTTTTCTAATTTTAAAACTGTCTTTTTGTGACGTAGGTTTCACAGTGAAGTTGGATGTTTTCAAATATGATCTGGATCAATAGTAATTCTTGTTTCTTATCTGTGGTTTTGTATGTGTCTAGTTGCACGCTTTGGTTGGCATCTGATTTAACCTTGACTAAGATCACAAGAGAGAAATAAGAAAGGAGGACAACCCTCTCTGCATCGACCACCGTTGAAAATTAAGGTAAGGGTGAGAGTACGAGAAGTAACAAAGAAAAAAAACTTGTTTTATGAAGGTTGTTTCCTTCTTTAAGTAAATGATCAAACCCACAGAGATTAATTGATGTGACCAATCCTCAGACCAAGTGAGACAAAATATAATCTATAGATTTTCCCTGACAAGGGAAAACTAACGTTGGAAATACCGTCGATTCCGAAGCTTCCATTATTTATATAACGACGCAATACTTTTTTTTCCAACCGTTTTTATTATAAAACTTATTTGTATTATGCTATACATTGTAATCCAAAATATTGTCTTGTTCGACTTGTTATATACTGATTAGTACCGGGGTCAAGAGCAAAAGTTATTTTCTATGGATGTTCAACTATTTCTTTTTCGTATATTTTTATTTTCTTTATTTACTTATAAATATTTATTTACTAATCTTAGTCAGAATCTAGTATTATTGACCCTTTTTCCTACTAAAATCCATTTCACCAACTGTCATGATTTGAAAGTCTTAATTAAGTTAATGTTAAAAATCTTTCGAATAAGTTTATAAACATTAATTATGTTGAATAGATGCATATGTGAATTCTTAAAATCTTAAAATTATCTTAAAATTAAATCAACAACATCAAAATTCATATATAACAAGTACAATCTCTGCTCGTCACCACGAAGACTTAAACTAATGAGCCTCTTTGATTTGTAGTATATTTACTTTCATCCAAAATGCAAGTCTCAAAATCAACATTCCACTGAATCTTTTTGTCAATTCAAAATAAAGGACAGTAATAATTTGAAGTTCATCTGATCACATATAACGCTTGTTTGCTCGTCAATACAGTTTTGAATATACTTTTCCAAATCGATAACAAGTAACTTTCTCGTTCTATAAAATGTCCCAAAGTTTACCGATACTAATCATTGAAACATATAAATTTCATAGAATTAATTATGTATGAAATCATATGTATAAATTCAGAATAAAAGTAGCTACGCTTTATGTAATTATATATTTTATTAGGTATAATGATTTACTTCAGATTTTATTTCTTTCATTTGATTTCCAGTAAATCAGAAATTATAGTTGGGTCAAACGTTTCGGGTAGCTTTCTACTTGCTTCTCCAAATATGCTGCAGGAATTTTGGCCCATTCCTCTAGACATAACTCTTAGAACTGAGTCAAATGTGTTAGCCTTATTGCTTACAGACATTTTTCTTTTCATTTTTGACCACATTGGAGTGAGATCAAAACAGTGTGATAGGAACTCCAATACCTCGACGTTGTTGTTCTTAAGCCATGTTGCTACAACTGTGGAAGTATGATCGGATGATTTGGATGACCTATATGAAACCAATTGACTTGAGATTCTACTTCAGTGTATCCACATTTCCCTTCTTTTTCATGACGCTATCTGTTTTTAATTCCCTTCTCTCAGCAAAGCACCTCAAAACATGCTACTATTCTCATACGTCATAGCTGAGATGGTTTACTTCAGCTTCAAGACTCTACCCTTTTCTTTCAAACATAACGAGGGTCATCATGGCCAAATAGTTCAGTATTTCTTTCATCAGGCGATAGAATATTTCTAAAAAATCTAAAATGGTTGTAACCATATACAACTGAAAACCGTAGGCCACTTTTCTCGTTGAGCAGCGTTACTGTGAGTATAGATACTTTTATATGTTTTCTGCATCATCATTCACAAGGTACTTTGCTGTTGTTCTGAGATTTTGTTTGCTCTTTTTGCACATTAAAACAGAATGCGTCTCCTTAATGGGCGTTATGATATATGTGTAGTGTTATGGTGTTTAGACTTGCACACTATTGTACACATGAACATGGTAAGTTCAAACGTTTAGAGGTTCACAATTGTTTCTGTTTTGACCGATTTCTTTTGTGTTTCGCCTGATGTCAAGCAAAGAGGCATTGAGTTAAAATCCACAGATACATCTCCATATGACTTTTGAAGTTTCTACAGCAATGATATTTCTGTTTAAAGGGGGCGAGCATCTTAATTTATATCAATTATATGATCTACGGAGAATCTAATGAAATAAATAAACCCTAAAATAAATCATTTTCTCTTATATTCTGACATTTCACATTATTTAAGTGATTCTAATTTTAATCGTTACTCGGATGTGAGGAATTCTGAAAAACAATGAACAAATTATGAAAAATTGTAAAAATATTTACATCTATTTAAGATATATGCATACGTCTAACTTCGACTGTATATATGTTCCATTGTAATATTGTAGCCTCATAATTAAGAGTATATGTTCATAATTCAAACACAGATTATATCGAATATTTTAAAGAAAATTTATAGTCATCGTTATTCTTATCAAATATCTTTATTTCCGCATCAATCGCTTACATTTTTATAAGGGCCTAAGAAATAAACGGAAACTGGGCATTAGTAATATCATTAAAATTTATGTAAATGTGTTTTTCATGTTGATTATATACTGATAAAAAAATTAAATTGCAATACCCTGAAGGACGATTTTGATTTTGCCCTGAGTGCAGAATGGATATCGATTATCTTGTAACGTGGTAACAGTCATAATAGTGCATTGACAGCGTACAGTATAACGAAAGAGTTCAGAGCAAACAGTTTAATTGACAAATAGATATACCCTTTGCTCCTTTTGTTAAATTAGAGCTATTTAAGAGAAATTCAAATTTGGGATGGAATGAACGGCTGATCCCGAAAAGAGTGCTCTTTTTACAGCAAGTGTCGATATCTTGAAAGTTCTTTTCTGGATTATCGTTGGCCTCTTGGAAACCCGATTGCTATCGAAGAAGGTATTACATCTGATATTAGTGAGTGTTGTCTGTCCGAGACGAGTATTACTCACTTGATTCGGGATTTAGAAGGTGCTCTGAATCGAGAAAAATACTAGTGGATTCGTCAGAGTGCGCGTGCTGTAGAGATGTGAGGAAATCTATCGACTTTAACTGCAAGATCATTAGGCCACTGTGTAAGTGTTCATAATATTCTAGATACTGTTTTGGTTCTAAACGCTTCTTTTGTGTACAACAATGTAGAGATGTGACTAGAAAGATGATGAAATGATTTTTATGGGCTTATTAGCCGTTTTGAGAATCATCATTTGGTCAACAAATCAAGAAGATTTTCGTATAGCCGAAGCTTTTTCTTCCGATATGCTTTTTTTCCCTTCATCTAAAACTAAAGATAAGAGGTGAAATAAGATTTTATTCGATGGAATTCGGCAAATGGTGGCTCGACGTTGTATATCTCGGAATTAATTGAAAATAAGAAGTTTGCAAACTGTAAACTATTTTCAGAGTAGTCATAAATTTAAAATATTTGTGGAGAGGATATATCTAGGAAATGAGTGTTTTTTTTTTCGTCTTCTTCCATTAAAGAACAAAAGCAATGTTCTCTGACAATGTTGGAGATTGTTTTTATAGATTTCCGAGTGGAAGGACTAACAATTCCCTTTGTTGACTTTTTTCCTTCATTTTTCGAACTCTAATATTACACATTTTCAATTATTTTTTCTACCATATTAATTTAACCTGAGAGATTCCTATCCTAACAATTTGTAATATTTCTTATTTTCATTTTTCCTCAAACTCTCTTCTCAATGCACAATATATATATATATATATATATATATATATATATATATATATTTGTGTGTGTGTGTGTCTATGTATGTATGTGCGTGTGTGTTTTTCGTGTGTGTAGAAATTTATAAATGAAAGTAATATTGTTGTATTGAATCAGTTAACGCAACTAGCTAAGTTAGTATTATGTAGACCATATGAAGGACAATATCTTATTTAACCGCGTGTTACAATTTTTAGAGTTTTGTATGAATTTTAGAAAAAGAAATCCTTACACCACAGAAAGAATTGGTAGAATAACTTTCGTGAAATTCAAAAATCATCGCTTTAGAAGATGAGGTTATCAACGCACAGTTTTTATTCTACGGTCGAATTCAAAGTTGAAAAGTGTGAGTAATTTCTCTGTAAATGTATAATATATCAAAAGAAAACTGGTTCATTTTTTCAGAATTCAAATAAACCTAAGAGACTTTACTTGGAAACAAAATACAGCCTTTTATTATGCAACATATTTTTTCAAATTTTTCCTTCATTATGTAAAACATGTTTAATGTAGTTTGAATGTAGAAATCCGACGTAGTAAATAATTTGTTCAATGTAACATCACCAATGTCTAGTAGCAGCTATTCAGGAATTCTTAAGGTCTTCCATATCAGAGGTTGGCAGTGGATATTCGGAGAGAGTAGGAAAGCGTAGTTCTGCAGGTCTTTTCATCTGACAGTTTAGCAGTGGATATTCCGACAAGAAAAAAACAAAATGGCCGCCTTTATACACATCGGATCGAATATTTCAAGTCTTCTGATTGGTTAACCTTCTATGGGTGGACTATAAAATGAGTCAGCTCATTTTGGTTGGCTCACTAGTTATGTTACGTACACAAAATAACTTAACACATTATATTAAAATTTTGTTTCTGTTAAAAATAAATTCAAATAGAAAATATATAGGTCTATATTTGTTTAATATCTGTATTTTATGAAAGGGCGTATAGAAATGTGGATTCTTAATTCAGGTGTGAAATGTCACTGTTCAATTAGTAGCAGATAAACACTGTTTCTACTTTAACTGATTTATCTCGTGTGTGCTACTCAATTTTTCTTTTAGTTTTGTCGCTTAACTGTGTTTCTAATCTAATATCATACTTCAATCGATCATGCGTAATCGAAACCGATGTCTAATGGAAGTATTTTGGCAATTATGAAGTTAGGTGAATATGAAACTGAGATGTACATAAAAGTAATACGTACGTAATTGTCTATTTTTTCTTATCATTATAACTGAACTATTTTATCAAGAAAAAGAAAATATGTGCACAAATTGAATAGGTGAACTAAAAGGCCAACATTTCTTTGTAATCTCGTCGTACATGTCGATATATAAAGGAAATCTCATTCCTAAGTTAACTGAAATAATTCTAATACAATTATTTTTCATATTGTGTTTTAACAAATATTACTGTAACTCTTTCGTGTGGCTGTTACAGGCTATAGCATTCTTTAAACAATCAAATACTCGTCATCTTTTCACTTCCGGTTTCATCAAAGAAAATGTCTTCACATTTACTCTCGGTTTACCGTAATATTTTTTATGTATTGTATCGTAGAAATCATCATAAACAGCGAATCAAATGGTTTAGTAATATATTTTTTAATCATTTCACCCCAAACAAGGCAATAAAACTACTAAGATACAAGGGATTACTGATTGTGAAACAATAAAAAAAATAAAAAATATTATTAAGGAGTGAGAACATTAAATTAGAGGAATAAAGAAGATAGTAGATGACGACTGACACTGCATTTACATTTTTGAAGATCAAAGTTGGCTGGAATGCAAGAAACCAGAAGAGAAGTGAGGAGTGCGATAAAAGAAAATGTTAGCAAATAACTTACAGTTACATCTAACCATTTTAACTATAAAATAATTAAACCTTGCCACCAATCTAGTACTGCGCTTAAATTCTTAAAGTCTAGATATCATAGCGGAAATTTTATCAGAACAATTACCATGAAAATATTTATAGAAAAGGCACAGGAAAATTACATTAAAGCGGTGGGAAAGTGACTGAAGTCGGGATACCAGGTCAGGAAAATAACATTGCAGATTCTTCTTTGGATTTTATCAAGAATTTGTAAATATATAGGAGTAGCAGGCCAGATGTGGCAGCAATATTCGAAGCATGAACGATTGATAGACTTATAAATATGTAAGATATATTATAGAGAGAAAAATGTCTCGTACGACACAGTGAACCGACTTTCTTAGCAGCAGACCTAGCAATTGATTCAATATAATCTTTCCACTTTAGCAGAGAAAATTATCTCAAGAAGGTGCATCGAGACTCACCTGGAGGCTAGCATCAGAAATGCCGATGGAAGCCAAAAAACGGTATCTCAGATGTTTAATAAAATGCAGTTTTATTTTTGAGGCATTGAAATTAACAAGTTATTCATTGACCCAGCAGATTTTAGGTCAATTTTGAGATCAGCTGCCAATTTGACCTTATCGAACCAATAAGATAGGTGTAAATAGTTGTGTCATCAAAATAGATATCGAGTTGAGAGCTGAAAACTTCAAAAAGGTCATTGATGAAAATTAGGAACAACGTAAGTTCAAGCATAGAGCCATGGGAAATAACTGCAATTATTCAAGTAGGTCTTGACGAGTGTCCGTTCAGGACAAGTTTCATTTAGCAATTTGATAAGGAAGATTGAAACAGTTAAAAAAAACCTGTTCAACTTGTGGTGAAGGCTGGTATGCCAAACCCTGTCAAATACCTTCGAGGTGTCCAAAGCAACAGACCTAGCTTCCCCATTCTTATCTAAAGTCTAACTGACTCTTTCAGCAATAATCGTTAATACATTAGCAGTTGACGTAAATGGCTTAAAAATAACAGAATATATAAAATTGATACTTTGTTAAGTCATTGTCTCTAGTGATATATAAACTGACATGGTTGTTGGGTGGTACTTCCCTCCTGAATAAATCACAAACTAACTTAATTACTGGTGGTTTTTGCATAGGGTTTGATTTTCGTGGTTTTTACATCGGGTTTGTTTTTTTGGTAATCTCCTTTCTGTCATCTCAGTAATATTGTGTTCTCCTCTTGCAGTCTGCCTCGCCTCTTTTCTATCGACACTGTTCCCTGAAGAATTATCTTGGAAAGCCGAAAATTTTGTTACGTGAGCATAGTATCTCATTTTCCTTAATTTTGCACTGTCATCATAAGCAACCAACGAATTGTCTAATAGTTTTCATTAATTTTCAATTGTCATTGTATGAAATGCCAGTGAGTTTTCTGAAGCATCTCACTTCCACTGCATGGATCTTGTCTGAATCTCCGCTGACAGATTTCAGGACACGCAGGCACACAGTGACAATACGTAGAACCAGTGCACGCTTAAGATTCAGTTTTGTTCTGAGACTAATGTTTATGTTTCTCTATATGAATTTCAGTATTGTTAATGCTGTTGATGTCTGCGCTGCTTTTGTCCATACATCGGACTTGAGCTCGTCTTCACAGTTAATGGCATTTCCGGTTGTTTTCCACTGACATTGATCTTGCTCTTGGTTAGACCTTTTTTAGTGTATCACGAGTTTCAACTTTGCAGTGCCGTACTTTGTAAAGTTTCTATTATGATTACAAGTTTTTTACATGTGATTTTAAATATGTTTCCCAAATATTATTGTTGTACTCAGATCTTTTATGGTATTTTCATTTCCCGATTTCGTAAATATAAAATAGTTGGCCATAGTGATAACAAAGACTGCCATCAGTCTTCACCAGTAAAATGGGGGATAATACTACTACAGCAAAAGGTTACAAGCAAATATTATACAAATACACGTAACACATTATAGATATAGTTTTCTGTACATGATGAAGAGACAGTTTTGCAAAGATTGATTATATTTCATCCTTTTGCTTCTTACAATTTATCACAGAATAATCATGTAAAAATCCGATTGTAATTACAAAACTTCTATATCTGTACTTGATCAATATTGCTACCACAATGCCACAAACATTCTCTACGGTGCTCAGAAACATTGTATATCTACTTCTCATCGTCTCTCTCTCTCTCTCTCTCTCTCTCTTTCTCTCTCTCTCTTTCTCTCTCTTTCTCTCTCTCTCTCTCTCTCTCTCTCTCTCTCTCTCTCTCTCTCTCTCTGACCCCATCGGTGTACGTAACAACAATAAACCGAAAGAAGCGCCTTTGTTGATACATGGTCTGATAAATCACGGTGGCAATTTATAAAGTATACACAATAATCAATATTATTTTATTATAGCATGTCACTACTTAGACTGAAATTGATTACATCCTAACACTTTGAATGTTTGTTTTCCTTCGAAAGTAAAGTCTAAAAAATCCTTAAGAGCAGAAATGTTTACAAATATCTAAATAAAATAAAATTTTGATTATTTACTTTCTCTTGACTCTTGTTATAATGTCGTTGCGTAAGGTTGCCAATTAGATTACATTAAACCAAATTTAATTTTTGATTTAAAAACTAATAGAAAAATAATGCAAAAGTACAAATTGTTAGAAATACTTTATCAAGAAATCGAAACATTTATTCAAAATATAATTTCTATTTAATACATATCACTTTTCCACGGGAAAATACTTTTTTGTTGCAAATATGTCTATTTTGAAATATCGTGGACATTTATAGTAATGCTTTAGTTAATGTACGAAAACTTTAGTTTACTAAATGCAATTTTGTGAAAAACAAACTCCTGAGAATCTTTCAAAATCTATGGTTGTACAGCATGAATCAAAGTTTTCACTTATCTTGAAAGGCAAGAGTATTTAATGCTACGTTGCCTACCAGAAGGAGTTGTCAACTCACTTTCACTGGTTGTTAATAGAAAGTTTGATCTTACTGAATGTTTTACGGTGGAGTAATGGATAGCGGCTCGGATAGAGGAATTCACTTACGTGCTAATACCCTTGGGAAAGGTATGAATCCTCAACATCTCCCCCCCTGCTATGGGTAAATAGCAGGACAAACTGGGTTCTATAGCTTTGGGAGGCAACTGGTCAGAAAGAAATGACAACCTACAGCGGGAAAAAATCTGCCTCCTTAGTCATGTATCGAAAGATACATGATCGCCTAAGCGTGTATCACGCATGGCACATAACTGACTGATTGTACCAAAGTCAACTTAGTTCAATAAACACTTAATAATTATATAGGATAAAAAAAATTATGAGCGATTTTAATTGTTAGGAACTTTCATTTTTTTTTTTTTGCTAATATTTTTGGAAAAATACCACTTTCTCTATTAAAGTTCGTCTAATAAAATGCTAGAGGACCGCACAAGGTTATTATTAAAATGGAAATGAAAAGAGATATGTAAGAGGCGACGGTAGGAAGTGGAGACTATGACTCTCCACATTCATCAAGAGTCAGTCGTTATCTATCCCTCTTGTCATCATAGACTGATCCTCAGACTCCCCTGTGGGGAGTCTGTTCCATAATATGGCAATTCTTGGAAAAAAGTTGTCTGACTGGAACTTTCTTTTTAAATTTGGAATATGAAAGAATGGAGGGCGGATCGGTTCCGTGGAAATAGTATGTCGTGTTCAAACTGTAAATGCCCGAAGTGGTGAAACTAAGGAATGGAGTTCCATGGAATAGCAATAGAGAAAGAGATAGTTTTACATCGTTGTATCAGTGAAAAAGAGGCGGTAAATTGACGAAAAGGACTTTCCCTACAAGAACGAAGAAACGATTTTGAACTCTATCAAGGATGGAAAGTGAGGATTGGGTAGCGCCAACCCTGATATAGTAACAATAACCCACTTGGTGCATGATCAGATTCTTGTCAAGATAATGCAGAAAGAGTCAGGTATTTCCATGAATGATAGAATTAGCAGACCATCTTTCCAACATCTTTTGTAATGGGCCATATATATGAGATCTGGCACGAACCCCCGGGGCCAATAGACGTTCAAAATATGGAGACAATTAAATGTGCAACCATTCATCATGATTGGAGAAAACTCAGTCTGAATCGTGATCAATAAACAATATTAGCTTGTTGTTTTTAGTATCAAATGTTACAAATCAGTTTTTCCCATTAATCTGTTAGAACTTAGTCAGAAGAAAGATCAGCTACGACGCTCGGAATATCCTAAGTTCTGGGGATGCTTTCATAGACAATGCTATAGGTGTTTATTAATGATCTGAGAATGATCTTAGGCAGATTGTAAATAAAAACCAGAAAGAGATGTTATGAATAAATATAATTTACTTAATTATTTATAATTCTCTGGGTCGAGTATATCTATCCTGATGAATGAGTGATATAAATATAAAATAACTTATGCAGTTATTGCTTCAAGCAAAAATATAAAATTTTACTTTCATATTCCGATTTAGATCATTTTGTAAAAAAAAAATTGTTATATCATAATAATAACGTAGATTTTTGTAATGTCTTTCATCTTTTTTTCCCTATCTCAGTTAAATGAAGCATTGATAGGCATATATATCACTGGATGTAGTTTTCAAAATCTTCAAATCTATTTAAAAACACTAATTTTAAATCAACATTAACATTAAGTACTATAAATGATTCAAAGTTGCAAGAAACCAGAGTCATCTTATGTTCATATTCCTGTATTTTAACAAGAATTAAAAAACTAAAGGTTTATCGCTTGTTTCTTCTGTATGATTGGGTTTCTGGTTCCTTATTAAGTTTTCCCCTTTTTTGACGTAGAAACAAAAATGTACAATTTTGTAGTGGATATGTGCATGTTCTAATGTAACACTGCATAAGATAAATAAATATTTACGGCTCTACTTTGTGTATTGAGCAGTTTTTTTAAATTAATGTTTTGAACGCTGTAATCTTACTGTTCGTTCTCCCACACTTTGATAATTTGCTCCTGCTAAAGTCGAGCACTTTCTGATATTAATCTACATAATGAATAAAATCAACTTCGACATTTCGGTGAAAAATATTCCTATCCCAAACAAACGGGAGTATTTCCAGAAATTAGTTCTAAAAACTGAAGATCTGTTGCGAAGGATGAAATGAAAAGCATATTTCTTCATCAACGGACGTAGAGCTGACAACACGAAGGACAACTATGGATTTAAAAACCGCAATACTGCATCCTATATCGAGAAGCTGGTAAACTTCGAGAAGGACTTATACGAAATTATAAACAATATTACTTTACAACATAAAAGAAGTAGATAACCAAAACCATTTGGGCGAATTAGCCGGGAACATTAGTAAGTCGGAACAGGTTTTTGTGAGGTTGGATAAGACCTCAAATCTTTATAAAATGAAACCTGATGAGTATAATACTCTCATAAAGAAAAGTTTAATGAATAATTATAAAAAAGTAAATATTAGAAATTTCAGTTTCGTTGATGATATCAATTCTTCAGTTAAACAGATTACTGATAAATTAAAGATAAGCGATAGAGTACCGAAACTCACCACAAAAGAAGCTTATATATTATTAAATGGCCATAAACCAGAATTCCAACGAAAATTACCAACCAGGATTATCAACCGAACGAAAATTACCAACCAGGATTATCAACCCAACGAAAATTACCAACCAGGATTATCAACCCAACGAAATCCGAGATCGGAAAAATAAGTAAAGGAATCCTGGAACGCAACTGAATCTGATACAGTGATACAATGGAGAGGTACATCTGAAGTGGTCGGCTGGTTTAAGAACCTGGAAAACAAAAGTAATTGTGCATTTATTCAATTTCATATAGTCGACTGTTATCCATCAATTTCTATGGAACTCTTTAGATTAGCATTAGAATTCGCCGAATTTTATTCGGACATTACTAAAGAAGAAATCAACATTATTATGAACTGTAGGAAATCAATATTATTACACCAAAACGAACAATGGATTAAAAATTCATCGGACAATTCTAACCTATCAATGGGATCTCTGGATTCAGCAGAATCTTCTGACCTGGTAGGACTCTTTCTCCTATATAACCTTACAGCATATGAAGAAAATGACATTAATAAGATAGGGATTTATAGAGACGATGGTCTGATGATAGTTAATAAATATACTAGGGTTGATAAAATTAGAAAAATAATACATAGGGTATTTAAATCGTTCGGTCTTAACGTAGTTATAAACGCTAACATTAAACAAATTGATTTCCTATATGTTACATTGAATTTAACGATGAACAATTTCCAACCATACATGAAGAATAATGCTAACCCAGTGTATACTCATCCTAGTTCCAACCACCCACACTCTGTAATCAAGCATATCGGTAGAAAGACGAATAAAATAGCACTCCTCTAGCAAAGGAATATTTGAAAAGCATAAGACAACTTACGAGAAAATTCTTAAGAATAGTGGTTATAGGTCTCCAAAAATTGAGTTTATGGGAAATTATAATCTTTCCAGGAGAATAAACAGAAAAAGAAAGATCATATGGTGCACTCCCCCATATAATCTATCAGTACGTACTAAATTGGGACATAAGTTCTTAGAATTAATTGAAAAACATTTCCCAAAGAAAAGCTCCCTGAGGCAAATTTTTAACCGCAACCGCTTAGCAGAAACAATTTAGAAAAAATAATTAAATCGCACAACACTAAGATATTAAAAACCTATAACAAAAATAATGAGTATACTAAGTCGGAACCTACTGTGTCCCCTGCAAATAATCTGGGGAGTTGTAGGAATCCCAACCAGTGCTCGCTATCCAACAGATATTTAGCAAAATCCGTAGTATACGGGTGTACTATTAGCTCTGTCGATAATCCTCTAACTTCGATGAGATTTTACGTCGGTAACACGATTAATATTTTCAAAAAACTCTTCTATAACCATATCTCGTCTAAACGAAACACCCCCTTACTTTCCAAGTATTTTTGGGAATTAAAGGACAAAGGTGAAACACCCAAACTTAAATGGAAAATACTAAACGAACCGTGTTTTCTCTGCCTACAGGAGAAAATACAAATAATTAAATACCCTGATAAATAAAAACTATTAAATCGAAGGTATGAGACAGCAATAAATTGCAAACATAAAAAAGAATTAACATTACATTCTTGCTAAAGAAATTTTGAATCTATGAATGAATCCTCTTATATCTGTAAACATAATACCGAAGCCATCGCCTATTATACAAGATTCATTTTAGTCAAATTCACCTTGAATATTAAATGTAAACCTAACAGATGATAATTTATTCCTACTTCTGTAAATGTAATAATATAATAATTTTATTTTCATTCAACCTACCTTCAGGCTTTATCCTTTTAGTTTCATTGAACCTACCCCTATGATTTATCTATTAGCTGGTCCAAATGGGACTACTTTAACCATTCGAATAATAACACCTTATAAACGGTAATACAAATAACAAAAAATTAGCGCTTATCATCTCATCCTCTTCTCATGGCCTCTTTCTTTCTTTTCCATTCCCTTTTTCGTTTTCCCTTACTTTTCGTTCGCCCGCGACTACTTAATGCATTAGATTCCCTTCCATCTCTACATGTAAATTCTAGAAGACATTTTATGAAAATTTCCAAAGAACGGAAGTGGGTGATATTTGCTTCGATAACTGTATTTCTGAATACATTTTTTTAATAACACCGTGATTCCCCACCTGATGAGACGTCTAAGAAAAGGTTTTCTCCTTTTTTGACGTTGAAACAAAAATGTAAAATTTTGTAGTGGATATGTGCATGTTCTAATGTAACACTGCATAATATATGTACATATATATATATATATATATATATATATATATATATATATATATATATATATATATATATATATATGACAAAATGCATCCTTTTGATATTACATGCTTGACATCTTCTTATCTTTAGGTATTTCTGTTCACTTGTTAAGATGTCGAAGGGATATCAAAATATTCTGATCAAAATTCTAATTTTGATCAGAAATTGACTTATGATATCGCATATTACTAGAAAACGTTGTGATATTCAATAAAATAATTATTTGCTACTTAGAATACATCGAATCATAATAATGAATAAAATGAAGTGATAGAATTAAACAATCATTAGAAATTTTTATTTTCCTTTTTAAAAAGGAAAGGAATATTTCTTACGCAAAAAGCCGTAATCAGAGTTTCATTACGCCTATGTTTTTTAATTGTTGATTAGTATTTTTTAAAAGAACAGAAAGCAAATAAAATCGATCATGATCACAAATTAATATGGGCGTATTTGAAAATGAAGTGAAATATATCGTTAGTTACAAAAGTCAGTAGGATCTCCTAAAAAATGAGTTTTACGGTAAGAATTACTACTTCCAAAAATCAGATGAAAAGTGGGCGTTCAATTATAGAATTAATGAACGGAATATTATTGTTCGTTTTTGAGAAAAAATGTAATTTAAAGTAAATTTTTTAGAGAAAAATATGTTTCTTGATTTATAAAGCAAAATAGGTAATTTGATCTTCTATTTGTATTTTGTGAATTGGCAATTCTAATTTTCTAACATACCCAGATATTGTCCAAACATTACAAAGTTGTATTCTATCTCTTTTCACTTAGTTTTTAATTACAATTGAAAATAAATATTTACTATAACTTTACCTATGAAAAATATATTAAAACTATTATTATTAATGAATGAATATCAGTAAGATTTATCGGATATTGCACAAAACATTAATTCTCTCGATTCAGTTGTTATAAAATGGATCGTATAAAAAGTACTTGGATATCCATCAACAGTGAATTTGTTATGGGATTTCACTGAAACCAATAAATCTAAGAGATTTCATCAGTAAAGAAGCAAACGATGCAAATCAAGTTTAAATCTATCAATAATCATAAAATTAATTTGATTGCTATCAACACCAAATGGTTTACACGATCATAGGGCATCGTTCAGCAAGAAATCTATTGCAGGCAACTTTTCTAACCATTTTAAAAACATTTTATCACCCACACTACTTTCTCGATAAACTGAACTGTTTTCCCCGTTGCACTTTTACTTTTATTAAAATAAAAAATATAGTATTTCAAAAAATGTTGCTTTTCTATCTTCAGTGTGAAAGAAATAATAAAATATGCTTAATGTTATTGTTTTCTTGTCGCTGTACAATCAAACACAGACATTTTGATTAAATTAGTTAAAACAACCGATAAAAACAGAACGAACTTTCTGGCCACTACTATAATTGTCTCTTATGCATTTGTTATGGCTTGCAATGATGAGAAATTCCTTTTTCTATTTCCAGATGTCCTCTATATAATCATGTTCAAGACTCTTCAGCAGTGATAGCTTCTATCTACCTTTTATATTCTCTATTATGAGTTTTCTTTTCCAATTTTTCTTTCGTTGTTAGTTTTCTGAATATTTCCATTTTCCTCTTCCTTCACATCACTATAAAGTCTGTCATCCTCCTGTTTTTTGTTGTTGTTTTTTTTTTCATTTTCTCTTATTTTATTCATTATTATTCTTTTTCTTTTCCCGTTTTTCTCTTTATCTCATTCTACCCTTTTTTTCCATTTTTTTATTCTTTCAATCCAAATCTACAATATCCTCTTTATCAAAACACGTCTTTTCGTCTCTATCTCTTGTTGTGTGTGCGTCAAAATTTTGTCGATCTATTGTTTTTACTTTTCTTAACTCTGTAGTTGTATTTATAAGAGAGAACTCACCTCCTTCTATGAGGTGGCAATGGAAGGAATATAGAAGAATTTCTTATTACAAATAATGGAAAATTCACTTCATCTTTCAGTAAATCACTAAGATCAAAAATGTTTCATCTTTCTTGTATTGTAAGAAGATAATTTATCTGTATGTCTACTGAATCCTGTGCAGACGGTTAATTCTAAATATATCCTCCTTGTATTTATCTAACAATTTCAAACAGATTCTTGCAGGAGACTAATATTTAACCGAGAACTTTTCATCTTATTGAAATAATTTAACGAAGCAAAAACATTTCAGATGAAATTGGCTCCTCTAGACATTGTAATATTTTCTGGCGAACCACTAAAGACAGTCGTTCAGTATTGATGTGTGTGAGATAATGCCAATATTTCACTTGTGTTTTTATACAAGTAACAATTACATTCGAAACAAAACGTGCTGTTCTAGATTTCGTTCTCAGTGGACAGCCTTCAAACCCGAATTTATTTATTAGTTGCATTCATACTGAACTCCTTCGTTGTTTTCTCTTCTGAGAAATGAGTTATACTTAATCAAATATATCCTTCAGTGCCAATTTTCTTTGGTGCAAATTTCAATTGAACAGGCCGACATTCATTGAATCTCGAATTCAATTTTCGCTTCTATAAGCACAAACTATGTTCTTCTTACATTTGCCAACATTAATAGCTTCAAGCAGACTGGCTATATCGAGATAATCATTTATAAAGTCACTGATTAATTATATTGTGACCAAATAAACGTTTAGTCAGAAATCTATTGATTGTCAATAGATTTTTTTGCAAAAAACAAACAGGAAGAATAATGTTTTATAAAGATTTACAAATATAACACCTTTATCCCCAGTAGATGAAATATCAATTTTTATCTTCGTCGAGGCGTTCATCTTGCTTAGTTGCTACTGTCAATAGCGTAGAAAGAATTTTTATATCTCGATTGATTTGAGTTGAATTTTACGGCTTAAATTTTTGCAGGTTATTTCAAGCCAGAAAATATTTTTCGAGTGTAAGATTTATTTTGGAGGTGGGTGCGCAATAATGATTTACATACTAATTATTTCATAGCTGGAGGAGAAGAGGTGGATTCATATCTTTCCAAGAGTACTTGCGCGTAAGTGAATATATACCAACTTGGCAGGAATTGAAACTCGACTCTCCTATTTTCAATTCACGCTTTTATTTATTTCTGTAAAAATACACAGAAAATGTGGCAAAAGGCCTAAAAAGGGGATGGGGAAATGGACGGTCATCATCTGTCTTAATTTAAAAGTTAGCTAGCCACAACCGCTGACCCAAACACACAAACAATAATCCTAGCACCAAAACAACACAGTCTTACTTACCTTTCTTTCTACATTGACCAAAATACCTCGTTGTCTCAATGAAATCCTAAATAGTCCTCATATGTACAAATCGTCGTCTGTGGGGGGAGGTGAATAAAAACAACAAGTTAAAAAATCCCCAATGTGTATGTACAATATGAATAAAAACTATTTACAAAAAAATAAACAAAATTATGTTAGTAATAAAAAAAACACAAACCTTAAATGTGGCAGAAATATCAGTTAACTGGACGAAATCGATGCGGGACTATAATAATGTAGAAATATTCATCCCTCCCAAACACTCACACAGACACGCACACATTATTACACACCAACAAATATGAAAAACACACACGCGAAACGAAACGCGCCCGCATCCACCAGAGAACTGACATCACTGACCACCTAACGATGGAAGGGATGGAGAGTTAAACTAAAGGAAAATAGGGACAAAAATAAAAGGGGCCAGTGAGCAAACACGCCCTAGCTAAGTTTACTGGAAAAAATGGTAAAGAATCAAAAACAAAACCTACACTAGCCTAATTTCAGGGATGGGTTGGCCAAGTTCAATCCAGGAAGAACAATATCCTAATGCCTAACCGGCATCAAAATGCCACTCTAGGTCAGCCCCTTTTATTCGTCACAAACGCGCAAGATTCACCCACCTTTTGCCAAATTCTGATTAAGTGAGTCGCCGCTTTTCCGTCCTAATCTTGGTTTAAGCTGATGCTTAAAAAACAAAATCAGTTGGGAAGAAGTTAACTTCTCGCCATCATAGAATTCCTTAACATGTCGTCCAAATCACGACACTCATAACACCTAGTAAGCAAAAGAACACATATTGTTCAGCCTTCGTCATCTGCAGCACCACATTGCTACAAACAGAACTGGCCGCAAGGACAGAGAACTTTCCTTGCAGTATGCGGACCATGAGACCTTCAACAAACTTGCACAACGGCGCTACCACCCTGCAATGAAAGAAGGCGTGACCAATTGTCTCGACTTCCCCAATACAACGTCGGCAGTTTGGAGATATCTCCAAGCCCGCTGAACAAAGTCTTTTGGCGACCCAGAGTGCCCCACGAATCACCCGCCAGGTGAGTGATGCCTCATCGTTATTGAGGTATTTCAACCCAGGCGCCCAAGGCCATATGGAGCGAGCCCCCTGCTTCGTAAGGCCGAGCTCGTCAATCAGCTCATCACGAACGGACCCCCTAATATTTGATATAAGGACCTACGAGACAACGCTTGGACGTTGGAGAGGCCATCCGACGCCCATAAGAGACGTTTCAGAGCACGACGACATTCGCGGTAGAAGGAACATTCGGCTTGGGATGTACGGTGGGCCTCCTCCTCGCTCGGGGACACATTTCTCAGGGATGGGAAGTTCTTAGGGATGTCTTCCTTCCAGAAGGCGCCCTCATCATACAATTCGAGACACATTCGGTCAAAGAAGGCTATGCGAAGAATATATTGACGAATCTCAATGCTAGGCATACCCAGACTGCCCTCAGATGGATGAAGGCAACAGATCTTTGATTCTCCACAAGAAACAGAACAAGAGCCTTACTAATGGTATTAGTGTGGCATACGGAAGTGGAAGTACAGAGAGTCGGTAAAGGAGAATCGGGTAGATGCGTGAAAGTTCTTTCCTCCCCTTCAAGGAAAGATTCCTCCGAGACCACAAATTAATTGCGATTTCGGCTTTCCCTTGTACTTCCGACCAATTCATTTCTAATTAGATATCAGAACCGAACCAGACGCCGAGTATCTTGATCGGCCCATCCGTCCAGAGGAATGGTCCGGGAAGAGAAACTCCCTTCCATACACCCAACCGCAAGCCAACAGACTTATCGCGATTGATTTTGGCCCCTGTTACCATCTCATAA
This sequence comes from Acanthosepion esculentum, assembly GCA_964036315.1. NCBI lineage: Eukaryota > Metazoa > Mollusca > Cephalopoda > Sepiida > Sepiidae > Acanthosepion > Acanthosepion esculentum. The sequence continues at coordinate 63,451,472 of OZ038489.1, read as the reverse complement.
TCACTGATCCCTCTGCTGACTTCGTCAATCTCGGCTCTGCTCGACACAAGAACCGAAACATCATCAGCATAGACAGAATACCTGGCCGAGGTGGTAGCACCAGGCAGGGAAATTCCGCGCAGGCCCGGATTCGCCTTTAACTTCCGAAGGAAATGTTCCAACGCAAAAACGTAAAGCAAAGGCGAAAGCGGACAACTTTGACGAATGGAGAGAGAAAATACGAAAAGCTTCTATCTTACCCCATTCACTTTCACCAGCGCACCGGGAGTCGCATACAAAAGTCGGATCCAGGAGCGAAAGTCCGGCCCGAAACCAGCTGCCGAAAGGACAGCCTCCAAGAAACGATGGTCAACCCTATCGAAGGCCTTGGATTGGCCTAAATTGATCAGCGAGGCTTCACTGTCGACTTGCTCTAAGACCAAGCGTACCATATGAAGGTTGTCCTGAATAGTCCTGCCCTTCACAGCACAAGTCTGTTCGGAGCCAATCAGACTAGACAGGACAAGCTGCAAACGGTTTGGCTAAGATCTTCGTCAAAATCTTAACTCTGTGTTTAACATGGTTAAAGAGCGAAAATTATCTAACCCATCCCACCGTTTTCGTCCTTACGCATCAACTTGATCACACCCCTGGTGAAGCGTTGAGGTATAGACCCCTGCTTCATCCAGTTGTTGAAAATCTGTTCTAGCAAAGGAACAAAAACGGGCGACTGCCTCAAGTAAACTTCGTAGGGAAGACCATCTAGTCCCGGAGATTTATCAAGGCCAACCTGTTTCAGCGCTTCCCAGATTTCCGATTCTATGATGAGACCCTCGCACCCAGCCGCTTCAGCTGCTTCAAAGCAGGGAAATTCGGCTAAATAGGCGTCGAACTGAGCAGGGCCAGACCGGGCTCCCTGGTGAAAAGTTCCTGAAAGTAATCCCGAAAGGCCTCGCATATGCCCGCGTTTGCAGTCACGTTCCGCTTATCCGGCAATGTGACGTACGTGATATGTCGCCGAGATTCGCTCCGATTCTCCTCTGCGCACAATTCAGCGGCCATATTCGTCTCTTCAGAGGACATTCTTTTTAACCTATGACCGGCAGCTTCAGGCCCCCAACATCCAGACAGTTGGGGATTGGGATGAAGGCTATCGCAGGAAGCACCTAAAATTTCTCCATACTGGGACAAGAAAGCCAAGGAGGGACCTCGTATATTGTTACACTGGTCCGTCTCCTGCCTTCATACTCTGTTCGTAGTATTAGATCTTTTGTGATCAGTTCCCGACTTGTTGCTCTTATGTAGGCTTCAGCTGTGGGTAACAATACGTCCCACATGAAAAATCCAAGACCCTTAACAAATCGAAGTGGCTTAAACCCCAGGGACTCTAGTGTTTTAACCACTGTGTCTTTCGTTGAACGACAAATTTTGCGCGTACGCTTGTCGACGACAAAGACCTACACTATTTTATCGATATTCTTTAGTTCAGTTGGATCCTCTAAGAGCCCACCTTCTACCACAAGGTGTGCGTAACTCTTGGCACGCTCCAAGAACTCCGCAATATCGATGATGCATTTAGGTGGGGACTTCCAACAACAGGGAGAATCAACGGCCTCAGCGGTATTACTGGTCTTGTCTTTTTGGCCATTCTTGCCCTCCATATTTTTGCCTGGTGTTTGGCCATTATTGGCCACCGGACATTTTTGGATTCTTTCTTGTCCATTATTGGCTTCCATACATTTTTGGTTTTTTTTTTGGTCTTTTCTTGGCCATTATTAGCTTCCATAATTTTAATTTCGCCACCAACGGCCTCCTCACTAGGGGAAGAAGATTCTAAGGCCGGGCATTCATCTAAATTGTCTTTATCCGGAGGGTCTTTCTTAGGGTTAAACAGGTGTTTCCTGACTGACTTTCTAAAGTCGGCTATATTTGTTTTCTTTTTAAGAATCAAAAACGATGGCATTCTTTTTTCCTTCTTTTCCATTTTTTAAAGGGAATGGGAGGGGTGAAAAAAAAGAAAAAATAGTTAATAAGTTTCGCCTATAGGCGAAACTAAAAATTCAAACAAAATAAACAGACACAAAAAAGGTGGCAGACAAAAATCAAATATGCAAAAAGAAAAACAAGGCTCGCCCGAAATCGAGACAGCAAGTCAAAATGTACAAAAACAGGGAACAGATAAATAAGTTTGTACAAAAATTAAGTGACGGATGAGAACAAATGAAATACGGTTCACCTAAAGGCGAAACAACAAATTTAAAACAGTCAAAAAGAAAACACAAAACAGACGGACGTATAAAAATTGACGAGAGACGAATGAACAAAGTTCGCCTAAAGGCGAAACAAGTTTAAACGTACAAAAAAAAAAAATAGACGATAGACGAGAACAAATGAACATGGTTCGCCTAAAGGTGAAACAACAAATTTAAACAGTAAAAAAGAAAACACAAAACAGAAGGACGTACAAAAAGATTAAACAGATGACAGACAAGAATAAACAATAAAACGAAACGCTATACCAAGAAAAAGGAAAACATTATACAAAGAAAATACGAAACAATAATATACAAAGCTAATCACAAAACCAAAATGGCTGACGCTAAGAACTAGTCAATCCAATAACAAATGAATAAGTAAAAGCAAAAGAAAATAAATGGACAGATTAGACAATACAAAAATTAGAACAATATGGCACAGAAACTTTTAAACAAATAAAACACGGAAAACTTAAAGGCTATTTAAAAGGTAAGAACAAATAAAGAAGTAACACGTAAGGGAAAAAATAAAGCCTGTCTAAATAATAATACGTAGAAAAATAAACAGAAACTCTGGCAGGGGTTACAAAATAAAAAACGAAAAAAATATATTTAAAAGGGAATTTAAAAGTAAAAAAAATCAAAATGAAAGCTAATAATAAAAGAATAAGAGCTAAATAAAGGGGAAAATAAAAAAATGGGGAGGTTAAAAAACGAAAAAGAAAAAATTAAAAACTTTTTCAAAACAATCGTAAAAACGCAAGAAAGGCGGTTAAAAAATTAAAACAAAACTTAACTAAAATGTAGTTCAAAGAGAATTGTAGAGAGTCAGGAAAAAGTCCGGTGGTAATCACCAGTCAAAAAAAGTCAGGGAGACGACAAACAAAAATCGTAGCCCTCACTTGGATATTTATTATGTAAAAACTACATAATTGTGGCACAAGGCCGAAAAAGGGGAGAGGCTGAGGCTGGTCATCACTATCTTATACCTAGCTAATCCGATTCACGACCCATTCACTCTACAATTTTCGCATTCGCGATAAAAACTCGTCCGTCACCAATCGATTCCCCATGCACCATAATTCCGCATTCTCTCAAGGGGAACCTACAAAACGAGCCCCATGCCATAAAAAATTAATGATAGTATAATATTTATATATAAAAATCTAATCATAAAGAATGAGAGGCGAGGGAGATGAACCCAATAACAAACTAAAGATTAACACAAAGTAAACTAAACATAACTGATGTTAGTAGGGCTGTCCAACCGTCAAAAAAGAGAGGCCGCTGTATTCTGCCCATTCGACAAAATCAAGAAGCTCTCTCGCTAAAGGAGCTGGGATAAGGTGAAAATATATACGGGCATGGAAAATATAAAAGCTGACCCAGTCGAGTTGAAAAAGAGGAGCCAAAACAAACTGGGGAGGTCGGGAATCTCGACTTGGATCATAACCAAAGATGCAGCCGGGGACAGACTAGGAACAACACTTACTCACATTAACTAGGTACACAAAGCTCGTCTAACCTAACCAAGGGGAGGGTACGAAAGGAAACCACCCCGATGTGACGTAGGTTGACCTAAAACATAAAATCAAGGCTAGCCCCGTTCAAACGAACTAAGCTCGCCTCAGTCACCCATCTTTCGCTGAAGACTGTCGAATGAAAGCGTTTTCTATGAAAAATGAAATGTAACGAGTGAATGGGTGGTGAATCTGATGAGCTTGGTATAAGATAGTAAGTGAAGACTAGTCTTAACCCCTCCCCCTTTTTAGGCTATGTGCCAAAATTGTGTATTTTTATATACAATAAATATCGAGGATTTTTCTGCGCTTGGTGGACGAACATGTGTTTCCCCTGGTGAGAAGCGAAGGTTGGATTTGTGACCCCATTTTGTCGTTTCTACGTTGCCTGTTTCACTGTTACGACGGACTATTGTTTGAACTGCGATTTGGCTACAAGTTTTGCGGTCGAGAGACAGAAGAAACCTACTGAAGGCGTTTATTGCTACTATGTTTACATTTTTTTCTTTTTTCTACAAGATTAGATTCTACAAGATTAGATTCTATTAGAGTCTACAAGATTAGATTCTATTAGAGTCTCCTTAGACATGGTCAGAAAATGGAGGAATCCTATTATTAAAATTTAAAACTTGCATTAAAGTTGTAACTATTTGATCAAGCAATGTTGAAGAGAAAGATTTCGTGTTTCAAACACCGCCGATAAAGTCTGATGCATTTAGGCATTAAAAATCTATGGCATCTCCGCTATTCACCGCACCTGTCATCTAGGGACTGGTACATATTCGTGCCAGTATGCGTAAATCGGAATAATCAAAAATGCTTGCAGGCAGCTATTTGACTCTTGTGACGCTAGTTTTTATTGTGCTCGATTCATTTCACAAGTTTGTTGGCATCATTGTATCGATTCAAATTTTAATTATTTTAACTCATACATTTGTATGTGAACTGAGTTATGACATTTTAAATGTCGTCCAAAACGGTCATGATGTGATGGAATAACCAGTCACCTCCATGAATGATTACACTATATGTAGTAAGTACCTATAAAGTCAACTGTCTACGGGAGACTCGAGGAAGAGTGACCGCTCGCCGGTTATCATTGTCGATGCGTGTGTACTGTCTAACGACTTTGTCGTCTCTTCAGCATATGGGGACTGGCTTGCCAGAGGAGTTTCTTGCTGGTGAAGCGTACTCTTGATGTGAAGGTGGACCTTGTGCATACCGATGCCGAGGGCCGGTTGGTCGTGGCCGATATTGCCGTGAAAAGTGGTTTGTTTCGAGTAGTTGCGGTTTATGCGCCCAACGACCTGGAGGAACGGGTCTCATTTTTTAGGCAGTTGGGGCCGTTTCTGGTGGATTCAACGCGCCTAGTTTTAATGGGGGACTGGAATGCCATTCTGGACCCCAAGTTAGATCGTAGGGTGGAATGCTAGCGGAAGTAAGGGCGATCGTAGCTTGGTTAATCTGATCAACGATTTTGGTCTCGTTGATAGATACCGGGTCGATCACACCGGGGGGGGGGAGATGTGAACGTGGGCTCGTAACTGGCCTTGTAATGGCCGTCTGGATGGTTTGTCCTATGAATTGTACTTGAGGCTGTTGCAAACGCTCCTTCAGGATCTTGACCAAAATCTTTAACTCTGTGTTTAGCAGAGTTATGGGCCTATAATCGTCTAATTGCCTCCCAACATCCTTGCTTTTTTCAACAGCGTGATCACACCTCTGGAAATCCGGTCGGGGACGGACCCCTGCCGGAACCAGTTGTTGAACACGACAGTCAAAATCGGGACAAAGATGTTCGACAGCCTCAAGTACAATTCACAGAGCAAACCATCCAGACCGGGCGACATGCCTCTGCCGACCTTCCTCAATGCCGCGTAGATCTCGCCTTCTGTGATCACTCCCTCGCAGCTAGCCGCTTCAGTCGGCGAAATCCTAGGAAAGTAGACAAATAGATGCGAAACTCTTCGTCACAGAGACCAGGCTCCTTGGTAAACCCTTCTCGTAATGCCGTCGAATTGCCTCGCACATGTCGTCAGTCGACCCCAGAGTACGCCCCTCCAGTGTTTTGACCTCTCGAATGTAGCGACCGGAAACTCGAAGGATCTATTCCTTGCGCAATTCTGCACCCATATTCACAGCTTCGAAAGACATCTTGCTTAACCTATGTCTAATTACCTGACCCATGCAGCTCACTAGCCAAACGCTCCAGGGCCTCCCTGGGTAGGGCTATCTCTAGGGGACCCCTCCCCCAGCCTCCGCTCGGGAAAGACTAGCCTTAAGAGTTTTCATCTTCTTAGCCTTATCTAGAACGAGCTGTTTGCTAAACTCGGTGGTGAAGGACCTAATCCTATCCTTAAGACCTATTTAAGAACACCTATTCCCGATAACCGCAGCCACTAGTTTCCGCTGGACTACAGTAATTAGCTATTCCTGGAAGACCAGCCTGTCTAGTAAAGACAGATTGAACTTCCAGTAGCCAGTCATTCTAGGCCTACGATCTAACGCCACAAATACCTATCTGAATGCATTAAAAACCCCTCGGCTCGGACTCAGGAATCGGAGATCCGTGTTCGAATGCCAGTCAAATCCATTGCATTCGAATACATTACGTGCTAATGCTCTTGGGAAAGGTATGAATCCTCTTCTCCCCTCCATCTATGGTTAAATAGCAGGACAGACCGGGTTCTGTAGCCTTGAATGGCAAATGGTCTACCGCAGAAAATGGCAGCGGGAAAAAAATCTGCCTCGTCAGTCATGTATCGAAAGATACATGATCGCCTAAGCGTGTATCACGCATGGCACATAACTGACTGAATTGTTCACCAAAATATTACTGAAAAAAATCTCTTGGCTCTTATATATGAATTTATTCTCATATCTACCGAAACACCGCCGATTACCAATATTTGTAACTCGCCTATCTGCATAGTACTGTGATATGGAAAGTAAATGATGCCCTGCTAATTGTGCATAAATAATGAACTATTCAATGGACTGTAGAAAGATGGAAACTGCATATCAGAGACGTTTCTTAGTTTCACTGAAAGAAAGAAAGAAAGAAAGAAAGAAAGAAAATTCAAACAGAAAGCCGTGAATTTTTCACGGATAATACTAATCTAATGTATAATATACGAAGTTTGCTTAATTTTTTTTTCGATCCAACCAAGCAGAAATTAAAAAAACAAATTCTGATGTTTGGGCATTTTGTCAGATTTGAGTGGTCGAGACGAAAATTTCTCATTACCATATCAGATAGCAAAAATATCACTGCCATTTTTTTTATATATATTTGCTGTTAATTATTGTAAGAAATGGAAGTAAATATGATCAATATTTTGAGGAGACACCGACAAAAGAAAAATATTTGATATGTGGCTTCATTAGAAAATTGATAGCACACTCTCTCAGGCGATAGTGATTGTTTATCGATGCGTTTGAATAAGGTTTATGCATGAGGTTATATATATATATATATATATATATATATATATATATATATATAATATGTGTGTATGTGTGTGTGTGTGTGTGTACAGTGGACGATGTAAATTGTCGCCATTTAAAATTTTTAATTTTGCGCATGCGCGTTGTTTTTAATTTTGTCGACTGCAATATATAATAAGGTCAGTTAGTGAGAAAAAGAATACCATGATGCAAATCACTCCGCCAGAAATGTGGAAACGGCATGCTGCACTGCTTGGCATTCGCGCCGAAAGCTGCAGTACGAACATTTCAGAGCGTTTGGGCGTCAAAGGAGTTGGGTAAGTCTAATGGTGATTATGAAGGTACGGCAGCTCGATAAAACTCACTCTGACCATGCTGATAAGAACTCCTGTATTTGTTGTTGAGGGCCTCAGACTCAAGACGGGGGCCTACTTCAAGTGCCTTTAGAATGTAGTGCTGCCTTGGGTCAAGTGGAAGACCCAGTGTCTGGTAACATGACTCTGCACCATACCACGCAAGCTGGAGAACCGAGTCATGGCTGCCAGACAGTTTCTACGACCACATCACCCCATAAATCTGACAACCTAACTCCCCAGACTGCAGTCCCTTTGATTATTATGTGTAGGTCGAAGTTGAGCGAGAGACCAAAAAATCCTTGTAAAGATGAACTGAAGGCAAGGATTATGGTGGCATTCGCTAACATAAACAAGGAAATCGTCCAAAAGAGTTGCAGGAGATTCTGAAGTAGTCTGGAGGCCGTGGTTGAAGTCAATGTTGATTACATTGAATAAATTCACTCTTTAGTATTTCAAGATATTTTTGTGTAGTTTTGGTAAATATATTTGTTAAAATGAGATGTTAGTGTTATTTTCATTTTTGCGTAATTTAGTCATCGCACTCTGTGTGTATGTATGTATTGTGGAATAACACAGTATTTCCACCTACATTTTACGCGCGTGCGAGTTTTTCCATCCCTTCCTTTCACTTTCAGCTAGTAATAGCAGTAAACGGTTATTCTGTAGCCGACGTGAGGAAGGCAGCTGCTGCTGATGTTGTTACCAGCCTAACAGAATTTGAAATGTTTTTTTTTTTGCCCGCGCTTTTTTCTCTGACGTCAACGACAAACTGGTTTTTCGAATTTAGTTGCTGCCAGGTCACTGAACCGGATAGTTTACTCATTTATTCCTCGTCTGTTAACCCATATATCAGACAGGGATATCTTAGCAGCAAATTATGCTTAGTCCCTTATGGCTCGTCGTGCGTAACCTCTTCAACTCGATGCACCTAACGGCAAATAATTCTTCGCCCCTTTTGGCTCGTCGTGTGTAATCTCATCAAGTCGATGCAACTTTCAGCAATTAATTCCTCGACCTAAGGCTAACATCTTGTTTGAACTGTCCTCTGTTTTCTATCAGGAAAACTTCGAGCTTATTGCACGTTCGTCACAACACCTTTTTCGACGACTAATTCCTCGACCTAAGGCTAACATCTTGTTTGAACTGTCCTCTGTTTTCTATCAGGAAAACGTAGCGCTTACGACACTGTCATCACATCACCTTTTTCGATGACTTATTTCTCGTCCTGGTGCGAACATCTTGTTCGAGCCTGCCTTCGCCCATGACCAGGGAACTTTGAAACCTTCAACAATGAAGAATGAGAACTCATATTCTTTGAACTCTAACCATTACGAACCAGTACCTTAAAAATATAACATTACACACCCATTACAAAAATCTCGCAGTGAGTATTTTCTATGCATAATATTCCGTATAAATTGACTAATTGCAAAGATCCAGTAACTTTACTGAATGTCTCCACTGTCGAGACAAATTACTTTGTTAAAAAAAAAATAAAATTTTATATTTGTTCTTTTACCACACTTACTTTCGTCGTTCCTCCTGTCTGCTTATTTTTCACATTTTATGCACGAGTTAAATGACCCTTTCTATTTCCTCACTGAGGAAATTGTGATAATTTACAGTGAAAGAACACGTTTTATATTTTCTCTTATTTTTACTTTGTTAGTGGATTCGGTAGTCGTGTGTAGTGTCTGGCACAAGGCCACTTTTTCGTAGGTCAGCTCTGCATTGCTATCGGGTCCGCAACAAAATTGGAAAAACTCGCACGCGCGTAAAATGTAGGTGGAAATACTGTGTTATTCCACAGTATATGTATATATATATATATATATATATATATATAGAGAGAGAGAGAGAGAGAGAGAGAGAGAGAGAGGAGAGATTCTGAATTTAGATGCCTGTAAAAATGTATTTGTGAAAAACAAAAATAACCACTTATATTACTGTGAAGCCAGAGAGACAACAGTTACGTTGTGGTTATAGGATGACCCTGGGCAGCCGGTTGAACTTCCGAATTGTGTTCACAGTTTGAATTTACAAACAGGTTTATTTCTATCTTTGAAATTTTTTAACACTAAGGTTTGTAAGTATGAAAGAACACTCCTCCCCTTTCTCGTGGACATGAGTAGAGGCTCACACCTTGTTTCTTGTTTAGGAACGAGTTCCCGGAACTCTCTCTCTCTCTCTGGCTTCTGTACTAGTGCTGCAGTGTTTCTCCTGTGATGTGCGCAGTCTGTGGCATTACCTCTTCATTCTGAGGGTACACTGTTGACAGTTCCCTGGTTGCTGTTTCCGACTGGTAGTTAGAAGCCCTAACTCGTGCGGCCGCTCTGATCAATAGTTGTATAATACCGGGGTGTCTGTAGTGCCATGTCACGCATGGAAAGGTGTCCCTGCAGTCACCTCCGGTGGGCAACCCTGAGGCCACATTATGATGCAGGCTGTGCCAACTTCTCTCTGCCCACGCCACGGTCGATAACCGTCTGCTTCTTTTACTTCAGGCCTTCTCATCTTCCAACCATAATTCCACGTGATGACTTACAAAGATCGAAAAAGTAAACCTAAACCAGCCCTTCAAAAATCACCTAAACTCCTCAACATTTCGTTCCCCAACATCCGTGGCATTAGAACCAATTTCTGCAGTATGGAATTTTTCCTCGCTGCAAACTGCCGGGATAAACTGGCTCTGTGTGTCTTGACTCGTCTATCCCCTCCTCTGATCTCTCGATCCCCGGCTACCTTCCTCTCCTCAGAAAAGACTCTCAAATCCACATGCATGGCCTTGGTGTTTACGTCAAGGACCATCTCCCTCTGGCTAGAAAGTTGTCTCTCGAATCGCCAGACCATTCGTACATGTGTCTCAGGCTATCTCTTCTCAATGCTGTAAGCTATCTGTTCTTCCTTTATCGCTCTCCATCCTCTCAAGACTGTGGAATAATCGACAGCATAAACAACTCTCTCTCCCCCCCCCCCATCCGTATGCTCACATATTTATGTTTGGCGATTTTAACTCCCATCATACCAAGTGGCTTAAGAATGCTACTACTGACCTCGCTGGCATTCAAACACTTAATTTTTCAGTTTCTCAATCCCTCACGCAGATAGTTGACTTCCCCACAAGTTTTGTTTTGCCTACAACCGGGACGGTAAGGCCTCTCTTCTCGATCTGTGTTTTACCTCCATCCCCGAGTCTTGTAGCGCCACACAGCTCTGCCCTCTTGGTAACTCCGATCATGCTGTAGTGTCTGTTAACATCTCCTTTAACTCCACCCCCTGCAAAGAACTTCCTACCACTAGAACCTCGTTCTGCTATCAACGAGCTGACTGGGACTCGTTCCGTGATTTCCTCCGCGATGTCCCCTGGGATGTTGTCTTTACGCTCCCCGTTCAAGAATGTGCTTCTGAGGTCTCATCCTGGGTAAAAGCTGGAATCGACGCTTTCATTCCCTCAATGAAATTCAAGGTCAAATCGCGCTCCTCCCCTTAGTTCTCCGCTGCTTGCTCAGCCGCCATTGCCCATAGGAACCACTTCTTCCACCTATTTCGTAGCGATATGTCCGACTGCAATAGACGTCTCTTTGCCTACGCCCGTAACGAGTGTAAGCGTGTCCTCAACGAAACTAAGTCACTATTTGCTGCTCGAATGAAGGAACGTATTGCATCTCGCAAATTCGGCTCCAAGGGTTATTGGCGTCTCTGCAAGAGCGTACTGAACAATAGCAAACCCTCTATACCTCCTTTGTTCAACCAGTTTGAGGTCCTGACCTCCTTTGCAGACAATGCTGAATGCTTTGCTCGAAAATTTTCATTCAATTCAACGCTCGACTCTTCCGATTTCCCTCTTAGAACTGAGACCCTATTGAGCGGGTTACACATAACCCCGTCATTGGTATTGGGCATTCTCTCTAATTTAGACCACACAAGGCTAGTGGAGGAGATGGGATACCAGCTATTGTCTTGAAGGAATGCGCACCTGAACTGGCTGCCTCCCTCTCCAAATTATATAACTACTGCCTCAAGGAATCTTGTTTTCCAGACTGCTGGAAGTCCTCATCGATTGTTCCTGTTTTTAAGAACTCTGGCGATCCCTCTGACCCTTCTAATTACCGTCCTATCAGTCTCCTACCCATCTTCGGCAAATTCTTCGAAGCCCTAATCAACGCCGAAGTGGTTAACCACCTTACATCTCATGATCTGCTCTCAGACAAGCAATATGGTTTCCGCTTTGCCCGATCTACAGCTGATGTGCTTACGGCCATCACTAAAATTGTCTACCAAGCTCTTCAAAATAACGGAGAAGCTCGTGCCGTGGCCCTATACATCTCCAAAGCGTTTGATAGGGTTTGGCATGCCGGCCTTCTTCGCAAGCTCCAGGGTTATGGTATTACATGTCGATTGTTTGACCTAATACAATCATTCATGTCAAACCGTGAATTGAAGGTCGTTCTCAACGGATTCTCCTCCAGCTCCTATCCCACGAACGCAGGTGTTCCTCAAGGCTCCATCCTAAGGCCCTACTCTGTTCCTTATTTTCATCAACGATCTTCCTGACGCCATAGATTCCCAAGTTGGCATCTACGCGGACGAGACTACAATTTACTCCTGCCTCAAAAATAAATCTTGTGTCGCTGACAAAACTAATCTGGCCGTTCGTCTCGAAAAGGACCTCCAATCGGTTGTGAACTGGGGCAGGAATTGGCTGGTTAACTTTAACGCCTCAAAAACAAAACTGCTCTCTTTTAATCACCACAGAGATCCTTCCCTGCCTCCCATTATAATGTCTGACGCTCAACTTCTCGAGAGCACCTCTTTGCTACTATTCTGTCTCACATTGACTGCTGATTTGGAACAAACACATCGAGTCAATAGCTTCGTCCACCGCAAGGAAAGTTGGCTCCCTGTGCCGCACCAGGAAATTTTTCTCCCCGGAATCGATCCTTCAAATCTACAAATCAACCATTCGCCCTTGCATGGAGTATTACTGCCATATATGGTCTGGAGCCCCTTTTGTTTTCCTCGGTGTTCTTGATAAGATCTAGAGACGGATATGCAGTGTAATTGGTCCTGATCTAGCATCTCGTCTGCAGTCGCTCTCTCACAGACGCGCCGTCGCCTCTCTCTATCTTTTTTACAAATACTTTCATGGTAATTGCTCCAATGAGCTGCTTGCGCTGGTTCCCAGACTTCATGAATTCAAGCGTCCTACAAGACTGGCATCCCGCTCTTACCCTTTCACTGTTGAAACTGTTAAATTTAGCCGTCTCTTCTACTCCAGTAGCTTCATATCTCGCACCTCTCGTCTGTGGAACTCCCTTCCCTATTCCTGTTTCCCTGACAGCTATAATCTCCAACTATTCAAATGTAATGTCAATCGACACCTCCAGTTGCCTTGATCTATCCACTATCCTTCTCCTCATGCTTTCCTCTATCACTCCTATCTGCTCTCACTCCAAATCTTCTGTAACCCCTTGCGTGCTAGTGGCTTCCCGCCTTGCTTAGGGTGAAATGCTTAAAAGAAAATCTGGACTAAATGTGACGATTATTTTGAACTGTGATCTTCTAGTTATGAAAGTGGAAAATGAAGAAGAAAAAGTAAACATAAGCGAATTTTATCTAACTTCTTTTTTAACAGATCCCCATTCATTAATATTCGTGGTCATTTTTAAGTATAATATGCCCATTTCCGCGAGGAGGGAAATGCCAGTGGAAACAGCAATTTTCTTTACTAATCTCATGTACATAGGATTAATTCCACTTTACGCACGACCTTGTACCATCTTCGGGTGGGAGAGAGAATTATCATCTACATATACTGACATAGAATTTCAAGAATCGTGTACTTTTTTAAAGTGCTGTATCTTCTGTATGCAAGCTTTGAACCGATTCATTAATGCTCGACATTTTTCACAACTTGATCTTTTAGGCGCTTTAAATGTTTTTTCTTTGATACTTCCTATTTTTATCTAATAGACTTTCTTTCCACCTCGTTCCACATCCATTAGTCTTGGATTTTTTTCTTATTGATTTCCTTTACTCTTGTTTTACTTTCCTATTTATTGTTTTCTTATCTTGCGCCATTCGACTCTTGTATTTCGGTTTCAAAAACTAGAAACTAAAAACTCATACAAATCAAAATGTTTCAAAATGTTTTTTTTTAATTTTTTTACGTTTTTTCTTTTATTCTACAAATAATCTAGTATCTTATTCTTAACAATACTGTGTTTTTTCTTTTCTTTTTTCTCTTATTTTGTATTTTATTTATTTATTTTTGCTACTGTCTGTCTAGCTATATTCATACATCAAGTCAGTTCAATAGCCGAGCAGAAAACACGTATCCGGTGATTGTCTTGACGCTACTACTTCTGTTGTTACTAACGTGTTTGACTTTTTGACTATTCCAAGCGGCAGCAGCAACAACAACAACAATAATAATGTTATAACAACGAAACGACAAGGCAATATAACTGAGTTTACAAATGCAAAAAAGCGAAAAAAAGAAAGTCAACAATTTCATGTCGATGAATGACAAAGTTTTTGCTAGGAACTAAAAGGAACTGTAAATTTTCATACAAACGGACAGAAATTTCAGAGAAGTCTTAGAAATGGAATTTGGTATTGAAAAAGGTGCAATGCTAATAATGAACAAGGGAAAACGAGAAACAATAGAATGCTTTAAATGACTAGAATCAGGAAATCATGAAGGCGCTCAACAAAAAATGAAAGCTACAAATATCTGGGCATTTAGAAAGAGATACTATTAAACCGAAAGAGATGAGGGAAAAGTCAACAAAGATTACCTGAAAAAGAAGAAAAATACTCGGGACCCAATTCTACATTAAAAACTTAATCTAAAGTAGAAATACTGGGGGCTGTTTCTATTCGAACATACTCTGTACCCTTCTTAAACTGGGAAGAGAGGAAGTCTGAAACCTGGACAAACAAAACAATAAAACAAATGAGGGTGCATAAATCTATACATACGAAAAACGATGTCAACAACAAGAACGAGCTGCATAATGGCCAATATAGATAAAATTCATGAAAACAGCAACAGGGAATAAGAGATTGAATCGCATAAGTAATGAATGGTGCAAATACGAGAATATGGATCATCGAGTGGGAATGATGCTTCATTGAGAACTGTGTATGCAACTGCATTTTCATCATATAGAAGTTCCAACAGTTCTAGCCTTCACAAATAAGACCCGCTATGCCATATACACTAGGACAAACCATCCCGATTCCCTTTGTATTTAATTAGTAAAAACAACGTTCCATTCGGATACCTTCCCAGGAATTGGTTTGTGGAATAATCTCCTGAGGGGGTGCTTTCTCGAATCCTACAATCTTAGCTTCTTCAATTCTAGTGTTAACCATTATCTTTTCCACATATTTTCATAGACTGCACTTCTTACCTTTTAATGCTCATACATCTTCCGTCAGTAACCCTCTACTTTGGGTGAATTTGGGGCGTTGTATTCGGCGAGTCTTAGTAAATCAAAAAGACCAATGATATATGCCCATGCCAGAATCTACCATAGACAATGAAACACATAAAAATCTCTGGAACATTAAGATTGAAACGGACCACCCAATTCAGGCTAGATGTAAGGATCAGGTTTTTGTAAACAAAAAGAAATTATGCCAAATAATGTAGACCACAAAGTAGATAGAAAACGGAGGGAAAGATAAATATCTCAGACCTGCCAAAGAATTGTGGAACATTTTTGACAGTCATGGCTGTTGTTACCGGACTTCGGAAAAGACTGGGGTAACTGGAAATTAGAGTTGGAACCAATGAACTTTTTGTTGAAAAGAGCCAATATTGAGGAGACTTACTAGGATGTCAAAGTATTAAGAGGAGATTCTCGTTGAAAACAAAGACAAAAGTGCTGACTTGCTATGTGTTATCATCGCTCCTGTATGATAGGGAATGCTAGACAATTTCCTTACAGATGCAGAGAGACTTGAGGATGTTGTTTTAGAGAAGAACACTAAGGATACCATGGATGAAGATTGTAAGTAACGAGCAATTTGAGGAAAAGATAAACAAAAAGGAAACTTATACTTAGAATCAGAAAGAAACAGTTAACATTTCTGCGGCACAATGAGAAACGGCTTGGAGAATTTGATACTCACTGGACATATTGTAAGAGGATCCGAGTGAAACAGCGAATAACCTCCCTAACGAACTTGTGTAAATGTGTGGGAGAATAGGGAGTGGAAAGGATAGTAAGAAAACAAATATTGCTTAAAGCTACGAAGGATAGGAAGTTGTGGAGAGCCATTAAAGAATAACTCCAGGTATAAGTCAACAATTACTACTGGTGTGAATACGGAATGAGTAAACAACAGCAATATTGTTAATAATGCTAATGAAAATACGAACACTCTCCACACATGTGCACATATACCAAATACATATACGCATGCGCATACGCTTTTATTTCTGTGCATGTTCACGCGCAAGAATCTGTAATCACTTGCAGTTGTATTCACACATACACATATGAAAACATTTGAATGCTTTTGCAGCTGATCGGGTGCATGAACATTCAAGGATCGCGTGACCCAAGCAGCTGCACTTACACGCGATCACACTAGTTCTCTCCCCTCCTTCTGTTCCTTCTCCTTTATTCTTCTATCATTTGCATGCATTCTCATTTCGACATTCTCGAACATTTATTCTGTCCTATTTGTTTTAATTAGTATTGTGTAGTTCACATCGATATTCTCCGTTTCTTTTATGTGCTCGTCTCATCACAAGTAGACACGCAATTATCATCAATCTCATTAGCTGTCAAATATAAACATTCACAGATAAACACAAAAACTGCATATGCATACACACAGATACGTGTTCATTTTTATCCAATAAAAGTCACACTTTTTCAAGCACATTATAAGACTATAAGTAAATTAAACATTGATTTTTATTGTGTATTGGAATGAAAACCAAAAGAAAAATCTGCCTAGACCATCAGCCCAACCAAGTGAACTTATTAATGACACATATAAAAATTTGTTTGATATAGAAATCAACATCTCTCAATTGTATGATAAAAATGTATCTGACGATAGCTCGCGTTTAACATTTACTGATTGGAAATTTACTCAAGATTTCTGAAAATACTTAGATTTTCATTTACAAATTCATTTAGTTCATCCCACATGCATTAAAAATAGACTTATTTTTCAATAAAATCTTTCCGAATACTCAAATTGAATTAGCTGACTAAATATTTAAATTACAAATGCTTGATTTCTAGTTTTATTTTTCAAATATTATTTATAGACTGATTCGATCTCATTTCATGATTTTTGTGTAAACTAAATATAATTCCTTTATAGGATATTGACCATAAATAAGTACACCCGAGCCATTTACTTCTTTTTATGATTTTTTACAGTGTTTACTCTGTAAAAGGACCGAGTGGCACTCTAGGTAGAGGGTTATAGAGTAAAAGGCACAGATTATGTGGACATGTGTGGAAAATAATGTTTAGTCCTAGACTTAAATAGATTAAGATTGTAGAAATCGTGGAAGTAGTGTCTTGAAAGTCGGATCCACAAAACAATGGTACACAGGAAGAAGCTGCTTGAGTGGAACTTACATGTCACCAGGAGAGGACTTCTGGTGGAACTAACGAGTGTAGTTCATCTGAACACTCTTCATGGAAATAGCGACAGAGCTGCGAAAGGCTTACGACGTTTCGTCTGTGAGAAAGGCGTGGCACATTGGAAAAAAAGTTACCTACAAAGATGCGAAGACCCCTTTGAACTCTATCGAGAATGGAAAGTAAAGACTGGGTAACTCCTCTCCATATATGGCATCAGTACTCCATTTTCGGACGGATCTGGCTCTTGTCAAGGTAGAGGATAGCAGGAGGAGCGGGGTACTTGCTGGAGAGGTATAGGGAACCGGCCATATTCCCAGCATCTTTATTGCTACACTTTTAATTTTCTAGAAATCTCTTGCAACGACTACGAGCAATTATGAATGCAGCTAGTGTCCTACTACACCGCACCCAGTGATAGGTATTGTAGTAGTGGTTACTGCAGTAGATTCGGATGCGAACCAGATCTAGCTGTTCGGTTTCTACTCCATTTCAGTAAAGATTTATTTTGATACGAAGGCAGCAGTTTTGGGTGCAAAGCGTTTGAAGAACGCTGACGGAGGAGCTGTAAGATCTGAAGCTGTCCCTAGTATGCTTTCATTTACCAAAAAACTGTCCTATGGAACGGTCTATCAAGAGATGCTTTTGGTTTGGTATCAACTTTGACACAGACTATGGAGTCATTTGAAGTGCCCAATGCAGAGTAAAACTTCCGTGTAGCATTTTTTCATTTCAGTGCAGGATGCGAGGAAGATGTCAAGTAGGTTCGCCTGATATCAATATACATCAGGAACGCGGGTGGATTTGCGTGAGATCGTAGTCGATGGAGAAGTCTCTGCAATGTATGCCTTCTTCATCAGTTTTGTTCGAGTGGACTAATCACTTTTTGTGATGAATATTGAAGTCACCATATATATGAAGCTAACCGAGGGAAATTTTCTGCATATTCATATTTTTATTACATTTTCAACGTTGTAGAGTTTGACAAAGAATAATACCTGGTAATATCAGTTTTCATCGTATAATAACCCTAGTGTAAATGGTTTAGAAAAAATTGAATTTTTTTTTTCAAATGGTAGGGTGTACTTATTTATAGGAAATATTTTATTAATAGAGCCTGGTATAATTTCTCCCTATCTACAGTATATCCCACTATCAATTGAACAAGTAAACACAGTAAATGTTAAAAGATTATCATTAAAAAATTTACATTTATGCCTTAAACAAATACTTTTCTGATTATTATGTTACATTAGAAAGGCTTGAATACCACTGAAAAGTCATTAGTTACCAGAAGACGTCATGCAGTCAGATATTATCAACTTTGTGGAACTGTTATTAATGTAATAAAAAACTGTAAAATTTCAACAAAGTTGATGATATCAGACTGTATTCATGTTTCGTATGACACCTTCCGGCAACTAATGGAATTTTACTGATATTCAAGACTCCTTAATATAACTTACTAATCAGATAAGTGTTTGTTTAAGGCATAAATGTAAAATTTAAAAAATGTTAACATTTTCTCTAAGATGACGTGTCGTATTGATAGCAAAATATGGAAGTATTTGAAACGCTATGGATGAATAATGGGAAATTTATAAGCGACGGACACAGGACTATAAATGAAGACGGGGAGAAAAATGAAAGAAGAGAAGGAATAATGTTAAATCAAGACATGAAAAAATATGTTCTCGGACAGATTTCTAGTTAAATTGAAAGGGAAGTCATTCAATACAGACATCGTAGTAATATACGCGTTAACGTCACAAATCAGAGATAAGTCTTATAGCATTCTGGTTAATGCCAAGAGTAAATACAAATTGCAGGAAATTATCATCATAAGAGACCTAAATTCTAAAATAGGAAGAGAATGAGATAGTGAAATAGTCGACAAGTACGAACTATGCAACGAAAACGGAGAAAAATTGATCCTCCGTAAATGACATAATAATAATCAACACCTGATTTCATGAACGCCCAAGACGCTTTCTGACGTGGGAGATCCTAGAAGGAGACGTAAAGAACCAAGCAAACTGTATAACAATCGATAAAAGCTTCATAAATGTAGTTCTACACTCTAAAATTTACCCAAGTCCTGACTCTGGGATCGACTACCTTCTGGTCATATACAAAATTAGATCAAAATTATGGAAATCAAAAGAAACGCCCAAATTACAAATACAACAGTCTTCATTACGACTCAATTTACATATAGATTTATGCTGAATCATCAAGAGTAAATGTAAAAATTTAGTATTAAATAATAGTTTAGAAGACTATTATTAAGGGGAATGGTATCTCTGCTCAGACTTCCTGAGGTTGACCTTCGAGGTCAGATGGAAGACAAAATAAGCTAGTCGACTTTGATTGGCTGAACTAGTGTGGGAATGATAGATATAAAAAAAGTTTTTTTCAGGGAGTCGAGTATTAACTGTCAAACAATGTAGACGTGTTTTCCTTCGTGTCTGAAACTGCTCCCCAGTAAGGAGGAACGACCCCACTGGATAGCTAGAACATGTCGACATCTTAATAAAAAAGTAACAGACGACAGGAAATATGAAAGAGAAATCCGAAGGCGCATTGCCAGTAGCGTGCAGAAGTGGAGGTAGAGGGTGCGACGGTCCCAGGCATCTATATCGGGATGAAAGACTGAAATAAAAATTTAGTTTATATTTCATTTAAATAAACTATTTATTTCATGTTTCATCTGTTTTTACATATTTGAAATGTCTACTTTTCTCACATTTCTCAGTACTAGGCCCTATAGGCCACCTACTAGGGTCTTAGGGACATACAATCAATGCGTTGGCCGCGGGCATCGCCAAACCTTTGCACGTCACTGCGCATTGTAATAATAAAAGTTACCCCCCAGAAACAAAACAAAGTATTAAGAAACAGGAAGACTTCGTTTGAAACAAAGAAAAGGGTGCTGAACTGCTATGTAATATCTATCCTTCTATATGTCAGTGAATGCTGGACAATTTCCTAATAAATGAAGATGAGACTTGAAGTGACAGAGATGTGGCCCGACAGCCGGAAGTTGGAGATATCACGGACAGGATATGTGAACCACAAAGAAGTTTTAAGGAAAATAGTAACGGAAAGTACACGTATATATGCAATCAGAAAGAGACAAATGAAATTTCTGGGATATGTAAATGAAGAAGGAGGGCATGGAGAATTTGATACTCACAATACATGAAAGACTAGAGAAGCAGAAGGAAACAAAGTGTAACCTACCTAACGAATTTGTATAAATGAATGACAGAACGGGAACGGTAAATGATATTAAGGTGACAAACGTTTCTTAGTGCTACAAAGAATAGGAAGCTGTGGGAATCTATGTTCGACCAGGTCTTGAATGGATACGGTACATAAATGAACATCAAAATTAAGCAAAAAAATTCTATCATTTTTTCTAAGTATTTGCAAGCAGAAAATTAGTAGTTCTTTAAAAGAAGAATAAAGTTACACTCAGGTTTCTTGCAATAAACTGAGCTTTTAATTCTACTATTAAAATATATGTCTCTTACGCAATATGTTGCAAGTACAAATGAGATTATCCCTGTAAATAATAAATAAAATTTATAATAAAATCTGATGGAATTTTAACACTTGTTCCCTGTTCGATTTCAGTAACTATCTTGGAAGAGTCTACACTTTGGAATTTTATTTTTTTTACGTAGAAGTGAAAAAGTAAATTATTTATACCAGGAAATTATTTCAGATGAAGCCTTTATGGTAGTGATATCATCAAGAGGAATACAAGGTGATCTTTTGTCCTCGTGGTAGAAATAAAATAATACAACACATCTCTCAATATTTGTTAGTTAAGTGCTCACATTTTATTCGAACATCGAGAAAGTAGGACAGATTGTATTGAATAAGGGAGAAATTTTAATGTTTTAATTCATCTAATCACCTTCAACAATAGAGGTTGCGCTCTCCCTCGTCACATCCAAAGACAAAGAAGAGTCTCTGTTAAAGTTTTTTGTAGAAAATACTTTTAATATGAAATGCTTACTGAATAATTAAAATGAGTTTTTGTTTTTTCCCACTCTCTCTCACTCTCTCTCTCACTCTCTCTCTCTCTCTCTCTCTCTCTCTCTCAGTCTCATGAGGAAGAAACCACTATTTCTCGAAGATTTACAACTGATAATTCTAAAGATCTTGTGAGACTTTAATGTGATAGAAATATAAATCACTTTATTTTTTACTGAGTATTTCTACAGAATTGACTTGATCTAATTGATTACCCATCTTGAGAAACATTCCTTTCAAGTCCTAGAATAAAGAGTAATAACCCTCTCTACGATTTACATATATAATTTTGTCATAACTATTCATCAAAATCTCAAATATAATCATTTATGTATAATTAACGATATCTGACTTAATTTAGAATTCAATGTTTTCCTTAAGCCGGAAGCAAAATGGACATTTTCCCAGCAGAACTGTCAACAAGAGAATTATTTGTTTCTATTGGTCATTTCTGTTCCTTTGTTGTCACTGACAGACATATTATTCATTCAGAAATCTTTACATAAATGTGATCACGTGCTCCTTGCTACAGGAAATATCATATAAATTCGGTCTATGTCAGCTATAAATGTTAATCTTTTCGGCAGCTATTCTTACACCTAATGTCATTTAAATTCTATCAACGACAATACGAAATGTCTATAAATTTACGATGCTGTATATGTCAGTGAAACTCATTACGCAAGGTTACCTAGTAGACAGAAAATATTTGTTTTAATAAGACAAGCAGACACTTCCACTCTCACATTAGAACAGTACATGTAAAATTTGCAGTACTAACTGTAGATAAATAAGGCGATTTATTTGCATGTTTAAAAACTTATTCAATATTACGCTAATTTTAGAAAATGAAAAATAGAAATTGCAAAAGTAATATTTTGATCGATGTTAACTGCAGCACGATAATTTAACGGAGAAGACTTTTGAACAAAACATTGTGACAACAGTGACAATCTGTCAGTCCGATGATTATTTATTTCAGAATTTCAACTAAGAACAGAAATGTATTTATATATTCCAGGTTATAATGTAACAATCTGAAATTCAAGTATAGAACTCCGTCAAGGAACCAACCAAAGGTCTATAACACTCCATAAAATATCTTACACACACACATTATATATATGGGGTGAACACGCATATATAGATTATGGAACAATTATAATAAAATGTAAAAATGTTTTTGTGTAGGGCTTTTCGTCCTTTAGAACTTCATTCGACTAAAGTTATGTTTATGTTGATGCGATTACACATACGCCCGAAGGGAAGGAGACGTTGAGAATTTTTAGTTTAAACTAAAAAATATTTAAATAGTCTATTTATACACACATATATATATATATATATATATATATATATATATATATATATATATATATATATATATATACGTGAGTGTGTATACACACACACACATACACACATTCACCCCCCCACACACACACACACATATATATATATATATATATATATAGTCATCCACAGACAGACAGTTTCGCTGTATTAAAGCTCCTCAGTGTCGGATCAAAACCCAATAGATTTGACATCAGTCAGATATTTTACATCGTCGTACGGCAGAAAGGAAGGGAATCTTAATGTTTTTCCTCTATACGAAATACTGCAGTGGCTCGGGGAACTCAATTCAATTTACTTGAAGAGTAATGCTCAATAGCAATAGGAGCCGCTGTTTTTTAAACCCCCGCTTTCCTCAGAGTGCTCAACCGGATTTCCGGGAGCATATATATATATATATATATATATATATATATATATATATATATATATATATATATATTGCGTATATTTTTGCAACGTGTTTTCATTGAGACATGATTCACTAAATAATTTAGACAAGTTTTGTCTACTTATTTATAATTGGATCATTTTATATTCACGGACAAGCTTTTTGGTATCATTATTAAAAGAGAGAGAAAATTACCGTGTTGATACATGTCATTTATTCCAAATACTTTCGACATTAGCACAATGTCATCATCAAGATGTTGTTCCTTTTTTCAAAGACAAAATTGCTGTGTTCATTTGAAAATTAAAATTATGCTGGTGAAGTGAAGAACGCTGATAATAAGAGTTTGTTTTATATTTTTTAGTTAACTGTAGTGTTAAGGGGTCTCCCCTTTTTACACAAATGGACTCACCCGAGGTATACATATACTACTACCAGTGAATACCAGGAGAGTCTGCAATAGAGAAGACGGCAACGTCTTCTCGGTTGGACGGTCGAACTCTCTGCCTCTGTGCAGAGGGGAACCCGGACGAGGCTCCGCCGTAGGGTAGAGCCTCGTTCGGGGAGGTTGACCAACCCGATCCCGTTTATACGGGATCTACGGGCATTTTTTGGACGAGTCTACGGGCTCGGGAATACCCCACTTTAAACCCGGCCTTGTACCACATCTATCCCTCGTGGGGTGGGGACAGTAAATACTGTCTGCAACAGAGAAGACGGCGACGTCTTCTCGGTTAGACGGTCGAACTCTCTGCCTTCTTAGCAGAGAGGAACCCGGACGAGGCTCCGCCGAATGGTAGAGCGTCGTTCGGGGAGGTTGACCAACCTGATCCCGTTTATACGAGATCTGTGGGAATTTTTCTGGCCGAGCTTACGGGCTCGGGAATACCCGACTATAAACCCGGCCTTGTGCCACATCTATCTCTCGTGGGGGGTCAGTAAATACTGTCTGTAATAGAGGAGGGTAGCACAAGAGTCACTGTTAGCAAGCACGTAGAGTCAGTAAAAAGTCATCCGCGATACTTCAATGCCAAGACTGTATATATATTATTGCTACTAACCCGCATTCCTGGATCTACTAACCCGTATTACCAGTTTGTATCATTACGTTAATGCATTTATTTTCCGTATCCATTCCTGTCGTTTGTTATTCATTGATATCGGATTTCATCCCGGAATCCACAACAAATTAGCGACGAGTATATCGACCTCACACGGGAAAGAAAGAAAAAAGAAAAATTCCCACTCGTCGACAACAAATTGGCGACGAGTATATCGAACTCACACGAGAAGGAAAAAAAATTCTCCCTCGTTGTCCACAACAAATTGGCAACGAGGAATTCGAACACACACAGAAAAAAAAGTCTCCTTTGCCGTTTTTTGCCAGTGTCCACAACAACTTTGCGAGAAAAGTTTTACGAAGACTAAAATACGGAAAAACGAGTTTTTCGTAAGACTTTTATCATGGAGGATTTTTAAAATATTTTAGTAGAACTTGTAAAATACCAAAAATGAATAACAATTACAACTCCAGGAAAGAATGGAATAAAAATGGCAATAACAATTACTACAAACGCAGGAACTAATATTAAAGGTAGCGGGTAACAAACAACAAAATATCGAAAAAGAGGCGATTTTTTCCCAAGACGCAGTGTGGAATACGATAGAAACATTCAATTACTCCCTAGAAGAGGATAAAAATTTCGGGGATTATTTCAGACGTTATGAAGACATCTACAACATCGATTGTCAAAACTGGACAGAAGCAAAGAAGCTACGTCTGTTGCTCAGAAAACTAGGAACAGAAGAATACACAAAATTTGTGGATTATATTTTGCCAAAAAAGACGAACGAATTAACGTTTGACGAAGCAGTTACATGTCTTACAGAGCTTTTTAGTCCAAAAACGTCACTCTTTCACAAGAGGTGGAAATGTCTTAAAGGGCGAAAATGAGGACTATTCCACGTTTGCCGCAATCGTGAATAAACATTGCGACGACTTCAAGGTTGGCAGAATTAACACCGGACAATTTCAAGTGTCTCATTTTTGTTCAAGGGTTAGTCTCAGCAAAAGATAGTGAAATGCGCAAAAGAATGCTTTCAAAACTACAAAATGAACCTGGACTAACATTACAACAATTATCAGAAGATTGCCAAAAATGCCTGAGTAGAAAGAAAGACTCGAAGAACATTGAGGAGTCAGGAGTATCACATATACGTAAGTTAAATAAAAGTTTACGTTCTTCACCCTCCCCGGAAAGAAAACAAAAATTATATAATAAGGAGAAAAGTACAACATATAGGGAAAATTATGATGAAAATCGAAGCAAATATAAGCCCCCCCCCCCCCATCTGCATGTTATCGATGTGGAGGACTACACCAGAATAAGGATTGCCGTTTTAAATATAAAAACTGTCTTGTGTGTGGAAAAATGGGGCACAAGGCATCCCAATGTAGGAACAGAAAAGCTACTAGTAGGATAAGAGCTACTAGGATGCATGACGAAGACAATACCAACATAAGGAAATATGTGGAACTTGAAATCTTAAATAAAAAGATAAAATTGCAACTAGACTCGGGTTCCGATCTAACGATAATTAACCTAGAGACATGGAAAAAGCTTAACAGACCAACCATGTTACATACACAAAAAATTGCTAAGTCAGTGACAGGAAAGCGTATAATATTCGAAGGAGAAATAATCGTAAATGTTAAATTTCACGGGAAAACAAAAAAACTCAAGATATACGTAATGAAAGATACAGAAAATCTAGTGGGTACAGACTGGATGAAAAAGTTCGACGTATGGGATTCACCTATCAGCTCTTTTTTGTAAGGGTGCAGCGAGAATTGAATTGAAAAAAATTGTCCAACCAGTATGTAAAAAGAAGCGAAACGCGCCATTGGCTACCACAGATGAAAACAGTAAAGAGTTATACAAGACAGTAAAGGAACTACCTGTGACCTTGCGAGAGATAAGAAAAGAAGCGAAAAAGGATGAATTTATTCAGAGGACGAAGGAAAAATAAATAAAAACCGGTATACACCTACAGTGCTCGAGAGATCATTCAAACATGAATGGGTCTATTTCAGTAACAATATGGCTTATGAGGAACCAAATACAATAATTAAAAGACAAGGAAACGTGATGTACACAAAAGGTGAAAAATTTACCCACAGAAATCATATTGACCAAATACAAAAAAGACTGGTTGAAGAGCCAAGCTCGTCACCCGCAGAAAATGACGAGTCGATGGAGGCGATCTTTGAAGTTTTTGAGATTCACAAGAAGACACAGAAATTGGAAGGACTAGCAGGAAAAAAAATTTACAGTGCCTCTAATTGTCGACCATAAGAGAAAGGAAAAGATATTAACTCCCCCTAAAAGGGATTTAAGGAGGGGGTTGTTAAGAGGTCTCCTCTTTTTACACAAATGGACTCACCCGAGGTATACATATACTACTACCAGTGAATACCCGAACAGTCTGCAACAGAGTAGACGGCAACATCTTCTCTGTTAGACGGTCGAACTCTCTGCCTCTGAGCAGAGAGGAACCCGGACGAGGCTCCGCCGAAGGGCAGAGTCTCGTTCGGGGTTGTTGACCAACGCGATCCCGTTTATACGGGATCTACGGGATATTTTTGGCCGAACCGATCCCGGGTTCTACGGGCATTTTTTGGCCGAGCATACTGGCTCGGGATTACCCAACTTTAAACCCGGCCTTGTACCACATCTATCCCTCGTGGGGGGGATAGTAAATACTGTATGTAATAGAGGAGACGGTGACGCCTCCTCGGCTAGATGGTCGAACTCTCTGCCTCTGAGCAGAGAGGGACCCGGACGAGGCTCCGCCGAAGGACAGAGCCTCGTTCGGGGAGGTTGACCAACCCGATCCCGTTTATACGGGATCTACGGCCATTTTTTGGCCGAGCCTACGGGCTCGTGAATACCCGACTTTAAACCCGGCCTTGCGCCACATCTACCCATCGTGGTGGGGGGGAGAGTAAATACTGTCTGTAATAGAGGTGGGTAGCACAAGAGTCACCGTTAGCAAGCATGTAGACTCAGTAAGGAGTCATCCACGATACTTCAATACCAAGACTGCATATATATTATTGCTACTAACCCGCATTCCTGGATCTACTAACCCGTATTACCAGTTTGTATTATTACGTTAATACATTTATTTTCCTTATCCATTCCTGGCGTTTGTTATTCATTGATATCGGATTTCATCCCAGAATCCACAACATGTAGAAAATCTGTTTAGTGGATGAATTAATTTTTACACGGTTTGTTAGGTTTTTTATAATTGCTATTTTATAATAATTTGGGTATTCACTCTTATAGTTAAGGGTGCACGAATTTATGCTGATAGATTTTTTATATGGGAGATAGTGAATTTATTATTTTTATTACTAAGTTCCTATGTAAATTTAAGGACATAATTATTTGGGAATTGTTTTTGGAGTTGATGTATTTTTCCGTAATCTTAACTAATATAAGGATATCATCGACGTATCTTAGGTAGATGGAGATTTTTTTAAAATTGTTAAATGTGTTATTTGCAAGATTAGACATATAGAAATTGCTTGAAAGAAACTCATATTAATAATTTCGCTAATTATATTGTTGATGAACAAATAAACGACCTGTCAGAAATTTTAATGCAAAGCAAATAGAATATAATAGTTCTTCAACTAACCCCAAACATATTAATCTTTTATATTGTAACCAAATCCATTCTATTTATAAACAAGACAAAAATATTCTAAAAAATAGAAAATACTAACATATCCAGCACAGACCCTAGTAAAAAATAAAATTAATTATATACTACACTAAATCCAATATTTCCAATTTAATTATTCGTAATGACACTTAGGAGATGTAAGCCCAGAAAACCATTTTATTATTCGATTGTTACATGTGGACCAAAGAAGACAACCCAAACTTCTCCATAACAATAGGAGCGTTCGATTCTGCGGAAGGTTGTAAATTGGTTGGTATATTACTACTGTGGAGACTTAGATATACTTTTGATAGCAACAAGACTGGCTTATATCCTCCTGTATAATACCAACCCACAGAAAAAAGATAACCTTAGAAAACAACATTTTTCAACGATCATAGATTAAATATCACCACTAACACCAATGATAAGTAGATTAACTTTCTGGGCGCTACTTTCGATCTATCCAAAGGAATATACAAGCCTTTCACTAAAGAACTTTATAATCATAAATACATTAGCAAAGAATCTAAGCATCTCCCAAAAATTTTAAATAATTTGTACAAATCAGTGCAGCATAGTCTCTCTACTAACACTAATAATAAAGATATTTTCGACAAATATAAAACTAAAGATATAAATCACTAATAAAAAGCAAACACAAAGTTTATTCAGAATAACCCGAAAATAATAAAACTGACAACAAAACGCATAAAAACAGAAAACGCAACATAATTTGGTTTAATCCACCATAACAGTAATGGCAAAACCAACAGAGGTCAAACTTCCTTAATTTAACATTTCAGCAATATGCTGGCAAGATTTCAGCAATCCTGCCTCTGATATTGTTTTTCCATATCCAGTTACCTCCCTTACACCATCCTAGCGTTTAACTGCTTTTATAACCTAGCGTTCCTTCTTTTCTTTTTTTAATACGTTTTATTATTTTTTATTATTGTTTATTTCTTTTATTTGCTTTCGGTTTTAATATGGGGTGTGGGGTTTACAGAATAAAAGACAAGAAAAAGGAAGACTTGCGCGCCTCTTTTTCCCTGTAGAGTGAAACTTGCATTGTTTTCTCAGTGGAATAAATTAATCCGGTTTAAAGTAAATTCATGTTTTTCTTTTCTTGTTTCGTTTATAATTTTCTTTTCTTTTTATTCCTCTTAAAGTGGTACAAACTTTTTCGTTTGAAAATATTTCCCTCCTTTTTTTATTTTTTTTAATAATCACACAAAAAATGGATTATCTCAATGAGTTTGATAATCTTACTAATTATATATCTGTTTAATTATCTCCATTTTGCAAGCATTGCATTAATGAAGTATCGGTCGGTCTGACGCTGAACCATCGCGTGGAGTGGAGAGGCGGGTGTTCACTCTCAGGGCCACATATGCGCTGGCTGCTGATTGACAAAGCATTGAGTATAATGGCGAGACTAAATTTTATTTTTGGTTCCACTGCTAACCACTGGAAAACCTGGTATTACTGTCATAATATGACACCAATAAGCAATATTCAAATACCACGGCACTCTCTAAACTTTTCTGGTAAATTAAGACGGATAACTACACACCTGTGGTGAATTGGGATGTCATCACTATAACAAAACCTTTTAACCTCATCAAAGAAAAAATGTATTCTGTGCCTATTAGAAAAACGATCTATTCTCAAACACATCGATAATCATAATCTTCTGAACAAGCGAAATGATTACATGCAGACACAGGAGGAAGTCTCTTCTCAAATATTTCGATGCTGGCAAGAGCAATTAACCTATCATCTTTGTAATACCACAACTGAACTGCCTCTAATATTGTTTTCCCATATCCAGTTACCTCCCTTACACCATCCTAGCGTTTAACTGCTTTTATAACCTAGCGTTCCTTTTTTTTAATACGTTTTATTATTTTTTATTATTGTTTATTTCTTTTATTTACCCTATATTCTTTTTTACCTATCCACGCTTTCCAAAATTATTAGCCAGATCTGGAAAGACAACAGCTCAGTTCGTAAAAAGTATTTACAACGGAGCATATTTGTGAAACTGAGATCTCGCCAGCTTAATCACATTGTCATCATAACTGCTAGAAGGTCATTTGAAAATTGCGCTTTAGTTCCCGAACAGTTCAGCTCTCATGTTGGTTTTAAGAGGCAAAATTTTTACCTGTTGCCACAGAGATTATGACAATGAATGTTTTTAACATCGTCCACCATTGTACCTTTGAGAATAACATGGAGAGTTTGCCTGAAATCACCTGATAGAAGAACAGGTACTTCTCCAATTGGATGTTGACAATTCCTTATATCTCTCGAAGTCCTATCCAGGGTTTCGAGATATCCTTTGTAGGCCATCGTGCATTCATCCCATACAACAAGATCACACCTTTTCAGGACGTCAGCTTTAACCAAACCCTTGCTGATGTTCCATGTCGCTGAATCAGACGAAGTTAAATTAATAGGCAGCTTAAATGCGGAGTGCACTGTCCTAGCACCGGGCAGAAGGGTTGCAATAATTTCAGCTGATGCCACAGCCAAGGCGACCCCCTTCTTTCGCCGTACTTTTGCGAAGAGGAATTTCATGGCGAATGTTTTACTTGTCCCTCCAGGTGCATTCAAGTAGAACAAACTACGCGGTCGAAAATGATATTCTTAAGCAACTTTAGCTCGTTTTCGCTGACATACCGTTCAAGAGCGTTGATGTCCTTAATTATGCCTGCTGGCAGATTATTTGAACTCGTTAGGTAAACATGGGGTAGGCCGTAAGTTTGAAATTCATTTTCGTCTATAGAAGCAATCCTATTTTCGATGTCAATAAGCGCTCTGTTTATAAATTCGCCACTGAATCCTGCGTCAAAGCCACGAAGCATTAGGTGCCCATGATGTCTGAAGTCTTCAGAAAGGCCCTCTTAGTATTTATCCCATAAAGACACAGGATCACTGAGCTCACACGTGTGCAATAACACATCAAAGAGTTGTCGGAGACTTCTTGCTGTTCGCATTGCAGCAGCCTCTGCGAGAGCTGCATCCCACTGAGAACCATATTCCAGTAGAGCCTATGTTTGAAGTAAGCCTCGGAATACGTGCTGCAAACGTGCCCATTAAAACTTTTTAAGCCGTCGAAACACTTTGGACCACTTTGGACCTTATGTAAAAGAAGTCGAAAGTAGAAGTACTCTTGTTGCCTGGGGTGGACTGTATATACTCTGCTAATTTGATGCCTGGATGTGCATCAGAAGTTTCATCTACCTTTCTTGGTGTCCATCTGTAGTCTTTCCAAGTGTAGTATGATGGTACTTGAAGGTATCGAAGAGTCAGAACCAATGAAATTCTGTCGGAGAATTCATTCGATAATTGGTAGTGTTCACGCGAACAGGTCAAATATCATGTTCGCAGTTCGTCCCTTATTGTCAGGCCATGGACATGGAGTGGCGAAGTGAGTAAGCACTAAGGACGTGTTATAAGAAGACGTTTACACAAATTAAGGGCTGAAAGATGCATTGTTATTTTTTACAAGCACATGTCAGAGGTTGTGATTGCAGTCATTCCCTTATTATCAGATAATGCTCAAAATGTATTAAGGAATATGGCGGTTAAAAGAAGCGCATTGTGATCGTGGGTGTTAATAAAGGAGAGGGAACGTCCACTTCCACTTATGGGAGTCTAATTTAGAAATGATGCCCGAGACCAGTGACGGGATTACGTGCATATCACAATAGAGCTTCAGTTCCAGGAGGTGGGAATTAGGTGTGGGTACTACAAATGAGTCGAATGTTGAGTTGGAAGAGAATTTCCGAGTAAAGTATTCAACCTTATCTGTTATAAATATCAGGACTTCGAATTGATAGAATGGAGGTGGAATGGTGGATTTGTTGTTGTTCGGCACACTCTTGCAGAGCCGCCAATAATCTCTAGAACCGAATTTGCGAGATAGTATACACTGTTTCATTTTATCAGCAAACAGTAACTTCGCTTCATTAAGGCCACATTGAGGTACAACCGGAAGAGCGATTCCTGTGAGCTATAGCGGCCAAGCATGCAGGTGAGAACAAAGGAGATGAATGCGGTTTAACTTGGTATTTTCTTGCTGGAATGAAAGCATCGATACCGGCTTTCACTCAGGAGGAGACCACGGATTTTTTAACAGGATGATTAAAAACTTCATCCCAAGGGGCGTCACGAAGGAAATTACGAAACGAGTCACAATCTGCTTGTTGATAACAGAAAGATATTCTGTTGGTAGGAGGTGGAGCGGAAGGAAATGTTTACAGACACTATCGCATGATCAGAGTTGCCAAGAAGGCAGAGCTTCGTTGTAGAGCCAGGGACAAAGGTCAAAAAAGAGATAGAAAAGAGAAGCGGATCCGTCAGGTTCACTGGAGAAATTCGAGGGGAATCAATGAGTGAGAGATTGAGTGTGTGAGAAGTTAAGGGCTTGGATGCCAGCAAGGTGAGTGACAAAGCCACCTTATGGTTTATGTATGGTGGGAATTAAATTCACCGTACACGAATATGTTTGCAAACCGGTGTAGGGAGATGACCTTGACTATATTATAGGAAATACTCTCTAGCATGCAACAGTCTTGAGAGGAAGGGGAATGGTGGAAAAAGAAGTGATAGCTGACTGAGTTAAGTAGAGAGAGACGGAGACGCATGTATGAATAGTCTGGAGATTCAAGAGAGAGTTCTCAAACCAGCGAGAGATGTTCGCGGACATGCATGTGGACGTTACAGTCCTTTCTAAGGAGAGGAAGGTAGCCAAGAATCGAGAAATCAGAGTGAGGGGGGGTGAAAAGTTAAGATTAATTTCGCAGAGAGTGAGAATGTCCGGAGACTTTGAACTTCAAGTAAATAATATATTTCAAATCAGATTAATTATACTTTAAATCAGCTAATATTCCTCAAATAAAGTTTCAGAAAAGCATATTTTATTTTTGGAAGATTTTTTAATAAAGAAAATTAGATTGCGATGATAGATGATTAAAAAAGGGCGATAATTAGTTATTTTTACCCCCCCTCCCCAAGTTAATCGGACTCCAATAAATATAATTTCTGTTTGAAATACACTACAGAGTATTTTGGTTAATGGAAATAATAAAGTTAATCCTTTAGCTTTCAATTAAAGCTAAAATGAAAGCTTCAAGAATTTTTTTTTTAATTTTTTAAAGTTCATTTTAAATCTTAGGTATCGCGAATTATTCTCGAATTAGTGGAGAATGAGAGACACACCAGATTAATTAAATTTATATCAGTTGTAGAAGTTTCTACAAACAAGAAAGTATAAGAATAAACATATAAACAATAATGTGCAATTAACAACAGCATATTTTATTTCCTGGTCAAACTATATATATATATATATATATATATATATATATATATATATATATATATATAGAGAGAGAGAGAGAGAGAGAGAGAGAGAGAGAGTGTGTGTGTGTGTGTGTGTATGTGTGTGTGGAGAGAGAGAGAGAGAGACAGAGAGAGCTGTCCTTTTCCTTGCGTACGTTTGTGCAATATTCATTTGAAATATTATGGGACTTATATTTTGATAAAAGGTTTTCGTTTAGTAGAATTATTAGATATGTCTATGAGGTAGACTTTGAGTATTTTATGTTATCTATTATTGTTTTCGATGCGTCATGTGGTCCGGTGGGAACTGAAAAGTCACTCCTCAGATGGGAAGCTGCAGACTTCCTATCACTAACGCATCTTGCGGTCGTTAACAAAATTTCTTTGATAGACATATGGAGTAATCACACAACAATTATAAATAAAATGTTTCATTAAACTACTCAGATATTTCTATATTAAGTTAAGCTCCCTATAGCATCCAAGATGTTTATTTACAATATAATGAATAGCCCTAGAGTTGCATAAAATATCACACCACAAGAAGTTATTAACAATATTTTTAATAAATTAAAAAACAGGTATAAAAAGCTGAAATTCTTTTGGTATATTTATCATGCACTCTCTCTCTCCCTCCCTCCCTTTTTGTATTCTTAAAATACAAAAGTATCAACACGAAATAAAATGATGATTAAGGCCGATTGCTTAAAAAATGATGTTCACTTGCAAAATAATTTTCATTGATTGATTGTTGAATGAACAGTAATAGTTCTATTTTATTGATTTATTGATAGATAAGTTAGAAAAAATGACTGGTAAAATACACATTGGCACAAGTAGTGGTCCTCTTTTAACACAGAATATAAGCTCTGACTAAAGATAGTGATTTTTAGGATTTACTTAATTTTTAATTAGTCACAAAAAGATTACTGAAGAAAATTCAAAATCTTGTAACTTTTTTTATGCGTTAACTAAATGTCTGCTATAAATGAATATGGCACAAAATAACAAGATTGTTTCTTCAAAAATATCGAAACCAAATTTTTTTAAATTTAACTTCCTCTTGTCTAGGATATTAATTATGTTATTTTTCTTGTATATTCAGAAATCAAAAGATGAATGCTCGTCATTTCTAAATATCTTTCTAATTAATGAAAAAGATGACTAAATCTTACTTTAGAGCATAAAAAGTCGCTAAAAAATAAATTTCTTGTAATGATTTCCATACTGAATTAAATTAGGATTATTATAACTGAATGCCGTATTTACAGCCGTCCTATCTCAACCATAATATAATAACAGATTCACTATGAAAAAATCGATGGATAAAAAATTTGAATGAGATGAATCTCTTCAGTCCAATTAGTATGTTTAGAATTGAAAAATTGTTTAGAAGTAGCAGTTTTGCAATCAAACTTTAAATTTCCTGTTTTTCCTCATCCAAATCAAATGAAGCCATCACACGTTTCTTTATTCCATTCATAGTTAGATTTTGCTTATTTACTTTGTTTTTTTTTAACAGAACTGCTTATGTAATTTCTGTGTTGTACTTTCTCTTCTGTTTTCTGTCCATTTCTATTTTGTATGCACACATCACTGCAAATCTCATTTAATTCTATAGATTAATGATGAGAACCGAAAAACAGTCAAATAAGAATGTAAGAGTCAATGACAATCCAAACTTATGTATGCTACTCTTCCTCTATTTGATTTTGTATTAATACTACCTATTCTTGCCGCTTCTCATAAGAGGTTAATTTGCCAGAAAAAACTACATTGGTTTTTCTTTTCTGGAAATATATTTGAGATTTCGTCTGTTTTTTTCGTTATTTGTTTTTTTTTTCTCTATATTTTCTATTCCTTCCTTTCCATTATTATTTCATCTACACAAACTTTTGAAAGACACATTGATTGATAAGATATTTTGCTTTTAATAGCAATATTGATGGATCTCTAGCATTAACATTGTTGAATTTTCTTATACTCGTACCTCTTTCTCATTTTTTCTTAACCATTGGTATATTTCCTTCTCCCCACTCTTTCTGTTCTTTTATTATATATCATTCGCTATCGCTTTCTTTCTCACTTGCAATGTTTTCTGCGACTGTTATAGACGCGCGTTAATGTACGCACACAAATACGTACGTATGCATTCAGTTTTTATGAGATATTAGAGACCTTAATTAGAATAGTTAAATAAAATAATGTGATTAATATTCTCACGTTCACAGGTGTGGAAGAGAAATAATAGGAGCCAAATTATTTAGCATTTAGAAAAGGTCAAATTGCTTTTGGGATTTTAGTTGCCATTTTGAGAAAATTTAATTTTGTCAGATTTATTTTTATGATAACAAAGTTTAAATAAAATGGACATGTGGAAAATTCATTGAATAGATTTTCTAATGTTTTGTGCATAAGATTTTACAAGCCAGTGACATAAGTAAGCTATAGATTAGTTAAGTAATACATATATCTATTTTTTACAAGCCCGAGATAGTAAATAAGCTTTGAATTAGTTAAGTATTTAACGGGTGGTTTGGGATCCATTAAACATAAATCTTAAATTTACTTCTCACCCCAGCCATC
This sequence comes from Acanthosepion esculentum, assembly GCA_964036315.1. Lineage (NCBI taxonomy): Eukaryota > Metazoa > Mollusca > Cephalopoda > Sepiida > Sepiidae > Acanthosepion > Acanthosepion esculentum. The sequence goes on along the minus strand of OZ038489.1, from coordinate 63,415,835 downwards.
AAGTACTAGAGGACGGGTTTGCTGATACATATAAGATAAACACATTGACCGACTGTAGCAGACATAGTGAACCGGAACCCGAGTCGAAGGGCGGAAGTTCTGAACAAGACTTGCCTCATTCTCGATGAGAGAGAGTTTGTCATGGTATGGCATGTAGGAGAGAATTTGAGAGAAGGCGAGTTCCTCGTTCCGTCAAACGAGGCCATCTTGGAGAAAAGAGTGAGTTCTGTCGGGGTACATCGTACGATACGTTCAGTTGTGATAGAACGAACGAACGAACGAAGCGGATAAAAGGCAGAGAACGACGATAAATACCGAAAACCGGTGTAGAGGGGAGAAACGCCCAATCTGAAATTGCGTCCCACAACAGAGTCGCTAATTTCTCTTGGGCACACCAACTTAAGATCAAAGTTTTTAAAGCAATGTAAATAGGGTGAAAAGTAAGAAAAAATGCAAAGAAAAAATAGAGTGAGGTTCGAAAGAGAAAGAGAGGTAGAATAAGAAAGGGAAGATATTAGACAGCTGCTCAAAAAGAGAATGTCTGGCTAAATGTAGAAAGTTAGAATTAAGTTCAATAAAATTATAAAGCAAACAGAGGATTCTTCAGATGACAAATGATTACTGTCTTTGTTTTAACTGTCAGTAAAAGTGAAGCGCAAAAGATTACGGTCAAAATTGGCCACTGGGGACAGATTGAACTTGAATGGGGCAAAGTTTTGAGTTAGTGTAATACACAATTTGGACGCATGTTGTAAACAGTCCAAACCATTCGGCTGCCTTCTCTTTGTAGAACAATTTTGTTCTCATCTCCATTGCAAATAAAGAAAGTCGGAGAACTTGCAAATAAATAAAGACGAGATCAACGGAAAGAGTGGACAAACCAAACAGTTTTAGCAGAGAGAAAAGAAAAGAAACGAAGATAGATTTAGCGAAGAGGAAAATAAAGAAAAATAAAGGGAAAAAAAATTCTCGTATCGCCATAGATGCATAGACAGAAAGAAGAGACGAAACTAGTATGTAGAAAAGTAAAAATAGCAACTTGTAGAAACGTTTGTTTTGTTTAGTCTTCACAGTGACGTGTAAGAGAAAGAAAAAAATCATGAAGTATATTTGTCTGAGAGGGGTAAAAAAGGGAAATAAAACTCACAAATTGACACATGATGACCCCTCCGCCCACATAAAAATCGATGAAGACCGAAGTATTTTCACTGTGAAGTATTTTCTAGCAGAAGGAAAAACGCTATTGTTCTCTTTCACTTTTTGGTACCTTTAAATCATAAAAATGCTTTCGGACATTAAAACAAAAAATTTGTTTTGTTGCCATTTCATTATTCATATTCCGAAGTATGTGTGTATGTGTGTGTGCGCGCGCGCGTGCGTGCGTGCGTGCGTGCGTGCGTGCGTGCGTGCGTGCGTGTGAAAAAACATTGCAACGTTTTGGATCTTTCTATCACTATCATCATCAAAGCTGTAATAGTTGAGGCCCATGGTAGTCATCAATACTATCAAGTAGACGTACAATCTGCCATTGAAAAGGCTTCCTTAACGCTAGGAGATAAATGTCCGAAGATATATCATTACTGGCAAGCCTCTTCGATTCAACAAACTTTCTCTGATCCCTCCGATTTCACAACTCGGAGATCACTATCCGTATGTTTTACAGATAATTAATCAAAATGAAAAAAGATAAAATTCGTCAAAAATTTCTTCATAAATCTTTTAAAGTTAATTTCATTTACCCGATTTCTATTATAGTTGCAAGCAAGGCGAAGCATAAATTCATAAATTCAGATAAAAAGATAAACTTTTTAATACGATATCATTGAGTAAATTTATTATCTTTCTGCTAAAAAAAAGTATGTCATAATGAAAAAATGCTCCAAACTTGATAAAAGCAAAGTTTTATTGCTAAAACCATTATGTTATTAAGTAGAAAGAACAAAGTATTGTTTTCTCATTACATTAAAGTCTTTATCCTTTATAGAACGTTCGAAACCTTGGTTAAAAATCGTTTCTTTTTTGTGGCAGCGGGTGCGGTGGGTAAAGATTAGCGTCTTTTTTGCGGTGAAAAACACATTGATTTGGAACTTCTTGTAAAAGTCAAATAATTGTCGGATTTAATGAAACATTTGAAACTTATTCACAAATGAATAAAATTATTTTTGAATAATTTTTCAGAATTATTTTTACATCTGTCATCCACCTATTTATTTAATTTTGTGAAATTTCGATAAATTAATATTTTCATATTTTTTTAAGATTACAGGGTAGTTAAAAATTATATAAAAAGGCGCTTACGTTATATTCCTCAGGTATATTTTACAGGTATGTCCACCGTAGAAAAATATTAGATAAACTTCCGTCTGTCAGTCAAGCTGTCAACACCTTAAATAAACAGCTACAACCGTGTTAAAAATGCATTTGTGCGATATTTTAAACTTAAAGTAATATTTGTTTCAAATCAGATTAGTTAAACTTTAAATCAGCTAAATATTCATCAAATAAATTTCAGAAAAATATATTTTATTTTTGAAAGCTTTTTTTTATTAAAGAGCAATGAAAGATGACTAAAAATGGCACTAAAATCAGCGATTTTAGCAATTTTAAAACGAAACTTCTTCCAGTCAATTTAAAATCGCTTTGAAACACGGTAAAGTATTTTGCTTATTGGAAATATTAAATTTAATCTATTAACTTGAAATTAAACTAAAATAAAAGCCCCAAGAAAGATATTTTCATTTTTCAAAATTCATTTTAAATCTTAGTTATTGCGTTTTTGGGGGAGGTACCTAAATAAAAATGTTAATTTTATTCTTGGTACCTATTTTTATGTGACTAAATTACAAAATAAACAATGGAGATTTTACTAAAGCATCATAATATTTCACAAGCACAATCGTAGTTTTTTTGGGTAGGGGTGGGGGGGTTCTATCGTCCCCTTAGGAGACGTTTGGTTATTAAGCTCTGTTGACTAAAAAACAGAAAAGGGTTGAATTAATATCTTCACCCTTCTTTTTCAGTCAAATAATGTCACCTTCAGCATTGCCAAAAACAATGCATTAGGAAAGTGTTATACTCCCGGTTGATTGGTACACATCTGTTCTTAAATGTTTTATAGTTTTCGAATTGTCATTTATACAAACAACAAACATCGTAATGGAAGCGCTGGTCAAACTGTTGAGAATAAAAATAGAATGAAGAACAAATAGTGCGTTTATTTACTCCGCGTTCAGTGTTAACACTGCATTAATGGACTTCCGGCTAATACCAGTAAATGTAATTGAATATTGACGCAGAATGTCAAGGGAGAATATTCTTTGTATTGACGAGTTTCCATATGATTTTTATCTTTTTTGCTAGAAGATTCGTTGCTCATCTTTTAGTGCTGTTTGATAATACACTTATCGTACTTACAATCACATCAAATTACATCATCATTCATTATTAAATGAACAAATGCATTTCGGCTGACAGTAAAGAAGCAATGTATTGCATCAACATCAGTAAATTTACATTATGTAAACAAGTAACTTATTTTTTAAAGTTAGAAAAAACTTGAAAAGTTCGGTGTAGCATAAAGTCAGGAAATTGGGATATTGATGCTAAATACTACAGCTTTTTCATGATTTCTGTTGACTGCAACTCTTTTGATTGCCATCAGGTAAAATATTGTCCTTTTGAGCGTTTCATTGGCCGAACAACAATCAGGTCGAAGAAGATTCAATTTAAAGTAAGTACAATGTTTCCTTGTATTACACTGAATTATATTTAGAAAAAGAGTATGACAAATTAGAAAAAAAGGTTTTGTGTCGCGTTTCATCCCTAAAGATTTCATCGGACTAACGGATAAAACGCTTCATAAATTTTTTTTTTCCAGTTTGCCATACTATTTTTCTAAATACTCTTTGTTGATATGTAAAATTATATATCGTTTTATATATATATATATATATATATATATATATATATATATATATATATATATATATATTTGTGTATTTAGGCAGCAATCCTTCTTTCATGCACATTTCATTAAAAACGACAGACAAGGTCCTTTTATTTAGTCTTTTATACAATTTCTCATTCGATTTAATAATTTTTTTTCTTTTCGGATGATAAATTATATAAAAACTGTTTGAATGTTCTTTTTATCCGAGCGCTTTCGGCTATACATTTAGCCATTTTCAAGGATTATATTTTAACTGTTAAAATTAGAAATAGTTTGTTGCATGTATGTTTTATAAAATGTTTTCATTTTCTTGTTTCAAAACACGGTCAAGATATTATGTCCATGTTCAAAGTTAATATTATTAAGTGTTGGTTTGTTTTTTTTATTAATAAGGCTTCCATTATTTTTAGCCTTTTTTTGCATGTAGATGATGCTATTATATTAGTGTTGTCGACAAGTATGTTCCGAATAGTGTCCGGTAGGTCTCCATGAATATTTAAATGAGATCTAATTGAGCTATTGTCAGAAAGGTGTAGAGTTAGTCTGCGTGTCAAACATGTTGTAGTGTGGCCTATATAATTATTTACGAATTTTGATTGATGAGGAATACAATTCCTCAATGGGCATTTAAATTCGTAAATAATATTTGCCCTATTTAATTTTGTTCTAGGAGGTGAATTATTATTTTTAACTATAAGGTTAGAGGTTTTAAATTTTTTATAATAAATAATTAATCTAATTTTTTTTTGTTATTGTCAACTGGTGTTATGCATTTTTTATAATGTTCTGCATTCATCCTGTTTATAATTTTCGTTCATCTGATTTTTATAAAAAATATTAATATTATTGTTTATGTTTCTATTCTTGCCGTTGCTATTATCTACCAAGATTTATTTTGTAAGAATACAAAATTGTGGCACAAGGCCGAAGAAGGGGAGGTTTTGAGGCTGGTCATCACTAACTATCTTATACCTAGCTAATCAGATTCATGACCCTTTCATACATTACAATTTCTACATTCACCAAAAGAACTCGTCCGTCAACATTCGATCCACCATACACCAAAATACCGCTTCCTCACAAGGGGGGATCTACAAAATGCGCCCCAAGCCATGAAAGTTTTGATGATAAATACTTTCTGTTGTAAAAAAATGAGAGGGAAGGGAGATGAACCCAATAATCAACTAAAATATTAACGTAATTCAAATTAAACATAACAGATGTTAGTAGGGCCCGTCCAACCCTCAAAACAGAGAGGCCGTTGTATTCAGCCGGTTGGACAAAATCAAGAAGCTCTCACGCTAAGGGAGTGGGAAAGGAGAAAATATAAACGGACATGGGAAATTTGAAAGCTGACCCAGTCGCGATGAAAAAGTGGGGTTAACAAAATGGGGAGGTTGGGGATCTGTATCTAAATATATAAATTCCAAAAATAAATTCTCGGGGATACTTGAAGAACCCAAGTGACCCATACGGATCCGTAAAGTATCTTGAAGAAGTACATTAGTAAACAACCTGACAATGTCAAAGGACACCATAGCTCTATCAGTGGAACAAACTTCAGGGTCTTTAATTAAATTAGAGAATCGAAACGAGTGTGGAACACAGGTTCACATACCGAATTTCGTTAATATTCTATTTAGGTTGACAACGATTTTTCTGATGAAGTGTTGGCCGAAAGGTTAGCTTAAAGAAAAATGCGGTTTTGTTTGTTCATATATATATATATATATATATATATATATATATATATATATATATATATATATATATATATATATATATAAAAGAATGTTTGTTTGTTTTTTATTAATCCGACAGTTTTTATTACTTAAACGTTATTTTTAGTGGATACTCGTATTTGAGTAGACGATCCATTCATTTATTAAACAATATATATATTCATTTTCGTCTACCTGCCTAAATATTTGAGAAATCTTATTACAGAAAAAAATAAGCGCTCTGTGGTAGGATTCGAACTTGCGCTATCCTAAGAGAATACGTTATTAGAGCTGGCGTGTTTAGATCGCTCGTCTATAGAGTGCGTCGATGACCGAGCAAAGTGCTTTTTCTCTGATTCTTGAAACAGTCATATCTGCTCAGTTTCCTATCCTATTTCAAGAGTTAGAATCTGTAGATGAAATAAATAAATATACTGTTTAAACTGAACGTCTACTCAAATACGAATATCCATTAAAATAACCTTTAAATAATATATATATATATATATATAGAAATTGTTAGGAGGAATTGATAATTATAATTAAGTAATTCATTGAGTCTGAAAGAAACCTCAACAGAATGCAGAAAGCACTGGACGGCCGTTTCGTCCTATATTTGGGACTCATCAGCAGTGCGCATCCACTACTATGATGAGTCCCAAATATAGGACGAAATGGCCGTCCAGTGCTTTCTGCATTCTGTTGAGGTTTCTTTCAGACTCAATGAATTACTTAATTATATATATATATATATATATATATATATATATATATATATATATATATATGTATGTGTGTGTGTGTGTGTGTGTGTGTGTGTGTGTGTGTGTGTGTGTGTGTGTGTGTGTGTATACATTTAATATTAAGAGAATTTAGCCAAGACAATTGTATAGAATGAGAGACTTGTTTGCAGATGACTTCAGTCTTGTGGTTAATACTTAGGATGATATACAACGTCTAATAAATGCTTTCGCCAATGTTTACACTGCTCTTTCTGAAGAAAACAATTAATGAGTCAGCCTACGCTGGGAAGGCTTTGAATAGACCCAAATATATATATATATATTTGTATAGAATAAGTGTATAGTCTTGGTTGATGATTTTATTTTAGCAGCACGCTATTGAGAACATGTTAACTATGTTACACTATTTGATACTGATGAATAATAAGGCTTTTGTATAGCAAGAACGATATACTGATAAACTACCATGAATAAGATTTCGGGATAGCAAGAACCATATACTGATAAATTACCATGAATATGGTTTTTGGATAGCAAGAACGCTATACTGATAAACCATCACGTTCTCAGAAAGCCGAAATTTCTAAAAGAACCAGGTGGCCGGTTAAAAACAATACTTAATTATTACGACAGGGATATATATTGATATTTCAACAATTGATTTATGATCACCGCCATGGGTGGTGGACGCGAAACCAGAAGTGAAGAAAATCGGATAAGATTTGAAATCACAATTCAGATTGGTAAAGATTTTCTCGGAGAACTTCTCTGACGGGAAAGGCCATGTGGTCTGTTTCTGATTTCGGACGATGGGGAATTTTTCTGCGGAGGCGACAGGTTTGAAATAACAATTCCTTGACTTAATTTTTATGACAGGGACTTCTGGCGATATTTTGACATTTGATGGATGATCGCAGCTATGAGTGCTAGACGCGAAACTAGAAGTGAAGAAGAATCGGATAAGATTTAGAAAAATATAATATGGATATAACGGTTTTCCTTTGGAGAATGTCTCTGGCGGGGGAGAAGGCCATCTGCTTTTATGTTCAACTTTAAGTCCAGGAAAAACCAACACTGGTGTCAGTTTGCTAATGAGATGATAAGCTTGGAATTATAATTTCTTTTAATTAACGAACTTGGAATTAATCTTCTCTAGTCGGAGGGTGGCCGAAGTAATAGGTGCAGATGAGACACCAAGGGTGGTGGAGAAGCTACCAACGCCCACTGAGGAGTATTAGCGGGAGATGCTAAGAAGAGAAGGGAGTGGTTGTTGGGCAGACTAATGCCTACGACCGTCACCCGAAGAAAGAGGGAGACTTCCAAATTGGGAATTTCTCAGAACCTATAAAAATGGAGAAAGGGTTCTTTGTAACAGGTAGAGAAAATACTGTAAACTTAGCCACCTCACGCTCAAACCAGTTCTAAGCGTCAATAAATACGAATGGCTCAAGCGAGAGATCAGATGATACCCAGAGTTCGTTCCAGCCACCGGACGCGAGACAACACAATTGACTATCTGCCGACAAGAACCTTCGGCATCAGCCTTGTGCCAAACTTTACCAAGGCAGCAAAATAAACTTTACCAAGTCAGCAAAACAAACTTTAGCAAGTTAGCAATGTGTCGCGTCTGACTTAAGAAGTGGGTTGGGTTGATAAACGCTTGCATGTGAACTCCTAGACTCTAACAGCAATTAATTAACTTTACCAAGGCAACAAAATAAACTTTACCAAGTCAGCAAAACAAACTTTAGCAAGTTAGCAAAGTGTCGCGTCTGACTTAAGAAGTGGGTTGGGTTGATAAACGCCTGCATGGGAACTCCTAGACTCTAACAGCAATTAACTAACTATTGTACAAAAGACTTGATACAAAAACAGTATATATATTTTTATATTATAAGAGTGTTATTTTTTGTTTTGTTTTCCTGTGCGTCTTCGCTCTACTTGCACCAGCCCAATACGAAGATAACTACGACGATTTGATCTTGGCTTCCTAATGATCAAATCAAATCACAACGTGGGATAAGGCAGGTTCCGGATCGAAGCGATCACTTCATCGATCAACCGCGGTATTAGACGTCTTGGACGACCAAGTAGGGGTTGAGGACGACAACTGAACAGTGAAGTTACGAGAAGAATTCAGAAGGCCAGTAATTCATTTGGTATCTTGGAACATCGACTATGGAGACAGCGTGGACTTTCGAAAGAGGCTAAGATCAAGGTTTACCATGCTTGTTTCTTAACGTTGAAGATGTTTGAACGCTTTCATGAACGATGCTTGCGTCAAATACTTGAAATCAACTAGAACATGCATATTAGCGATGTAGAAGTACTTGAGTGAAAACAGTAGAACAGCATTCAACCAACAATTCTGAAATATAGGTTACCTTGGAATAGTCATGACTCGCATGAGCAATAAAAGGATTCCAAATCAGCTTTTGTATCGGGGGAATCTTGCTAACGTAAAGCGACTTGCGCATAAGCCAAAGAAACCTTAACCTGAAATAATCACTGAACATTGCAAACATCAGTACATATGATTTGGAATTACACGCCAATGATCGTACTGTCTGGTGGAAGAAGTTTCATGAGGGAAAGTTCTTGAATTGCAAAAGGAAAGCTTATTGTGTCTAAAAAGGTATTGATGTGGTACCATATAGGTTGCAGGCAACCTCACTTGCAAAGGTTGTGGTAGGCTTTATTAATTAAAGCAGGAAAGTGAAGTCAATTGCGAAGTCATCGTACCACAGCACCTATTACCAATTAGAAAATGGCGTTAAGTACTGAAAATTCATATCACTTTTGAGGAAAAGTTGACAAGTTAGCTACTGATCAGAAAAGATATTCAGTCACAAAAATAGAGCGAATGACAACATAATCTATATTTTTCATGTTTGCTATATATAGAAAAAGACAATATGTATTAAGGAAAAAGACAATAGGAAAACTGTATTTTTAGCCGACGCGTTTGGTCCAATGTTGATATTTTCAAGGCAAAAATAGAAATTAATTTATTGAAACAGAGTATCTATAAACAACAAACAAAACGTCATTATCAACTAGAAGAATTTAGAGATGCTATTGTATATTCATATGCTTAACTGAAAAATTAAGTCAATTAATTTATGTCTGAAGAGAATTTTTTAAGAGAATATTTTCATGTGTAGAAATATTGTTTGTATTGTTGTGTTTATGGATTCAGCCGTTTTCTTTTGATTTCTTGATATATTTGTTGTGTACGTTGGGAGTAGTGATTCTGTTAGGAAAGGTGATATTGGGAAAAAACCTGGGCGTAGATTAATATTTGGATAATATTCAATGGCGGCACTCTCGAAGATTTTCCTTCTGAGTGAATTATTTTTTATGAGTGTAGTATTGGTTCGTTTCGAGTCGTTGCGGTTTATGCGCCCAACTATCACGGGGAGCGTGTCGACTTTTTCCTTCAGTTGGGGTCGTTCCTGATGGATTCTTCGCACTTAGTCTGGAACTGGAATGCCATTTTGAGCCCCAAGATAGACAAGGGACAGGGAGCTAGCGGGAAGGCACCGTAGTTTGGTTGATCTGATTGGCAATTTTGGGCTAGCCGATAGATACCGAGTCGATCATCCGGGGAGGGAGATGTGGACTTGGGATCATAAGTGGCCGTCTCTTCAAGTAGCCAGCTACTTGGATAGAATGATAGTGGGAAGGGTCGACCTAGATTTACTAGATTGTCCCACGTTCCACCGTTTAGACTATTCGGATCATAGACTTGTCTGTTCCCGGATGGTATTAGGCAGTAGGCCTAGAATGGCTGGACACCGAAAGTTCAATGTTTCATTACTGGACAGGCGAGACTTCCCGCAACAGCTGTTTAGACTAGTGCAGCGGGAATTAG